>OY735872.1:8300107-8990119 GCA_963506565.1 Tachystola acroxantha
TGGTACATGCTTCATTTTATGCTTGTTCAACGCAGCTAGGGATTTAGTTATTAGTGAACACTGGTCGCACCTGAATACAATAACACAGGGTAATTATTTTTTTACATTACTTATATATTCAGATGGAGCCATCAAACAGTTATTGACTCATGGCATTATATTAAGGATTATTACGATTCTAATAAAATCTTTGTGCGATGCTCATCTCTAATGAACGACAAGTGGTATAGTTTGTTTTAATAGGCAATTTTTATACGAGTATGGCATATACTATAACACACATTAAATAATCCGTGACAGGTTTCCAGAGCAGAAAATCGGTAATTGAACCCAAATAATCTCGAAAAAACCGATAACAATACATTGGCTGATCTGGGTATGTAACAGAAGTCCAGTGTTTCAACTACACGACACCAAGCTTTCGATTTTTATTTAGTGCATACAAATAAAGTAAAGGTATTTTTATTTATACTTATTACATATTGGTATTTATTTAAACTTGTTACTTACGATAATTCATTAGGGTTTTTATGATCGTTGACGTGTTTGTACATAACAGATTTGGACTTGATGGTAACCCCGCATCTACACTGAACCACTGGTGGGATTTTATGAACTCTCTCACAATGAGATTTTAGAGTATACCAGCTTGAACACTGCTTCTCACAACTTGTGCACACGAAACTGTAAAAATATTACATATGAAATTAATAAGTAGGTACTATTTGATAAGGTTAAAGGATAATCTAACTAGAATATACACATACTTAATATAGTCCTTAACATTATAATCGCTGCCTGCTGCTAGTTTGATTTGTGATCTTATCACTTTTCTATTTTCTTGCTTATGTTTTGTGATATGCTTGTAAAGGACACTTTTCGATCTGATGAGAAACCCACATATACAAAAGACAATTGGTTTACTTTTGTGAGTTTTTATATAATGGACATACATAGCAGTCCATGTCTTGAATGGTGAATCACAAATGCTGCAGCTCATTCTGAAAATATTAAAAGGTACAATATTTGTTTAGTCATAGACAAAAATATCAAAATACACACTACCCAACACAGGTATAATTTAAACTAAAAGGAATACCTATATGTACAAAGTGTCGGTTTAGCTATCTGAACTGAATGTCTTACTCTACAGATAATAATTAAAATGTATTAATTACAAGGTTAACAATATAGCACTGGGTCAAACAAAACAAAGACAGGAACGAAGCATGTGGACATGGGCTGACATTTATCCAGATATCTATACATACAATACACATATGGAATCTCTACATTTACCCTCAGATTTGGATCGTGCAGGGCCGACTCTAATAATACAGTAATAATTGGTTTACTCACTTAATAAAATCTTTCATTTTCAAATTTGGTCTCTTTAAAAGTTCTTTGAACTTAATAGTTTGCTCTTCAGTCATTTCTTTTTTTCTTTCAACTTTCTTGTTCAATACTTTAAGTGAAGCAATAGCAACATTGTCCATATCATCGTAATCACCATCATCAGCTTGGAAATCATCATCATTTTCATATTCCTCCAAATGTGCTTCATTACTCAGAGCATCTGCAAAGCGTTATCAAAATGCAGGTTTAATCAGACATTAGAAAAATAGAAAGTACCTACCTAGTTGTTCATTGACATTATTATTTATAAATATTAAATAGGTAAGTATGTTATGTAGGCACATATTGTATTTGTTATTTTTTTTTTAAGGATTAGGTATATAAAATAGAATAAATAAAAAACAAATAATATAACTAAATAAAAACACATATACCAATAAATTGACAATAAACCATGACTACTCACCAACAATATCTTCTGCTGTTAATTCATCTTTAACCTGAAATTGGACAGGAAAAAATTAAGCTACCTAATAGTGTATAATTACAGTTTAATTTAAGTGTTAGGTACATTAATATTAAGACCATACTAACAAATATTGACTCTTTTGTTATTTGTAAATAAAAATTATTATTATTATTAAATTTTTGCATGGCAAGCAATAGGTGAAACATGTATAGTACAGCTAACAGCAGATCAAAGTGTAACACTTTGAACTTTGGACCGTTCTTATTATCTGCTTCGTAAGATTTTAAATCATACTGCAAGTGTTACCATTGATCTGCTGCTGTCCGTACCTAATTATATCATCATTTCATGTACCGTGTTTCTAGCAAATAAACTTCATTTCATATCATTGCTTATTAAAAAAAATTATATTAAATTCCATATGTACATATAATTATTGAACATACCTCAGACTTTATTAGGGACACTCCACCAAAGTCACAAATGTCATCTTCGAGCTTTATTGCACATCTCTCTAGATACATATTCCTTAATGCATCTTGTATTTTGTAACATTCTAAAATAAACAGCTGGAAAGATACCATCTTCTCTTCACAATCCAAGCAGACTTTTGTTGGCAGGTTGTCACTTTCATTCACCTATAAATTAAATTTGTTATAATAATTTTTTTTTGCTTTACACTTGGTTAGTAGAAGGTAGATCCTTGATATATCGAAAATATGTTGCTAGGGGCTTTTGTAAATGGCGGAAACGACGGTTGCGAAATTATTTGATAAGGTTGCGAAATTATTTGATAATTTTCAGTTTAATGTCGAAAATATTCGCGAATGACAGTATGATGAAATTATTCGAGGATTCATGCAGGATCTGAAGTTTGGTGCTATGGTCAAGAGTCCTACTACAAGCTCAGGAGTGAACGTGACTGTCGAGCTGCTTCGTCCAGAGTGATAACGCTACGGCGGCTCCTCTGGATGAAGACGAGGATACCCAGGGTGACGTCGCTACGGCGACTCCCCTGGATGAAGAGAAGACGATATGATATTTTGAATATTCTGTATGACATTGGCAAATGACGACCAGTCGAGTCCATTAATAAAATAAATAAAATAACATGTTGCTAAATTACAAAAACAAAAAACGGACTTTACTTCATTGGCATAAATCTAAGTCGAAGTTTCGTTAAGTTCTCTTGAAAATGGCGGGAAACGACGGTTGCAAAATTATTTGACAATTTTTGTTATAATGTCTACAGTGGCTATTTTGTGTTTAATACCACATTAAGTTAATCAGAAAATGTTCGCGAATGACAGTATGGTGAATTTATTGGATAATTTGAGCAAGATCTGAAGTTTCAAGCTTTTATCAAGAGTTCCCGCTACAAGCTCGGGAGTGAACGTGACTGTCGAGCTGCTTCGTCCAGAGTGATGACGCTACGGTGTCTCCTCTGGGTGAAGACATGAAGACGCGGCTACCCAGGGTGGAGACTCTGCTGCGACTCCCCTGGAGGAAGATAGAGGACTATATTATATATTGAATTTTCTGTAACATGACATTGGCAAATAACGAACTGTCGAGTCCATTAATAAAATAAATAAAATAAAGTTTCGCTAAAATATTGCCAAAACCATCTACTTGGCATAAATATTGCAATGCCAATAGCCTAAAAAAATTCCGAAATACAGGGAATCCATAGCCAAATTCATTAGATAAATTGTGGTTGTTACTGATTTTGATGTATTTTCTGCTGTTTGGTCATGAACATTTGAATGTGAACTGTATAAGATAAGCCTGTAGGTGCTTGTTACAGAATTATGATTTGAAAATCGTATGAATGATGTACTTACAGAAATCTGAGTATATTGTCGTATAAGGTCCAAGACATTTTTATTCTTTTCATCCGACAAGTCCTTTGAAAACTCGTGTTTCTTTGCACATAGTCTACACAAATCCTGTAGTGTCGTAGCCATTTTCTATGTAAACCTAGATAATATATCGAAGCATGCCTTCTAATAATAATAGGTATATAGGTACACCAAAGCTGTGCAAGGAATTAATCAGGATTTCGTTAATTTCGACGGACGTTAGCAAAAAAACACTACAAAAAACATTTTTACAAACAGACAGACATATTGTTTTTTAAATTCTTTGTAGTGCTGTGCTGGCTGACAGTGACATACCCAAAATAAAAGGATATTCAAATTTAACTTTGTATAGCGAAATCCAACGAAAAATTCTGAAACTTGGTAGTATGTTCTAAGTTAGCTTTGCCTTTCCCAATAAAAAATGTTAGTAGTGCTGCCAACATGACGGATTTCTATTAGATCTAGTGGATTGTGATAAAGTTTAAATCATTACTATCTTAATTAATACATTATTGTTATTTGGCCACCAGCATTTTGAAACTTGACAAGTTTGTCCAGATGCTGATGTCCTCACACAACCGTTTCATACCTTTTTTATAACGTAATATAAATTTTATTTATATATGTATAAAGCTATCTATTATATTAGACTTAGTTACATTTTCTTTCTTTTTCGTTACTGGTGGAACACCGCGATGACCGTCATCACAGAGCACCTCACCTCACCCCAAATGTAAAATTGTAATCGCTCGTGTGTTGTATTTCCCTAACACATAGATTATATACGTAGCTTGCTACTAAACATACATAAACACGAGGGGCGGCGGCGGTCGGGCCGTCCGTCACGTTTTCCGGGGCCGTAAAGAAAGGGATAAATAATAGCGAACGGATTTTATATCGGAATAATAAAATCTAAGAAAACCTTTTATTTAAGATAAAGTAACGTAATAACGGATCGTGGCTCTTTTAAATAAAGGTTATAAAAATAAAAATATCTCCGTTTTTTATTAAAATTATTGGTTTAAAATAAATTTTTGTACAAGTTGCGATTTGAAAAAAACAGCTTAATTAAGAATTCAGAAAATAGTAAGAAATCGAAGCGAATTATTCATTGTTTTTGTTATTCTTCTATAGGAGTTCCGAGAGTAGTAGAAAATGATACTGATTATGATTCTGCAATATAAAACCTGTAATAAGTCCCCAACAAATTGATAGTTACAGCTTAAATGGTCACGTAGTTTTGTAGGTGGGGCACAGCTCCATTGAAATGTGGCAATGTCTTTTTCGATTGTACTTAGTATTAAAGTAGAGTATAATATAATTCAAAAATTGGACTTGGCAACATTGAAGTACAAGCGAGCGACGACGGACGACGCTTCGAAACAAAATTAAATAATTATTATTTATTGCAAAGGATCTAGTGAAACCGCTAAATAGGTGCATTGTATTAAATATTGCTAATAATAAATTCCAGGTGAACAGTTGTGTGTAGGCAATATGTGCAAATTGAACTGTAAACTGTGAGTACAACAAACATGGCAACAACAAATTTCTGTTTATTTTTCACAAGTTACAATTTGATAATTAAGGAGTTAAAAATACTGCCATCATAAAAGAAAAGGAAAAACATGGACGTACAATCAGAATATGGCGAGCCTGCTACACCGGCGGTTTCCTACAACGCCAGTTGGAAGACCGAGGACAGTGGGTATCACACATCATTCACGCCTGGTTCTGTTGAATGTTCCCATGTATCGAATGAGAATCTCACCCAAACTCATTACAATATAACACCTGAGGCCATCTTTCGTATGGGTCGAAAATATAGAGATAAGAGTAGTCCCTTGACATGCATTGAGAGCCCTGGCAACTCACCTGTGAAACGCCGTGCCACCAAGCGGCCCTACCAGGATGTAGCAGATGAAGTCAATTCGGTTCCGACCCCAACGACTATGATAGCGGGGGGCATACAGAAATTAAAGGTTACTGACAATAATTCCAGTCACAATAGCACCATTTCATCAGTGAGCTCTTTGTACTCCGATTGTCCTAGCAACCTGTACTACTTAAATGAGTATCACACTTTATCTTTTCCTACTACTCCGGTTAAGAAGATTTGCAGAAGCACCTGTAGGCTGAGCCCTATGAAGAGATCGGCTAAGAAACTCAGCTTCGCTATTCATTCGCTGTCATGTTCATCTAATGGTCTACAACCAGTCCAGCGACAGCGGCCTCATTCAAAGGTTGTAAGAACGATCCAGTTTAAACCAGAGCAAAAGGTAGACATTATAGAAATGTTGTATGATAAGAAAAATGCCATGCCACCTCTCCAAACAATTTTTAGTTATCTGTCGAATGAAGATGTGTTTAATATGAAATTAGTTAGTCCATCATGGTGCCGCATCTGGAATCAAGTTAGCTATGTAAAAGTAAAAACAGAGTACAGCATCTTTCTGAAGGAGGCAAAAGAAAACCAAGAGAATAAAGATAAGGGACTTACACCTAAAAATGTTGACTGCGGCCAAATGAGATCATTGAAAGAAGTCCACAACACATTGAATGCCCGCATGGTGAGAGATACTCCCAGGAGCCCTCCTGGTACCCCCAGGACAAACAAATTCAAGAAGTTCACCAAGGTAATTATTATAACATATTTATTTCCCGTGTTTGCTGTCTATTACTCTTTGTTGTGATGATGTACCTACTTAAGTGGCTGTTAGTATTATAAATACAGCTATTTATTACAATCTCCAAGGATTGAGGTAAATTTGGAGGTTAAATTATTTGTGGTTTAGTGACCAAACCTATTTGTCAGAGTTATTTAGGCCGCCCATAGGCCTCTGACATGGCCTAATGACTGCTGCCGAGCGACAGCAACCAGGACCAACTGCTTAACGTGATTTCCGAGACATGGAGGGGCTCAGATGTAAGTGTCACTAGCGGTCACCCCTCCAGTTACTTACCTCGCCCAACGTTGCTTAACTTGAATGATCGTTTTCAACATGTACTCACAACTAGACTACAAAGCCCCTCATTTAAAATTCATAATCTTTATTAGTGCAGTCTTCAAGTAATAAAATAATTCGTTCCATAATTAAAAAAAAAATACTTATCTACTTCAAATTAATTAAAAAATTCAAATATTTTTTCAGTCTGCATCACTGGACTCCCGCCTTCAGATGCTGTGTGTACGCTGTGGTCAGCCTGCCAAGGTGACCGCTGAGCCTTCTGGTGAAGAATGGGCTGCATGCACAAGTAACACTTGCTCATACCAGTTTTGCAGGTCATGTACTTGTGAGAGACATCCAGGTAAGAATTGCATTCGATATGATCTTGATGGCCCGAGTCCATCGAAAAGAAGAAGAAACTCATGTGCAGTAGGGTCCATGAAGAGTAGAAGGAACTTACGGAGACTTCTATGATTTTGATATCATTAGAAGCACAATTTTGCACCAGTGTTTATTATGAATGTTTTGGTATACATTCCACATCCAAAGATAAAATTACTTACACAAATCATACTAGGATTATGTATGTAACTTATGTATGAAGTGGTCTAGTATGAAATAATTTGAGATTATTGTGATTGTCACGTCCAGTGTCTGATGCTGTGCCATGTATTGATAATTTAACTTTGCATTTAATTATTTAATTTCAAAATTACCCTAGACAATAAATATATCACGTTTAAGTATTTTTAAAGAAATAAACTCAAACCATGTCTTGCATCAACAGTAGAGCTGTTGATTTATTAAGCTTATTTATCAGCTAACTCACAAAAAATGGCCATAAACAGCTTATAAGTAGTTTTAACTTATTGTTTTAACCATTTCTATAATGTAGAAACAGTATT
This sequence comes from Tachystola acroxantha, assembly GCA_963506565.1. Lineage (NCBI taxonomy): Eukaryota > Metazoa > Arthropoda > Insecta > Lepidoptera > Oecophoridae > Tachystola > Tachystola acroxantha. The sequence continues at coordinate 8,307,648 of OY735872.1, forward strand.
TTGAGATTTTAGTTAGATTGAGAAAAGATTTTTAGACTGATGACTGTTGCCATCAACCAATAATTATTAATTAGTTAATAGAATTTATTTAACATTTAGTAATAACATTTTGTGCTTGTATAAATCTTGTGACCAACTTATGAGTTGGTCACAAGATTTATACATTTGTATTTTTACACTTTTTAGTTATTCTAGTAATCTAGTAATTAATAACTTGTGGCTAGTGTTTGAACCACATACTGTAAAGCCTGGTTCCCATTGGGAAGCCATTTTGTATAGTAGACAGTAGCGAGACGATTATGCACCCAAAAATGTCGCCTAATTTAGAAGAAAGGTAGGCGCTGATGAAACAAGTCTGCAAATTTGTATTATTTTAATGGAGTGCTGCGCCGGTTTTCGCCTAAAAAGCTGGCTATTAAATTGCTGGCAATCAATAGGCTCAATCCACCTTATTACTAAGCAGTTTTACTTCATTTAACTAAATCAGTTGTAGTCACACAAGGCAAGTTAATAAAGTACTGCCTACTGCACTAAATCGTTGTCCCAATTGGAATAGATATTAACGGACATGTATTGAAATACACTTCTAATATCTAGTTAATTAATTATTATCTGTAAATGTTTTGATGTGATTAAAAATTATAATTTAAATGCCTTACCAATGAAATGTTGGATCATTCAGATTATTACATAAAAGACTTTTAGATACATACTTGCGAAATTAGTTATAATTACATTACACCTTATTTATAATATTATAGATATTATGATTTTACTTTTTGACATTTGTGCAGTTAATTTTGTGTGTTTGTGTGTGTAATATAATTTTAGAGAAAGCAGATTTAACGTTTTACATGGAAACCAGCTAACAAAAGATACTGTGATATTACAACATTAATATTTGTGATAAGATCACAATAAGGTTTATTTACCATACAATGTTACTTATCAGAAGACCTGAAACTAAAAAGTAGTTTGTTCCAATTACCAATAGGTTTTCTTTTCGCGTGGAAGGATTTTACATCATGAAATCTCTATCGATTTTATACAAATTGCTTTCTGATTTTGCGTAACTGAATAACATTGTATGTAAGTACTTGTCATATTGCACATTTCCACTGTAAACCCACTCATTTAATGTTTACAAACTCATTAGATTTTAAAATATGAAGACTGTTATATTACACATCACTAATGTTTTAAGTTAGACTCATGTTTAAGTACTTACTTGTAGATATAATTTCTAGTTTCACTGTGCACTTGCTTGTGCAAACACTTCATTGGAGATTTAATTTAACGAAAATAGTTAACCAAGAGACTGCTATTCTCTTTAATAACTGGGTTTTTAAATATGTTTTACCGTAAATCAATTGGTTGTCTATGTCTATTGATTTTCCTCCAGGCTTTCTCATGGACCTAACCAAACATGGACCTAATATAAAAATTATCTAGTGAAGTGGTTTGTAGAAATCGACATTATTTGATAACTAAATTAGAACCTCATTGTTGTGTGTTGTCAATCAGTTTGTCTTAATTTATTTGTACTTGTAAATATTTGTTCCATTAATTGTATTGTCTCAAAGGCCAAGTTTAGCCGAATTTAAATTTTTATCTTAGGAAGCCTATTTTAATAATAGTAACTTAATTATGCTCTTATTATTTTGCTCCATACGATGACATTATAAATACCTACCTAATATACCAAGTTTCAACACTCACTTAAAGTCAGTTATCGTTTTATTGTATGGTGTAAAATAGTATCAATAATGTGGAAGGCTTGAAAAGCTCTCTATTAAAATGTTTTATACTTTTAATAAAAAAATATTCTAAAACGGGGTATTACTGATATGATATTAATAGACGAAAGCGGTACACTATTATAACTTTTAATAATTACACATTTACAATTGAATATTTACAAAATTAAAGTAGGAAGGTATATATTTTATACAACAGTACAAAATGTATTGCTAAGATTGATCATCGACGACATGTCTTACTAAAATTAATTTTGTACGATCGGCCTTTGAAAACAGATATGGTTAGAACCGAGATATATCACGTGAATCATTGGCCCGACAAAGTTAAAATGTACAAAAGTTTTCATACCGACCGTACAGTCGACCGCACATCATCCTACACACAACAGTTGCTAGTTGTAACCTACGCCGTGTCTTGCCGCGTAGAGTGACGCAAGGTTAATGTGCGATCGACAGTACAAATTGATCAAAATATCTTCTTATAAAACTTGTAGGTATCCTAATAAAGTTAGAAGGCACTTTCGCTTACATTAAATGAAAAATAAATAAGGGCTATTACTATTATGTAGGTATGTATCTATCAGGACAATCGGTAATGTTCTTGTCATGACTTCCGGTGGTGCGATGTAACTTTTCCTGCTCTTTGCAAAGCCGCACTATTTTCAGCCCAAACCCATCACGAATTTAGGTATTTGATAAGCCACTTGAGGTATTTGCATAATCATTGACACCCTGTAAAAACAAAATAAAAAATGTAGACATAATCCATATATTTAAAAAATATTATATTATATATTTACATTATATTTACCTTAAAAGTTATGTTTCACGTTGAAAAAAAAGTTAAATCCACCACCTCTATACTTGCTTTACACTAGGACTACTGCTGTACAAAGAAAAAAATATTAGTTTATGTAACTAAAGCATAGGGTTTAAAAATTGTTAAGGATGATTGAAGAATTTTTCGGAAAATGTGATTTAAGAGCCTTCTATGAGCCAACTAGCGCCGCCAATCTTAAAAAAATAATATCTTCCAATATAATGAATTTTAAAAGCTATTTTCAAAATGTTTATTTTTGGCACTTGTGAACTACAACTTAGCTTGTCGCAATTATGCCATGTAGTGTGTATTTGTAACGTAACTGTCTTGAAAAGGTGTTGTTATTATCGGGTAGTAAGGACTGGAGCGAACTCACCAAATACCAAGGGCTAAGGTTGTAGGAGGAACCGGCACAATTTTCACTCTTGCGGATGTTTTCTTCTGGGATCGATCCCTCCGGGTAGTACGAAATATCTGAAGCTGTTTTAGGCCAGTCATTAAAGGAGTTGACCCTAGCAGTAACTCCTCTATCTATGAAATTTAGCACAGTGATAGAGTACCATATGTAGATTGGAATTGACATAGAATCCAATAATTTGTAGAAACGGAAGTTAGGTATTTTCAAGGTCAAACTTAAATTACGTGGTATCAATTACAGGAAAATTGCTCTATCCAAAATTCTTTTTTTACAAGTTCTAGTTACCTATAGGCATGTGTCGACAGAATATCCAACCATATTTCCATATGGAAATATATATATTTTAATAAAATGTGTTTTTTTGCCGTAATTTCCAAGGGATAATTACTCACTCCAATTTCTATTTAATTTTGTATTTAAAATATTACTTTCGAAAGTAGTTATGAATATCCAATAAAAAATCCAGACCGAAAAGCGTTATCCAGAAATTGACGAAAAATGGGGGTTTCCAAAAATGCTCAGCCCGATTTTTCTTGTCATTATGAACAGACTATCTTATTAAAACTGCTTTTCAAGTTTTCCAATAAAAAATGCAGGCGAAGCACAAAATATCAAATAGAGTTGTATTCAAATATTTCTAATCAACGCGGCGGTGAATGCGCCACTGCGCGCGGATCGCTACTGCGGCCGATTAACAACCTTATTCCTATTACACGTACAGAACAGCGGGAACGCGGACGAGAAATTAGACGGAGCGGAGGAGATATTTGGAGATGGGATTCTGTTGTCTACTCATATACAAATAAGGTTAATTGTAGATTAACTCTTTACTAAAGTCCAGTAAAGATCCATGCGGACAAGCGTTTTCTAGAAATCGACGAAAAATTAGAGTTGAGAAAAATGCTAAGTTCGATTTTTCTTACCATTATGAACATACTTATGATCTTAGTCGAACTGTTCTTCAAACTCAAAGTCAATTTATAATAAACCTTATTCCTATACAAGTAGAAAATATCTATCGCATCGGTAACGTCGACTGAAAGTTGAACAAATATTTTGGAGATAGGATTCTGTACTCTACCTACAGTTATACGAATAAGGTTTATTTTAGGTTAACTCGTTACCGAGTGGTGAAAGCTCGACCGACCTACGCCAACATGCACAAAACCATTCTAATCTAGCCCGTATCATCGGCGCATAAGTACGACAACATTTCAAGGTTAGTACGGACATAGCAAAACAAATGGTAACACTTGCAGTACGATTTCAACTCTTACGACGCAGATAATAAGAACGGTTCAAAGTGTTACACTTGATCTGATTTTGGAATGTTTTAAGTAAGCTCGACCGACACAACAGTACCTACGCCAACATACACAAAACCATTGTAATCTAGCCCGTATCATCGGCGCATAAGCGCAACATGTCAAGTCAAGGTTAGTACGGACAAAAGCAGATCAATAGTAACACTTTCAGTACGATTTCAACTCTAACGACGCAGATAGATATATAGATTGGAGCGGCCCAAAGTGTTACAACTTGATGTATTTTTATGTGTACTTACTAGGTACCTACTACGTGGAATGTTTAAGTAAGCTCGACCGAGACGATAGTACCTACGCCAACAAACACAAAACGTAATCTAGCCCGTATCATCAACGCATAAGTACGACAACATATGTCAAGGTTAGTACGGACAATGGCAAAACACTTTTTTTTCGCCGTGGGATCTCGTTTGGTGTGCGTGTATCAAATTATTTCTTAAAATTATAATTATCTGTTATATAAAACCCTACTGTATTGTGATATTATTAGAATCAAAATAGATTACCAGTCAATAAGTGATTCAGCGGAACGGTGCGCCGTGCTACATGCGATCGGACCCCCCTCACCCCCTCGAGTAACAAAGACAGCTTGTTATTTTTCAACTCGCTCGCACATCGACTACGGGTATATTTGCGTGCGGCATAGGTCTTATTACTTACGTCATACTGACGACTACAGCTAAGCAAATTTAAATTCTACACTTGTACGATGAGCGTGAGATATTCACCTACTAATAATATGTAATCGCAACTGCAACCACAAAAATCTACAAGTGAGGGTGATCTGCCTAATATACTAACCAAATTCCAAACACAATTATTTTTTCAATTCGACGAATTGATAACCTCCTCCTTTTTTTGGAAGTCGGTTAAAAATACAAAAAAAAACACGAAACAAAATACAAAACAAAAAATAAATAAAAAAAGAATAAAAAAAATATATTTAGCTAAGGATCGAACCCGGAACCGCGTGCACGGGAGGCGACCGCTCCAGCCACTAGACCGATTCGTTCGCTGTTTAGCCCGGCGAAATTACCAAGCATATCTCATGCACCAGCGTGAGACATGAACGGACCGCTCCGTCTAGATTTCGACAAAATTGCAAGTAATCTAGTACAGACAGATTCCCAGCTCTCCTAATACACCTACTTCGGTATTCGAGTTCAGAGTTTATGCTCAAATAAAATTCAAAAATAATTACAACAAAATGTTTGATAAAATACTAACCAAATTCGAAACACAATTAAAATAAAATACAAAGTAAAACACGAAACAAAACAAAAAACATATATTTAGCTAAGAATCGAACCCGGAACCGCGTGCACGGGAGGCGACCGCTCCAGCCACTCGACCAATACGCCCGCTGTTTGGCGTGGCGAAATTATCAAACACTATCTCATGCACCAGCGTGAGACATGAACGCGACTAGATTTCGACAAAATTGCAAATAATCTAGTACAGATTCACAACAGGGGCGTTTCTTAAAGCTGGAAGTAACATAAAAAAACACTAAGCGCCCAATTAAGTTAAAGACACTCTAAAGGAATCTCTGGGTTAGTTTATCCTAGACCCCGTGTCGCGAAGAAAACACACACTATATACTCAACTTATACAAGGCAATACGCATATTACATTTACTGCGTTCGTATGTTTCGAAACGATGACGATAATAATAATTAAATTGCGATGTTTAGATCAACCTCCTACATACATACATACATACGTATAGTACGGACAACAGCAGATCAATGGTAATACTCGCTCGCATTCGCACGATTTCAACTCTTACGACGCAGATAATAAGAACGGTACTTAGTCCAAAGTGTTGATCTTCTGTTGGCTGTACCTATTAACCTACTTGAAGAAACTCGCCCGCCGCTCGACCGGTTTTCGACGCCCCTCGCCCGCCTCGGGCCCCGCGCTGGCCTGCGCTTGATAGGTATTTCGAAATAATGGTGTTCCGCCTGGATATTTTGTTGGATTCTTTTGAAATCAGGTTATTTGTGGGTATCTCATTACAATTGTAAAAAATATCTGATAGAGTAATTTTCCAGAGATAGTTAAAAGACAAATTCTGTATAATGAATTGTTTCATTTGGATTTTTTTGTTGGATTTTCGTACTTATACTAGAAATAATAATTTGAAGGCATATTAAAAACAGAAACCCGGCGGAGCAATTATCCTATGGAAACTACGGCCAAAAAAGACATTTTATTAAAATACCTACACTTTCGAATTAAAAAGTAGTTTTACTTATGAATGTACAGAAGCACACTAATAAAATACAATTTATAGAAAAAGAATTATGACCATAACATTGTTCCAGAAAAAGATACGGTATAATGTTGAATTTCAATTAAAATAAGTAACTTCCGCCTCGAAATATTATTGGATTCTCTGACAAATGTTCTTATAAATATGCTATTAAGTATACAAAAAAGTTTCATCGATAGAGGAGTTATTGTTGGGGTCTCCATACAAACGCTCGCCAGAATGACTGGCCTATTTGATGATTGTCACGAGTCACAGAGTTGAGTTTCACAGGTAGTTTTGATGTTGATTCAGAAATAAAAGTTCGGTTTTAGCGCAAAACGAGTATCACACGCAAGCAGCCATGACAGGAAGTGGGGGTCACAGGAAGGAAGGATGGGGGTTGGTAGTTGGCAAACACAACGCGCGAAATTTTGAATTGCTAGTTTGACAGTTCAAAGCAGTTTACGTACATTAATTTCTATACATAATTCCCCCCGAAGACAGCTGAAAGCTGGCTTCTGATAATAAATAAAATAGACCTCAAATCTGACCTTTATATTAAGGTTCAGTGGCCAATCATATAAAACAATTAACTAAAGAAGAAAAACACTCTTTGAAGAGAGACTTATAACTACAACTTAAATCTACATGTTTAGGAAAATAACTAATAGAAAATTATTATTGTGGCAAGGGACAAAGTTTAACAACAGGGCGACAGTATGAGCCAGTGGAAGTTTTCACAGTTACAGTGCGGACTATAGAGTCCTTTCCAGGGTGAAGGGCGCATATTCGGCCCAGTTTCCACTGTAAGGGACTAGTATTATCCTCTTTGATCAGGACTAAGTCCCCAAGTTTGATGTTTGGAACAGTTTTCAACCATTTGCTACGTTGTTGGAGTTGATGCAAGTATTCATGCGACCATCGGTGCCAAAAGCTCTGACTTAATTTTTGAAGTAACTGCCACCGACTTAACCGATTTAGAGGCACTTCATCCAAATTATGCTCTGGAATAGCAACAAGAGGACAGCCTATTAGGAAATGCCCTGGGGTCAAAGGCTCATAATCATCAGGGTTCGCAGAAAGTGGTGTTAGTGGTCGAGAGTTCAAAACGGCTTCTACTCGACAAAACAATGTATACAACTCTTCATAGGTTAAATGTTGCTCACCGACCACTCGCTTAATATGAAATTTTGCAGACTTAATAGCAGATTCAGCTAACCCATTGAAATGTGGGGCTGAGGCAGGGCTGAAGTGCCAAGTGATTTTGCGAGAAGCTAAATCCCGATTGAGCACATCTTCGTGCTGCTTAAGAAAGTTATATATCTCTTTAAGATGACAGTCGGTTGCACGGAAATTACTGCCATTATCGCTGAAAATATCTCTGCATAATCCACGACGAGATGTAAATCTGTACACAGCGGCCAAAAAGGCTTCACTCGACAAATCGGTAACGAGCTCAAGATGAATGGCTTTCACAGCCATACACACAAATATACACATATATGCCTTTGTTAATTTTGCTTTTCGAAGATTACTAGCTTTAAGATAAAAGGGACCACCAAAATCAATAGAGACAGCAAGGAACGCTCGAGATGGCTGAACACGAGGAGATGGAAGATCACCCATTAAAGGTTCTACAAAACGTGGCTTGGCTTTGAAACATTTTAAACACTTATGAATTCGAGAACGAATTACTTGTTTCCCTGATAAGATCCAAAAACGGTGACGTAAGATACTAAGCAATGTAGTGGGCCCTGCATGCGCATTAATCACATGTGATTGGTCAATGATCAAGTTGGTTAGATGATGCGACCGTGGTAGTATTATTTGATGTTTCGAATCATATGGCAGTTTAGAGTTCGTTAGGCGGCCGCCTACACGAAGTACTCCAGATTCATCCATGAAGGGAGATAAAGAATTCAAACGCGATTTGTGAAACTTGTTTGTTAGTAAATTATGGATTTCTTGAGAGAATTCCTCTTGTTGAGTCCGTTTAATCCAAAGTAATAACGCTTGATCCAACTCCTGACTCTTAAGATATCCGGTACATCTTTCAGATATCGCAACCGTAGAATTTCGAATGAATCTAAGACACCACGCAGTAACTCTTAGTAATTTATCCAAGGAACTGTAATGATCGATGAGATTGGGAGTGTATGATGCTTGACAAACAACAGGGAGATTATCATTCATTGGGCAAGCTACCTCGAGGGTAGGTCTAACGTGAGGCTGAGTGGGCCAATTATTTGTGAGCAGCCACTGGGGCCCCCACCACAGATTATGAGAGTGCAACTCTTTAGGAAACAAACCTCTACTTGATGCATCCGCAGGGTTTGATGCAGATGGAACATACTGCCATACAGCATGGTCCAGTAAAGCATTAATCTGTGAAACTCTATTGCCCTCATACATCCGTAAAGAATGAGGGGAACGTTGAATCCAACCGAGGACTATAGTGGAATCACACCACATGAAAACTTCCTTAAAGGAAATGTTAAGGGTATTTTTTACATAGTGCACCAATTTTGCTGAGAGTAAAGCGCCATTTAGCTCTAGTCGCGGAATCGTGAGACGCTGCTTTGTCGGCGCCACCTTTGATTTAGCTAACAGAAGGTCAATAGTTTTCCTTTCCTGACTGTCCGTAGAAACAACATATACAACTGCACCATAACCTTTCTCACTAGCATCGCTGAACGAATGCAAATCATACCTCACAGTATCAGATTGGGAGACACGGCGGTCAATTCGAATATTCTCCAAATCACCAAATTCTGCAGCAAACCGTGACCACAGGCTAAGGATATCTGGAGGTAGTGCATCATCCCACTGAAGATTCCTCAACCACAACTCCTGCATAGGACACTTGGCGGTGAACACCACTGGTGACAACCACCCACACGGATCAAATACACTTGCGATATTTGACAACAGTGCTCGCTTTGAGTGAACACATTCTTGAACCTTGCCTGAATACATGAAAGTGTCATCATCAGGATTCCACTTCACACCTAGAATTTTTTTTGATTTGTCAGTGTCACCAGTTTCACAAAATTCGATGGGGATTTTGGAAAGAAATAACTTCGAGTTGCTTTTCCATTTTCGCAGCTCAAAACCCGCAGAATTCAACAGCATTTCAACTTCATCTTTTAATTGAATGGCACCTTCAATTGTGGGTGCACCCGTGACCAAATCATCCACAAAAGTTTCTTCCAGGAGCACCTGACTACCTAAAGGAAAATCTTGTTGTCCATCTTCAGCGAGCTGACGGATAGCACGCATGGCCAAATATGGGGCTGAAGTGACTCCATAAGTTACAGTGTTGAGTTCAAACTCTTTGATGTCCTCTTCTGGAGAGGATCTCCACAAAATATGTTGGTATGACCTATCAGCAGGATGAATCATGATCTGGCGATACATCTGTTTGATATCAGATACAAAAGCTACAGCATGCATCCGAAATTTTAAAAGCATAGCAACAACATCTTGTTGCAACTTAGGGCCTGCATGTAATGTGTCATTCAAAGAATTGCCACTGCTTGATGGCATACTGGCATTGAAAACCACTCTGAGTTTTGTTGAGCTGCTCTCTGGACGGTGTACTCCATGATGAGGTATGAAATATATTCCTTGATTTTGCTGAGGTTCTCTGACAAGTGACATATGAGACAGATCCTCATAATCTTGAAGAAAATCTCTATACATTGTTTTAAGAGCATCATCACGACTCAGTCGTTTTTCCAAAGAATAAAACCTCTTCTCTGCAATGTCACGACTAGCCCCTAGAGCAGGGGGGTTCTCCTTGAAAGGTAATCGAACAATGAATCGACCAGTATGGGGGTCTCGTGTGTGAGTACTCTGAAAATGATCTTCACAGTGACTTTCCTCAATACTCATTTTTGAATTGTCCTTGGGAGGTTCCTCTAGCTCCCAGAACCTAGAAAGTGAATCATTTAAGTCTGAACAACATGCCGCATGAAATGATGAAATCTCTAGCAGCTGTTCGCCTTGACGCGTTTTTCCAAAAAGCACAAAGCCTACTTTTGTTTGTACGGCTGATGGTAAATCAGGAGACAATTTCAGTGGTGCTCCATTAAGTAATATATCTTCATAGACATCAGCGCCCAGTAGAAGGTCTACTTTTCCTTTGATGTGAAACGTCGGATCTGCAAGAACCATGCCAGTAAACTTTTCTTTAATGTCCTTTGACAATGTGGTAGAAGGAAGGTCTCTAGTAAGCCGTTCCAGAACATGAACTGTTGACAAAATGATAGGAGTGTCCGAAAATCTTGGTTTGATCTGACACTGAACACTTCCCAGTGTGCGTTGATTGGCCTGACCACCTAAAGCGGACACCGTAAAAGAAGTAGATGACACATCTAAACCTAATCGTTTAGTGCACGATGCTGAAAGAAAACTACATTGAGATCCTGGATCTATCAATGCTCTAACCTCGCTCCATTCACCTGATGCATTACGAATATGGACGACTGCGGTCCCTAACAATACACACTGTTGACCCAACTGCGACGCATTAGACTGGAAAGTTGAACTCAGCGCAGATACTTCAGGTTCCTCTTCATTTTCTGGCATGACATTGGACGCTGCCGCTAAAGTCCATTCCCTATTAGGATTTCTATAGCAATGTAGTAATGAATGATGACGTTTCTCACACACTTTGCACACATTTTGGGATAGACATCTGCTTACCATGTGTGGTCTCAAGCAATTGTAACACAATTTGTTGATTTTCACAAAGTTGATTCTATCTTGAGGTTCTAACGACAAAAATTTCTCACAGTAAAACAGTTGATGATCGCTTTGTTGACAACAAATGCATTGTTTGTCCTCTACTACATTTGACGCATAACCATCTTGAACATTGGATGCATAATTAGCTTTAAATCTTGGTTGAGTTTCTTTTTTCGGTACTGTACTCTTAGTCAGAACCAAGTTAGCGCTTTCCAGAGCTCGTGCTCGGGCTTCCAGGAAAGACATGAGGTCTGTGAATGTAGGCATTTTGATATCTTTAACATGAATCTCAAAGAAATTTCTTAACTGGATGTCTAATTTTTTCAATGTAATGTGTAGAAGTAGCAAACTCCATTCTTCAACTGGTTGTTCCAATGCTTTTAATGCGTTGATGTTTTCATTCACTGAATCTACAAACTTTTGTAGGCTTGTTGTTGCACTAGCTTGGATATTAGGCAGATTCAGCAAGTTTTCAATATGGATACTCGCTGTCAGTCTAATGTTGTGGTATCGGTTTTTTAAAAGGTCATATGCAATTTGGTAATTTTGTTCAGTGAATTGTAAATGTTTAATTATATTAGCTGCATCACCACGCACACTATGCACCAAATAATGAAACTTCTGAATGATTGGGAGCGACATGTTGCCATTAACAAGAGACTCAAATACTGAATTGAAATTATGCCACTGGGTGGCATCCCCACTGAACGTACTCAGTGGTATGCTTGGTAACTGACTGTGGACTGCTTGACCACCTGACACACCCTGACCACCAAAAACACTCTCATATTGTACGCGAATACTATACACCTTGTCCATAAACTCGGCATAGTCGTTGTCATGTTTCGAACAATCAAACTTTGGAGAAGGAAACGCTTCCAACTGAATATGAGCACGCGTAAACTTTTCTACATGTTGTTCTAAATCACGAAATTTTATTCGAAACGCATCTTTTGTAGCTTTATCACTTCCTGGATGTATTTTACAAGCGGTATCGTAAAAAGAATCGACTGCAACTTTCGCCAACTTCCACTCAACTGCAGCCGCCGCCATTATTGTACATTTAAATTTTGTTTTACAAAATCGCTAACTTTATTTTTTAGGTTATGAAAAACTTTTCCCCAAAAAGAACTTTCGGCTCAAAGGACCAAAAATATGTAACGTAACTGTCTTGAAAAGGTGTTGTTATTATCGGGTAGTAAGGACTGGAGCGAACTCACCAAATACCAAGGGCTAAGGTTGTAGGAGGAACCGGCACAATTTTCACTCTTGCGGATGTTTTCTTCTGGGATCGATCCCTCCGGGTAGTACGAAATATCTGAAGCTGTTTGATGATTGTCACGAGTCACAGAGTTGAGTTTCACAGGTAGTTTTGATGTTGATTCAGAAATAAAAGTTCGGTTTTAGCGCAAAACGAGTATCACACGCAAGCAGCCATGACAGGAAGTGGGGGTCACAGGAAGGAAGGAAGGAAGGATGGGGGTTGGTAGTTGGCAAACACAACGCGCGAAATTTTGAATTGCTAGTTTGACAGTTCAAAGCAGTTTACGTACATTAATTTCTATACAGTATTGAAAAATAGTATTCATCCTAATAAACATTTTGTAAATAGCTTTTTTAATAAAATTGATTAAATTGGAAGATATTATTTTTTTCATGATTGGCGGCGCTAGTTGGCTCATGGAAGGCCCTTAATAGGTACGGACAACAGATCAATGGTAACACTACAGTACGATTTTAACTCTTACGACGCAGATAATAAGAACGGTCCAAAGTGTTACACTTGATATGCTGTTAGCTGTACGTAGCAAGAGCAATCATGTTTTCATAGATCAGCTATATACATAGCAGTAGTGTTAGGATATTGCAGGTCTTGACTTTTGGTATACAAGTAGGTAACTATTACAATTTTAAAATAATTATTTAAAATTGAACTGATTAACGATTTTAGGTCTCACAATAGCTAATCATATGCGTTATATTATAATGAATTGTTGTTAGGAACAGGAAAGCGGTAATGTTTTCAGTGTGGACAATGTACACACCATTACACATCAATTTTTTGGATTTTTTATTCGTTTAATTTTCTATTTACATGAATACTCTAAATAACTTGACATTGGCGAAATTATCTCTTGAATAAGAGTAGAAGCCATTCAAATAAGAATACAATACACATCAATTTTAATTGTATCATATGTAGCCATTTAAATACCACGTTATAAATGGTACTTTTAAATCGTTCGTATACGAACAAATTGGACAGAACTTCGACCTACACACAACCGATGCAATCTGTACCATATTTTGAATCTCATAAGAGTGCCCGTGTGTTACACTTGATTGAACATTCGCCTCTAATAAGCAGTGTTAGAGACACCTTAACCATGAGAGAGTAAGAGAGCAGTTATACGGCCGAGTGTTCACCAACCTAATGGTTTAGTCGTTAGGCTAAAAGCAATGGAATCAATTTAGTTGGTCCCATTTGCACCCGTCGGTCAATTAATGGAGTTCAGAAAGTAGCCGTATTTTATGGGCATAATTGCATTATATGGGCGCAAAATACAGGTTCGCATGACATTTCTAACCCGTGGTGCACAGCGCACCTACGCTAGTACATTGCTCTTTGGTTTGTTAGAACAATCGGCCTTGTAGCGGCTAACGGGTGATTTACATTGGTCGATTTTCCCCGTTCGACTGGTGGCACAGCAAATGTCGAGTCCAGACAATTTGCTATTTACATGGTTGGTCTTCGAAAATCGGCCCATGTAAATCCCGCATTATGGAGAATGAGCGATTGATTTTAACTCACGAGACAGACAGGCCGTTATACAGCCATGCTCGCCACGTTTGCGGCGCGGGCGCGGCGCCGTCGATGCGCGCCTCGATGTGTCCGCACAGCGCGCGGCGGTCGTGCGAGCGGCCCGAGCGCGCGTCGCACACCAGCCGCTTGCGACACTCGCCGTCGCACGTGCCGCGACGGGGGCTGCTCTTCCAGTAATGCCTTCAATGATTACACCATTATTAGTAAAAAACTGCCTAATGGTAGAGATTTTGTTGTGCGTTTTCTATTTCTAAGCTACTTTGGGGCCGATTCTATGTTAGCCATATTGTCAGCTCAAAAAGTAGTGCCATTATTATTTCAACTTTAGTGTAGGAAAGGGAGGCATCATTTTTAAATTTGTCAGATTTAGTTTAAAAAACGCGCGACAGAATTACTATCAATACCTATTTGGTTAAAGATACATAAGTTAATTTTGAACATACGGATTTCGTTAAACCTTCGCGTAACTCGTAGGTAAATTATAAATCGCGTTTAGTAAACGAACCGTCTAAACTTTCAGTTTATGTACTTGTACGGACAACAACAGATCAATGGTAACACTTGCATTGCAGTGCGATTTCAACTCTTACGACGCAGATAATAAAAACGGTCCAAAGTGTTACACTTGATCTGCTGTTAGCTGTACAAACACAATTTTGTTTAGATAATCTAAAAGAAATACATTTTTTAGGGTACAATCCCTTACTTGTGATATAAATTGAAGAGATCCTCTTTGGCGGTCATGTCGTCAATAAACTTGTCCCAGTCTTGTGGCCGGAGCGCCGGCATCAAATATGCAGACCTTGCAGAGTACAACTTGTACCATATCGGGTAACCGAACAGATTTGCCTCTTTCAGATTCATTATCCACGTTTCATGGTCGACCACTAACTGGAAAATAATTATGCCTTTACAGATTACCTACGTAATTTATATAGTTATTCTAAAGGCCCGCAGTGCTGGCTTACCCGAGTCGTCGCCTCATGGTCGCCGTCCACGTAATATATTCGATATCCTAGATTTAAATCATAATATGGTGATACAGAGGGGCCTACGTAAGCTATACTTGTTGCTCTACCTGAAAATTGATATTCATGTGTTAATTCTCTTCTTCTCGCTAACGTAGGTACATTGAGTAATGCCCCCCTTTAAACTCACCCAGATCGTTGGGGTCATAAAACACTTCGAATTCGTCAAAATGTGTATGACCGAAAAACTGTGCTGTGATCGTGGTCTCATATCGGTTGATGATAGCGTAGTAGTTTCTGCTCCATACTTTCAAGCAGTCGGAATGTCCGGGCGGAATATGACCTATTATGTGGACCTTTTCACCGCTGAACTCTGCCGATTGCAACTCGTAAATCAGCCACTGAAGCTCTGTGGCAGGGTCTGTGCTGTTCAGGAGTAACCACCTGAAAAATTATTCGTCTTAGGTTCAATTTCTATGGTTACAATACTAGCTAGCCCTGGGATAATAATATGGCTGTAGAAGTTTTTATAGTGTACCCAAGGGGTTGGGTATTTGGTTTGTTAATTTGTGTGGATACGAGTTCACGTATTTATATGAAACAAGTATTGATGAATAATGCGTCAAACGTTTACCAGTTCTTATTATTGCAGTAGTTCATGTTAAGCGATATGATGCGAAAGCCTGGCCTAACGAGGACGGAGTAGAATGCCCCTCGGCGAACCGTGTTGGACACTCCGGCCGGCAGCCAGCGCCGCCACTGAGCGTCCAGTTCGTCGTACAGCCACGCGATGTTGGACTCCGGCGACGAGATGTACGGAGGGGGGAAACTGGAACATAGGGTAAGTAAAGATATTATGATAATTATGCAGATAAAGTCTTGATAAATCTTGATTTAGGTTTTGATATACTTTTGATTACTCTCAATTAATACAAATGTAGTGTTTGCTGGTGTTCGGTATCATAGGAAGGGAACCATAAAACTGGTCATAAATGATAGGACAAAGAGCTTACCCTGATCCCTACACTATTAAAAATTCGATGGGTAGTAGTCCCACTAATATTACAAACTCGAAACCTGTGAGTTTTAGATACACGGCGATTGGGTATACGAGAATATGGTTATCCCACGGTGGGACGAGGAACAATTTAGCAATTAGGTATCAGCAGAAGATTTGAATGACAGTCAATCTATCAATGCGTAATTGAGTATCAAATTGACAGAATGACAGATTCCAATGTTCTGCTTATTTGACAATTAACTATTAGACAATAACACACCTGTTAACTGGAGACGTCTCATGGTTTCCGAGGGCAGGGAAGATAGGCACACCTGGAAACATGTCCGACATCTGCGCCACTGTCTCTTGAAGAACTTTTAGGTTCTCCTCTTTGGTTTGGTTCCAAACGTCATGCGGTGGCAAGTCTCCCGTCCATAAAATGTAATCTATGTCCTGAAATGTGTTTGCAAATGTGGTTGTAGGTTTGCTCATGATACCTAACCTAAATTTATAATATAAATGGGTGGTTTCAGTTCTCTTAATACCAGGAGCAATTCATTATAATAGAATTTGATCGTAGGTTTGATAGTTATCGCAGTATTAAAGTTTATGTTTATGAAACAATGCCTACTCGTATTTTATCTTTCCATAGTCTCTGCCTATCACAACGGAAAACAGGCGAGCGTTTTGTGTACGACGAGCTTCTCATGACAGGTGGCACAACATGCTCGTATTGCATACTCGGAATTATTAATAAAAAAATATAGGTACAGTCTAACTCACAAAAGTATGTATAAAGTGAGTATCAATGAACTTGAGATTTTCTCAAAAAACACTTGATCGGATTTTGTAATTTTACAATCGGTCAAGTAGTTTTTGAGAAAATCTCTACATTAATGCGGCACAATGATTACTTTTCTCAGATCTAGATTATACCTACATATGTTTTGAATTAAGTATTGCAGACAATGGATTAATTTCCGGTTTTCTCGTAATCATTGTCATGGAGAGCACAATCTACACCGGTACGCAAATTGTTTCTGTTGTGGTGTTTGTAGTCAGTCGAATTACAAAAAGGCGATGTCTTAAACCTTAAACCTTCTTCACGAGAAGTTAGTATAAAAGTCTCTTGAGGTGTTCCTGTCCTATCGGAAGTTGAACGCTGAAATTGCCACAATATTTGCGTGATATCGTCTGTCCGATGATGGCCGACGTGAAAATTGTAGCGTGTATACTGCTACTAGCTGTACCCATCATTTTGTTGGGGACTCATTACAGGTTTCATATTGCATAATCATAATCAATAGGAGTAGCGAGAGTAGTAGAAAATGACAACAAAAACAATGAATAATTCGCTTCGATTTCTTACTATTTTCTGAATTATTAATTAAGCTGTTTTTTCGACTCGTTTGATGTACAAAACTTTATTTTGAACCAATAATTTTAATAAAAAACGGAGATATTTTTACATTTACTATTCGTTATCTTGTCCATCGTACCTTGATAGTAGGTCAGAATCTGGCATTGTCATTTACCTAATGCATTGCTGCCCTAACAAATCGGGACGTGATTTCTATATAATATTCCGATATAGGTACGGATGACCAATGACAGGACTGACCATCAGGATAAGACTAAATACGGTATTAATGACTTTGGCTACAATACTGACGGTGTGTGTATCCGCGATGTGCTTGAGCATGTTGTCTATGGTGCGCTTGGGCGTGTCGCACTTGCGGTAGTCGCCCCAGTGGCCGGCGCCGCCGCCCGGCGTGAGCGCGGGACCGCTGGACGCGCGGCAGCACAGGGGCTCGTTGCACTCGGCATTAGCACCTGCAATCACGAATAACGTATACATAACAAAACATTCGAGTCTTTGAATTTTGACTGAACGAATAGTCGATTCTACAAATATCACTGTGAATATTCAAGCCAGAGCTCATCGATAGGAATTTCGATCCCATGGAATACAATAGTACTTTTTTGCATGACAATTGCGTCTCCAGGAAAGTTCCATCAGATATTTAATTGTTTTAGACTCTTCGAATTATAAGTGAACAGTTCTTGAATTAGTTAACTTACAGAAAAACGTTGAATTTTATAACAGATAGAAAAAAGCTTGGGGCTTCAGGATCCTTACCTTCCGCATAGTAGGGATCGAAATGCGTGTCAGAAATCTGGAGCACTTTGAAAGTAGGAGCTTTTTCTAACGGTGCTTCTAGTGCCCGTACAGTAGGCTTCGGCACCGGCGGGAACGCAACCTCCCACTCGTGGTAAGGATTGTAGACATCGTCGCACCCGTCTCCAATAACGAAACTGCAAATCTCTTCAGGTCCTATGGTAACACGTTTCAGTACGTATATTACTTCGCCCTGAAATTTAAAATCACCACTTGAGACCTACTTTCAAATTGGTACATAATTCTAAATGTAGAAACAAATAATTTAGGCTAACGTTTCTGTCAGTCGCTATCTAGAGACGCTATTCATTGAATTTATTGTAAAACATCTTACTGGTTTCTTACCCCAAATAGTCGTGTAATGCCATCGCAAACTCTAGCTGACTGTATTTTCAGTGATACGCAAAATTGATAGATCATCTTGGTGATATCTTCCTTGCTTTTTCCAAGTCTGATGTAATGCTGCAGCAGTCCGGCTCCAGCCTTGCACGCGGTGCACGACACCTTGGACATAACGGAGTGTTCCACTTCATAGTAAACTTGATTCAAATTCAGCAGTTTCAAAGCCTTTTCTACGAATAGTGGTAGGTTTGTGCTCTTGTCGTTGTCCCAGAGAAGTCGGGAGTAGTTTCGCTTTAGAGCAGCCATGTGTGTGATGAGTTCTGTTTCGTTTGCTGACGGGGGCAGCTTGTGGGTGAAGTTGAAGGGTCGGAAGATGGGTTGCTCGTGTCGCGGTACTGTCGTCACATTCCACGTATCCATTGGTGGGTTCCATCGTATCACCGGTTGGTTTGATCTTCCAGTTCCCAGAAATAAGGGACTACCTGTAATATAATGTAACTCTAAATTGTTTGGTAGTCTCGATCAATTTATTTTGATATAGGTAAATTTTGAAAATGTAACCAACCTGATATCATCGAAATAACAAACAGCTGAAGAAGCCATGGTATTCTTATAATCATAACTGAGAAATGACGCTGAGGGTGACCTGAAATAAACGAAAAAATACACAATTAGAGATTTAGGAGATACGTGAGGTGTATCTAAGGTATGAAGCATTTAATTATTTCGATTTAACTAGATAGTCCTCACGGCTTACGGCTATTCAGGCGCGGTTTTCGAGTTGCCTGTGCGACCCGATATTTTCAAGTAGGTAGTAAAAAGTTGTCTTTACGGGACGCTATTCCGGGTCTTCTTTATCTACATTGTACACATCAAAGCTGATCAAGTGTAACGCTTTGGACCGTACTGTTATTATTATACACAGACCACTTACCCCATAGACCTGTAACAGGAGGGCGCCCGTTTCTGCCTGCACATGAGCGCAAAATTGCTTCGCGACACGCGTAACCTTGAGATATCGAAACGGGTTGAATATGGCGCCCCTGCCTTGCTTCGTCTAATTGCGCCTACCTATCGCTTGACAGAATTTTTCGCTTGCAAATTTGTACCGATTTCATGTTTATGGGGTAAGTGGTCTGTGTTAACTTATGCGTCGTAAGAATTGAAATCGTACTGCAAGTGTCACTATTGATCTGCTGTTGTCTGTATGAAAATTGTTGTGCAAATCCGTCAAACGTTTGGAGCGTGATTGAGTAACAAACATTGAAACTTTCGCATTCATGTTTTAACTTTTGATAACTCTAAAGGAGAAAATTTTCTTTCTGAATGCATAGTCAATGTATCCACAAGCATATCACGACAGTCATAAAGTGATTTCTCCTTAAGAATGCTCGGGTGCATAAGACTCGTAAATTAATTTTCATAATAAATTGTCCTATATGAATAGGATAATAAACGCACGTTTCCGTTAATCCATAATTCCATATAATATCGCTTCTTGAAGATATGTAATAAAAATAGGTAATTTTTTCGAAGCTTTCTAGTGAAAGTAGGTTAACAGACGATAGACGACCTATTTAACTTTATGGCTTTTAACATAAATTTAAAATTTGACACAATTATTGAAATGTAGCCGTAAAAAGTATTTTTCCCATCTAAAATCGATAAGCTTAAAAATTTCAGCTTATTGCGACTATTAATGTCTGATTAGGTATATTTTCCTACAACCATATCACCACATAGCTAAACAACTATAAACGTTTATAAAAAATAGTCCAACTGTTTACGAACATAAAGAACTACGTAGGTACTCGTATATATACCTAGCGGCAACTCAGAGGCTTAGACATGGACTTGGGTAGTAATTAACAGGTTTTTCCATTGCCAATTAACTATGATTCCTGTATGCAGGAATTCGTATAATTAATTGACGTAACGATATTTAGAAGCCATAATAGTCCATTGGTTAACCAGCCACACTAAGTAGGTAAAAAATTATGAACGTGTATTTTTGATTTAAACATGATTATAAGCTCAGCTTTAATTCCTACTGCCCTTATTAAACAAGTACTTACAGGTATTTATTACCTATACTAAATCATTTGATTTGATTCGAATTAAAAGTTAAAACTAAATGAAAAAAGATAACGTCGCTTTTTGTACTACCATATGGCAAAGAATATATATTTTTACTTATAATGATTAGCATATGGTTAGATTTCCAATTATATTGTATATAGGTGTTATGATATTGATTGACTCTTGGTATTCATTTCTTACGGGATAGCCAGAGCTCATCTCTACCTGATGGGTGGCACACTCTGTTTCTGCTCTTTTCACTTTGAATCATTATTTCACACACATGTGTTAGATGCCAACAACGATGTTTTCCATCACCGGTTTGAAGGCAAAGGCGACAGCGCATCACACACAGGCTCTCTACGCAATAGTAATACGGCATAGATTGTAATGATCTACCGGGAAAATTCGACACTGGCCTGGGGAATCGAATCTGGGCCTCTTGAGTGTTCTAACCGCAGCGCTAAAGGGTAACAAATTATATGAATGTATTGTGTGAGTCAGCGGATTTACAGACGGCATACACGGACGTGAGTTCGTCACTTTCTCCGCGCTTCATCGGGTTTGTTGGAAGGAAAGTGAGGTGGTAGCGCACTGCGCACACACACCGCTGCTCACTGTGACGTGCCAGTAATGCACACGTTCGGTAGCTATACCCCAAATGTATAACAATAATATTAGTAGGTACATTTGAGAGACAGAGATCACCCCATGCAAGCTTTTGTCGCAACCCACGTTAAAACCTTATAGATATTGGTAGTCAAATGACACATTCCGCCAAAAAATTTCCTCCTTTCGGCAGTCGGGTAAAATAATAAAATATATATTGAAACATTTGCAAAGCTTGAATTTCTTGCAAAATTCAATGCATTGAGAAGTCTTTTTTCCTGGCTAGCAAAGGATAAGTGCGATGAGTCCATATATTGTATGTTGTTTTCCTTGGTGAAAACAAGATGGTTTGATTTTAATTTGCAACCACTTTTAAATACCAATATCGATGTGTTGCGATAATATTATTTGTGACGTTATCCGATTGTTCACAATCAAACTCCTGCTTCTTATTTTTCAAAGCCTAGCTTAATTGTTATTTTTCAAACCCCTTTGCGCTTAAAGTCTGCCAAAAATATCTGGCGCAAATGTTTTAATTTAATGCTTATTAAACTGATGTTTGATTGAATTTTAATTTGATGCCTATTGAACTAATGGTTTAGGTAAACCATCTGTAGACCGCGTTTATTATTACGAATTTCCTTATATACCGCGCGCGGATACGAAGTCTCTGAATTAATTTTTGTAAACTTAACAGACAAGGTCATGTGTTCGATCGAATTCCATAAAATATTTCGCCGTCTAAATAGACGGCGATTAATATTAATTTTAAATAATTAATATTAAATAATATTAATATTTATCTATCTCATCCATATCCTAAAGATATCCTAAAGAGGGGCTATTCTTAATGAATTCGTTCTTTAAGAAGCAGCCTCAGAGGAAGTGGACTTGGCAAAGCCCCGACTCTATGACGAAAAATGAGATAGACTTCATCATAACGGACAAAAGGCATATATTCAGGGATGTCTCTGTACTTAACCGGTTTAACACTGGTAGTGACCACCGACTCGTGCGAGGCACCCTGAATATCGATTTTAAGCTAGAAAGACTCCGTATGATGAAGTCTACGCTCCGACCTAACCTGCAACAGATCGTAACCGGCTCCGATAAATTTCAGCTGGAGCTGAAAAATAGATTCGATGTCTTGGAAACCACAATTGACGTTGACCAGGCGTTTGACACAATGGTGAAGACCATCAGGGACGTAGGCGTAAGGTTTTGCAGGTCGCAACGTACTGGCACGAAGTCTAAGCTCTCAGTGGAGACTCTGGATCTCATGAAGGAAAGACGTGAAAAGGCTACGCAAATCTCTCAGACAGAACAGCGGACCCTCAACAAGCATGTAAGGAAGCTTATACGTCGTGACCTTCGTCGCTCCAATACACGCCGCATACAAGAGGCAATTGAGCAAAATCGAGGGTCAAAAGTATTCATACAGCAGTTGGGGAGAAGCCATCTGACCAAACTGAAGTCGGCGAATGGCAGAACCGTCACTTCCAAACCAGAGATACTCGCTGAGATCGAAGACTTCTACGGCCGATTGTACGCACCTCACGCACCGCAACCTGAGCCTAGTACCGATGATCCCCGAGCTACGTTAACACGCCATTTTACCGAAGACCTGCCGGATGTGAGTCTTGACGAAATCGGACTGGCTCTCAAACAGCTTAAGAATGGAAAAGCCCCCGGTGAAGACGGGGTTACATCTGAGCTCCTGAAAGCAGGTGGTACTCCTGTCCTGATGGAGCTACAGAAGCTTTTTAACTCCGTCATACAGAGTGGGAGAACTCCGAAGGCATGGCACAGGAGCATTGTTGTCCTGTTTTTCAAGAAAGGGGACAAAACCCTATTGAAAAACTATAGACCTATCTCTCTCCTGAGTCATGTATACAAGCTGTTTTCGAGAGTCATTACGAATCGTCTTGGACGGAGATTTGACGACTTCCAGCCCCCGGAGCAGGCCGGGTTTCGCGGAGGATATGGCACCATAGACCACATCCACACAGTGAGGCAGATTATACAAAAGACAGAGGAATACAATCGGCCCCTGTGTCTTGCATTTGTGGACTATGAGAAAGCATTCGACTCTATCGAAACCTGGGCTGTTCTGCAGTCCTTGCAGCGATGCCAAGTAGACTGGCGGTACATCGAGGTGCTGAGGTGCCTGTATGACGCCGCCACTATGACCGTCCAAATCCAGAACCAGCAAACAAGATCTATCCAGTTGCGTAGAGGTGTGAGACAGGGAGATGTTATATCACCGAAACTCTTCACAAACGCGCTGGAAGATGTCTTCAAAACACTGGACTGGAATGGACGTGGCATCAATGTAAATGGCGAGTACATTTCACACCTTCGGTTTGCCGACGATATAGTGGTCATGGCTGAGTCGCTGCAGGATCTGCAGGCAATGCTGGATAGCCTTAATGCTGCTTCTCGCCGTGTCGGGCTCGGGATGAATTTGGATAAGACCAAGATCATGTTCAATGATCTGGTCGTCCCGGAACCAGTAGTAGTCGATGCCACGGTCCTCGAAGTTGTTCAGAAATATGTCTACTTAGGACAAACTCTACAGCTGGGTAGGAACAACTTCGAGAAAGAGAGTGACAGGAGAATTCAGCTGGGCTGGGCAGCGTTTGGGAAGCTACGTCATATCTTCTCGTCTTCAATACCACAATGCCTAAAAACTAAGGTCTTCAACCAGTGCGTCCTGCCAGTGATGACCTACGGAGCCGAAACGTGGACATTGACGGTGAGACTGGCCCACAGGTTCAAGGTCGCTCAGCGAGCTATGGAAAGAGCTATGCTTGGAATTTCTCTGTTAGATAGAATAAGAAACGAGTATATCCGCCAGAAGACAAAAGTGGTTGACATTGTTCATAGAATCAGTAAACTGAAGTGGCAGTGGGCTGGTCACATCTGTCGTAGAACCGATAACCGATGGGGTGGACGAGTTCTCGAATGGAGGCCGCGAACGGGTAAACGTAGTGTGGGACGCCCCCCGACCAGATGGAGGGATGACCTTCGCAAAATGGCTGGCAGGGACTGGATGCAGAGGGCCGAGAGTAGGGTTGATTGGCGCGCTTTGGGAGAGGCCTACGTCCAGCAGTGGACTGATACGGGCTGATGATGATGATGATGATGATGATGATCCATATCCTACCAGACAGAAATGGTATTCATGTCAGTTATTTTAATACTAACCTCTACTAAGTAATTCAATATTCTTCATCTAACCTGTCTATGCGAAATGTTATTCTCCAGATTGTGTAAATATTAAGGTTGTGTAATGTGTTATGTTCATTTCGTATGAACATCCGCTAAATAAGACTGCTTTCGCGATATAGTAACGTAACTATCCACTCAAAAGTCGCCAAACTGGGTGGAATCGAGACAAGGATTATCCGTCCAGGTCACTTTCTTTCCACCGCCTTCCAGATAAGCGTTACCTCACCACTTTCACTCCTGCGTATTGTCTGCAGTAAAATTCATAATTCGGTTATTATTTTATTGCAATTATTCGTCGTCGTAAGTTGTGGTTTTTGACTTTCAACTCTGTTGGGTAAAGAAAAATTACCCCAGGACAACTATGTTCAATAATAATCCGGAATATTCAAAACACAGCACGTTTATAGCTTTTGTCGATTTCTTTTACGAACCAATGTATCATGTATACATTTTTGTGTTGGTCTTATCGAAAAAAATATTATTATATTAAAATTAAGAATGCTTGCTCTAATAAAATGTGTACAAGCTGAGGCAAGGTGACAATGCATGTTTACATTTTATACAAAATCTATTAATTGTATGAGTTTCTCTCTAGGTTTTTTCTACGCTAGGCTGATTTCTAGTAAAGACACGTGAGCAAACCAGTTTGCCGTCAGCGACAGCTAACCCTGTATGTATTTGAAAGAGGAACAGCCGGCGCAAACATCGTTTCGCTGGACGACCAAAATAAAAATATATTTTTGCATTTACGCAGCCTATTGCGAGCTCGTAATTTGAGTCGAGATAAAATCACAATGATACTATTAAAATTTTAACGGTTGAACGCTTTTCCTTACAATGGCCTGTGTTTTATTTGAGAATAGTAACATAACCATTGAATAATACCTACATTACCTATATATTTTACTAGTAAACGTTCAATTCAATATAAGTGGACCAGAAGATAAACCCACTGCGTAACTTTTAAATCGCGTACATAATTACGCTGTGAATTGTGATCACGTTTATTAAAACGAACCCTAGAGTTTAGATTCTGACAATTCTTAGGCTATGTGTAGACTCCCCGTAAGTTGTAGAAAGTAATGCATTCATTCCGCCCGTTGCAGTACTTATGCAAGTCTGTAGATTACTTGACACGTCACTTAATTATTTGTACAAATTACGTCGACTCATGTGTTTCTATCCGACTGACGCAAGGAGAAGGGTAATGTTTTTGATTAATGTAACCTAAATGGCTTGATAGATGTCGATGTACAAGGTCTCTTATTCGTCTTGATCACGGGACTGTCATGGAAAACATTTCTTGCCAAAATAGCAATCGTTTGGGGGGGGGGGGGGGGGGGGGAATAATTGAGCACCTTCTGTTAATTTAAATCAATAATAAATTCCGAGGGCTCATTCTTCCACTTACGATTCCGTCATAATGGCTATTGACAGTTCACCTTTTACTTTCTGGGAGTTGGCTATATACCCGCATCCAGACATCCTTTGTTACAATAGACTTTCGTTTAGTTCATCGAACTTACTTTCTCCTCCCAATAATTCCCATTGTGCGGCAAGTTCTCATCGGAATGCATTTCTATTGTGCAGCTTCCACGTGTCTGATATAACTTATATCAGATCAGACACGCGGAGGCCTCATTAATATGGATATGCCTTCGTAATTAAATAATTATATGCTGTGGCAATTATAAGATTTATTATAAAAAGTATTTTTTAATAAAGGAATAAACTAACGCTGGTTAGATTACTTATTTTTTTTCTAGAATGCGTTTATGTGCCGTGCCATTCGCAATACTCTGAACTTTTAATAATTTTTATGGGAATACTTACAAGTAGAGTCCTTTTTATCTTCAAGGCGTCTTACAATTTTTATTTTATTTTTAACTCATAGATATCCTATTATGCTGATTATTGTAAACAATGACGAAGCCCATCCGACCACTGAGTTAACCATTTAACAGTGGGATTAACCATTATCCGCCGCAATAGTTTTCTCTGTGCCGCCGCGCCGCGCCGCCTCTCAATGCAATGTGCCTTTTATTAGCTCAAGATGAGTATCGTTAAATTCAATTGTTTATTTATTCGCGTCTCGACACTTTCATAAGAAAACTTTGCAATGTTTGGTCGTTGAAAAGATTAAACCTGTTAAATAAATTGTTATCGCAACACACGTATCCAACACAACATTTTTTGTCTGCGTAAACTAGATTTTTTTGGTCTTAATTTATGTAACCTTTGATTATCATTAGATATGTGGATGTGGAGCAACTTGTACGTCACCCACCGACCCTCTTAATGTTTGGAACAAAAGCAGGTACTAATAATAATGCATGTATCTCTACATGTAGAGATACCTAGATACCTACTAAGAATTATTTGCAGTGTAAAAATAAATACTTTCATTTGCGAAATTCTTAGCACGCAACTCACATGATAATTTACTTTCGGTCTTAATTCATCAAATTAGGCATCAAGTATGTTCGTATCTACTTATAAATCTACAATCCACTAACATTGTGTTACGGTAAAAGTTACTCCCAGTTTATGTCGATCGACGAACCGACGACATTTTACCTCAAAGGCCGCCTGTTTCGGCTATTGTCAAGCAGGTGCGATCTATAATGCTTAGTTTAGAAATTGTTCAACGTGAAATTGCACTTTTATTTTGCAAACTATAGGAACTGATCAAACAGGAGGATTTTGTATCAGTGGACCTACATTTTCGTGGTAAAAGGTAAATTTTGGATCGGCCCGACATAAACGGAGGACCAATATTTACCGTAACATCTACATGAGTACACATTAGTCGTTGATATTTCGATGATAGATTCTGTCGCGGCGCAGTCACAGACACAGAACGTGCGAAGATTTTTCTCATTTGCCATTCAGCGTTCGTATCGAGTCGCATTGTCCAAATGTACGCTATTGGTGCTATCTATATCGACTACCAGTGGCATATAAATAGTGTTAGTTCCCGCCCTGGACGCTGGGAAAGCGCGTGGTTATGATTTACTAAACATCAAGATTGGCATTTAGTGTTATTAATATTATTACCTACGTGCATCGTTCATAGAAATCTAGTTAGTAGAAAACCGATTTCGTCACAGGTAAGTCCTAAAAATATTTAGTTTTAAATACTACAGAACTCGCTCTACAAATCTTGAAATGTTGTTTTTGTAATATTTACTTTCCTATTCCTATATATTATTTATACACTATATCTTGTTTATATACCTACTACCTATATCTTACCATATACTACATGTATAAATGTAGGCAAGTATTATATTATCAGTAAGTAGACACATACATAAATATTTCCTACCTAAACATGTATTAATACTAAGGACATAAAGATACTTCTTTTAAGTAAATAATATCACAATAGCACATACAGAATGTATACCGATTCCGAAAACTACCTCCATATAAAACTCATTTGTAAAAGATTCATATTGTTTATTGCAAGTAAATAACAAGTATTTTTAGGTAGGTTTAATTTTTTTTTAGTAT
Source organism: Tachystola acroxantha (assembly GCA_963506565.1). NCBI lineage: Eukaryota > Metazoa > Arthropoda > Insecta > Lepidoptera > Oecophoridae > Tachystola > Tachystola acroxantha. The sequence continues at coordinate 8,335,722 of OY735872.1, forward strand.
GTTAAATATTTTTAAGTAGTTATTGTAATATATTGTAATATTATTTATCTAAATATACTGTTCAGTAAATAACTATCTGCATTATTTACACGTTATCATTATACTCGTACTAGCTATCATCTTAGGTAAGGTATTCACATTACGATCTAATTAAGTACGTACTTATGATCTAATTAAGTACGTACTTTACTATTCACTTCAAATAACATTATGATTATCTTTTCTAATATTACATCATGCTCTTCTAACAGTATTCCAATCATCTGATACCGTGTAGTGGAGATATAACACTAACTAATTTTCTAACAAATAAGGCTCATTGATAAAATTCAGACGACAATTGACCTAGTAGCCTGAACTCTGTGATAAAAAGACGACCTCTCTCAGCTCAATGGGTTCATTTACAGTCAATTTAAAAGAGCGAATAATTATGTAGGTACAATTATCAGTAAAGTAAGTATTGTTAGTAAGTTGTGTATAATTCATCAGTTCAATAAAGAACAATGAACGCAACTAAATAATAAACTTCATTTTATTTAATGATGTCATAAATGTTACGCTAGATAAGTAAGTAGAGTATCTATTCATTTTTCACTAGGTATACATATTTGTCATCATTATCATCATCAGTCTATTTATATTGCCCCACTGCTCGGGAACAGACCTTCCCTTACATCGAGGGAGCTGGGGACATGACCCACCACGCGGGCCCAGTGCGGATTGGCGGATTTCACATGCATTGTTTTCCTTCACCGTTTTGAGAGCACTAGGTAAATGTACGTAAGTTTTTCCGTCGAAAAAATCGAGGATAACTCATTGATACATGGCTGCCCTGGCTGGGAATCGAACCTGGGACCTCCGTATCGCAAGTCCATTGACCCAACCACTGAGCCACCGAGCTCATATTTGTCAATCTCATACAAATCCGCAGTAGTTCCATAAAAACCGAACATGACCGCCATTTTCATAAAATATTTCGTCAAACTTCGAGAAGTCCCACGAGGCTAGACCTAAAATAATAATATATGATATAAATAAAAAAACATTTCCACGGGTTTGAGCCGCCTCCTATTAAGGAGGCGGCTCAAACCATGCGACTACACGCCCTTTGTCGCGTTGAAGCGTTTATTGTGCTTTTATAATGTTTCGTATTTCCAGTGGGTACAATTTACTAACATTAGTATGTATTATCGCATAGATATAGCCGTTTAATTAGGTAATAAATATACAGAGACGTATGATTTTTCCAAGTTGTTCAAATCAAACTACCTACAACATAGGTTTTTCGTATTTACGGAAACTGAACAAAGAACAATTACTGAACATTTATTATTTACATTGACCTATATTAATACTAGTGCGTGTTCTCTATATGCGTATTGACTAGTAATTATAACAACTCGGATATGAACTACAAGCTTCTTCCTTGTTAATGTAGGTCATAAAAGAGGGCATTGCGTCGTTCTGTTAAAAACTACTACATTCTAGCTACTTAATAATAGGTAGTGATTTTACCTCTATATCTATTGTTTCTAAAACAAGGACCCCCCCTTACCTTGAAGTCTTATAGCAGTATTACTTCCATAATACTTTGTTACTTCGTACAATGACGACCTTTAATGAGCTTACTTTAAGGTCGTCATTATACGAAGTAACAAAGTATTATGGAAGTAATACTGCTATAAGACTTCAAGGTAAGGGGGCAGTTGTAAGTAATCGTGGGAAACAAAATTGTAGCTGGAAATAGATCCATTGCACAAATCATCATTGTATGTTAATCATATCTGTAATTTAGTGGATTAAATTATATTTATACCCGTACGTACCTATAAGTTAAGGCATATTTTTTCTGATAAAAACGACGAGTCAACTGATGATAAGTGGCCATCATCGCCTAGAGACGTGTTGTAATGGTTTGCTGCATCCCATAAGATAGCGCTTTGGTAAGGCGTCATGGAGGCAAATCATTCCACATTTTCAAGTACATACGTGGCAAGAAAGTTCGCGTAAAGCGTGCTGTTGTAGGTAGACAACTATGGGGACAGTTCTGTCTGGAGTTACATCGGAATCTCGCCCTACCGATGAAAATTATGAGGAATCTCTTTAAACCCATATTAAACCGATCTCGTACACTGCGTTCGCTTTAAACAAGTCGCACCCTGCCTGCCTACTTATTGGCTACATTACATGTGCCGTGTCTTAATGATATTGATGCTAGGCGTCCTAAATACTAGTGTTCCGATTATCAGCTGACCTCCGACGCGCTTTCTTTCGCGTCCGACGTGTGACGTAATGATAATTTAAACACGTCTTCGTTTTGTCTTATGTAATGATACGTCACGCCTCCGATTAAATGATTTATTCCCGATCAGGCGGACGAATGGAATAAGTATTATATTCCTGTTTAGTCATACCATAATTATATGTATGTGAGAATTCTCAATTATACCTACTTATTAGGTACATAATTAGGTACCTAATTTGCTTGTGTTGTGTAACATCCCAACATTAGTGATTTACATTTTGATTGGGTTTCCATTGTCGCATCATAAAAAATCCCGTTGTTCGTTGTTCTTGTGGAAACTACGGTTGTTTTGTTTCTAATTATCAATAACTTCTAAGTGCCAATAATACATGTGTGTGTTTCGATGACATTTTTGTGACGTCACCTTCTCCGACAGCTTTAATTTCGGACTGATCATAACGACCTCATCGTGTTGGTTTTTCGACGTGTTCACCTCGCATTTGGCTAGTCTGTCGAAAGCACGTCAAGTACGACAAAAACGCTGGACTATCCAACGCCCTTATTGTCTTTGCTATAATAGTTGAAATCGTTGTTCACGTGAATATATTTATGCTGTTGACTGTATATCAACATGTTTACTCTTTAACACGAAGGTTGTTAATTCTCGTGCAATTCGTGTTTCACATATCACATACCTAATCTGTGACTTGAGGATTTATTTATACCCTAATTCGGCATTGAGAATTTAAATCATATGTTTATATTTATGTTCTTACTGAACCTATTTTAAAAATATAACTAGTACACTATTTATATGCGTTATCGGTACATTAATAGAGTCCGATGTTATTTGTAATTCAGTGCACAACTGCGTTCGCCGTTCAGCCGTTAACCTCCTTTGGTCTGCCAGAAAGAAAGTTGACTAAACGTTGAAGGAAGCCAAAATTCTTAAATTTAGCTATCCATCCATATAACACCTAAATTCTAATGATGCACCGAATTGGGTGCAATTAAATTGCAAATAAATTAAATTATTACTTCGATACAGTTTTCAACTTACTATTTACCTAAATCCTTATTGTCCTTTTCCTTAGTGGTTTAGCTACGAGTGAAAATATTTCCACAAATAATTAAATTATGCTCTTATTTGAAAAGTGAAGTTGCTGTTTTGAAATTCAATATTTTTTCGCAATCCTATATAAAAGATTTCAACGAACATTTAGGTGTAGTACGCGTTGAAGTCTTTTGTATGGCCAATATGGCGATGACAATTTAACACAATGTAGTATTTTTTTTTACTTGGTGCTATGAATCATGAGAAGCGCAAGTCGCACTTCATTGCAATTGCAACAATAACTACAATATTGTATGAATTTATTCATAATTACAAATAAATAATATAATGTCATTACCTACATGTATTTGAATAGTTCATGCTTTTTAACTGTAGGTGCCTAATAATAGATAGGTAGTGCCATCTGCAATTGTTTCAGTCGGTGTGTTATTGCGATATATTGTTTACAGTAAATATAGTAAGGATAGGATGGTAAAATGTACATTATTTGTAGGTATATATAATTATGTTAATCTACTGGTTGATTGGGTTCACGAATTAAACATTTTGAAGTTGCCCTCATATCTTTATGGGATTCACCACCATTATATTTATATTAAGCTTTGTCATCTACAAGCAGTCGACAGCGCATCAAATGTAACACGGTCATTCTACGCTACCGTAATCTTAGATTGGATTGATTTTATCATAAGTACCTATCGTAACCGATGTTATGTTTAACATATACATAATAAAAATCACTGGATTCGAAGTATTTCGAAATGTTCGACTGAAGAGAGAATGGGAATTAATTAACTGGATCTTGCATCGCGACATCATGACGTTGCAACTGAATACAGTCGTGACTCTAAGATACTCCGAGATCTATGAAGGCAGGCATACAGACGGATTTCACTTTTTTCGTTACTAAACGGTTATATTAGCATTGGCACAGACCACAGGCTAAACACATTTAGAGAATTTTGTTCATAGGAATACCGAAACATTTTGATATGCCTAAGATACGGTGTATGAAAATTGAGGAAATCGCTTTAACTTACCAGGTCAATATTAGTATCAGCGCTCGTGTTATCAAAGCTAATTCTTTAATTTATACGGAACGATCCGTGAACGGAACGATGCCGGAAAATGACTCTACGTTGTGTTATGTATGACTCGCAAATACCTGTTGGACTGTATTTAAATAGTGCAGTGCAGTCGATATAAACAACTTATTTATGTTCCGATAACTTAAATACATAAGTGATTCAGAATACACAACTGCATTGTCATATTCGAGATAATAATATAAATACTCATTGTATTCTACTCTATACCCTAGTTGTATATATCTTCACATCATATTCTTCATAAGTGAGTTACCTATAGTATGTAAAGCCATTGAAAATGTTCATTCCAGTTTCGACCATGCTGCATCATAGCCTGTAGTAAAGTCGTATTTAATACAACTCGTTTTATTCTAGTGAGCACGTCCGTGCTGCTGCGTGCAAAATTGCAAGCATAATATTTATTGACAGACACCAAAAATGTGTGAAATTGTTTATACGTTGGGTATCTACTTATTCCTATACGTTCGTATGGTACGAGTAGGTAACTATAATATAACATATATAGAGAGTTTGCTAGATAGGCAGAGAGAGAGAAATCACTGGTTTGCGTCTGGCTTTGTCAACAGTCATTCGTCGCCTGTTTCTGTAACTAAGTGCATTTCTAAACAAATCCAACCAGCGTGGATGCTCTAAATTGGAACGTCTGCTAAAAATCGCAACCAATAAAGCGGCACAAACTAACAGTCCGTCACTTTGTGATGCGATGTCGTCTCACTGAGAACTGGGACAGCTGACTTTGTGGCCTACACACACTTTTCTTGGCACAACATTATATTTTTTTGTAGAACACCTATCTACAGTCCCAAGCAAATACGTTATTCATCATACGATTATATTAAAAGTTTACATCGTGGTAATTAAATATTAAAGCTAATTAGCTCACCTCAGCCAAATGCAAAAGACCAGTTCCTCATGAAGTCTGCCCAAGTGCAGAGCGAAGCGGACGCGTGCTGATCAGTGTGCGAAAAATAACATCACTCGTTTTCGTGCTGAACAAAACAACGCTGCATTCACATACTAATTATAATTTTCGAGAGAAACTACGCGATTTGAATAACATGCGCGCATTCGCATCGCTCAGTGTCGGAGTACTGAGGTGTTTTAGAGCAGGCGAGCGACGCGAGTAGTGGGCGAGTGTTCACAACCGCACGCGGCGCGCGCAGTGAGAGTTGTGCCTTCCTCCGGTTGCGTGTCGCAGGCACCACGCCGCGCGACGAAGGCCGCGGCCGCACCAAGAGATGCTGCACATGCACCTGCACTAGCGGCTCCGCTGCGCTGCGGGCCAAAGCGGCGGCGCGAGCGGTGCGCCCGGTACGACCGCGCGCCGCAGTCGTACGCATGACGCACTACGCTGCCGCAACGCGCAAACTTCCCGAAGTGGCTAATCACTGCAAACTTGGAGCGCTGATCCATCACATATTATGACCGGTCAATGACCAGTAGCAGTATGAATGACTCGATTCATGACTCGACAAAGAGCTCGCTCTAACAAAGACAAATAAACCCAAGCATTCATTTTATTTACTCAAACTTATACCAGAGTTGAACTTAATACCTGGCCACATTCTATTCTATCAGCTGAGCTTTATGTAGACAATACTCGTACCTAAGGATATTCTTTTACTTTTTACATGACAGATAATTACATGATAGCGTATATATAGATAGACATATCTCTTTGTTTCGGGTCATCGTAGTTGTTTCGTAGCTATTTATTAAACCAACTTGCTATTTTGTAACTTACAAAATAGCAAGTTGGTTTAATATGGGTATGGGTACCGTTAGAAAAGACAATTAACGATTCGATGGCTATCTCCATTTATCTACAGGTAGATATCTATTATATATCGATATATTATAGAAAATTTTAAAAACTCTACCTTTTATAGCTCTCCATTTAAATTTTAAATGCCTTTGTAATTTCATTATCTAAAATCAGAAAATGAAAATATTTTCAGTGGCCTATCTACGCTTGATATATCGGAGAAACTTAGCTATCAGATGTGCACTAACTACCTAATATAAATTCCACAGGTAGTTTAAATTACAATACAACACTGCATCAAATTAAAGTAAGGGTGCTAGGGAAACAGATGTTCGTGCAGTTGCAAACATAAAAACAGCGGCAGTCACTCTTGGCTGAGCACCGGCCTCCGCCCGCTGGTACACCATAGTATACCACCAACCCTGTTGGTTCGTCCTTTACTAACATGCATGAAAATGTATAACTTGTCCTTTTCACACGCCTGCTAGGTAGCGTTATACGGGGTGCTGGTGCAAAGTTGTTTAGCCGTTGTCACCGGCAACGGTAGTCCGATACAACTCGTAGCCCACAGTAACCTACCGTACTCGGCACTCGACAGCTTCCACTAGACAATATTATTTTATTTAAAACATTAGCGAGTGTTCATAATAACCCAAGCCAGTGAACAACAACATCACGCCATGTAAGTTATCTATTGCTCAAGTCGCTTGCGTATTTAATTAATATCAGCTGATTAGTCTATTGATGTGCCTTCTTCGAAATGACCTAGAAATTGGTATTGGCCTCACTGATAAATCAACTGTTTTACTTTGCGTGCTGGTGCGTTTGTCTCGTAAAATGTTACTCGTGTCTTAAGTCGGCGGGATTTTTAGGGTAACATGTATAGGTACAGTCGACAGCAGATCAATGGTAACACTTGCAGAACGATTTCAAGTCTTACGACGCAAATAATAAGAACTGTCAAAGTAAAAAGTGTTACCATTGATCTGCTGTCGAGTGTACATCAAAAGGTAAATGGGGAATCCTTAAGGCCGGAGTTTTTAATGGTAACTCTTAAAGTTAGGTGGACAGGGCTGTTGGTTGGAGAGGGACCATCTGTCAAATATATGATTGCAATCTCAATTGTAATAGATATACGTAGCGATCGAGTAGCCTTCGATATTGGTCATCTTACCTAGTACTGTAAATTAATTCTTTAGATATAATTATCGTAGACCCCCGTTTACATCTCATAGACCCCAATTTTTCCCCCCGCTCTCATGGACCCCTTGTAGGTCGTCGTCGACCCCTGGGAGTCGATATACACCACTGGGAATCTCTGATTTAGAGTGACCAAAAAACCCTCCACTATGTGCTATGTCAAAATTGAGTTGAAGCAGAATACCAAATCTATTTACTTTTCTAGCTCACTTGGCAGGCGCTAATACCTATTCAATTACACACTTAATTAAATCGAAAACTTAAACTTACGCGACTGATCAGGTTACGGATAATTAGAGGGTTTGTAGGGTGAATAAGTATATACTCAAAAGCACAACAAGTGCAACACTTTAGACGTTGCCGATCTTAATGCCTGCGCCATAAGAATCGAAATCGTAGTACAAGTACGAAGTACCTATACGTATTAAGTATAAGTATAGATGTGCGGTCGCGTGTACATCTAACCTTTTCGTGTCAACTTTGGAGTTCACGCAGATAAATAAATAGACACACACCGCTAAGCTTTTATTACTGACACCAAATCTTGTATTAATTACATCTCTGAATTTTCATTACAGGTATTAAAATATCATAGCTATGTTAAAATGACCCTGCATCCAAAATCATGACACAGACGGTCAGTTTTGAAGATCATTTAGCCATTAATGTTGATAGAGTTGACAACTCTACATCAAGTTGGGAGGCGTTGTACTGCTCACATCTCTGGTCGAACAGTGATTTGAGAAAAGCTATTATTAAAGCTCCTCACACAGACAATAGAGTAATAAAGTATTGCTACACATGTAAGGGAAAGATTAGAAAATATGAAGTAAAGTCACCGAGAGACGGGTTTGTCCCTCATAGACATTCTACACCTAACGGAAAAATAATCACAAATGATGTTGAACCGCCAGCCAATGCAGCTCCAGTATTTTCAGATCATCATGCAACTATTATAAATAGCCAGAATTCGATAAAGGACAATGAATCTAACGATGTAGAGATTAACCAATGCATTCCGTCAATATCACGACAAATTGATTCCAGTTTTCGCCAAAAATATACGTCGTATGAAATGCGTCCTAATGAAATTAACAGAAGGAGACTGAGAAAAAGCCTGAAAGGCATTGGATGTATCGTTAACTTCGCACTGACTGACAGTCCCGTGAAGAAACGGACACAAATACAAGCGTGCTCAATAAGTGTGATGATTGTAGCAATCGTAGTGATAAGCTTCGTTTTAGTTAATTTTACTACTCCTAGTTTTACACCGGCAACTACTGTTGCTAGTACAATCGTAGTGCCAACTGAAAGTATACACATTAACGATATTTCGTCAGCTGTGACTAATATGGATTCAGATTCATCACTAGTTATAGAATACAGCACCACAGTATATTCGACAACAGCAGAAACCGTCACTGTTGTCACAGAAAATACCTCACTGATATCCAATATTATATCTAAAATTCGTAAAAATATTAAAACATATCCGAGAGATTCGAAGAAGAGTAAAGAAGGACTAAAACCGAAAGACATCTTCAACAGAGATTTGTCGCAAAAATTTTGTTCGTGCCAAACAAATGAAGTTTGTATGTTAGATGAAAACAGTGGAACATCGGTCTGCAAGCAAACAGTAGACGTTGACGATCCCACAGGTAAGTTTAGCTTAATAATTTTCTGATTATTTATTACTTTTACTAAGTAGATACTAGTGATACCTGAGTAGGTATGTAGGTAAATAGTAAATGCTTTGTTTCGATTTTAATACTAACGAGAACTAATATATCTCGGGCACACGAAGCATTACATCTTAATCCTCAAGATGGCAAGACAATGTCTACAACTTCTATTGTGCAGGTTGTGGAGGACTGTGTGCTATGGAGACAGAAGCCTGCCAGCTGGTGGACCGGGTGCGTGGGGTGCGCGTGTGCCGGCTGCTGACGCTGATGACATGTTCGCCGCAGGAGTGGCGTTGCCGCAACGGACTCTGTGTGCCAATGGAAGCCCGCTGTGACGGCTCCATCCAGTGCTACGACCGTTCTGACGAGATGCATTGTGGTGAGAAATAGCTTCTTTGCGCATAGCACGTACCTAGTTTAGATTGTACTGCAAACTTATACAGTAGTAGTGATCGACTGATCACTTTTTGTAACAAGGCAGTGATAATTGATTTGTTTGACAGAAGTTGAGTAGAGTTGCTACTCTAGATTACGTTAGCAGAAATCGCATGTTATTTCAGTACACATACAACATTGAATTGTAAACCTTGACGATCTTTATATTAGTTGTAAAGTACAGTAGATAGCATACACATTAAATGTAACACTTTGGTCTTTGTGCTTTGGTTTGTAATATACGGCGGGCGTAGATTATAGACTATATATGCCATTACAGTAGAAATCGCACTACAACATTGATGCATTGTCGACTGTACCTACTAAGTTAAATTGTATAGCTGTACAAGTACTAGGTTCTATGTCGATCGCTTTTCAGTAAGTTTAATACGTGATGATTATTATTTTCTTTTCCATTCTAGATTGCGATTTGACTAAGCAGTTTCGTTGTGGGCATTCCATATCGTGTTTCTCTAACACGAAGCTCTGCGACGGGGTCATTGATTGCTGGGATGGCTTTGACGAAGTTAACTGCACAACAAGTACGTTGAACTCAATATGTATTAACGATCAATTACATAACTATAGACTTACGTAATTAATATTTTAGATGCCGATTTTTTTCGAGCGGCATTAGAAGCGCAAACTATCACTTTCTTTAGTTTTATTTGACACACAAACTTTATAATGGAATGTAAATCATTCTTATACCGTTCAGCAAGTCTCGGAACTGGGTTATGGCTGTGCTCATTGAGACCAGTCAGACCTAACGGGGCTTCCTATACACCATTTTCTATACATATATTGTAGAATTTGTCATAATTTTATTCTTGTGGATGTTACTTTCGTTTGTTATATAAACACTTGCTTGTTGGTATACTATTACTATTCCCTTTTGTATCGTTTTTTTCAGTGTGTATTTAGGTTGGCAACTCACCGGGGACCGAACCTGGGACCTCCGTATCGTAAGTCCAGTCTCCCCCACCCACAACGCCACCGAGCTCTATGCCCCTACAGTGGGAATATAAATATAATTGATCTTAAATTACAGAATGTCCTGAGGACCAGTTCACATGCACAGACGGTCAATGCATACCGTCGTCGCGGTTTTGCGACGGCCTGTCCGATTGCCCCGACGCCAGCGATGAGCCGCGCGGCTGCGGCGGCGCGTGCGGCGCGCACGAGTTGCGATGCGACAACCAGCGCTGCGTGCCGCGCGCCCTCGCCTGCGACGGATACGACAACTGTGGAGACGCTACCGATGAATTGCATTGTTCCTGATATGAATCCAATTTATATATCGCCCCGGTATATATTTTATACCTATATCACTATACAATCGTTATTATGTTAAGTGTACTCATCAATGTAATATTTTTGTTTATTGCCTGCGCCATGGAATTGAAATCATACTTCAAATGTTAGCGCTAGGTTCATACATCGCCGCGGGGTTTAACGATGGAAAAGCTATGTGGCTCTACATCTTACCAAATCCGACGAAACTACCAAAAAGAAAATAATGCTTTGGCAAGTACAACAAGCCCACATCAAGTCTAACATGTGTAGACGAGACGCACTACATGCTATGGAAATATATGTACCTACCTAATCGATAGCAATTTTGGCGTAGGCGGGTAAATATGGTGTCGAATGTGCATATTTGTTGAAACTCTACATAGAGATTGATTTTTATACCTAGTTCCTAAACTGTGTCCTAATTATTCCACCTAATTTTAGTATTGTGCATTTTGTGTTTTATGTTTGTAATCGTTTATCATTATGGTGTAAGACGAAGAGTTCTAGTTCTATAATTAGGAGGTAAGTATAATATAATTTACTTAAAACATACTTATTTATTTTAATCCACATACTTACGTCGACCTTCCTATCTAAATCAAACTTCTCTCTCCATTATCAAATAACAAAGCTGTTGCTACGTCATATTTGCTTGCGGACGACAGACAGCCAGTCTTCCTTCCGTCCGTAGACTGATTATTATCTATTCTCTATCTACGCTTCCGTCCGACGCCGAGGATATTTTTATTTATTTTATTTGGACAGTTCGTTATTTGCCAATGTAATGTTACATAATATGATATTCAAGATATCATACTCTTCTCTCTTCCTCCCAGAGGAGCCGCCGCGGCGTAGCGTCGTCACCACAGAACACTATGTCGTCACTGGACGAAGCCACAGACAGATTACACCGGACGAAGCAGCTCGACACTCGTTCACTCGTGGTGGGACTCTTGACTGCTCTTGACTTTAGCACGAAACTTCAGATCTTGCACAAATAATCCAATAAATTCACCATACTTGTCATTCGCGAACATTTTCTGATTAATTTAACGTATCACGTTAAATTAAACATGGCGGGAAATGACGCCATTTTCAAAAGTACGAAAATGTATGTACAGTCGACAGCAGATCAATGGTAACACTTGCAGTATGATTTCAAGTCTTACGACGGCGACGACCGTCAGGGCAGGGGAGTGACAGAGCCTTCAGCCAATGAGATGGCTAGTGGGGCCGGCATCAAAGATCCTTTTAGAAAAAAAACTGTCATATATTTGACAAACACGAGACCGTATTTAATTATGGATGCATGTTAATTTTTAATTCAGAATCTCAGCCCAAACCCACTTTTTTCACCGCAATTTCGACGCCAGCCAGTTAACCAATGGTATTTCAACGTGTTTACAACAATATTGCAGCAATTTCTAAGATTCATGATTCATAATGAAACGCCCTAAATTGACAACATTGTGTGCTAGCAACACAGCAAACTGCAAAGCCATATTAAAAAAAAAATTAAATATGGCGACGGCGGCGTTTGTTTTCCAACTGAATACTGTTTGTTTTTATTTTCAAAGATGCTTAACGCGGTGTGCGTGGGGACTGCTAGTCCATTTTTTCTACGAGGAAACTTTACAAACGGCCACATAGTCAAAATGTCAGTGAAGGGTGGTTAAAAGTTCTAACAAAGTCTAACCCTACTTTGTTGTACCTTTCCACAACAGAACTGGACAAAAGGTAAGAAATACTATTTAGATTGGTCCGTTCGCAACCCGTATGCAGAAATATATTTGAATTTTATGATGTATATCTTCTAGTTATAAAAATAGGGTCGGACGCTGACAAAAATACTATCTTATCTACATAACCTCTCCTTTTTATGATACCATCGGAAGGGGCACTTTGGGGATGAATTGTTGTTAGGTACTTTTTTATTTTAATTTTTTTTTCCAAAAAAGACTTAAGAAAATTTTTCATCAAAATTTTTTTCCAAGTCTCTGAAAGCGGTGGTTGTAACGCTAAGGGTGCGTGGGACTTAGAAAATTTTCGAAATATGTTTTTTCATTTTTATTTTTTTTCTCTGAAAATAACGGTCGCAGAGAAAAGTGTTTCAGGCAAAAGTTGTCACCCTTTGTGCCCTCCTTCCGTTGCACTAATAAAATTGGTGGGGGTCACCTGCAACTTCCAGGTGGTGGCTCGGGGGGTCACAAAACGGACCCGCACAAAAAAAAGTTTCAGACAAAAGTTGTTGCCCTTCAGGTCCTTGGTCCATTGCGATGATAAAAAGGGGGGGTCATCATGACATCGGAACTGGTCGAATTTTTCATCAAAAAAATACTTAGAAAAATTTCGAAATATGTTTTTTCATTTTTATTTTTTTTCTCTGAAAATAACGGTCGCAGAGAAAAGTGTTTCAGGCAAAAGTTGTCACCCTTTGTGCCCTCCTTCCGTTGCACCAATAAAATTGGTGGGGGTCCTCTGTCAAATTAGGAGGTGAAACTTCTTTAATCCCAGTAGCCCAATGGAACACCAGTTTACACATAAAACTTATTTTCCAACTATTGAGTAACATATTTTTTACCAGACGTAAAGAAGTAGAGTTCTGTAAGAGAAGTATAATGTATTTTGAGTGCATTCTATGTATGTATGTTGGTAATATAGGCACCTACATAATATTATGAAATATCTGATCATTAGGCTGACTTTCATTTCAATATTTAAATTATAATAAAGCTGGCCTGTTTTATATATTATACAAATTATTATTCATATTTTAATTTTTTGTTTTAGCCGTGATGCCTGAACAAAGTCTAAGGATGTCAGCAACTCAGCATAGCAATCCCGATCATCGCGTAAAAAGAGAATAGTGATAGAATTGGTATGTATACATACAGTACATCACATAGTATGTACATAATTATTAGTTCCAATATATTTTCTAACGAAATCTGCAGCAACCGCAATCTTGTCAAGTGCACATGTGTACTTTCATTTGAAATGATGTACCTACACTTTGTGTACAGTTGGAAGAATTTTTTTTTCATATTCTTAATGTACGGTTGAATGCACGTAAAGTACTTATGTAGGTACATATTTATATTATGATCACGGCACATTTTACCGCTTGCGCCGGAGACTGTGGCCGTGAGAGCGAGCTTTTGGGGAGAGGCTGTGGCCTATATTAATAGGCCACAGCCTAAGTTGCATGCGTTAATACCCATAGTTGGGTTAATACCCATAAATTAACCTCACTTGCAATAAAAGATGACCCTAGAGTCAAAAGAGTTAACCCGAGCAAAATATATGGAGCTTTTACGGGTTAAGTCGGCAACTCTAGGGTTATCTTTTATTGCAAGTCACCTTAAGTAGGATTTGTTTAATAAATGTTTCAGGAAACCGTTCAACGTTAACGTCACCAGATGGTTCAGGGAATCTCTCAACGGCGCCAGATGAATCATTCAATGCCACCAGTTTGTATCGCAATTGTTCTCCATTGAAGGGGCTGAAGACACAGCATTGGCTCAGTACTCTTGTGAAGAATTTTTTTTAATTTCATTCAGTAGGTATATTGTCAAGTAATAAAAGTTTGTATGATTGTAATTTTTTTTATTTATTTAATGGATTCGTAAGAAAACATTTAATATTATGGTTTTAAATATGCAGAGGCATCGATATATATTTTTATCGTGGGACACCCCTAGTGAAAAACATCGAACTCGGTTTATCGACATGTCCCCGTCTCTAATTCTTGACGTCATCGGCGCCACTGTCTTAGGGCCATGTGGACGATGCCGGAACTAACCAATCCAGTAGTGATCCAGTAACGCCATCTCCAGGCAAGGCCAGAGTCCCATCTATTCGTAGAATATCCTCTTAGTAATTTGTGCGTCAGGGTAATAGTGTTCTGTGGCGACGACGACGCAAATAATAAATGTCAAAAGTAAAAAGTGTTACCATTCATCTGCTGTCGACTACCTATTTGCACCGGAAACGCCAAAGACAAGAAAGAAATGTTCAAAGACAGAGGAACGAGGAGATTACAATTAAACATCGGCCATTATATCATTAACAATATCCTTCCTACCTTTTTTGGTATCAACATGACAGCACTATTTGCAAATTGAAAAAAAAAACTTTCATTTTAATTTAGGGTTGCTAACACGGCAGATTTCCTGATAGATCTAACGCTTTAATATGAGGTGAAACGAATAAAATCAACATGTAACAATAGGCTATTGTCAATAGCAGCTACTACGCTCTAATATTTAGGTGTTTGACTATTAATAGTCACTGTCACTCATACATCATTCATACACGTGGCAGGCAGCGACTTTTGAGGGTTGTTCGCAACTTTCATCGTTTTCGTTTTCATTTTGAAATAATGTTTTCGCATGTTTTAATAAACGATAAAGAACGTAATGAAAACGACAACGTCGCCGGCACGTTTCACGTTGTCAGCGTCTCGTTTGGTGGCGTCGACCGATCCTCGGTTTTCGTTTAAAGCCTAAATTTCAATTTCCAATATTATAGTTGGCAACACTGCTTCCTTGCCTGCCTGCCACCCGTAGATAGAGAAGCCTGTCTACGCTGCATTGACTTATACCTATGGACATGGCATACCTACGAAAATAACTTGCCTACCTAAACTTTGTGGGGAACAAATATGGCGGGTTGTCGTAGTGCAGCCTCGATGTTCATCGATAACTTTTATCGATATTGACCGGAGACGGTAAATGCAGTTTCCCCATAGATTTTATATCTAAACTCTATTATCATCCTTAAATCATCGAAATAAGGTTTAAAATAACTTGATCAGAAATAAATACTGTGCCGTACCAAGCCATACTGTGCCGTCCTCGAGCGTAGGCCATAACGATCTAGACAAATAAAAAAACAGTTTAGAAATATGATTTATTATTAACTTAATTAGGTACACTACACATCCTTTCTACGTACATGATTGATTAATTAATTTAGATATGTGTTCAAGTACTGTGACTACAATTCATTAATGTTATTCAAGTTTTTTTATGATGTAACTCTGAATAACCCGCCAGTAAATCTCGTCCGTAAAACGTTAAATGTAAGAAAAAATGAAGGGTCAAAGCAAATCTTCTACTCTCTGCTCAATATCTTCCGGATATTGTTTTTCCACAGGCAAACCTCTAGATTTTAAGGAATTAATGAAGTCTTTCCTTGTAAATATTCAATAATTGAAATCTCGTTATTTAACAAATTCCGTTTGCGTAAATCTTTCGTAATATTTTCAAAAAAAAATATATTCTACCTGCGAATTTTCTCAGTTAATCGTTTGATTTTTATTCCTTGAAGCATACATAATTATTGCTTCAATTTCTTATGATTCTCAAAAGAAATATCCTGAAATCAAACAAAACGCATTCGTTATATAATATATTGCATTAGGGTACAAAAAGAGAAAAAAAAATGAATATATCGATATTTCACAATAACAAAAGAACAACACTATCGTCCAACTATTGCTATTTTTACAAAGTCAAATTCTTTTGAAATATGGCTTAGAACAGTAGTTTAGCCTATCTAAAATGTACTTAATTAGGATCTGCTTTGAATTTCGAAAACAAGAAGTGGAAATATATGGAATTAGACGATATATCATAGCAAAATGTCTTGCTTACCGGTGAAATGTTATATTATTAAAATTTCGGTTATTCCTGGTCTTCCTCGAACCACAGCCTATTACACTTCATTTAGTCATTGTTCCTTTACATTAATTTGTACTTTTTATGCGCTATATCACTTGATAACAAGGTTTAATTAGTTAAAAATCACAATCAAAACAGCAAATTGACACATGAAGTACTCAACAAATGCGTTAACAAATATGGCGACTGGGCACTTTCCCACGGGTCGCGACGCCACATAATAAGTGTTGCCAAAATTGTTACTGACACAACTAGCGTCGTCCTTGTCCACTTATTGAAATTCATGATAGTTAAAAAGAGATAGCATTATATTTAAGAGTTCAACGTCGAAATGCATGATATTTGTATAACCAAATAGTAATATAGAAGAATAGGGCATGTCCATAGGTATAAGTCAATGCTACGCTGCCACCACACAATAATCACAAATATTAATCTGTGATGCCTGGCCTGCCTGCGTGCGTTTTTGGTTTTTTGGTCACGTAGATTATTTATTCCTTGCCTCTTGTTTGTATTGTAATTTGTGCCAATATTCATAATATTATCCCTTTGAGAACTTTTATTCCTAATAATGGCTGATAGTGACGACGAATACGATCGCAAGAGACGCGATAAATTCCGTGGCGAGAGAGGAGCTGCTGAAGGCAGCAGCTACAGAAGTAGCGACCGCCGAGAAGAAAGAAGCAGAGGTCGCGAGGAGTGGTCTGAAAGGTACAATATAGTTGTAATCCCTAGAATAACTTCTGCTTTACCTATTTTTAAAACGTGGTGGTTTCTTGCAGATCTCGCCCTCAACATTCCCAGCCTCCTAAAATCCTTAACCAAATTCCTACCAAGCCTCTAAAACGTTGCTCTGTAGTGATAAGGTGCCATTTAAGGTATTTACTGATCATATATTAGTTTCTATAGTGCAATATTTAAGCAAACACGAGTTTCCATATAGCTAGTTAGTGTAGGTATATTACTAGATTTTCTAGAAATTTGCATACCTAATGTAATTAAGTACTTAGATGTAGACTTCTGTTACTTAATAAAAAATATTTTGTTTGAAATGTGAACACTTTTATAGCATTCTCTGAAATAACATATGACCTACTTAGCATTACATAACCTTGCGTGCCCTTCAGTCTTAGAAGACTAATGGGTTAGAGTGTCGCTAAGGGGGCACGGAGGAAAAAAGACAGAAAAATTTTGAACGAAAATTTCGTCTCTATATACCCCCCTCTTTTTATGATATCATCGGAAGGGGGGTTCTTTGGGGATGATTTTTTGTCAAGGTCATTTTTTTGTCTGATCAACCCCTGTCCTATTAGGGGCTGAGAATGAAAATTAGTACTTATAAAAAATAGGTTTTTTGTAACACCCAGAATCGTTAGGTTTGTTTTATGAATACAAACGCACAAGCCGAGCGAGCGAAGCGAGCGTGCCGCGGCAGCGGCCGGCGAAGTGCCAGGACCGAATTTCTAACGTTTCACCCCCTAATTTGACAGGGGTTGATCGGACAAAAAAATTACCTTGACATAAAATCATCCCCAAAGAGCCCCCCTTCCGATGGTATCATGAAAAGGGGAGGTTATATAGGATCGAAATTTTTCTTTTTTCCTCAGTGCCCCCTTAGCGACACTCTGACCGCGAAGGATAATATTTAATTTATGGAGATACAATGCATATTAGTGCTCCATGAGCTTAGCAAAAAATTTATCTAGGGTAGTATTTAAACGCAAATCAAAAAATATCCTTTTTCTATGCAATAAGATTCCAAATTCCCATCAAAATTACTGATTGCACAGCAAAATATTCAACTCAAAATATCACTAAACACACTACAATTTATTTTCGCAGCGTACAACGATTTTTCCTAAAGCAAAAGCTTTTTCATCAATGCATAGCTAATAATCTTAATGCACATTATACATGTTAACTCTTTTTCTTTTAAATATAGCTTCTATTTTTATATTATTTACAGCAGTTTTTCTAAATAAAACAGCATTTTATTAGTCACAGTCGTCTTATTATTTATTAATTACCACATAATGAGATCAGCAAAAAAAATATAAAATTGTATGTATGTGAGTAAATGAACTTGCTTTTTGAATACAAAAAAAAAAAATACTGATGTGCAGTCAGTATTTCTGCTATGTATGTAGTATTTTTGTACAAAAATAAATTTAACTGTATTGCATTATGAGGAAAAAAGTAATGTCATATTGATGTATAATTTCGAATTATCTGCAGTTTGAGTTTTGTTAAACATTTAGTTTATTTGTAGTGAAGTAAGTTATTTGATGTAAAAAAGAATATAAATGATGAGTATGTATTGATAGGCGATTATTTATTTGATATGCAATTTATAATATCCCATTGATCTAATACTAACATTGATCTCCTCTAAACAACTAGATACACAAAGGTCTTACTAAAACAATTTAAAAATGTCAAAATAAGGGTCCATTGTTAACGTCCAAATAATGTCCAATAAAGCAAATTAGGGTCCATTCATCCGTTTGGACCTTCTTTGCGCTCGGACATTTTTGGAAGGCAGACTGTGTATCTAGTTGTTTATAGGAGATCAATGAATACTAAAGATAAGATACTATTGTTCCATTTGGAAAAATGAAGCTCTCTCATATTTTCTGCATTTCAAAATAATAATAAAACACATACCTACTCTATTTTGATGCAATAAATTGGACTGGCAGGTCTCGTGGTGGTCGCTCAGGCCCTGACTACAGGGACTATCGAGGAGGAGCGACTGTGAGCCGAGGATACTCTCCCGTGAGGGGCGAAGGCCCACCTAACAAGCGCATCAGACCAGAATGGCCCATTGAAGACCGAAGATATGGTGGCATGCCACATGACTCATATGGTTCCTACGGGTGGGCGCACGACCATTTCGGGCCACATCCAGCTCACCAAGGCTATGGACAGCCAATGCCACCAGTGCCAGCAAGGTTTGTTGAATGATTGTGTAAAATGATAACCCATTTTCGTGTAGGTATTGTGTTTAAATTATTTCCCTTTATGAAACTTCTTCATGTGGTGAAGAAGCATGTGGGCTTCAGTAAGTAAGTACCTGCTGGCTAAGGGTTTGGAAACCCAAGCTTGTATTTTATATTATGTACCTAGTGTAAAGTATCACTTCAAAAAGTAGTTTTGTAAACATTATTATTAATTATTGTAGCAGTTAAAACAAGAATTACAGAGCTAAAAATATTGGGCACTAAACTTTTAAAACACAGTGCCTATGTTATCCTTCAAGAGAAATATGAATAGTCTTTCAAGGTTAGCAACGAAAAAGCATTCCGGTGTCTAAGCGACGATGACCATACCATCAGGTGGCCTATCTGATTGTCTGCCCCCTTTCTCTTTAAAATAAATCCCTATTTTAGTATTTCAATTTCTGTATATAGAGATTATGATGTCAGGGATGCCGTGCTGCCAATGGGCGCGGTGGACGGGCCACCCACCATGATGTCCTTCAAGGCCTTCCTGGCCGCGCAGGACGACTCCATCACCGTCGACGACGCCATCCTCAAGTACAATGAGTACAAGCTAGAGTTCAGGAGACAACAACTTAACGAGTTTTTCGTTGCTCATAAAGATGAAGAATGGTATGATATATTTGATTCTCTAACATGTAAAAGCAATTATTGCGCAAGAAACTTGCTTCATATTAAAAAAATCTACTTTTTTTAAATTCTTATATTGTGACCAAAGTAGCAATTTTAGTAAATCTGAAGAATCTAAAGTTGATCTGATTATTGCTGTTCAGTTATTTGCTGGTAAATTAAAAGATTCTAAGCCATAACTTGCTAAATAATTTTAACACAAAAACTTATTTTTTTAAACAATAATTATTCTGATTAGAAGTTATGCTTAGAATGTTTTAAGGATACTAAGCAAATCTTAATTGTAATATAACCTTTTTTCCCAACAGTCTACAGCGTATTCACGTGGAATTGCCGGACGCCGTTGAGAAAAATTTACAAAACTTTATGCAAATGTTAAATGCTGTGTGTAGCTAGTTGATTTCGCGTTGACCAGTAGCGCGCAATGCTACAGGTTTCGTTACTGTTAGGGGTAGGGCCGTAACATTCCACAAAGTGTGGAGCAGGTGAGATTATGAAGATTTTTTTACATTTTTACTATGCCATTTTAATTTTGCGTACCATGACCAAGAACTGGAAAAGAATGGGTGTCTATTTACAAAGGTATTTAATGTCTTATCAATTATTATTAGAATGATTCCTCAATATCTTAATGTCAATACATTTGACTATATCTTCATACACATATAAATATGTATTTATTCGCGGTCTTTTACGACTGTATAGAATATTTATATTTTGATTTGGTAGTCAAATTGTGTGCGTAGTTGTAAGAAAGAAGACTTGACGAGTCCCCTGAGATTGAAAATATCAATGCTTGGGTACATTATTGTGATTAATGTATATGATTTAAGTACTTGTAGCTAAAGGAAAATAATTGGTTGTTTTGTAACTTCTAACTTCACATAGATTTTGCAAAATTCAAGATGGCACAGATTTTAGTGTACAATAAAAAAATAGTATCCAGTATGAAAATTGGCAACTTAGTGTTGTAGATGTGGTGTATAAATCAAAGTGTGATCATATTGACCCAGTGTGGTTGTTTGTTGTTTAGGTTCAAGATCAAATATCACCCTGAAGAGTCTGTGAAACGAAAGGAGGAACAGTTGACTGCACTGAAGGTATCGTCATTTTACTACGTATTTTTTACAGTTCATCTTTTGCTTATTGCACTGTAAAAATTGTAACAAAATTTGTCAAGTTATTTCAAGTTAAAAACTAACTTTAACCCTAAAATCTGCCGGAGACATCGAGCGTCATTTGATTTTGTACTTAAAATGTCATGCAATTACCTGTGCAATACAGTCGACCAAACCAATGACATCTACGTCTTATTACCGCTGCCGCTGCGTAAAGTGTCCAGCCCCTCAATTCCGCAAAGACATTTGGGTCGAACATAATCGAATAGTTTCATACCCAGTATAAGCTGGTCCAGCCTCGGTTAACTTCAACATGCTTGTCAGGCCAGCTTATACTTTTTACTCAAAGATTACGACTCGATTCGAGCCGAATATCTTGGTTACGCTTGAAGTGAACATTTTGCAGAACCGCCTGAATGTGTTCCTGGAATTGTTGGAGCACGGTGAATTGGACAAAGTATCGGTGGACGTGGAAAACTCTGACAAGTTGATACGACTGCTCGATACGGTGGTCATCAAACTGGAAGGCGGAACTGAAGAAGATCTGAAGGCTCTCGATGAACCATTGCCGCACGAAACTATAAATATCATTGACAAAACTGGTACTTAACTTCTGTGATTATTAGAGCGCTATTTAGTCATCAATATGATAAAATACAAGAGAATGCCCCTGTCTCATTTTATTTTATCTAGGTATCCTCCAAATAAGATATGGATATTAATCAGCATTAAAATAAAAAGAAACTTAAGTTTCATGTGATAACATGTATAGGCGTTATGTTTAACATTTTAAACTATTTATTCATCCATATGAGATATAAGACAAGGTGCACATGAAAATATGTAATACGTATTATATAATGAGGATTAATATGGTTGTGATTATTTGCAGTTGAGTCGGACAAACCTATCGTAATTGACGTAGATGCAGTGAAAGTGAAAGAAGAGAAAGGAAAAGAGGATACTGAAAAGAAAGACAAGGTATGTTTTTTTAATATAATTTATATCTGTATGAAAAGGCCCATACAGGTGTCCCATTTAATTTTAACCAGAATTCATCTAAGCTAAAATGTCCAATCACGGTAAACGGACGTAGTGCCTTTTACATTAGAACGGCTATATGGCTGACAGTTTTGAGTATGAGTAAAGTTTGAGTTCAGTCTTACAACTGTCAGTTTTCATAAAAAAATTATAGTCTTAAGTGCGAGCTAACTCTCGAGTTCGATCTGTCTATGACTATCGGGTTAAGTTTTGGTGAATTCAATTCTGCGAACGTTCAAAATGTGATGAGAAATTGAAAAATAGATAATTATTGTTAGTAAATATTGACCGATCAAAAGGTGGGACGATGACCTGCCGAAAGGCTGGAGAGCAGTGGCCCGCGATAGAGAAGCCTGGAAAAAGATGGAGGAGGCCTTTGTCGAAGGACAGCCTGACAATTCGATGCCGATGTCAAAATTATTTTTTATAAACAACTTTATTAATTTATAAGCTCGAATTGTGATAAAAATAAAGGCTATTTTTATTTGTTTTTATATATTGGTATATTATGTACATAGGAGAAAGCCGAGTCTCCGAAGCCAGGTGCACCTCTTACCATGGAGATCGACCCAGAACTCCGCCAACTTCAGGAGCAAGCCAAGAAGTTCTCGCGTTTCAACTCTGCTCCCGGCACGGAGCCTGAAACTGAAGCACCGGAGAAAGAGAAAGAACCCGGTAAGCATAGACAATACTATAAAGAGTAAATAGCAATCATTTTTAATAACAAGTTCGTATAATATAAGTATATGATAATAAGATTTTTTCACAATTTAGCAAACTCGAAAAATTTCTAAACAAAATGCGAAATTAAAATAAGTATTACCAATTTCGAGAAAATATCTGACTTTTATGACTAGTGAATTCCCAAGCGTTAAGTTTCATCAAATCAGATTTTATTCGCATAGAACGAGGAATTGATTACGACTACATATCACTTTAAGTCCATTCCCATGTACTCGTATCTATTCAAATTATTTAAAAGTTGCCATTCAAAAATATAACATAATAACAACAAACTGTAGTTGATGCGTAATTAAAAAAAAAAGTGCAAATAAATGTAATTATAATTAGTCACACAAGAGACGTGATTCTGCCGTGGCCAAATGTAATCCTAAACCTAAGTGCAACAATCACTGACACTCAATATGCTCGCCGCCTCGCTTAGCGACGATTTAACGTGCCACACTCTGGAATTAAACAATCGTATAACAATAATGGGCGAAGTAATAAAACATAATGGGCGGTTTTGGAGCCTTTTGAAATTTTCGCGGACAGAAACCAAATATGGTTATTTAGGTACATATTGGCAAAGTAAATAAAACATATTATGGCAGCTCATCTGTAACCTCAGTACAGGCCGAGATATTCGAGTTTAACTTTTTACTTCGGTTAAAAGTTGCATTGTATTCCAGCGCCACCTGGTTCATCGTCGAGCTCGTCTTCATCGAGTTCCTCATCGTCCAGTTCGGAGGACGAGGGCGAGGTGACCACTCGCCGCAAATCCAAGTCCAAAACACCGGACAAATCCCCGAAACGGAAAGAGAAATCCAAGTCACCTGTAGATAAAGTGGTAGAAGCTCCGGAAGGTGAAAAGGAGAAGGAGAAAAACGGCGATGATAAAGCAGAGTCGGTGACGGACGTTGTTGTGGAGAAAAAGGAGTCCCGAGCGTTGCACAAGACAACTTCGATCTTTTTGAGGAACCTAGCGCCCACCATCACTAAGGCGGAAGTTGAAGCTGTAAGTATAGCTTTATAATGAAACTGCTTTATTTGCTGATCTAATCTGACTTGCATAATGTTCTTATATTATATTGTTTAGCAGCCCAAACGCATTTAAACCCATGGTTAACAACTTGCACATCAAAATTTAAGTTCTTAAACGCGTTTATCGAACTGTCAAAATATAATATTATTATTGTAATGTGTTTAGGATAAACTAGTTTAGCCACATAAACGCTTTTACCTAACTAAAATTAAAAATTATTTAAACAAGCCGCCCTAAGTAAGTTATTTGATTTGCTTACCAAGAAATACTTACCCGGGTGATCCTTTTCCTGATACATATCAAATACATAAAATAATATTTCTAATTGGACTCTCATTGAACTGTGTTTTCGGGTGAGATATACTTTGTTATAAATTTTAGGCAATATTCAGAGGATGGTCCAGTACTTTTGATCACATGTTTATATAAATGCTGACTAAATTCGAATCAAACATGAGGCATGCCTTGTTTTTGTTAACAGATGTGCAAACGTTACGGGGGTTTCCTGCGAGTGGCGTTGGCAGACCCGCTTCCGGAGCGGCGTTGGTTCCGCCGCGGGTGGGTCACGTTCCGCAGAGAGGTCAACATTAAGGATATTTGCTGGAACCTCAATAATATCCGAGTAAGTCTATTGTATGTGATTTAAATATAATACGCGGAGAAATTAAACTTTGAAAATTGCTGGAATTATTCGATACTTTTGATTTTATTGTATGTAGTGGTTGTATATCACGTTAAATTAATCAGAAAATGTTTCCGAATGTTTTGGAGTTTTAGAACAATTAAATGCAAAATCTGCAGTTTCAAGCTAGATTCAGGAGTCCCACTATAGAGCTCAGCGTGTCTAAAAGGCGTCATTGCGCAATTCCTCTTATGGCAATTCATGTCCTTCTTTCATTCGGGAAATGAATTGCCATAAGAGGAGTTGCGCAATGACGCCTTTTTAGACACGCAGGATAGAATAACACTGCTGAGCTGCTTCGTCCAGGGTTGAAGACGCTCCGGCGACTCCCCTGGTGGAAGAAAGAATGCTACAACAGAATTGAATATAAATTACTCTATAACATGATATTGGCAAAAGACAAAATAGTGATAATTCTACAATGCGATCGCTCTTACGCGACGTAGCATATGAACAACAGTAGTTCCGTTTAGAACTCGACTTAGTGGCCGCTACAGAATTAGCTGCACTGTCGATTCCATTAATTCCTACTTACCATGGTAATATTGTAATTTATTGTGTTGTCCACCCAGTTGCGTGAATGTGAGCTGGGTGCGATAGTGAACCGCGACCTGCAGCGTCGCATCCGCCCCGTGTCGGGTGTGACGCTGGAGCGGCCCGTGCTGCGCGCAGACGCGCGTCTAGCCGCACGCCTCGCGCACCAGCTCGACACGCGCACCAGGCTCTGGGACTCGGACGAGGCAGACGGAGATGCGGAAGAGAAACGGGCTGCTGATGTGAGTTTGGTTTTGGAAGTTATTTATTAGTGAAATAATACAGTACGCATATTTCAATTTTAACTTAGGACCATATCCTAGCAGAGTCCCCCCAACCTTTAAAAATATAAACAACTAATGGAATAAATTTTATAAGTTATGAATATAAATCTCTATTTAAAGATTGGGGGCGCCACTTGTCTGGGATAAATATATGGCCGTTGGTGGCCGTAATAAATATTTTTCAATTCAAACACTTATTTTTATTTTATTTGCTATAACGCCAATTATTGAATAAATTTAGGCCAATAATACATAACTGTCATTGTTGGTATTACGCAAATAGCATTCGTAGATACGCATGCCATTACAATGATATCTTTCGCAAAATCAACAAAACGAGTTCGCGATTTACGAATACTTTATTTCAAATTATTAATAAATACAATATCCATTCGTTCCTACCGAACTTCAGCTAAAACTCCCAAGAACCCAGTGCTCCACAAGATCACGAAGAATGCTCTATGCGTATCTACACGCATGTCCCTATGCGTGTAGATACGCATATAATATGTCCCTATGCGTGTAGATATGCATAAGAACATTTTGCCTTTTCAATGAGACATTTGTAATAGTTAAAAATGCCACTGCAAAATTAACAAAACGAGTTATCCATTTATACAGAACTTCAGCCTAAACTCCAAGAACCCAGTGCTCCATAAGATCACGGAGCATTTGATCGAGGAGGCGTCAACCGAGGAGGAGGAGTTACTCGGACTGGAGGCGAGCTCCGAGCCTCCGAGTGAGCAGCCCGAGCCCGAGCTGACGCGCGTGCTCGACCGGCTCGTGCTGTACCTGCGCGTCGTGCACTCGGTGGATTACTACAACCACTGCGAGTACCCGTACGAGGACGAGATGCCCAACCGATGCGGCATCATGCACGCGCGCTCGGGACCGCCGGCTAATAAGGTACCTTATAAGCACACTTTGCTTTTAGGGCCAGGCCACACAGAAAGTAGAGCGTTCCGGTCCGGGCGACCGCCGACAGAGACCGCGCACCCTCCATACAAACTCATACATTACAAAAAAAATCCCGCACCGCCCCCGGTCCGCTTTCTGTGTGGCCTGGTCTTCATTGTTCCCGGTATAAGTACATTTTATTGGACATAAAAAAGATCAGATTTTTTCATCATGTTTTAATTTATTCACCGAGCATGTAAATGCGTAATTCAAATTCTGAGTAAAAATAGGAGCGCATCATCGTAAATCATGTTTCTAACCGAATGTTACACATGGTTGTCGGAATAATAATACTATTGTCCGATAGATGGAATTGCGTAACATACCCTTTAAGTATGTATAAAGCGATGAATATTTTAGGTGGGCGTGGCGTGGCCTGTGGTGGCTTAGTTGACAAGAGCGTGTCACGGAATGACAAGGTCGCAGGTTCAAGTCCTGCCCACGGCAAGAATTTTTTCATCATGTTCTAACATAAAAAAGACAAACAATAATTACAAGATAAAAACACGAAATAGCGTACAATTTTGGCGGTCTTAACGCTAAAAGCGATTTCTTCCAAGCAACTGAGTATAGGTAAATTTAAAGAATATTAAAAGAGAGAGAGGTAGAGGTTATTGTAATTTAAAAACACAAAATTAGATTTTATTTTTATGTATTGTATAAGTTTGGCTAAATATACGGTTTTTAAAATTAGCAACTGAGCATATTTTTCTGCCCGGTGCGAGTATTACGTAATCCCACTATCCCATCCCACTAATATATATAAACGCGAAAGTTTGGATGGATGGATGTTGCTCTTTCACGCAATAACTAATGAATGGATTTTAATGAAACTTTACAATAATATAGCTCGTAAATCAGAATAACACAGGCTATAATTTATAAAGCTCCTGGCAGACGAAGCCGCGGGCAGAAGCTAGTTATGTATATTTCCATCTGCTGGGTGTGATCCTAGTACAATACTCTCGTTTCCGTATAAATTGATATCATGGTTCCTTAGAACAAAATTCTCTTAACTGTAATAGTTTCAGATTTTGACTGTATAACTACTATAACATTCTACGATTATCGGGTTGTTCCTTGCAGCCATCACAGCAGGAGATACAAGACTACGTCAAGATCTTTGAAAGCAAAATGTCTGCTTTCTTGCAAGACGTGAAGCCACTAGCCGATGAGGAGTTGCACAAGCTTGGAATTAAGGTGATAAAAATAATAAATGCAGTTATCGTATAGATTTCAAAAGCAAAGTTTTGAAGAAATGTATCCTTTGGTCGAATTTTGTCTTTAACTGCTTGCCTATACCCCCTCTGCCACAATTATTGTCATGGTAATTTAGCCATGCTATTAGTATGGCACTGTCAGTGAGACTCGACGGCACTGACAACTACGGGGCAGTACTATGTATGACACGTGAAATACTCGGAAATGTCAGAAAATAATAGGAACAATTGAGCCGTTCTAGTTTTCCGATATTGTTTGTTCCCCAATATTGGTTGTCTTGGTTCTCACACTTTTTCGATAATCGGCGGTTGATTCGTGCAATAATTTGGTGTAATTTTCTTGCTTTTATCAGGATCCCGATGCAGAAGTGGAGAAATTCGTACAATCCAACACTCAAGAGTTGTCTAAGGACAAGTGGTTGTGTCCACTCAGCGGGAAAAAGTTCAAGGGACCCGATTTCATCCGGAAGCACATATTCAACAAGCATGCTGAGAAGGTAAGACAGTTGTTAGCAATAGGGCGAATACATGATATTCTTAGTCGACATGGTAGTTACCATAGTCGAGAGTCCTTAGAACGAAGGTTCACTTTCTGACTTAAATGTTGTCTAAATCAGTAAAATAGAATATGATGGCGAATAGGTCATCCTAATTACAAAGCATCAAATCTTGACCAGTAAACCTATTGCGTTACACAATAAGCCCCAATACATATAATATGTGCCATTTCCATAAGTTTAAGTTATGATCTATGAAAAAGTTTGGGTCACTTGCGATAAGGAGGGTTAGCGCTTGATCCACGGTTAAATTCACGTATTAAGTCTATATTTTGACGATTGGTAGGTGTTTTCCGTAATGCTAGATTAACATAACTCCGAATTTTATTAGGTTGGATTCAGAATCGATAAAAAAAACCGCTGAAATTGCCACAATACTGGCGCGAAATTTGGTAATGCCGTCCGCTGATTGGCTGGCGTGAAAATTGGCTGAAATTATGAATACTCATACTAATTCAATCGGTCTTTGGTACACTATGAAACACTTGGTTACGTAACTTTTACAGAACTAAAGGATCTTTTAACATTCATATTTCATTTCACATTGCTGGGTGATGTGAGAGCAAAGAGCAGCAGAACGACTGTTCATAAACCTAGTACGATAAATCAAGTATCTAGCTCAGTCTTTCTCAAAGTGGGCAATAACGTCCACTTGTGGGCGCTGGAGGCCTAGAGGGGGTAAGGGCTCCAGAATTATTTTAGAACGTACGTTTAAACTCCAGACCAGCCAGACTAATATAGCACAAATTAAATTTATGAAAGTAATAAATGTCATTGTGGTTGTTAAATTGTGGTAAATTAAAAAAAAATGAGGGCGCTGAAAAATAATTGATTATCAAAGTGGGCGAAAGTAGACAAAACACGTTTGAGAACCTCTGATCTAGCTTGTACGTATCAAGAATCTAGCTTAAGGGCCTTCATAGAGCCAACTAGCGCCGCCAATCTTAAAAAAATAATATCTTCCAATATAATCAATTTTATTAAAAAAGCTATTTACGAAATGTTTATTACAATAAATACTATTTTGAAATGGTTACTTATGACGTGATTCAACTTCGGTAAGTTGTAGTTCGCATAATTGCGAAAAACGGCCGTTTTTAGCACATTTGTGAACTACAACTTAGCTTGTCGCAATTATGCCATGTATTGTATATTGAAAAATAGTATTTATCGTAATAAACATTTTGTAAATAGCTTTTTTAATAAAATTGATTATATTGGAAGATATTATTTTTTTAAGATTGGCGGCGCTAGTTGGCTCTATGAAGGCTCTTAATGTAGTTAATTTATATGATAAATGTTATGTTATATTACGATGAATCGCCACATTGATCCAATATGTATCTGTAGGTGGACGAAGTTCGTCGCGAGGTGTCTTACTTCAACGCGTACGTGCGCGACGTGCGACGCCCGCAGCAGCCGGAGCCGCCCACGCGCGCGCAGCCGCCCGCGCACCACGTGCCGCCGCCAGCACCGTCAGTATACCAGTATACAGTATTGCACCGAACGCAGCCACACATACATACACCCTTATAACAGGCAGGGGTCAGCTGCAAGGTCTTTTCAGGCGCTCAAGTCAAGTGTCAAGTCAAGAGTGACAAGGGTCTCTGAGCACGTGGCAAAGATCGGAACTATCGCCGCCATCTTGTAAAACGTACCATGACAGTTCGATGTTGTACTGGGCTAGCCGGCTGGCCTTTTTTAGGCGCTCAAGTTCTGTTAAAGCCTGCGCGAACGAATATTGTGTACTAATTTTCGCCAAAAATCTGACATTGACAGGACTTTAGCGCTAGTAAAAATCGTAACAGCGCGCCCCACTGTTTGCGAACAGCGCTCCCTGTCCCTGTTAATGTCATCCAAGTGCCAAAAGATCCTTGTCGCGTTGTACATACAGATGAGATACCAGAAAAATTCATAAATATTGTCATATTCCGTAACGTTATGTATGTTGTCTCAGGTACGGCGGCGGTCCCGCGGCCGCTGGCCCGCCCGCGTCGCGCGGCTGGGGTTGGGGCGGCTGGGCCCCGCCCGCGCCGTACGTGCCTAGACACCCGCGCTTCAACAGACCAAGGTAACAAGCTTACACCTAATTGTGCGCACGCGAATATAGGGGCATGTCTTTTTAGACTAAAAATACTACACGGTTGGCCTTAAACGGGCATGACAGAGAGGTAGGGCCATCTGCTACTTACTACTATCTTGGCTCTCATGGGTTTGGAGAAATCGATTTTAACCGACCTTAAAAAGATAACAACGCCACATAAGTCATAGCGTATATAAATATACCAGCCTCGGGCCAACTTATTTATTAGATTTTTCTGTACGCGTATAAACACAATGTCAACCAGTCGTAGCAATGATACTTGTGAAACAATTTTACCAAAAGATTATATTTTTACATAGTTATTTAATTGAATATAATGCTACTTAGATGATTAATACAGTTAAGCTAAACATTCTGTAAATTGCATAGAACGGCTGCCTGTAGAGTCTGGTATAATCATTTTTATTAGAATACTGGATATAAGTTACGAGCCAAGCAACTAGTATAATTTCCATTATTTGTCAATTATTTCGATTACACTTCCATTCATACTTGAAGACATGCCCATTTATTTCAAGCTTTATTATGTATAACATATATGTATGTAGCCTATTATTTAATTTTTATTAATTGATTAGTATTAAAATAATGTGTTGCTGTAAAATTAACCAACGAGTCAATGAATGACATGTCTTAATGAAGGTTATCCTTTGTTAGATATTATCATTTCTCTCCAATGACATTCACTTAAAACCCAAAATACATATATATTTGTATAATTTTGGCGCCGCCGAATACGACGATTCAATTCAAACCTACAGAGCGTAGAGTTGAACTCACAATAAACTATGTGCATAAATGATAATTTTTTGCATGACCTTAACATTTCGCCTCACTCTAAAGTAGTACCTACTTATTGCCTTATACGTGACTCATAGATGCTTTATATGATTCGTATTGTTTTATGCTATTTGCTTGATTTAGAGCCAATATCCACAGTACATGTGTCTGAGTTGACGGGAATAATTTACAGGGAAAATGTGGATCGGTCCCGGCCCATTATTACGTACAACGATCTCGACTTCCCGGAAAGTGGCGACATATTCTAAACTCTAAGGCGTATAGCGTATTAGACGACCACGACTCCGGCCAGGTGGCCGCAGCGACCAGGTTAACCAACGTTGACCAACGACTGGTCGTGGCCGTCTAGTGCGCGAGGCCCCTTAGTTATTTATGCGGCAAATCAATGTTTCTGGAGCAGTTGTATTAAGCATTCCGACTTCACTTTTGTCAGCATAATTGTATTTGCAATGTTCCATACTAGTGGAAATCATTTCTAGAATTTGAACAGATTTTATTTAAACTTTAGTCAGCTACATGCAAATGCAATTATGTTTCCAATCAAAGTGAGAATATAATGAATTCTGCGTTTGTGAACTCATAATTTCTGTGTAGTAAATAAAGTCACGGTTAAAAATTGTAATAATGATCAATATTTTTGTTTATATGAGCTAATAAGGGCATATTTTCTTTTACACTTGTGACATTTTGTATTGTAGAGATTAATCTTTAATAAACTATAAACTAAGTATAATACCTTCCTAAGATAATTACTTGGAAGTTATTTGTAATTTGTATTTTCTTATATTATTTTACATATTTATTGTATGAAAATTTACAATAAACTGTCTGAAATCGAATGAAATACATCTTTTCTTAATTCCTTAAGTTAAGAATCCTGTAACAAGCAACTCCCGGGAAGCTGAGATTTCGGTTTATCGTTTAGGACATTGCACACTTGTATGCACAGTTGGTATTAACGCAAAAATCGTTGATTGTTAAAGGGGCGGCGGCGCTGAATTCCGCCCGGTCATTCACTACCGGGACTTGGACGCCCCGCGCGAACCCGATGAATTCGTTTAAAGCGACTATCGGACCACGCAGACTTGCCAAAGGACGATCGCTACACTAAGCCTGTAGAGTTTTATTTTCTCGAATTGTTGATGAACCACACATTGTTGATGTCACAAATTAATTTAAGTAACTTTTATCTTACAGTACAGTAGTGACCTTAGTTACTTACATTTGTAGTAGGTTAAGCTAGTATGTCAAAATTGTTTTGGAGGAGTATGGGAGTACTTTAAATACATTTTATAAAACTTATTATTTGATTTTAATTAGAATACAATTGCAAGTCCTGTATCTGACAGCAACTCAGAAAACCCACATAAATATCATGGGAAATACCCAATATTAATCAAATCAGCCACTACAATTGTTGCGAATGGATACCTACCGCTTAACTTGAAATCCTTTCTAAGAGTAACAAGTACGTAATAACAATCGCGTAGATATGATGACGGCACTATAATGGCTTTTAACCTTGGATCGCCTCCTTGCGGTATTCTTCGAATTTATATCTCAATATGAGGAGGAAAATGTATATTAACCTCAACTTTTTAAAGTTACAGCTGTACCTAAAAATATTTACTATAACTTATTTACCTTGGAATGGACTGGCCATAATAAGCATAATATTAGCAGGACTTGCGAAGTTAAATCATCGCATAAAGATGTCATCGAGCGAGGCGGAAAACCTTGACCTCTAAACTAAGTGGACACATGTCTTATGGTGAGTATTTGAACTGTAGGTTTAGAATATAATACTCGTCTTGGTTCACTAAAATTTAAAAAATCTTAGTATGTAAGGAAAACTCATCGGACTTTCTAAGAGATGAAACTGCCGCTAAAAATAAAATTCGCAAGTAGACTTCGTAAATAATGAATAATTGGATGACAAGTTGCGTAAAATTTTGCGGCATACCTACAGAGTATTATAAGGAATGCTGGAGACGTGTAGGTTGCTACCTACACGTCTCCAGCAAGGGAGATTGTTATAGAAATTACATTATATTCACTATGTATCTCTGTGACGAAGGAAGGCAGAGATAATTATCTCTATAATTGATTTTCACTATTATAAATTCACATATGATCGGCGGCTTTTATCTAACATTCTGTACTTATAAATAATAATGTGATCATTTTCCATGACTTAATTAAGCCATAAACGTGTATATCATGTCATGATTTATTGGTATTATACCATGTTAGTCTGCACCGTGAGTTATCCAGGTATGTATGTACATGTGGTACAAATATAGCATGGAATGCGAAGAGAATTCGTCGTAAGTATGTGGGCGGCACGTCACCCGGATGTCGGTGGTTGGATGCAGCGCTGCACGCCTGCGCCCGCGCCTGCGGTCGCACGACCGGCGGCGACACGCGGCCCTGTGTCACGCTCCCATATAGGTGATTACGCAAATCTGTATTCTCCATTGCCATAACGATATTAATAAATTGCTCACGACCCATAAATCACGGGACTTTATTGATGTCCCTTTTGTTAAACGTGTTTGTACAAACAAAGAGCCTTTATTGCTCCGAAATACCACTTTGATGCATTCATGCGATGATGTTTCGAATGTTTCCATTTTCCCTTTTTAATGACTACCTATCTACATTACAAAAATAGATACATGTCAAACATATAGACTGAATCAGCATGCAAATTCAATTAGGTATCTACTTACACCCTGTATACCACCTAATGGTACTACGAAATTGAATCACCTGTATTTGTTATTTCTACACCAAAAAATACCATCAATTTCCCCATTATTCCATGTCATTGTAAATTATATTCACGGAGGTCAATAACACCGATTCGTTGGGTGGCGCGGTGTGATCCCGGCAGATTCTCAACGCAAGAGATCCGGTTTCCAGCTCATGTAGAGTCACTCTAGCATAAATTTATTTATTCAGAATATATTATCACTTCAGTAGGTACCATATCTACATGAAGCAAGGAACGCCCTATGGAGTAAGCCATACTCGTATGTGTAAATACGCAGACACCGCTCGCTCTTACAAATTTTAGCGTATAGCGATACTCATCTGTTATACTATGATACTCATATGTTTAATATTTCAATAGAAGCCGAACATATAAAACTTGTCGCTTTGAAACTATGAGAGTGAAATCAAGGGCTGTCCCCACCGGGTATTCCACCTGTTCCACCTAGCCATCCCACCTTCTTACTACTGCAGTAGAAATTGTTAGAAGAGCAATAAAAATGACAATTGTTTATATAATAGTAATAACAATAGTTTAATTTGATAAATTGTTTAATTATATTAATTCGTTAGCGGGGTGAGAAGAGTGGATTTGAAATTTTCCTCTTATCCCACCAGGGTGGGAAGAGTGGATTTTTTTCCACTCTTCCCACCCAAGTGGGATGGCGAGGTGGGGACAGATGAAATACCCGGTCCCCACCCCATACAAAATTTAGCTTCCTCCATAGAGCGCGGCGAAATATTTCCTTCATGCACACTAACAATATATTCTTTCCCATTGAAATATAGAATTACAGTGGTGTTTTGACAACACTTAATTAATATTAATACTTCCATCATGCAATTAATATTTCAAGCCTGTCTAAACCGCACACTGCGCGTTAAACCGAATGGGATCGAAAACCGCATAAAGTTGCGTATTTTCCGACAAAACTTGAACTTGGGAACATCTTGTGACGTATGTGAATATGTAATACGAGTATATTTTGGAGCATGTAAGTACTTCGTGCCTCAAATTACGATGCGCGGTGGAGCACTGTTTCTAATGAATACGGGAAACAACGGCCGCCTAAGTGCTTCGAGCACCTCGGATTCGCGGTAAACGCCAACAGGTTTTTTTGCTATACATACGAGCGCCTATTTGTGTATCGCTTTATAAAGCCGGGCGGTGGCAAGTAAACAACATTGTAGTTCGGAAGCTCCGTGATAATGGTGCTCGCATGTGCCTTAGTGTTAGGTTTCGTGAGCTTAGTGACGGCCACCCCACATGGATACGGGGTGAAAGGAGGTGCATTGGCTAAAGGTTTGTTATATTGTACAATACTTTTCTTAGGCTTGTCTTGTTAGGAAAACTACAGGCTTTTCGCGAAAAAGTGGTACCTATCTCGGATATCCATTACTAAATTAACACCGTTAGCGTTGGTTCACGGGTTCGATTCCCATGCTACATACGTACAAACCCAGCGTCTGGCGCTTATTTGATTGTTTTTTTTATATATATTGTTTAAACTTATAATTATTTTTATAGTTTATACTTTATAGTTTTAAATTCTATTCTTTCGTAGATTACCAAAGTTCTATTGAAGCTAAATATTTTCGCATAAATTCAAGTTTCCAATTGAACAAACTCAATTTAAATAATAACTGTAAGGATACAGAACAATCGCTCGAAGTTTTTTATATAAACTATTTTACATATTAGGTACAGCTAACAGCAAGTGTAACACCGTTCTTATTATCTGCGTCGTAAGATTTAAAATCGTACTGCAAGTGTTACCATTGATCTGATGTTGTCCGTACTTACCTTAAGACTATGCTTAAGGATAGTGTGTACTTCTTAGTTATCTGTATAGAAATGTGGATCTTGTGGAAGGCTTGTTTATGCATATCAATTAGACAATTAAGGTTTAGAAAAACATGTAAGTAAAAAATATGCTAATATTCGTATATTTTGTTTTAATTTTAGCCGATGCCAGTGCCGTGGCGGGAGCTTACGGCGCCTTCGGTGCAGTCCCTCTATCCATCCCCAGTGGCTCGGCAATATCTGGAAGTTACTCTAAATCGTCATCGTCCAGCTTCGCTTCGTCGAGTGCCAGTTCCAGTGCGAGCTCGTTCAACTTTAATGGCGCGAACTCGGGTGCCTTCGGCCCCAATGGATTAGCTGGAGCAAATGGTATCGCTGCACCAGGCTCCGGAGAATGTACAGGAGATTGTCAGGGTAAAGGCAATGGAACACCTGACTCACACGGTGCAGGCAGCATTGGAAGCGGCCAAGCGTTCAGTGGTGCTAAAGCTGCCGCTGGATCAATAGCTTTTGCTGGATCACCAGCATACTCGAAAAACGGCAATCAGGCCCCATGCTCTGGTGCAGACTGTTCGAATCCAAAATCGTCGAACTGCAATGGACCTAACTGTGACGATGCGTCTGAAAAGTGCTCCCACGGTCAATGTGAGCCAGCTGCATCCACAGGATCCTCCTCAACTGACTCAAAAAACAAATGTTCTTCCGGACAATGTGGACCAACTTCGCCATCCGGGTCGCCTTCAACCGCATATACATCAGACGATATCCCAGTCAATATTGCTGGAGGATCAGGATCGAAATCACTTCAAGATACACATGAACAATCTTATAATTACGACAAATCTACTGGATTCGCAGGCACTGGAGTAGCTACTGGTTCAGTGTACAACCAGCCTGCTACCTTCTTAACTGCTCCCAAACAAGGTGAACCATGCACATCTCCCAATTGTGGATCCCCTAATGGAAATGCATACGATAAAGAAAATTTGCCGTCAAGTTATAACGTTCCTATTCACGGCGCGTATCCTGCCTCATCATCTCAAAATAAAGGTCCTTGCACTTCCGGGAATTGTGGAAATACAGTACCAAATACCCCTCCCAGTTCGTATCAGGTACCCTCAAACCCTAGTGGCCCTAGCGGATCAGGTAGTTGTGGAACAGGAAATTGTTCTAACTATCCTCCACTGCAGGATAGCACTGTGACATCTTCTATATCTTCAAATTATCCTCACGGAAGTTCGCCTTCCTATTCAACAACAGGACCTTCAGGCTGTGGTACTCCAAATTGCGCTGGTAACCCAACCAGTCAAGCGGGTGTTTCATCTTCTCCCGTGTCTAAATATCCTAGTTATGCACCTCCAGCAGGAACTCCTACGAACACAGGAGCTTTGGCTGGTGCCAATGCAATAAGTGGGTCGTTTGTTCCTTTACAACAAACCGGACTCGCCGCACCATCTAGTCAAAAACAACCTACATATGTAGGAGGATTTGGAGGACCCGCAGGAATATTAAAACCGAATGACTTCAACGCTCCTACAAGTATTCCAATATCACAAACACCTGCAAGTACATACAA
Source organism: Tachystola acroxantha (assembly GCA_963506565.1). Classification (NCBI taxonomy): domain Eukaryota; kingdom Metazoa; phylum Arthropoda; class Insecta; order Lepidoptera; family Oecophoridae; genus Tachystola; species Tachystola acroxantha. The sequence goes on from OY735872.1 coordinate 8,373,060, forward strand.
TCCAGGATGCACTTCTGCAACCTGTGGATCGGTGCATAGTCCATCAAAACTTCCTGTCAGTCAATTTAAACCCACAAGCGGTCCTCATTTTCAACCTTCGACAGCGCCTTCAGGAACTTATAGTCCGGCACCTTGCTCTTCCGGTAACTGTGGTCATCAGCCTGGTCCTTCTGCACCTCATTATGGTTCTGGCGTGCTGACTAAGCCTACTGCACCCACAGGATTTGGAGCACCAACGGGTATACTGAAACCAAATGATTTTAGTTCTCCTTCTAATAACCCCACTTCTAATTATCAACCTACAGCTTCACCTTCTTGCCCATCAGGAAATTGTGGGCCTAATAATATTCCCAGTTTTACATCCCCTCAATATGAGCAAACCAATTCACCGAGTGGGACTCAGTATAAACCAGCATCACCACCAGGAACGTATATTCAGACATCGTGCTCTTCTGGAAACTGTGGGCCTCAGGCCGGTCAGTTATCACCTCAGTTCAGCTCAGTCAGTTCGCCCACAGCACATACAAGTGGGTTTGGAGGGCCCGCCGGAATATTAAACCCAAATGACTATAATGCTCCTTCAAAGATACCAAACTCAAATTACAAGCCCGCGATATCACCAGCAGGGGCTTATAATCCTGCATCCATATCGGTGCCTCATCATAGTTTACCAAGTACTGCTCAATACAAACCCACGTTACCGACCACGGCTGGCAGTACGCTTTGCTCTTCTGGCAACTGTGGGCCTAATCAGCCAGCTCAAATATCATATTTGTATGACCAAAGTGGGTTACTCAAACCTACTGCACCTGCCGGAGCATATAATCCAGTTGCTTGTACATCGGGAAATTGTGGACCTCAACCAGGCAACCATGCCGCACCACATGCGTCTTATAACACGGCACCTTGCTCATCCGGAAAGTGTGGTCCACACCCTGGTCAGTCAACATTCCAGTCCGGGCAGAGCGCTTCATTAAGTGAGTCTCACTACAAGCCTGCATTACAAACCGGTTCTTACGCTCATCCTATATCTTGCCCATCTGGAAACTGTGGTTCGCAACTAGTACAATCGCACAGTCAGAGTGGTTCCCAAAGCGGATCTCCATACAAGCCTACAGCCCACGATGGGACCTACAGCACTCCATCTTGCACATCTGGAAGCTGTGGTTCTCAATCAGTTCAGCCCTCTCCATTCGGCCATAGTGGTTCATCCCAGAATAAGCCCACATCACCAACTCTTAATCCATCACCTTGTCCATCGGGTAACTGTGGATCTCAGTCTAGCTACCAAAGTCCTCAATATGGTCAAAGTGGAAGTACATATGGTGGTCATGCTGCTGCAGGCGCTGTAGCCAGTGCTAGCGCAGTCGCCTACACTGGTGGATTCGGTGGTCCTCCAGGTCTGTTGAAGCCTTACGACGATGGAAAAATAGATAGTGCCGGTATTACCGCTCTCGGAGCACAAAATCCTGTGGGCTCCCAGCTTAATGCACATCACAGCACCGCGCCATTAGGTGGTTCTCCTTCGCCATATGGAAAGTCCTTAAATGGAGCTGGCGTCTCATCACTCGCTAGTAGCGGAGCGCAAGCCAGCGCCGTAGCAGGTGCTTCTGCTGGTACATACATCAGCGGCAGCAACCAGCATCCAAGCGGTTATAATACCGGGGAACAAGGCGGCAGTAACCATATATCTGGAGGATGCAAAGGCGGCTGTGGACCGAGCGGTGGTGGTTCCAGCTATGGCTTTAACAAAAGTCCATTGGATGGCTTGACTGGGTTCAACACAGCCGGCGGCGCTGCAAAGAGCGTGGCCAGCGCTGGCGCTGGGTCCTATGGACAGGGTGGAAGTTTCGCCAGTAGCTCTGCTTCAGCACATGCCTCTGCAGGAGCTGCAACTAAAGGAGGTAATTAATCAAGTCATTTAGTACATTCTTATTAGAAACTAGGTACCGTCACGTCACAAATTCCAATGCCCATACATAATTTAAAAAAAAAATTGATCCAGAAAGTCGCCATAATTAGTCTAAAAGTCGCCACCTCTATATTTGGCTTAGTTGGTTGTCGATACACCATTTTTCACGAACTAAAATCAACCCTATGTTTTATTTCGAGATCTGTGTAAGATTGGCAGATCCGTTAATCGGTTAGTTAGAGTGTATAGCGAATTTATAAACATGCGAACATCCAAATATCAATCATTTATCTTTTTCTCATTTATATCAAACATAGTAATCGTGTGGTAATTTTTTTAATTTTTGTTTTTTCAGGTTACGGCAGAAGATAATTTTACTCATTTTGCAAGTTTGCAAGTGACGATAAAATGAAGCCTTACTAGATCATGTTTATATGTCAGTACGTGGCTAATTGTGATAACTAGTGAGTTAACTAGTAGGTACTAGCAATAAGTTTAGATTAAATAAAACACTTATTATTGTTTTATAATTGACTATTTATGTATTTACCTAATATTGTGAATTTGTGATAGATAAAACATGCCATTAAAAATTAAAACAGCTTTTATTTATTTCCTGTGTTCCCAGATTGATTCTCAAAAATATTATATTTTTGAATTTTCACTCCTTAGGCCGCGTTCAGACGAGCAAGCGCACGCCACGCGCGTCAGCACCGGCGCGGCGGCGGCGGCGTTGTTTGTTGCATACAATTTGAGCCTTATGACACATCAATAAATCTCAAATTGCATTTATCGAAGTCCACCCGCGCACGCCACGCGCACGGTTTGTAGTCGCGTGGCGCGAGACAGCGCGGGGCGTGCGCGGGCTTTGCACGTGGCCAGCGCGGGTGTAAGGCAAGCACACACAACGCGTGGTCCGTGCGTCGTCGCGTCGTGGGGTCGGCGCGTGCTTGTCTGAACACGGCCTTATTTTTAATTTTTTGAGAACTATACTAGAGAATAACAATTCGTCTCTACTATGCATCAAGTACCTAAGCTAATACATTGTAGCATGCTCCTTTACATAGGTAAATATCAAATAACTAGACGCTTGCTATTACCCATATAGGTAATTCCATTTGTTAACTTCATACCAGCTATTATCATGATTGCGATGATTACCATCATTAAACGAGTCCTCACCTATGGATCAAACAGTTGCAATAAATCACCAGGTGTCTCATACATTTTCTGATACAATCATCGTGTCGTCGGCCATTGTTCACGACTGTTAAGGCGTTCGCGGATGCTCGCACGCTATAATAAATAAAACAAAATGTAATCATTATTGATATGTACAGTCTAACAGTTACACTGACCTTCCTTCGGGTTAGACTCTAATTTGAAGAAAGGTATAAGAGGAGGTCATAATAGGGTTGAGAATTTCTCAAAAACCTTCTTCACAATTAATACGTCATGGTATCAACTCAAAAGCTACCTACATAAAAGAATTTCTGCAATCGTTAGATAAAGATAAAAAAAGATAAAAGATTTTTATTGACACAAAAATAATGATCAGTGCTTCTTGAAAATAGGTACACTATACATATTTAGCAATTATTGTACTAACAATTTGTTTCAAGAATGTGGAAACAATAGCATCCGTACTAGTTTAAAAAACTGTATGACGGATTACTATCGCCTTCCATCGGAAATGTAATTGTGGTTATTTATGCCAATAAATTTAATATTAAGTAAAAATAATTAAATAAGTATTCTTAATGAAAAATATTCTTAAGAGTGTTTTTAAGAGGTAGCAAAAGTGTGTGAGGGTGTGTGAGAGAGGGAGAGTGTGTTTGTGACTGAGTGTGTGTATAATCGAGGTGTATCTGGGGTGTTTTGGGTGTGTCAGGGGGTATGAGAGGGTGTGTGCGTGTGTGTGTGTGTGAGTGAGAGTGGGTGGAGATGTGCGTGAGATGGTGAAATAATTTTTTGGTGTGCGTCCAATTTTATTTTTTATTTTTAGATTTAGTGTTTGTTTGCCTTTATCTTGAGTTAATCATAATTATTATTTTATTTCATTTATCTGTATGTTACGTTGTTATATTTAGGAATTTTTCTGTTTCGTCGTAAGTGAGGGTTTTTAACCATTGTGTGACTTCTTTTTTACACTTTTTTAGTGGAAGAGGGAAAATATGCATGATTTTATTTAGTTTGTTATATAGGACAGGGCTTTGTGCATAATAATGACGTCTGGAGAGAGCGGTTCTGTGAGATACTGATCTACACACCAGGTGACTTCGGCGACGACCGGTCTTTGTAAACTTGTCAGGTTCTGTTGGTATTGATGTGTGTTTCCTGAGTATGACTTGGAGTATATATAGTTGTCTAATGGTTAAGACATCACAATTCAGGTATAATTTGGCAGTTGGATATCTGAAAGGTTTTTTTGTCATTACTTTTAGAACGACTCTCTGCGCCCTCTCAAGTTTCAGGAAACGAGTTGCACAGGCACCTCCCCAAGCAGGTATGCAATAGGATAATATAGATTGAACCAAGGCAAAGTAAACTAATCTTAAAATTTCAAGATTTGCTGAATTTCTTAGATTTTTAAAAATAGAAATCATTCTACGAACTCGGTTTGAGAAAATCTCAAACATAATGAGAACCTCCGTATTTTCTCTGGTGGCACCACACCACCAGAGCAACAAATAGTTGATTGGTTACTTGTGTCGTAAAATTCTGATACCTTATGATTATGAGATGCCTTCACAAGGCGAAGGGAGAATACCACATTAGGTGGTCCAAGGCTAGATGGAGTCATGATGTGAGGAAGGAGTGGACTTGAAGAATTTGAATTATTATTTCATGTAGGTTTTGAACGTGGTGGCTAGTATTTTAGACTCGTCAAGAGAAATAAGTCATTTTAAATTTACCAAATTTCAATTTCGGTATAGTGGCAGGTGTATATAGATAATGTATTAACTTATACCTACCTAAAGTATACCAAATTGGTTCACCATCCTAAAGTTCATTTACATTTAATTAAGTACTTGGATGACTTAAATTAGAGCAAATAAAGGCTATTGAAACTCGATAAGGTATAGTCGACAGCACATCAAGTGTAATACTTCGGACTTTGGACCGTTCTTATTATCTGCGTCGTAAGACTTGAAATCGTACTGCAAGTGTTACCATTGATCTGCTGTGGACTGTACTTAGCAATTGGCAATTTTTAACAATTTAAGCCTGAGCCCGGGCATGCGGTTCAACTTGCCGCAGGCCGCGCGTGTATGTATGTGTCAGGCTTTATTGGCAAAAATGGTAACATATTTTATCAGACATAAATCTAGTCATACCTACTCACTTGTTTCTTAAAAATACATTATCGCTAATACATAATTCATGTTTGCTCTTATTGACATGCTTTGTTTAGTAGCAACAAAATACCAATGACTAATAGAATGACTGTAAACTGAAGCATGTACCGCGCGTAGGAACTGACCTTCAGTTCTCCAAACGATGTTGTTCAAATCATAGCACCTTGTTTTTGTTTACGATTATTTCTGTATAATATCCAACCGTCATCATGTATTGAGATGTACGAGTACCTAAATGACCAGTCAGACAAAAAGACGTGATCTGTGATCTGATTAGCCACCAGTAATTTATAAATTCGTATTGGCCCAGTTCAGTGAATCATTTCAAAGCTTCTTTTATTTAAGTCAGTGATCCTGCATAACATACTAAGGTACATAATATGGAAGTAAGAAAATAATAAAAGAATAGGTAGATAATTTTAAAATACAGGTTTCGAGCATAGGTTTGTCCTATAGTAGTACCTAAAATATTCACACGTTGGTGATGTCATTTTAATTTAACCACAAATCGTAAAACCTGTTTCCAGTAAAGTGTTAGAAAAATTACTGACTATTTTTCAATTATCCTGCTAATGGAAAAGCTTTGTATGCCTGTCTCATTTATAAATTCTAAGATCGTTGAGGTTGAAATTGCTAATATAATAGAATTTTATTATAAAAATAATAAACAATCTTGGCTTGTTAAAATAAATTTATGAATATTGGATGATAGCAAATGTACATAGCTTTGTCGCTTCGTCATTTAGATGGTAAAACTGTTTACTGTTTGTAAAGATTTTCCAACAAAATTAACAATAATGAATCTATTAAGCGTTCACTAGAAGGGCTGAGTAATAAAGTTCGTCGCTCCTCACCCACTCACAATATCCACAAAGGCTTGTCAGGGCCAGCCATTCCTTATCAAAATCGTACGTATAATATCTAGGTACATTACACACCTACTTAACTAAAATATTTAATACCTACACGACAACAATGCCATATAGTTTTATACCTAACCTAAATAACCTGATCTTTTTGCGGCGACTACATGTGCAAATTTGTTGCAATTTTTTCATTGCACATTGGATATAGATATGTATTAAGCTTGACACACACAGCCGCGGCTTGCGTCCTGCGATCAGTTGAAACGCATGCCCCGCCTCATTTTCTGGGCATTTTAACGTCCAGTATGTAGCGATCTGAGGCTTGCCAGTAGGTAACGACGGCAGAAAATGAGGGGGGCATGCGTTTCAACTGATCGCAGGACGCAAGCCGCGGCTAAGTCGCGGCTGTGTCTGGAGGGCATTATTCTTCTGCTAATCTACAAATAGGATGGTATTTTTATATATGTGGTATCCAACATTTATTTTACACTCATAAATACTTATGTATATTAAAAAAATATTTTTGAGATCCTAACCAAACATCTTCGAATGCGGAGTCACTACTGGAAAAGAGCTACCAGATTTAACATTTTAGTCTAAGGGTCACTTGCACCAAAATGTGGTTTAACTCGGGTTAAATCCTAGAAACGTTATACATTTTTTAGTAATGCAAGTGATCCTATTTGTTTATTTACAAATATATATATATATATACTAGATGAGAACCCGGCTTCGCTCGGGTGAAATATGACTCATACACATTGTATCATTAAGGTTCGAGCACATTATGGCGGGCCGCAGCGTGTCGGGGCGGATCGCAAAAATTCCGTTCAAATCGCTTTAATACAATTTTTATGCACTATCGCACAGTGTCGGGCCGCATTAGCTCGCATTATTGCGAGGCGGATTTGCGTCAGTGCGATGCGGCCCACCCCGCCCCGCTGCGCCCCGACACAGTGTGCTATAGCAAGCGGATTGGAGTGCACGCGCACCCGTGTTCATTTTACGATAGAGTCTGGCTAACGAAAGAGTGACCTGAGAAAACGCGGCAAATTCAAAAAATCTACATGTGGTATTACTGACTATAGTAGGAGAAAAATGTTTTGATACTTGAGTATTTTTTTTGTATTTACGACTATCAATTTGTATAATAGTTTCTTACGAAATTAATTTCTAATTTAAGAAACACACCAATTCTTTAAATGTGCATAACCTACATGGTTAAACCACTGTTATGGATGTGAGTAAAAAAACGAGTGTGTAGATATTTTGGGGTTGTCTCCACCGATCCCAGGATCCGTTTGGATTGGAAACGGATCCGGGCAGTTTGTCTCCACCGATACCGGGATCGGTTTCCAACACAAAAAATAATTAATGTTTGTATCCACCGATCCCGCGGCTACAAGAAATAAATTATATTAATTGTGGAAACAGATCACGGTGTACAGAGATAAGAAAGGAATTATATTATTTTTCCAAAAAAAGTCTTTTCACCTAATTTTCCAAACAATAGGAAGTTATAAATAAAACATATTAATTAATTTCATGAAGTTATACAGAGTGTTGTTTTGATTAACGACGAGCGACTAAGGGGTGGTAGTCTAAATAATCTTAGTTCCAAAAATTGTGTTTATATTATTTTTAATTAACATAATTACTTTTAGAATTAACACTATAGTGAGCCATTACTACAAATACTATATAATAAACGGATGTCACTGACTTATATTGTTGAAGTCGGCAATTAGACTTCAACAATATAAGTGAGTGATATCCGTTTATATATAATAACATAATTAAATTACTATTAAAAAAAAATTATCGCAGCGCATGGATACAATATAATAAGTAAGAGATCCTTTATTTAGGTATGTGACTGATAATTTCTGTGATTTTTGATTAAGTATGTAAGTTAAAAGATTATATTGTTAATTAATATACAGGGTGTTGTTTTTGTCAACGATGAGCGACTTATGGTTATATACACGACACTAATGCCCAAAAAATATAAAACGTATAACTTAATTTTTTTTAAATCCACAAATAATAAAATTTGTTGTCATACATTCGTGGGCTATGGCCGGGCCACTGACAGCGTGCGTCGGGCGTGTTTGTACCGTACAATGACAGCGCCCATGCGCTGCGATAATTTCAAGAGAAAATACTATTTTTAATAGTAATTATGTTATTATATATAAACGGATATCACTCACTTATATTGTTGAAGTCTAATTGCCGACTTCAACAATATAAGTCAGTGACATCCGTTTATTATATAGTATTTGTAGTAATGGCTCACTATAGTGTTAATTCTAAAAGTAATTATGTTAATTAAAAATAATATAAACACAATTTTTGGAACTAAGATTATTTAGACTACCACCCCTTAGTCGCTCGTCGTTAATCAAAACAACACTCTGTATAACTTCATGAAATTAATTAATATGTTTTATTTATAACTTCCTATTGTTTGGAAAATTAGGTGAAAAGACTTTTTTTGGAAAAATAATATAATTCCTTTCTTATCTCTGTACACCGTGATCTGTTTCCACAATTAATATAATTTATTTCTTGTAGCCGCGGGATCGGTGGATACAAACATTAATTATTTTTTGTGTTGGAAACCGATCCCGGTATCGGTGGAGACAAACTGCCCGGATCCGTTTCCAATCCAAACGGATCCCGGGATCGGTGGAGACAACCCCGATATTTTTTATTAGTATATACATAATATTCACCTACTTAACATTCAGTTCATTAAACTTTAACAACATGTTTAATAGGCTGATGATGTTTAATCATCGTACTCAAAAAATTCAACCTTTAAGGATTCTCCTGTATCAGTGGAGTCGTCATCACTTGCACTTATTATGAATTCTTCCAATACTTCTTCTGTTATGTGATCTCTTTGTTTGTATTTATTTTCCACATTTATTACATGGTCCGCCATTTTTTTTCCAATTTTCTGCAGTTATTCGGCCAAACGAGGTTTTTATCATTTTTTCTTTTTCTTTTGCGGGCAGATTAACTGTCTTAATTAGATACCGAGCTTTTGTGGGGGCGTTTTTTTCTGGAGTGCTCCACATCCTTTCATTCGCAGATCCTTCCTTTAAATTTTTTTAATGTCGTGACACCAACCTCTGCAAAACAAAGTATAAAATGCATACTTAATAATGAAATTTGATGACGTCAAATAACACAACTTTGTGAAATGGAACAAACAAATAAAAAACTCTAAACCGATGCATGCAGGTACATACCAGTTAGTGAAGATGAAGATATTTCTTCTAAGAACATAGTCTTGAGTTACTATTAAACATTTTTTCTCCAAATTTCTTAGCGTTCCAACAATGTTTTTAATTTAGCAGAGTCCTTCAATATCTCCAAGATTATCTATAAACATATGAAAAAGTATAAACATATCGTAAATATATCTAATATTCAGTCAACAAGGATCAAGATTACAAAGTCATACTAACCTAAAAAGTCCGAGATGGCACCTAAACATTGTTTATTTTCATGGAAAACAACTGTTTTCTCTTCTCGTTTTTGTTTAAACTTGCTTATCATAGTATGTAGCAGCTTTCGTACGTTACTTTTTATTGTTTTACCCATATTAAAGCAATTATTATTGAAAAATAAATCTCCACAACAGACTTTGAGATGTACCTTTGACACTTGACTGACAGCTTAATATTGTTGCCAGATCAAAACTTTTAAGGAAACTCCAGGACACTCTTTCGTTAGCCAGACTCTATCTGACAGTACACTGTACTCAAAATCCGTCAATGCGCTGCGACCCGGCCCATCACTAATGTGCTAAGTAAGCATTTTGCGTTGCACTGAGGTCCGCCCTGTCGGGGCTTCGGCCCGGCATAATGTGCTCGAACTTTTACACGACGCGGGCGCGGAAGGGTACCACAAAACATGACTCGGGCGCGCAATGCTACAACCCGCTAATAAAACCGCGGTACGAAAATATACCCTAACCTGTTGAATACAAACACGGTGATGGAACATAATTAAGAGTATTTAATAATAGTTAAAATTAATAAGAAATAACATGAATTACAAAAATACAACACTGAACTTATGAGAATAATAAGGAAGAAATATAAAAACAAACAGGAATAATTATTGTAACTTCTTGGCGGTGATGGCTTGTGGTATGGTGTGATGAATAAGAATTAAGGCTTCCAGATTAAGAATACCGGAACTGAACGTCCTACGGCGATGTGCGCGATGGTATTCTCGACGGAAACAGGTGCTGGTGATGACACAGCTATTGAACCTCGTGTCGCTGATGCTTCAGACAAATTCAAAATTCAATAACTTTTCTAAATTCTCCATACAAATCCACCATACTTCCATAAAACCAAAACTGCTTTCTTCTTGACGTCATCCGTCATGTCAAATTTATATATAAAAAATCAAATATTGAAAGAAGAATCCTCTATATGGCGATCGCATACAGTAAACAGATTGTGAGAGAAAGAGATTCAAGATGTCATGTGTCAGTGACATTTCGCTAAAGTGGCAATAAATATGGCGATTAATTTTATCATTCAATTTACCACTAGAATTTAACAAAATACTCGACAATCCGAATTTTGCGGATATATGTTGTCGATTCGAAATCATTACTTTTTTATTTTTATTTTTCAGGTAAGGTTTCGATCGAGTCTACCGTACCCCTGCACGGAATTATTAATATAGATAGATATATGGTTATATTAGTCTTTAAAACTAATAAAATGTTAGAAACGTTTACTGTACCTATACCTATATCCGGGACATGACAGTCATGCGAACATAACGGCTTAGGGCGTTTTTGTGTATAAGTATAGGTAACTTACTTACGTATCTAGGTAAATGTAATATAATAATGGTAAATCATATAATTTATGTTTGTCATCCTGTAATTTACCTCGTCGCAGTGCGATAACCTCCATAGAACATTCAATCGCATGCCTTTGACATCATAAGTAGCTATGATTTATGACCATAGTTGAACGGATAGCAACTGAAATTTTTATGCTTTTAATCTAGTTATGGGGATAATTAGATATTTTAATTTTAAATTACTCATACTCATTTATTTCACCTTAGGTACACAACGAACACTTGGTATAATATTATATTATACAACTTTTAAAAATAAATTGTGAATTAAATATCCATCTATCAATAACGTCAATTGGAATACATGTATCTTAAAATTATTTAACTGGAGTTGTTGAGGGTAAATACCTACATACCTATAGGTATTAGTTATGAATATGGACTTAGGGATGTTGTATTTTTTTATCAGAATAAAACCATTACACACTATCTCGTAACACTGATTGAACTTCCCCGCTTGAGTTCATTTCTACTTGCCCATGAAGAAAACCCCTTGTTGCGAAAGTTTTATAATTTTACATTATTAGAAAAATAAACACTTGGCATTTGTTTGAGCTTTTGATTTAAGATATTACTAAATTTCTTGGATATATTTATTGGAAAATTTTCTTGGATTCTCTTTTCGTGTGCATTCCAAAAACTGTTTGTTCAGAATGTCTTCCAAAATATTTGGAAAGGAAATATATAATAAATCGTACCCTTGATTATTCAGCCGATATGTTTTGTTCCCCAAATTAAATAAATACATATTAACGGGACCCCCAACTGCTTTATTTCGTTGCCAGCATAATTGAAATAAATTAATAATTGACCTAGTTTGGAGCCGATTTTTATGGTATGTCAATAAATCAAGTGATTCTCTTGGTAGCGCTGACCTAGTGACCTATGGGATTGCTTACCATACATCAACGGGTCCCCAAGTTGGAGAAGGTTCATCAGACATGACCTACAATTAAAACAATTACTACGATAAGCGAGAGTAGTTTAAGTGATGTGAAGCAGTGCTGTTAACATCGGTTCGCTTTTACGTAAACATTATTTAAAGTAGTCCTTCGTATTTAAGTTTTGTTTATATAATTTATATAGAAGATTTTATTGTTCACTGGATTACTTTCCTACCTTAGGCATAAACTCGAAATGTTTGTGTGCCGATGTGGGATGGGGATAAATATAGTACTTCAAAAGTCAACTGTACTAAAAAAACTATATATTGCAAACAACGCGTTACGGCTGTTGCAACCCGATCGACATTATTATACTTGTTTATATAAGTAAGATTTAAACTATAATTCACTTAAACATATAAGTATTTTTTCTACACAGTATAATTTTTTCGTATGTTATGCCTGTTTTTCTCTGACATGATGGTTGGAGTCTTTATTCGGTTTAACACGATTTTTACCGTATACAAATACTACAAATATCAATCAAGAGAAAAACTTGTAATTCATTCATTCTTCAAAAGATTCAACTTCAAGTTTCAACTGCAATGCGTTGCGAACACGATTTAAATTGGGCGACAGCTCTCGGCCTTATCTCGTATTAAGACATTTACTGTGTATGTTTTACATAAAAATAAGTTTGGAATTCATTCACTCGCCGAAATTACGACCTGTGCGAACAAAATAAATATTATGGTAGCCTTGCGAAAATGCTGCTGCAACACGGTGCAGTGGAACGGTGACAGTACCTATTCACATTACTTATTTTACTCATAGCAATTTCCTCTATAGCAACAGTAAAACTGGCCTGACCCCATCTAAACTCTCTCCTATAATTGCAGCCTAAATTACTGATTGGAGGAATGGCACAGAGGTTACAGGGGATATAAAGGTTCCATATTAATGGTTATCGGTAGAAGAGTAAATATTTGCCACAGTTTATAAAAACGAAAATCTAAATTGATGTATAAATTATTAAATTAATAAGTTATAAGGCTTGAACTCTATATAAAATAAAACGCTATAAGACCCACTATAAAAGATTACCTGAGACTTAACGAATTTACCCGTGTAAAATGTATGGAGTTTTCACAGGTTAAGTGGCTAAACTCTCGAGTTATATTTTATTGTAAGTATTTCATTTTATGTGGCACAAAGATGCCTTATAAAATAAACACTTACCCTGGTTGTTGGTTTACCCAATAAGAAAAATAAAATATTTTTTTAGCAAAAATAACTAGTAAATAAAAATAACGTTATATCTATGTATTGATCGTTTCGTGGGAGATAAACGAATGACACTCGGTCGTTGTCAATATTCGATGTCCGTACAGTTATAATAGTATTCTTAATTATTTGTCTCTCTCAAAAACAAATTAATCTTGACGTTAGGTATATTTTAGTTTCCGAATCAAATTAACCTTTCGCTTTGAAGTGCACCGATTAGGCAATAAAATGCAAATTATAATTTGTGTTTTGGAGCCGCTTCGGATGATTGAATACACACATACTGAATACTGACACATTCTTTTACAATTTTCCCAATAAATGATGTGGAACTTCATTAATTTATTTATTGTCATTATTCAAATTATTAAAGATTAAAGTGTCTGGCAAGACGCACTAATATAACGTACCTACCTATTATATAATACTTGATAATACACACCAAGTTTCAAAGGAATTTGTTCAATAAGTATTTCCGGTCAACAAAATCTTCATGCGCCTGAGTGCCTCATACAAAAGACATCAACGGGGGCTTTTCTTTGACAATTTTTTTCTGTTTTGTTTTTCAATCATTTACAATTTCTATTTTCACCCGAGTATAAATCTACCCCGGTTAGATTAAGTGTCGATTTGCGGAAGTCAACCGATTGATACAGGCTGATGATGTTTATGATTTAGATTGGTAGAGACCGAATCGACAATGAGTTTGTACAAAAAGGTTGATTATTGGGTGTCTGTAAATAGACTTTTAGTAAGTTAAATTAGCGTCCATTACAAGTGTATATAATTATTTCAAGTATCGCATGTTATTTGTGATTACACAAAATGTGTAAAAATAATTGATGTTTACATTCTACTTTGAATGATTGTAATTATTTCTCAAGTGTATGGTTTTCTCAAAGTAACACATTGTAAAACGTGTATACTGTACCTTATTGTAATGTGATATAGTATGCAAAAGGTTTTAGATGTGTGTTCAATTTAAATAAGCACAAGGGTTTCTTATTTTCACCAAAGAACACCAAAAAAATCCATAATGCCCGAATCTGTTTATCTATGTCAATATGGCCCGCACACGCGGTCGGTAGCGCGACCACATGAGACATGCTTGACCCATTGCCGGACACTTTCCCTATTGCTAATCAATTAAACTTAAGCTGGTCAGATTTAAAGATAAGGGATTATAACATTGTTTTAAGAATCTCATAGACTGGGCTAAATTAAAACCGTATATTAATAATAATTGGAGGTTCTTCACTCTACCAAAAGAAATGTTTTTATGGTTCATGTATGTATGTCGTCGTATATATCGCCTAAAAGGTTGATAGATTTAGATATATGAGGTATAGCGCATACACTATAGTTATGTTTATATATTTAAGTTACATGTACCGTATATACATACTATGCATTGTATAGTAAAGTATATCTTTTTAATTAATAATATGTAAATGTACTCGTATATAATAAATGAGAAATAGTGTATATATATAACAATAAAATTCATCCCTAAAATTAAAGTATCTACCCGTTTGGACATGGGCGGGGGGGAACCTTTGAAAGGTTGGCAAGGGAGTGCCAAAAGGTCACACCTGAGGCAGTACAAAATATTAATAAATTCCCCCTCCCCCTAAGAGCAAACTGCAATAAGCAATAGAAAAACTCAAAATAATTTGACATACCTGCTACATATGTTGTTACTCATGTGATAAATGACAAGTTTAGATTTGACGAGGCTACTTAGTGATATTTTGGCTAGACGGCACTTACAAAACAGTAATGGATGCGACGGGAATTTTAAATAGGTAGACTTGCGTAACCAATCGCCTAAGTGCTGCTAAGAGTGACAGAGTTCTAACTTTGAGGGTCAATGTTTGATCTACGATGATGCGTTTTAGCATCGAGTTATCTGGATATATTCTGGTTTAAGATCTTCATTAATCTCAAGAAATATTTCATTTGTATATCTACAATATATCAACATGAAATGAATATGAGAGTTTAGAGTGAATTAAGTGAGGCAAAGCACAGTATCCAATTTAAGATATGGACAATCTATATATCTATAGGTACATATAATAAGACTGTAAAAAAGTTGTGTCTGTACATTACTTATTTTTTGAAAAGAATAATTGTAATGTGTTTTAACATTACAGTACATACACAACTTTTATACAGGATCGATACTGACGCCAAAACAGCATTTTTTAGAATTTTTGTCTGTTTGTCGGTTTGTCTGTGACTATGATCAAGTATCACGCCATAACTACTGAAGGGATTTTGACGGGAGTTTCACTAGGAGATAGCTGAAATATCCGGACAGCACATAGGATATAAGCCATGGCGGTATGTGATCTGAGCATATAACTTTTTCTACGCAAACGAAGTTGCGGGGTACAGCTAGTCCATAATATAGCAACCCAATGGTAGCCGTGTGAGTACTTACTCACACGAAACATGAGCTTTTGGCTTAATTGGAGTGATTGAGGAGAAAATGAGTGTGAAAATATTGTTATTTCTCTACTTTAAAAATACATGACTTTATAATACCACGAAGATTGCAGTCTACTTATAGCTACATCTACAATTTCTAGGTTTTTGAGTATTACTGGAAATTCTTAGATTAGTTCAGAGAGGTGCAATTCTGTCGTGGCTGCGTAATCTAAATTGTGTAAGAGTGACCGACGACTTTTCATTTAATTTGAATACGAACGACACCAATACCGTCTTTACAGTTACAGACAATATTAGCTATGCTTTAGTACCTTGTCATATTAACTAGTTTGTTGTACTCATATCAAATAGGTCATTATTGACTGTCCTAGAGGCGATTCGTGACCGTGACAGCAATTGAGGAAAATCCAGCCCTAACCTCAATTCGATGATAAAGCTAATCGGAAAAGCGTTCGCCGATAGTAAACATCCTTATCTATCCCATACGAAGTCTATCGTGTGAAGCGGCGTTGAGTAACGTTTCGCAAAACGCTTCTGCGACAATACCGTGACAACTGGCGAAGACAAATACACGTTATCTTATGAATAATGCCGATTATGTTGGGCAAACAAGCGCGCACGCGTTCCAGTGCATTTTTCACAAAACGTTATCTGTTCTATAGGGTGTTGACAATCCCTGGTTGAGCTCGAAATCCTGAAAAATTCTAGGCAATTTTCAAGCTTTTTGTAACTTTTTGAACTTTTGTATGCTTTTTGATGTCTAGAATATATCAAATTAATACACTTAATTGCACCACAAATTCGGCACTTATTAGTTAAATTTTGGCGATCTTGTCGCTAAAAGCTATTTTTTTCCAGAAGTTTAAGTGCTTGATCCAAGAACTCGGTGTCGGTGGCGTTGTGGTTATTGCACTGGACTTCCGTAGCGAAGGCCCGGGTTCGAACCCCAGGCCGGCCATGTACCAATGTGTTTTCTCAAGACCAAGGGAAAATTAAGAAGATTTACCGAATGCTCTCAAAAAACGGTGAAGGAAAGTCTGGATGCCTTATAACACTAAAAAACTAAGGCATGTGTAATCCACCAATGCGCACTGGGCCCGCTTCACGCGCCCTCCAGGTGAGGGGAGATATTGTTGCCCAACAGTGGGGATTTAGAAGTAGGCTGATGATAATCTAACTGAACAGGATATGTTCATATAATATATAATAAATCATGGCGATGTCCCTGGGGACTGCAACGACCGTATCGAATTTGTTCAATTATTTAGAAAATAGGAGTCTTTTTTGGGAGCTTAAGGATACCTACAATGTAAATGAGAAAAAATTATGGCGATTCTAGAGTAAATTTAATCGCCACCAAGCGAGGCATCCCGCACTCTTACGCTGTGTAGTGTAGCATATGAATTTCAGTGACAGTTGCGTTTAGGATTAGACTTGGCCACGACAGAATCTAACTTAACATCTACAGATTCTACAGAAAAGTTCTACATAAAATATGAAAGATGAAATTTGAGGAATCGTCATCTGAAGTTACAAATTTATAAACTCCAAGTTATCTCACATGTCCTTTTACATGACTATAATGGAACCCATGTCATTCCTTTGTGAATACGTCTTATGATTAACCCATAATTCTTACTGTGTCTCGTTAAGTAGGATTAACGCAACGGCATTGCGGGTTCCCATAAACATGCATTTTTGGCACGTCCTGTGTGTGCGGGCGACGCCGGCGCACGAGTCACCTAGATGTCGCGCCTATTGTCCACATTGGCCGCTGGGTGAGCCTCACCACCATTACCTCACACTTTCAATATTGGGTTACGAGAATTTTACTTCAAGGTCCTCTTTTCGGAGTAAATAGAGGAGGTATAAATGGAAAGACGAGTAACAATGACACACAGTCTGAGTTCAACTCGCCCCCAAAATGAATGCGTTCGCGGCTCTTCTACTGTGCGGTGCCGTGGGTATGTGCGATGTCAAGTTATATCAGCGCGGATGAGATTTATTTGTTAAGTTTAGTGATTTAGTGCAGTGTTTAGTGTTGTATATAGAGCACACAATTTATCACAATAAAGAATGAATATTTCTGCAAAACTTACATTATGTACACAATAGTGAACCTACAAGTTTAGAAGCAAGCGTCGCTGGTTCGATTCCTGCCTCTGGACTTTTGTGTTGAACCACTATGGATTACATTTAGAATAATGTGTAAAGTTATTAATGTGCTCGAGAGACACCTAGATTTTATTCAACGTTTAAAATGTTTTTTCGAAAAGTATCTGTACGAAGCGTATGATATAATTTATATCACTAATTTTATAAAGTTAGACAGTTATTGAATAAACTTTTCTAATAATATAGGGATAAAATGTAGGGTCTCTGTTACATAATATTAAATTCATTCAGTTGCTGCTCTACGGAAACTTTTGGTCCATTCAAAAATATAAAACGCCTACCAATACAGTGTCACTAATACCAATCTATTCCATGTTTAGGTAGCGCTTTAGGATACTATCCACAAAGGCAGCAGCCATACAACACTGGACCAAACGACCCGTATGCCGTGGCGGTCAACCCCAACTTTCTGGCGGAGCCTTCGCAGCGCCTCTTCTGGGGCAACGGGCAAGGCACGAACCAGGTCGGCGGGACCGGCCTCTGGGCGACACTGACCAACAAGTTCCCTTTCCTCGGGAACATGTTCGGTCGCATGGAGCTACCGCCGGACTACAATCAAGTCAATACGCTATATGGTGCGCCAGGGCAGTACCAACAGCAATATTATCAACAACCGCAAGCGTACCAAACTCCCCAGTACCAGGCACCGCAGACGTACCAACCGCCTCAGTTCTTCCAGCAGCAGTTCCCTCAGTTCCGTCAAAGGTTTGCACCGTCTGGACGCGACGTGGGATTCACCGATGATGCCGTCATAATCACCCCTCCTCATGTGCCCATAGCTCCTCTGCCTGCGCCTGCACCACAACCCGGCCCTGCGCCCGCTCCCCAACCCTCCCCAGAAGGATATCAATACAATAAACCTCAATATAGGCTAGAATTACCACATAAGTAAACAATTGTTCTAAGAATTTTAAAAGTCAATCTAATTATTGCACCTTACGGGTATTAAGTAGTAACAATTAAATCTGAGGAGAGGCTCTCTTACCAGTATTAACGATGTTATCGGACATGTTGAATTAATTTTATTTAGGCGACGTGAACTGACACGACTGTAAAATTCCAAAAACCTTTATTGAATAAAGTGGCGATTGCTATTTTTGTACTAAACCTAATATTTTCTTTTCTTATATGCAGCATTTTGACGGAATCCTCTCCATTGCTTATTACCCTTATTACCTTGACATAATTTTTAAATGAACTGTAAACTCTACAATTACTGCTAAAATTCGCAATAGTTCAAATTAGTTCAACTACAAATTGAACTAGGTATACAGTATATGATTATAATCCAGAATGATCTAGTAATAATTTGGATAGGCAGGTCGAAGATTAGGGCCTAAAATCTAGACACCTATTGTATCTAGATTCTTGAAATCAATTCTCTATATTCCCTATCTTTATACCTGGATTTAGTTTGATCCGTATTGTGTGTGTCTCTAATATGTGCCTAATAATTCGTCACAATTTTATCATAGCAAAATGTATTTTATAGAAATGATACTATTTTTCTTAAAAACTTGTACAGGAGCGATCACCACATTAGTCCCGTGATAGTGGCTAGTGGCATTAAAATTGTTATTGTTCAGACTTTATTTCTAGACTTCAGTGTATTGGTCATAATGCCCTTTGCCTGACGAGTCGATGTTGAGGGACGAGCTGGCGAGCACGTAGCGCGCGCCGAGGACGGGACCCGCTGAGCGCCGGTTCTCACCGCCACCGCAAAGTTCATGCTTGGCTTGGGTTAAAATTATAACTCTAAAAGCCTACGCACACCGCGACGGGACGGCAGAGGATTTTGCCACCCGTCAGCGCACACTAGCCGCCTAGATACTAGGCCACGGGATCCCTTAGCACTCTTCAATGCCAAGTCAAGAAATCCCTTTCGATGCCACGGGATCGATTTAAAACATTGGCTGTTATTTCTCGTATTCCTACTAGATAAGTTTGAATGTCCTTTTGTTATTTTTTAAATCTCTGCCATCACGTTACGGTGTGCGTAGGCCATAAGGCCGATAGTATAGACAGGTTTGAGCACGCACTCAGCGTAAGCTAGCACTTACTATTTTTTTATGAAACCTAACAGGTTGTAAGACCGAACTCCAACTTCACTCATACTCGAAAAGTTTGCAACAGAGGTGAATTGCCCCCTAACCCCTCGAAATCACGTACAGGATATAACGTATCCCAGAATACAGCAGAATGGATGCGTGTTAAATATCACAAGATTCACTTATTAGAACAATTGTTGTTAATGTTGTAGTAGGCGACTTTTTGATTAGACATTTAACTAAATCAATCTTACAAATATCGATAAACTGATCCGCAGAAAATGTATGGAAATATTTTTTTACCCAAATTATTAAAATAGGCTACATGGCGTAGGACTCTTTTACATTTACTACTTAAGAAGGTACATACAATTCTAAATAACTTTCTAAGCTTAAATGTGTTTTCATTACCAAATAATTAACTCTCAACCTATTTGGTCAAGCATTATAATACATTGAATGGTTTTGTTGATGCATCAGTCAGAACAACGCGTTCAGTGTATGTTAATTATGTCAAATATGTAGAACTAGCTTTAGAAATGTTTACCAACTAACCATATGTAGCTTGTTGACAAATATGGTAAACATGTAACGATTTAGTTACACCATGGAATCGTGAAATATCTAATGAGAGACGCTAGCTAGGAGGTACTTGTTTGCGAGGAAATAAGAGAAACGTTATGAAAGAAGAAAAGTTAAGAAAAAGTAACTTAAAAAGTAACTTAAGCTGGATTTTCTCCATAAAGTTTTTAAAAATCTGGTCAATGGAGTCTATACACCAAAGCCGCCGACGGCTTGCTGTTTAATAGAAATAGGCTGTGTCGCCGCCATTGGTGTGTAGACTCCATAAAACTTTGTATTGCCTCCACGTACTCGTATAACTTCAGTAACACGATGTAGAATGCTGATTGTTGTTATCAATCAATAGTGTAAGATAGCTGGATTGGGTTATTTAATGCGACTTCCAAGTTCGTCCCAAGCATGCTCAATGGGATTTAAGTCAGGGCTGCGAGCTGGCTTAGCATTCTTTAATCGGTTACGCATCATAAGGCCGAAGTTCATAAGACCGAATTTCATAAGACCTACGCACGAAAGGCCGAATATCAAAACACCGAATGTTCATTTGGCCGAAAGTTTAAAATCCCGAATGTACGTTTGACCGAAAGCTTGAAACGCCGAAGGTTTAAATGCCGAAGGTTAAAATCCCGAATGTTCATTTGGCCGAAAGTTTAGAATCCCGAAGACAAAAATCCTGACGATTAATATACCTGCATCTGAAGACTTGCTTCACTGTTTACTTTTGAATTAACAAGTAGGTACAGCTAAAATTGTATCTATAAGTAGGTACAGTCGACAGCAGATCAATAACACTTTCTACTTTTGACAGTTCTTATTATTTGCGTCTTAAGACTTGAAATCGTATTGCAAGTGTTACCATTGATCTGCTGTTGACTGTACAACGTAAATGTTTGCATAGTAAAAAGTAAGTGTCAACACCAACATTTTTATATTCGGGATTATGAACTGCATGTCTTATGTACTTTCGGCCATATGAACTTTCGGCCATATGAGCTTTCGGTCATTTAATTTTCGATGTTTCATATTTGCTGCTAGCGCCACCACGGCACGATGAGCGTGGCGCGAGATGGAACTACTATAGAGTTTGTGACATTGTTCTATGATATGATATTCAAATTCGTATACAGATCCACATTACGGTAACTCTGTTTGAAAAAAGCGCAATGTGATAAATCATTATTATACTTCATAAAAGTCTTTGGTCCCTCATAATTAACGTATGCGGCCTTGTGGCCGGAGCTTCAAATCTGAGGTGATCTATCGAACTACGAGGATTAATTTAATAGTGATGGACGAAGATAATATGACGGATTAATTACTGTTAAAGCAAAAACTCACAGTCGGAAACAGAGAAAAGTATACAATAGGCCTCAATAAGGTTGAGATTATCTCAAGAATAACTGGATCGATTGAAAAAAATATTTTACTAATTAGATAGTTTACACACTATGTAATTGTAAAGAATTTTCAAAAATCAGTCAAGTACTTTTTGAGAAAATATCAACCTTAATAACTCTCCTGTACACCTGGTTATTTCTCTGTGTTAGACCGTACTATTTCCAGTACATTTCAATCAATAAAGGTGATAAACTAATGAATAAATAAAGCGACAAACAATTTAATAAAATGACATGTATTTATCTAATTAATTACAATAACTTATAGTCTTCCGGCGGTTGCGCGCGGGTGCGGCGCGGCGCGGCGGCGCGGCGTAGCGAGGCGGCGCGGGCGCGGGCGGCGCGCAACCGATGGAAAACGCGTTGGGTGGACGAGCCGACCGTCAGCTCTCCCGATAGGCCACTTACACCAACAAGAGGGCTAATGACGAGCTTCATAGACAGTTTTGAGCGCAAGTTTAGCTGACATCGCTCTTACGAAAGTCAAACGTATTTAACATCCATAAAAATTGCTAAACGATGGCTTATTTAGACTTTTTGTTTCTTGTGGCGAAAAGAAACGAAAATCCTTAAACCGTGGCTTAAACCACCGCCTAACTTTAAGTCAAGTTTATGGCTACGAGTCTTTGCGTCGTTACTTGATGGAAGTTAACTGTATTGTGAGACATTTTAAGTATAACCAAATACCGAGTCGCCACTCGGTAAAATGTATCACAATAAAGTTAAATGTCTTGGAATTTAACACTTGCAAGACCGACAACATGGAAACTTACGTTCAATAAACTGTCTGTGAATATCGGCCTAAGTGCCTTAACTCGGGTTAAGTCATATGCCCATATGTTGTTGTGATTTAACACGGGTTAATGTTGGTGCAATTGGTCCTATTAGTCTACGTTACGTCGCACCAGCCTTAATGACGCCTATGAACACACAAAACAAGCCAATTAGTGAAATGAAACTAGAAATGAAATGATACTATAAATAGGTAGGTACAGTCGATAGCACATTGATATGAAAAAAATCTTAGATCAAGACATTACGTTCTAGAATTAAAATTATTACTTATAATTATTAATATACACACGAATAACACTCAATTTTTGGCCGAAATCGGTATAGGTATGGACCCACGATTTCGTCACCCTTTATTTTGTCTTCAAAATAGTGAGTGTAGAAAATAAATTCTCACATAAGGACTGTATTGTATTGATTTAAGAATTATTTTTCAGTGTATACTATATTGGTACAATACAGCACACCTAGTGTAACAAGTGATGCAGACAAAACTACAGCGATTTTTCGTAGTATGATATAAGTAAATTGTACTAATAGATTGAAAAATGTGTGATGAATTTTTTTAAAGTGCACATTTTACTTTCATACAAAAGACATCAACGAGACACTTTTACAGAGTTATGAATTTTTACTACGAGTATATATAAAATGACTCGTTGATGTATTTTATATGAGAAAGAAATAGATGCAGAGATCTTCTAATAAAATCATTTTCTTATTTTACTCTTATCATAAGTAAATACTAAATAGACAAGTGCGTGAAGTCTGTAGCACTTAAGTTAGCAATGTGTGCATAAAAGGCATAGGGAGCAACCTACTATCATCCTTAGCAAAAAAAATTATCCTATTAGAACCGTAAAAAATCCTAATATATATATTTTTTGTAAACCTATAAATTGTCCCACTGCTGGGCAAAGGTCTCCCCCCTCCTCTTCCATCCATCCCTGTCCTGAGTCTCTTCCAGCCACCCATCCCTGTATCTAGCGATATCGTCTCTCCACCTACGCCGAGGTCTGCCCCGACGCCGGCAACCGTCCGATGGCACCCATTCTGTGACAGTCCGGGCCCACCGGTCCGGCTGCATGCGGCACACGTGGCCCGCCCAGTTCCACTTTAATATAGCTGCTTTGCGGGTCACGTCTGCTACGCCAGTTATCGATCGCAGGGTTGTGTTTCGGACACGGTCCGTTCTCCTCACGCCCAATATGCTGCGTTCCATTGCGCGTTGGCAGACCTTGAGTTCGGACGTCTGATCTTTAGTCAATGACCATGTCTGGGCACCGTAGGTTAGTAATATATTAGCAACGGCAAAATTTTGCCACCAATAAGGTATTTATTGGTGGCAAAAATTTGCAGGTCTACATTTTTCACAATTTACCTATATTTACATCACTGTGTATGGTAAAGGTGTCAACGTTGAGGGGAAAAAGTTGCAAAAAAAACTCTCATCAGCACATCTTTAAAAATACATTTTGTAACAACTAATTAGTACTAATAATTAACACTCTATCTAACCAGTCATACGGAACTAGCGATACACCGTCTTCATTGTTTATGTATGTACCTATATATTTTGTATTTATCATGTAAGTATGTATATTTTGTTACCTTGCTCCGTAGTTGCCAGCGGGATAGTCCCAGCTGTGGGAGCGCGCGTTCGCGTTGGCATTCGCATTCGCGCTAGCACCGCCGCCGCCGACTGAAAAAATATATCGTAGTATAAGTACAAGTAACTGAATGTAAGTAAATAATCTGCATATTACTAAATGGCAAATTAATTGGTAGGGATATGCAGGTAGAAGATAAAAGGGCACGACTCAGCTTCGTGTTGTCGACAGGTTGTCGGTACATTCGGAATTCATTCCAGGCAGACATCGCAAAATACAATTGAAATGTAATAAAATATGCACCAGAGGCACAGAATAGGAATAGTGTACCAGAGGAGCAACGGCGGTTTAAAAAGACGTCGTCATGCCGCGTAGAATGCCACATTAATAATTCACATAGGTAATATATGTAATTATATCATTTATCTCTTAATAATTTAGATTTCATACAATTCTAAGTAGGTGCCTTTTCAAGTAATACACATGAGCGACATCAAAAAAGTACGCGAGCAATTTTCCGGTTTGAACTGAGTTACAATGTCGAGCACTATAACAGTAGTTGGAATTGGAGTCGTAGAGCACGTACTCGTATAATCGCCGCCGGCGCCTCCGTAGTGCCTCTCGCCGTTTGACTAACGGTTCCGCTGGTCAACCAGCTACCAAGCGCAAAAAATGCCGATACACCAGATATATCAACTTTCTAACAAGGTTAAAAAATAGAGTAGGACTTAGATACTGAGAGATGACATCTTATTGACATGCGAATTGCGATAAGCTATAAAAATATATAATTACATAAGTATAATATATTCGTTAGCGAAATTAGAAAGCCCCTTAAACTTTTCTGATGTTTTAATTGACTTAACCTATAATTATATTTTGGCGTGGGTGGTTGTTGTTCAAATTTAACTAAAGGAAACTCAACAAGACCATTCTTAATCATGTACCGACAATATAAAGTAATTCCCAATTAAATATAAAAATATGTAGATATCCTTAGGGTTTTAATTTACAATAAACAGAAGCGCCGCATTAACTTTAAATTAAGTATTTTATGTATTTAGATAGAAAAGTTCCGAACTTGGAATTCCAAGAATGTGAAAAGTTTGATTATATATCAGCATTGAGGAATCTCCAAAACCTCTCTCTGCCTACTTTTTAGTGGGAATATAGGGCTATCTAATGAGTGTACAATATATAATTGAATGCAAATATGCTAGAACAACCCGTCCAACTGCGTGCCATGAGAACGCGCGCTGTAGCGTTATGTTAGTTCACAATACAATGCGATGCAGTTCCAGATAGCTTTTGTTTGCACTTCAAATTACTGTACTGGCATGCCAGTTCTAAGAAATTCTGCACGTATAATGAATATTTAGCGGAATTAATATAGTGTAAATATGTGACGGAATTCTGTTTCTCATTTGCATGACTCAGAAGAAGGGCTATTCAATTACATGAAAAAGGAAATTGATAAAACATTTATTTACCAGAAAAGTTTACTGGCGGATTATGCATCTAGCTAGATTATCATGCATCGCTGATTACTTAGTTCCTAAAACACTGCTCCTGATAACCTTCATTCAGTCTTAAATAATATTTTTTTACATTACGCACTGTATAAAAATCATACTAAAGTTATTTATTTAATTAGGAGTAACAATTTAACAAACAATTGAGGAGCTTACGTCATAAACACCTAATGTATGATTTAATTGCAATAAGGAAGTCATTAATATAAATACTTAAACGTTAGAAAGACGTGACTATTTCTGAAGATTCAGATACACCAAGGATTTCCTTAATCACCAAATTAAGGTTGTCACGATAGCTTCAAATCGAATAACCACATTCGATTAGCGATTGGTTTCGGATGAAGTACTTATGTACTAAATCGTCAAGTCGACGGCAGGGCATTGACTCGCTGTTTAATCAGTCGCGAAGCATAATGTTTGATGTTTTAGGATGAATCACTGATTTTTTCAAAACTGTTAACTGCTACGTATGGTATGATATAGGTATCTCTAGTGGATTGCTCATGATTTGATGCTGAATTTAGTCTCCAAATGTCCATAACTATTCTAATGAATTGCATCTTACATAGGCGATGTGAATACTTATGACAGTTTCATCCCTCACCGCAATAAATATACCTATCAAGTGAATAGTATCTTCTGCACTTTGTTAACGTAAAAATCGTGTATGGTAATGCAAGAATTTACACACTGAAATATGACAGTTTGTACAGAAGAATCTGGTTTTTGAAATATTGAAGTAGAATTTGATCCGCTCTCCTGCCTCTAACCAAAACATGTTCACTAAAAACAGTACCATTTACACAGGAAATCATCCAGGTCCCTATTAGCTTTTGCTGATATTTGGATACTTACAGCCATTCGATCCTGCGTTAGCGTTTGCATTGGCGTTAGCGCTGGCCCCTGCGCCGGGGTAGGCATATGGGTACGGGCTGAGCGAGCGGCGCAGGCGACGAAGCGGCACCGGCGCAGACGCGTGTCCCTCGGCGTCTATCGTGTAGTACGCACGAGGCACGTAGAACTGACCCTCTGGAACAGGTAGGTTATTTACATTACTACTTAAAGCCTCTATATATTTCTAATAATTATATAGGCAAATAAGAAAGGCTGTAGGTGCGTATATGACGTCACAAAAATATTATGTACGCACCTGATCGATCTATCATAATATTATGGACTCACTGCATTTATCTCTTACGGACTAGTCAGAGATTCTATTATTTGGATTATAATTATAATCGAATTCTAATGGGATTAATTCGACCCTCATGGCATAGGCTATATTCCTCTATAAATTAAGAAAATCTCATTGGTACAAGACCTCGATGCGCTATGGTTAGGATACTGGCCTTATGTAACTGGTTACGGAGATCCGCGTACAAATCGATAGATAAAAGAAGGCAAAATGAGAACATCCTTCTATACAATAAGAAGTTACTGGGCTTGGATTGGAAGCTCCTTACATAGGTACGTACATATATTTTTTTAATAATTTTTAAAGTCGTCTTTATAGAATAGCATGTCAGTACTTATGAATAGTTAAATTTGACCTTAGAAATTATTTGTGTAGGTAAACAAAATGAGAAATACGAAATGACGGATGTTGAGCGACGACGGTCATAACGACTGGCATCCGAGAACTGGATGAAGGCCAGTCAGTGCTACCACCATCAACTCCACGATGGGTTTAGTATGGTATGACATAAAGACGAACTGTACCTACTGTCATTGATGACGCCGTGGTTAATATATGTAAAAAAATTCTATGTTTTTATAACAGACACCTAATGAGAATTTTTTTTCGATACATTCATCATAGGTCTGACCAATGGATCTATAGAAAATGATCAGTTTTTAGCTGTTGAAAGTAGCGCTAGTCCAAAGGCTTTTGGAATAATTATAACCAATTAAAGAACTCCCTAAAAATGGCCACCATACATGCTGTTATTTTTTGTTAGCGATGCGTGCGTGAAGCGTAAAAAATAAACCCGATTTACAAGGAAGAGGTGTTAGTCAGCTACAAGGCTGAGATCATCACCAACAAGAGGTTCTTATACACAGAGAGCTTAATTTCTTCATAAACTACGACCTTATAGCAAATCGTGACTATTTATAATAGCAGTATTATAAATTGATGTTCAATGACGACGTATTGATACAATGATACAAAAATCGGTGAAGTAATATTTGTGAATTAATTGTGTACATACATATGTAATAAAATTAAGTATCTATATAGTAATACTACTAGGTATACTAATTACATGGACAGTTAAATACATAGCAGAAATCACTGGATGGTTAATATTATATGTAATTTAAAAATAGAATCGGCAGTATTATTTGCGCTGAATTGATGACCACCAACTAATGAAACCAATCAAAGTTTAGGTGCAGTTAATTACTTAGATACCAAAAGCTTATTTAATATACTATTAATTAGTTAACAACGAAAACAAATGAAATTCGGAGTGTTTGAAACTTCGCTAATAAGAAATTACTTTTTCAAGTGACATCTTAAAAGGGAAAGCATCAATCAACAATGCTACTTGCGAATGGTGGCAAAAACCAGGGGCACTAACCTGCCAGGGCCACGGTCACCACGGCCGCTAAAAAGATGAGTGTCACAGACTGCATTTCTGACGTCAAACCTCCACTGATGCTGCGAAAGAACTGGCTTAGCGGCACGTACTTGCGCCTTATATATTACATACATAGTTTGAAAGCGTCTCGGCTCGTCGCAAGCGCATCATTGTGCCGTGCACGCCCGAAATAACGGTAGCTCTCTGTAAAAAGCTATCATCACAATTGAATGGGCACCAAAAATGAACAATTTGTCCACATAAAAGACAGTTGAAAGTATATTCCGCTTGTTTGGGCATTTTCATTAAAATTGCAATTTTGAGATTGGCAATTCGGGTAAAATATTAGATAGGTACGGACAACAGCAGATCAATGGTAACACTTGCAGTACGATTTTAAATCTTACGTCGATAATAAGAAGGTCCAAAGTGTTACACTTGATCTGCTGTTAGCTGTACCTACCTACTTGGACAAACAGGTGGTGAAAATATATCCCACAGATGACTCAGTCACAAAAGTTCATTTTTTTTTGGATGAAGCTCTATGCCCCGAGCATAGATAGACCATCATTCTATTGAAGAAATTCGGGCCATGATCCGCCACGCGGACCCAGTGCGGGTTAGTGGATTACAAATGTCTCAGATTTTGTCTTCTGTCGTGCAAGTTTCAGGTGACTTTGAATTTTAACCCTTTGTTTCCTATATTCGATTACAACTCGAAAACAAATTTAAATCATTTCTTTAGCTGCATGATCAACTCGTAATTTCCGTGTCATATCTTTTCTGTAGGAAATAGGCGTGAAAAGCATTTTCTGTAGGTACTCATTAAATTGTATGATAAACGGAAAGAGGGGAATTTGGTTTTTGCATCGATAATTATCGTTAACTATCACATCATGACACGACTGAAAACAGCAGAGGTCGATTTGCCATGTCGCGACGTGACGAGTACCTACGTAGCAAACAAATGCAACAATACTCGTGAGGGACTTGGGAGATACGGCCCAAATTGCAATAGTTTTGTGTAGGTGGATGTGCTGTTGACTGTACATTAGTATTAGTACGGCCAGCTTCAAAGAACCTACTATTCAACCAAAGCGTGATACCATCAGTGTGAATAGTAAGCTCTTATACTATGCTTTATTTTTTGGTTTAGGCGCAGAAGGCAAAATGCCCTATTCTCAACATGGCTAATTGTCTACAATTAGAAGTATTCATAAGTTCTTTACTATGAATAGTTGGAAGTATTGTTCGAGACATATTCTGTGTCTTAGCAGTCACTGTGACAAAAGTCATCAGTTCGCTTACCGTCGATTGTTGGCCTGGTTGTGAGGAAAAAATTAGTAATGGGAAAATAGGAGGAACAATTTTCTTTCACAAAACATTTAGTTGTAATGGGTGAGGCTGCTATAAACAAAAAGTAAGATTTAGGTCCTTACAAAATTTATTTTGAAATAAAAATAACATCAAGCCTTTTAAAATTGACAATTCTCATGAAAATTATAATTTATGAGCACATTTTCACTTTAGGAAGAATAATTTCATATTAATTACTTCACGTAAGACTATACAACAATCATGGATTTAAATCTCATAGTGTAACATAATCACTTACGACTTATTTATGACAATAAAACTGAATATGATAGTAACTGAACACATGCCAATATAAAGCCAAAATAAAATCCTCAAGAGCACCTAGTCATAACTTTATAAAATATTCCATACAATTGCAAAATTATCACGATGTAGAGACAATTAAAAAGTAAAATATATTAATCATATAAAAATAAAGTATTAATAATTTAAAAAAGTATAATCTGTTCTGGAATTCATAATGAACTAAATAATTCTCTATTAGATGAAATGCAAACATAAAATGGAATTTTCATCATTTTAATGTGTATAGTATACACAGTAATCAGTAATCCTTATCAATATATTCATTTAAACAACATTTTTATCCTAGAACTTTTTTTTACATTTTAGGAGATATTTTACAACCCTGTATCCACTATACATTTAATGACAATATTATGTTTCACAGTCTAAACGGATGTAGGTTTTATAAATTACGAGACGTCACATTTATCTAAGGTTACACAAGTACACATATAATTTGTCATAGTGTATGTTCTCAGAGAGGTTCTGCGTATTTCTAAACACATATGCCACTATAATATGGGGAATCCATTAATAAATGCTGTCTAACAGTCTGTGTGCGCTAGAACTTTGTGCTACGTCAAACAATGGTTAAAACTAACATGGAGGACAGATGTAGAGAGTAAGTGGAAAGACTCGATCATGGGAAGAATGGGAAATATATGTAGAAGCTTCCAGTTTCAATAGGCATAAAGACTAGAGACAAACAGTGACACATGTTCTTGAGAACGAACATGTCTCCGGGAGGCCGAGAATAGAATAATAGCTGCATTATTCATTTGATCTAGTACAGAGGGAAAATCCTTAAGAACATCTCTAGTCTTAATTCGTCAACTACGAGAGCCGGCCGCGGTTTTACCTACCGGATTTTAGCACATGAAATCCACAATGCAGTCAAGATTCAATAATAATGTTGCCTATAAAAATTCGCGAAGTCTATCGCCGGAACAATTCCGGGGGCTGCGTAAAGTTCCGCCTGGCACTGTCGACGACCCTAAATTTTGAAATAACTTAGCCACAAAACTGTGTTCGTTTGGTTCATTTCAATAAGTTGGGACTCCCAAACCAAACATTAAAACCAAAATTCAATGGATCAGTTAAGTTGTCACATCGTCAAAAACATTTGAATTCTACCTATTATGTTTTATAACTTTAAAATGTGAGTAGTCCAGTTCAAATATTCAATCCAGATCATAGCCAGCAGACTGAAATTGATTTATATAGCGTATCACAGTGCGAAATTAATTTTATTATTGGCAAAATCTATCTTATATCAGGTAGGTAACACCGCAACCGGCCCGAATATACGTGAGAATTGTGAATTTAGCTTCGAGTCAAATGCTTGCGGCGGCGTGCGCCTCACTTCGCCTTGGCGGCGGCCCGCTGGCGCAGCGTCTTGTTCGTGTTCTGGTCCACCTCAGGCAGGTCAGACTCCTCGAGTGGGATCCTCTTTACTGTTAGACAAAATAATATAACAATTATCATAATTTTTTTGACAAAAAGGTATCACGTCAATCTTCTGATTAAGACTAATCTATCGATACCTCTTACATTACAATTCATCAAGCTCAGCTTGCAGGAAGCCACAAAGAAAACTACGTAATATTACCTGCTTTCTTTCGTCAGTACATACTTTGAAATGATCTGACATGGTCATTTAAAAAAGACTGTACCATAATACGTAATTGCTGAAAATTATTATAGTTACCTTTTTCTTTTTTCGGCTTTTCTTTCTTCTCCTTCTTAGGCCTGGCTTGAGCGAGCTGGCGGGACTCCTGTCGCTGCTTGATGGTCTCAGAGATGAAGTTGAACATCAGGTACACCTGGGAATAAAGAGAAGTAGTTGTACAACAGTGTATTAAATTGTTTTAGCACAAAATGTTTTGCCTGGATATGTCCTGTTATCAAATTTCAATTTTTCAACTTTATGTGACATAATTGTTACAATAATACAACTTTCTTAACAGCTATACAAATACATATTAAATATCTGTTTGTTCGAATGCGGCAAACCCGTATTTACCCGAGGCGATGTTCGAGTTGGCTCGCAAGGCTGCCCGGTATCCAATGGGCGTGGCCGCCCCGCGAGCCAAAGTTCGATGGCTTGACTCGCGAAATCGATACACACCTTCACGAAACTTTTTTATCGTATCACATAGCGGATAATTTATTTATTTATTTTATTTTATCTTTATTGAGCAAACTTCACAGCTTATTACAATTAAATTACAAAATCATTTAATTGTAAATGGATAAAGCCAATAATGAAATTTGACATATTACAATTTATATATATAAAATAAGGAAATTATATGAGTACTAAAAGAATAGAAAAAAGACAAAGGGGAGCTGCAGTGTTGTCAAAGTATGTGTGGTATGATGTGTGTGATGTTGGTTGAGTGAGAGAGAGAGGCTGTTAATAACTTACTTTTAAACTGAGTGAATAAGATAAATGGTGGTGGTGGTAAGGTGAATAATGCAAGAAAAATTCAAATTATTTATCTATTGTTTCGAGTACGGCAATATGTACCTGGAAGGTGACGGCGAGCGCTATTGCGGCAACGCGCAGCGCGAGCGGCGCCGCGTCGGCCAGCCGGAAGTACGTGAGCCAGCTGAGCACCAGCGAGCACAGACGCACCAGCACGAACACCACGCCGTTCACAGCGCCCAACACTGACAATACAACAACGATTTGGTAATGGCTCGTAGAGAAGTCGCACTATACTCTAAAATAGTTTCTTAGTGACTATTGTGACACACTAAGGCATGTAATCCGCCAATCCGCACTGGGCCCGCGTGATGGATCTTGGTTTGGTCCGAGCTCCCTCGATGTAATCGAAGGTCTGTGCCTGAGCAGTTAGAATTGAAACCAAATCGATATTTGATATCAAAAATACAAGTAAAATAAAAAAAACTGCTTTCGAAAAGTAAGAAAATTTAGGGGGAAACATAGATTTCAGCATTTTTGTATGAAAATCGCTGTAGCGCATAGGTTAGGGTTAAGAGTTATTTGTATAAAGATACCATACTGAGAGGGCTTTTGACGAACCGTTTATTCGACGCAGGTTTCTACGGTCAACAACAATTTACAAATAATAAACAAAGGTTCATCCATGTCCCGTTGCAAACACTTTTTTTCAACAGAAATTTTATATTTCAAATATAAAGTGTGCAATAAACCTATAGTGTAGAATATTTGCATACTGCAACTTACGTTTGTCCAAAACGTCTTCCCGTTCTCCTCTAAGGATGGTGTTGAGACGGTAGATGTGGGAGATTAACTCTGCTAGAGAGTGCAGCACAATCAGGCAGATGCCAACTCGATGGAACCTACAACAATAGGGATCTATATTTTACATGTGGTTATAAAACAAGTTGGCGATTCCATTGTTTCTTGCGTTTCATGTGAAACTCACTGAAGGAAGATAAATCTGAAATTCGTAAGTATGTATAATTGTATGTCTCGTCCCAACAGCTAATTGTATGGTCACTTTTTAGGTCCTGATTTTATACCATTTCTGAATGAATAAAGTCGCAAACAGACTGTGTGCGCGATGCGACGCGCGTTGAACACATCGTCGGCGTCGGGTGTTCATAGTGTGATCGTCGCATCGTTTAGCGTTTTAATACTATATTTCGGCATTCACAAACAATTTTTAACATTTGGACATTAATTAATCAGTTTCAAAAACAAGTAACTTTTGCAATCGTTAAAATATTTAAGTACAAACAACTAACTTGAATCCATAGGCCACAGAGACAAAAGCGAAGGCCACAGCAGCCTGTCTGATGCGTGCGCCCCACTCATCTTTCTTGATGCGTTGAAAGTATAACTCAGGAATGGTGTGCAGCCAGTACGCAGCTTGGACGACCCACCACAGCTTCAGCAGGAAGCTCATGGGGTGGTTCGGGTAGCCTAGACAATAAAATTGACACAGGTTAAAGCCGGTTTCATTCATTCATTAGGCAACATTTACGCAACATTGGTTTAGAAACACAATAAGCACTGTTTCGAAGCAAAGTTTACGGTAAACGATATTCCGATTGGCGTTGTTTTATGATGATGGTTACACGAATACTTTTGAAAAACCTTGGAGTTAACTATATGGGTAAAGTAACTACTGGTTGAAGTATACCAATAAAATCAAGCAGATTCTGATCCAGTTTGCAATCTGAATGTTGCACGTCACTTCCTGAGCAACAGGAAAATGTTCAGGCCTGGAACTCACTCCCGGACAATGTTGTCTCTGCCGTCTCGGTTAACGCATTCAAAAACAAATTGGACAATTATTTAAAAACCATTAATAAGAATAATACCACTAAGTGATAGACTTTACAAACACTGTGAAATGGACATATCAGCGTTGAGCTGCCTGTCCATAATTAAATAATGACAATAATGAATCATAATAAGTTACAGTTTGATAAGACATATACAAACAATCTATCAGTCTACCCTGTAAATTGAAAGAAAAACTCATTGGTATGGTTGTAGATTTGTATCTGACCTGGAACCTCTGTATCGCAGGGGGTGTGCCACAGTGGCTGGTGCATAGATCTCTCAATTATTAAACCCACATTTGATAAGATTTGGTTTCCTTATCAGTATGTGTTGATGTGACCTATTTTAAAAATAACAGTATTACGATATGATTTCAATAATATTGAATTATGTAGATCATTACATAGTTGCTGATAAGGTTAATATGTCTTAAATAATTAAAACATACAATAAGAAAATTAGACACTGATTTTGCGATACCTTATTATTATGATATGATTCATGATGAAAATATTATGTTATTATAAAACAGTAATTTAATCGTATAACTGTTGATAATCAAATCAAAGAAAAAGTTAATGTAATATTTATATCAACATATATGAAGCAGATTGACTAAAAACTTGAAAGTAGTCATACATTTCCAACTATTAATCTAATTAGATTATTAGACCTTCACCATATTATTAAGTCAGTGGGCAAATAAGTAATAGCAGTAAGATTGTTGTAGAATAAACCAATTTAAATGTATACCAGAATAATAATTCCTCAGCTTTTTACTAAACATTTGTGTAAACATACCAACTTGACAACAAATTACCACAATTACCAGCTACTTACTTACCTTTATGTACATGGAATTTTGTTATATGTAGAAAGATTTTTTTGTCAAGTACACATGTAGTAATAAATCATAAATTGCATATGAAGTTTAGTCTGGTTCCCATAGTTAAAGTGAGCAAATCATCATTTTTGTCCAAACACTTTGGGATACCAAAGCAATATATCCCATAAACTGCAAGCTCACTGGTTTGCTATCTTCATACATACTTTCTAGCTTCGCATAAGAACACAATGGGTACAAAATGGTATCAGAGGGAAAATAAAAGTTAAGGTGGATCCCTTGTTTAATATTTATTCTTACTGATTAATTAAAACTTTATGATTATTATTACTCACCATCCCATAGCTGCAGGATATTGAAGATAAATCCTTCTCGCAGAATAGCATCAGCTCCCCATGCCACAGTCATCAGGTGGAACATGACCAATTGGCCAGACTCATTGAGAGAACTCAATCGAGACTTTGATAGATGGAATTTCTTTGATATTCTCTGTAAACAATAATAAGTATGAGTGTTGTTTCCAACACACTGACTTCATTTTACTTCACTGGTTGTTGTGTGTAGGATGTTAAATAAATATGATCAGAGTTAACTTGGTTTCTATTTAAATATCATATTTTAAAACTTTTAAAGCTAGCCCTCAAAGACAACTTTACTGTAACAATATGCTAACTCATAAAAGATTATAGAATTTCTGGCTAGACTGCACGGGATTAATGCTGTGTCCATCCATATACATTTGTTAAAAATAGTAAGGAAATGGTTTTAGTAAGAGTGAGGGATATCCTAAATCTAAATAAATAGAATGTCTATAACAAAATAGGTATTACATAAAAGTATGCCAAGTGTGCAACTTACATCTAGGCAGTATTCTTGCAGGATAGCGTGCATGACAATGCACACCAGAGAGTAGAAGAACACCGCGCAGGCGTCTTTCCAGCCGGCTTCGTAAGAGAATGGCTCTCCTTTCGGGGTTTCTCTCGAAGGCTCCACTCCACTGACATTATGATGAAGGCTGATGAATAAACTCGCTATAGGGTTTGCTGCCTGCAAAATACATACACAAAACGAATACAGTAATAAGAATTGACACCAAAACATAGTAATTTTCGGCTTACGTGGCACACTCTTCTTCACATACCTGAACCATCAATCCGACCAAGAAAACCATAACAACGCATGACACTATATCGGCATGATTCTGTATAATGAATTCGTGACTAAACATAGGTGGGTTCTTGTTAGATTTCCTTCCAATTGCAGTTTTTACAGCCATATTCCCGGCAATAACCTAAACCTGAAAGAAAATGTAGTTTCGTAAAGGAGGTATATGAAATGAAATTCCCTCAAATGGAAAATGGCACACGCAAAAAATATTCACGTATTATAACTAAAATTCGCACCAATTAGTAGCCAATGAAACAATTTTATCACAATAATAAATTTTGACAGGGCAATTTTACCGACGTGACAACTTTCACTTGCTACGCGGTGAAACGTCAACCTTTTGTTTGGTTGTGTTGGCACTTGGAAAAGTCGATTAAGTATTTTAAATACAAATCTACCTTAAACGTTCAATTATAAATAAATTGTTTTAACAATAATAAATTATGTTATTATTTATATGTATAATATTTTAAAAGGGTTATATATTTTTAATCTATCCACATTACAGTTTAAAGAGTTAATAACCCAACAGGAAATTAGTCCTCTATGGATTGGATGGATATCAAAGATAATAGAATTCAACAACACCACCCACTAGAGTTGTTATATCTAAAATCGATAAAATAGGATATCGATTCGTGTAGGCGAATGGTACACAAGCCACTCTCGCTAAGATATCTTGGATCACAGACCACTTACCCCAATAGACTTGAAATCGGTACATATTTGCAAGCGAAACATTCTGTCAAGGCCGGTAACCTAGAGACGAGGCGGGGGACAGGGGTGCACTCATTTAAAGAGACGCGGCCATGTCGATATCGATAATATATTGTCGATGTGGATTGTTGAACTGTTACCTACACAGTTTCAATACTTAATGTACTTAAGTATGAATTTGGAAGTTAATAAACGATTTCTACTGAGGCAATGCTATCTGTTTAATATTAATATAATAAAACAAGAACTTCTCATTATTA
The DNA here is from genome assembly GCA_963506565.1 of Tachystola acroxantha. Classification (NCBI taxonomy): domain Eukaryota; kingdom Metazoa; phylum Arthropoda; class Insecta; order Lepidoptera; family Oecophoridae; genus Tachystola; species Tachystola acroxantha. The sequence goes on from OY735872.1 coordinate 8,410,371, forward strand.
ACGTATCACAAAATTTAATAATTACACATTATTTATAATTTAATTATTGTGAAATAATAATTATGCGTAACGAACATCATGATTGTAGTCCAACCAATAGGCATTGATGAATAAACATGGCCATAAAATAATGTAGGTCGATATTACATTACGTAGGCTTTCTATAAAGGTTTGTATGTATATATTATGGTGTTTTTCTCAAACAAAGCGCGGCTATTTAAACAAGTTACGACTGACGATTAGTGATCATTCCTAACGATTTCTTGCGATTCTTGTGATTTTTAGCGATTCTTACTCACCCAAATACATTAAAACAGAACCCGACTTTTAAAATTTCTGCACGCCTATTTGTTATTTGCATCAGCCATAAAGTTTCTGTTTAGAAATAGGTAAATTCAGTTAAGAACAAAAAATTAGTCGATGCCATTTTTAATAAAAAAAATTAAGCTTTAACTAACTTTGTTAATTTGCTACGTTTACTTATTATGATACTCCTTACTAGTCGCTGACCTATTATTTTTAACACAATAATAACTATTATGATATTATTATGATTATATGAATATTATGATTTCTTAAATCCCGAATACCGGTTAGAATGCCGCCCCGTTAAATACCTACCTGCCGCATTACCTTAGCTAGATAGCATTAATAAAAATATAACTGGTAGATATAACGTTGGAATTGCAGTACTATGGAGTTTTCTTTGATAGTTCATATTAATAAAACAATCCGCCGTAAAGTGACGGGAACATATTGTGGTGAAAGACGACGGCCACCAATTTTCCCGCATTGTCTTTATTATCCATTCACTTTTAATGTCTGGATCAACAGGAAATCTATTTATTGAATTATTTATATTATTTATAGAAAGTAAATGAAATCAAAACTCATAAATCTACACAAACTTATTTAGGTGACGTAAGAATATCGATGATTGTATACCACGTCTCTAGCTTACACGTGCCGCGAAACGAAAGAGTGAGATAGGGCTACAATTAGTAGGTGGGTGAAAGAGAGATCTCTCGGAACTACTCGTAAGACACGACAATCGAACCAGTGTAAGTTGAACTCCTAATTGATTTGTCGGATTAAGTAATGAATTTATTTATTAATCAGATACTTACCGATGAAATGTGATACCATCCATTTTGTAATTGTTCCTCCTACTGTCATTACCACACAACTTTATAGCACAGTTGGGCATGTTAAAATATTTTTTTCTTCCTTTTTTTACAGCAGTTTATGGGTCGAATATCTGGTCACTACTAATTTGATAGGCGACGTAGTTCGGTTTGTATAGAACTTTTGCGCTCATGTGTTGGCAGAAAGCGGGGCCCTCCTATTACAGGTCTATTGGGGTAAGTGGTCTGTGTCTTGGATGGATAGGAAAACGCAGTCGAACCGTTGCATACGGTTAGGCTCCAAAGAACATAATACATATACTCCGTTCGACTCGTATCCACATTACGAATAAACGTAGATTATTACCTATCTCAGTGGTTAGGTCTACTATACGGAGGAGGGTTCGATCCCCGGCAAGGGTGCTGTAAATGAGTTTTCCTCGTTTTTTTCCGAAGGCAAAACTTACGTACATTTACCGAATGCTTTCAAAACGGTGAAGGAAAACATCGTGATGAAACCTGCATGCCGTAGAGAAAATCTGCGTGTAATCCGCATTGAGCCCGCGTGGTTGATCATGGCCCAAGCTCCCTCAATGTAAAGGAAGATATATGCCCGAGGTGGGGACATACAAATAGACTGATGATGTATTACTCAATGACAAATAAATAAGAAACTTTCCAGTCAGACTAAAGTTAACTAAAGAGTTAAAAATACTATAAACGCTACCCGCTAGACTTTAACTCTTCTGAATTCTTTGCTCGTAAAGTACATTTTAACTCAACCGGTGGGTTAATCAAAATAAACACAGCACATGTAGTGGGTTGGGTACGCAATACAAGTAAACAGTAATTATCGACAAAAAATACATTTATTTAATAACTCAATACAACAAAGTAGGTATACAATTTGATAAATATAGGTAATAATTTACTTTTCACATAGATAATGACAAGATGGAATCATAATTTGCAGGGGTGATGATCAGTCTCGTTTACTTATAGACTGAAGATTTTTGGACTGGTTATCGATTCACAAATGTATATACTAATAAAATTACTTACTTTATATGCTTATTATTTATCTCAATACTTAACATATCATGTAATTAAATTATAACGGAACACTCCTACATAACTACCAGGCATATATTTTGGTACTTACATCTTGTAACATAACCAATTACGATAATATAAAAATACTGATAGCAAACTTAAATTTCCTAATATAGGTATTAGTAAGCATTTTGTTAATATTTTCTTCTGGATGTTTGTATTTTACTAATAACAATAAGTAGATAGGATATAATCTCTGGTAGATAGTCTAGAACCACTGAGTCGACTTTACAATTTAATATTATTAACACATAAATATTACATTTTCTCAAAAATATTCTAGATATAAATTATGTAAATCACTTGCAAATAATAAATAAATAGTAATAAATAACCAACTGCAAATAATAAACATCACACAATCGTTCCACAGCCACTTATTTTTACAAATATTATAGCTTCTTTTGTAAATAAAATCTGTAAATAATCACTTGACCGATGTCTCTCGTAATATGGTAAAAATAGGTACCACGAAATTTAAATTTACATTTATTATGGAGCCAAATAACAAACACTATTTATGTAGTGATATTTTTAAAAGTATAATGCTACGTTACTTATTAGAGTATAATTATGATGTCCTATCCAGTATGTAACACGTCATGATTTATATTGACTAACATTTCAATAACAATTTTGCATCCGTCGATCTCGATGTCGACATCGACTTATCATTAATTACTTTAGATATTTTTTTCGCATTCTAAAACAGCCTAAACACAGCGTATTTTTACGCATTATAAGTAGCTATAATTTAGCTCACAAAAAGCCACATATCTAACAAATAGTACTCATTCATATTTATTCCAGCACCCTACCCTACGCAGCTGTGATGTCTAAAACACTTTTTATTTATTTAATATGGCGCCGGTTACTTTTGACATTAAAATTATTTCAATAATGGCTCGTCGCATAAATCACCCTCAATTTGTACCACGATTTGATATTTCTATCCCAGTTGGAGAGATCCAAGAGATTTTAATTTGAGCAACATGGGTCAATTCATAAACAATAATATCGTCTAAAAATGCGAATCGCAAGCTAAATTGAAACATTTAGGTTCCAATGGATAATTTCGAGATAGCTGGCAACAAAGACAAACAAAAATGTTTAGCCAAAGGTTTTTGTGACCCGGCCAGTAACTTCAAAGATAAAAGATCTAACAACGCCCGCGAACGGTATATTTCACTAGTAAACCATATGCCACATGGTTTAGATGACGTTTTCAGAGTCGATTTCACCCTGTTCGACCGTCATGTACATTCCTTCTTCCTCGTATGTGGAGTCGTGTTTCGCTAGGATACGGAGCAGCGGACGTAGTTTCATCCACCATTGCTGCTTCGGTATTCTCTGCCTGGAATGCAAAAATAATATTAATATTTCGCTGCTTACCCAACACATTATCATCTACGTCGTATACAGAACAAAATGAAATTTACATTAATATTTTATTGATATGCTGTTGACTGAAAATTAAAATAAATAACACTTGAAGCACGTGGTATTTTAACGAAAAACGTTTATAAAATAGCGCTCTTGTTGAGCGCTATTTTATAAACACACGGAATAATTTAGTAGTGCCGTATCTCTTGACGTTAAAAATTAATTGAGATGGGAGAGTACTATGACGATTTTACATGCTATTTTTTAAAATTTTATTCAGTTCACAATGTTCAAATCAGCTAATATATCCCAAATAAAATCATGGTTTCATGGTCCTTACGCGAGGTTAGTTTGCCCCTTGAGATCTTCAAGCGGCGTGAACTTGTACTGTCGTTTGACTACGCCGAGCAGGCAAGCGGAGTCGGGCGCGTTGGTGGGTCCCTTCTGTATCATCTCCACTAGCCAGTGCAGGCACTTGGCGGCCATCTTTGTGCCCATGTTGCGATCGAACGGCGTCGGAGAACCGCCTTGCTGCATGTGACCTGGGAAGGAGTTGTTGTTTTGTGACTAATACTTCGACGATTACCAAAGATGATATAGTCTAGCTGATCTTTGACCAATTATTGACTTGTGTAATTAATGACTAATTAGTGACTTTATTTATATTTATTTTTAATTTTATTTACTGTAATATTATGGGTACTGAAAATAAAAGATTAATAAATTAATAATAATAGTAATAAAGGGTCGCGCTAGGTGCATCACATATCCCTTCAAATTAGAGTTATCTAAGGGGCCTCTACGCGTTGGACCTATGTCTCCGTGCAAGCCTTTCAAAGGACCGGGTTTTCTTAAACCCGTGAAACCTAGAGAGATACATAATAATAATCTAGCATATCTAGTCTAGTCCGGCCAGTCTAGATGGTAGAAGGAATATGTATTCATCCACACTTATGGCCCAAAGTTTGGCGATGGGTCCAGTTAAACAGAAAAACGAACACTTTTTTTAGAGAAGGCTTCTCAGCGTCCATCAGTTCATTCAACTTGTGCGGTAAACCAAATTCCATAAAGATATGTATAATCAAAATATACAATCATGTAAGTATGTACAGTCGAAGACAGAGATAAGTATACAGGGGGATAATAAGGTTGAGATTTTCCAAAAACTACTGGACCGAATTTAATAATTATTTTACAGTTACATAGTTTTAACTTTTATCTATCTAGCAGTGAATTTTTTTTGCAATAGGTCTAGTAGTTTTTGAGATAATCTCAACCTTAAAAACTCTCTTGTACACCTTTCTCTGTGTTCCACCGTACGACCATCATACATAGACATAATGTCAATATACTCGTAGAGGCCTTGTAACTAAGTACCTCAACCATTGACATATATTTAGTTTCCAGACTGCGTTTGGGGACGAATATATCGCAGTATTAATAGTTTGGAAAACTATGAACTTACTTTTGTTTATATATCACATCATATAGAGAATATTTGTCCTAAAATTACCAAGCACGTTCATCCTAGCGGTGAATAGTCCTTTGCCTTCTTCCGAGTAGAGCCGGTAGATGAAGTCCGTGTTGTAATGGTCGTTGGCCTTCTCGTTGCGGAGAATGAGCCCGCGCTGTATGCCGCCGGTCATTTTGGACGCCATGTGGTACACGTCCTGCTGCAAGTCCTTGATGGAGAACTTCTCCTCGTAGATGTATGCTGCGTCTGCGCCGCCCGCGAGACCTGCGTAACATTAAGGTGACATGAATATTCGCTCGATTATTTAATTTGCTACTACTATGTTTTATGACAAGTAAATATCTTTAAACACATGTGGTCACAGGCATTTTTGATTTTTGTGGTGGATTTTATATTTACCTGCTAACGTAGCCAAGTAGCCGCAATATCCTCCCATAGTTTCGATGACGAAAACTCGACGTTTTGTGCCCTGCAATGTGACATTTATGTTAAAACATACTTACATAAGTGCCAATGCCAAGAATTGACTTAATAACGATTGTTGGTAGGTCAATGTTGTCAAGTTGTTCTCTCTCGCGTCATAGAACGTAGTGTTATTGGTTGTGTTATCAAAAAATTACCAATATTTACAAATTACTATTTTTATCCTCAGCAACTCCTACTAAGCTAAAACTCTAGGGTTATCTTTTATTACAAGTGGGGGTATCTATGAAAATTATATGAAATCCTTAAACTTAGAATAAAAATAATAATGTATACCTGTTATTTAAGTTCTATAATGAATTAAAAAGTATTACTTATTATCTCTGGTTGTAATCTAATCACCTGTGCGGACTGCCGGATGCGGTCGCATATCTCCGTGATCTCGTTGAGGGCTGTGTCGGCGCCGAGTGAGAAGTCTGTGCCGGGCACGTTGTTGCTGATCGTCGACGGGATCACCACCAGCGGGATGCAGAACTCAGGGAATTGAGTGCGGGCCTCGTACATCTCCATGCCAGCTTGGTACGCCTGGTAATATGATTATTTTTTTACTTTTCAGTCTTTTTATTTTCGACAGTTCTTGTAATTTTTGACAGTTCTTGTAATTTTTGACAGTTCTTGTCTGTTTTTGACAGATTGTGACAAACTTAAATTTTAGTTGACCAAACTGAGACTGGTTCTGCCGAATTTACTACTATGGGGGGAAACTCGGCAGAGACTGAACTTCGGCATTGTCGACTAAAAGTCGGCATTACCCGAAAATACTACATCAAATTTGAAAAAGGGGCATCTCGGCACAATCCGCGTTTTTTCTGGCCCGAAATGCCCCCTAAGCCCTAGTAGATCGTTTGGAGTACAAACTATCTAAGTACCTAATTGTAAAGAATTTTTGAAATAGGTCGAGGGCACTGTGTGTTAGATAGTACAGATCTAAAGCCTACCTAAAATTGTTGCCACAATATTTATTAAATTAGACAAAAAAATAGTGATCCTATCAATACAATCCCGATCTTGACGAAATTTTTTCTCCATTTAATATTTACGTAAAATACAGTTAATTGTCAAAGCAATTTGGAACCTGAGAGATATTAGCCATCAAAAGTTACTGTAAATTAGTGTAAATTATGATCAAAAAATCCAAGTATCGCTAAACAAATCATATAGTTAAGAAGTTACTTAAATGCATACCTCAAATCCTCCAATAATGAGAAGCCCTTGTATATTGAACTGCTTGATGCGCGCGGCGATCTCCCCCTTCTTGTCTCCCGGCAGAGTGCGCTTGGTGCCGAGGAACGCGCCGCCCTGCGCCACCCAACCGGTCACATCAGACCTGGGAACAGCAATTGTAAAACAATTTCCAAGAATGTTCAGGCGCATCTAGGTGCATATCACCTCATTTCTCATGCACAGTCACGGCAGAACTGAAGAAAAAAATCGCCGCTTATTATGCAGAAAGCTTAAAGTATATTTTGTATGTGGATTGTGGACTGGTCTCCGCTCTTGTCACTTTCGCTCTATAATACTGGCTTCCCTACGTTGCGTGTCGATCCATATAGGCGCACGGCTACAGACGTGTCTGCGCTTCTACAGACGCATCTCTTCCCACGGTGCATAGTACGGGCTGGTTCGCGTCCGTCCGCAATATCGAGCACCGCCTCACCTCGCCCCTCACTGTCAACCACTTGTTAGTTTGCGTTGCAGTATGGAGTTTCATACAAATAACGACTCGAGTTGAGGCGGGCGCTTATCTCGTGTTGCGGCGATACGTTTTTGACAACCTTTACATTTTCGACATCAAATGAAAATTCAATCAATGAACTAACTTATGAGTGGTAGAGACGCTAAAAGTTATGCAAAAGTGCAAATATGGCTCCATAGGAACCTATGGATTTGCTTCATTGCTTCATAAAATACTATGTCTATTTTTATGGCAGAGTTTATGTCATATCCCCGTGAATCGCTCACCAGTCCATGGTGACTATATTGCCGCTGATGAAGCCCTCGATGCCGTCGTGTATGCCGAGCACGGTGTCGCCGCGGTAGATGCAGTTGCGCACGAACGAGCGCACAGCCGCGTTCATGCCGCAAGCAGGCGCGCCCACGTGCACGACCGCAAGGGTATAGCCCTCCTATTGACATAACCCACATCAATACTATTAGATTCCTTGAAATGCGCGGCAAAACGCCATTAGCTACTTTTTTTATTAAAATTTTAATTAAATAGCGTAGTTTTCTTATTCATGTTAAGTTAATCAGAAGATGTCCGCGAAAACGGGAGTGTTCGAAAGAAGTCGCGTTTGTGAAGTTTTGTGCTCTTATCAAGGTTTACTTGAGGACTCGAGGATGACGTGAATCGTTGAGTTAATTCGTTTAAGGGTTAGAGAGGGTTGTGTGTAGGTTTAGGTTATCTTCGTATATATGTATTTATATTTATAAGAAAACATACATTATTTAACATCACACCAGGTTGTACGCCTATAGTTGGCCTTGCCTTTCCTATTAAAAAAAATCTATACTATTATACATACGTCGACCCAAGTACTTGTGAATGTCTAAGATAGAGATAAGTGTACAGGATAGGTTTTTAAGCTTGAGATTTTCTCAAAAACTACTTGTCTTATTGCCTATTTCACTGTTAGATAGATAAAAGTTAAACTTGGTAACTGTAAAAGAATTATTTAAATCGGTTTAGTAGTTTTTGTGAAATTCTCAACTTTAGAGTATTAATCCTCTGTATACTTTTCTGTCTTCATGTGTAGCCCAATGAGGGAGTCGTAAACAAAACGAAATTTCGGGTCAAAAAAGCAATTGGATATTCTGTTTTTGTAATAATTGCATACAAATGTTTCTGTGAAATGTATCGATACGTAATAAGATACTTACAGCTGGTTTGCCGCATTCGTTGAATGCCTCCTTGGGTGGCTTCAAACGGGTCAACATCTTGTAAGTCTCCAAATTGCGCGCAAAGCTGCGCCCGCGCAGTTGCACGGCTAAGTCCCAGTTTTTATCAGCCATAGCCTGACAGAGCAATGTAACGTTTATTCATTAGGTACTGGTTTTTGTACCGTTTTCGTTGTATGACACAAGTCTTTGCATTGATAGAATAGAATTGTAGACTACAGCCGCTTTGAAACTAAAATCGGCAGCTTAAGGTGCAACGCTAGGTCCCGTTTTGCATACAAAACTATGTCAGCATAAACTCACGCAGAACACAAGTACCATAACCTTTAGGTATTGATTTATTCATTGATACGAGCTATACAATTATTTACATCGATCCACTTCATTTAGTTTAACTAAATGGCTAACAAATGAACTGACTAACTAATAAATGAAATAAGAAAATGAATAACTTACATACTGTTAGGAAAAATGTACACAAGATAACGAAACCCCTCCCGAAGGCCCTCAAATTAAAAACGTGGAGTCAACTAATATCTGGGAAAAGTGCTATGTTAAATAATTATACTGTATAATACCTGAGCCACGGCTTTAGTGCGTCGTACGCACTCCATGAGGGGCAGACGCACGGCCTGGTTGCCGTCCAGGGTCACCACGCAGGCCTCAGTCTCAGGCGTGGCTTCCATCAATGCCATTACAGCCTCCGCGCCCATGCGGCAGCCCTGGCAATTACTGATACATTATTGTATATAACGAAACGATTGTCGATAAGAATATTGCTGCTTCTGTGACTTCTATATGCGAAAGCTTCTAACGCTGCTTAGAAGCAAAACACTCTGTATGATTTTAAAGGCTGTGACATTAAGCCAAAATTTAAATCGTTACTCCCGTGCTAATGTATTGCAAGAGCCTATCTAATATTAAGGCTGTGGTGTGGACCCATTAGGTAAATAGTTTGCAGATGACTATTTCCTTCCATATATTTTAGATAGAGCGTTCATTAAACCCGTGTTGAACTCAGTATGCGGCGTTTTGCTTTGCGACTTATTAAGTACGCGGCCGATTTGTAACAAAAATTCGCGCGCAATTTGATTCAGTCAGTCGGTATTCACTGCGTCGACGTTACGCACTGAATACACGCAGCAACTTAGAGTCAGCTAGCCAACAGTCAACGGCAATCTATTTGCCAAATTCCACAGCCTAAATCTTTGGTGACAAGCATTCACCTATAAACAAAAGCAACCTATTTATTATTGGTCAATGTTATCAAGTGAAAGTTCTCACCAAGACCCTGTCGAAGGCCGAGGGCGATCCTCCCCGCTGCACGTGGCCGAGCACGGTGATGCGCGTGTCCTGCTGCAGGTTGTCCACCACCACATTCTTCACCAGCTCGGCGGTGATGGGCTTACCTTCGCGGTCGATCGCACCCTCAGCCACTATGATGATGTTCAGACGCTGGCCAGACTTCCTCTCCTGTTGTAACGCTAGTGTTATTATCACGTATTTGAGGGTGCTGTAGTTCAAAAGAATGAAAACGAATGCGTTCAAATCAAATATATTTATCTAAGTACTTCAATAGTTTGAATAGTCGATTATTGAGCGTACAGGAGCTGCACTTTACCTTATCATTTTAACGGATTTGCCATATTTGTATTTTATTCTTCTTTCATTTATTTCCTTGTGACAAATCAGTTAACTCCTGATATTGAAATTAAAAAAATTAACTTGTGGCTCTGCAGCACGTAAATAGAATTTTGGATAACACCATTATTTTTTTATTATTACTGTATTTATTTTAATACTGTATTTATTGTACACTCGACAGCAGATCAATGGTAACACTTGCAGTACGATTTCAAGTCTTACGACGCAAATAATAAGAACTGTCAAAAGTAAAAAGTGTTACCATTGATCTGCTGTCGACTGTACAATACACAAATTAATTCATAATAGGTAAATCCACATATGAGAACTATATCATGTTGGAATATAACAATACGTTTTAATTTGTCATTTCGCTAATATTAGGCAATGCTCCAGAGGTGGGAATTGAACCAGCGAGACTTCCTTCCGTCTTGTACTGTAATCACTCAACATCGATCATTCAATTCAGTAAGAGTACCTTCGCCATCAATATGGATTTAGATAAGGCTCTCTCATGCAAACTGGATTAGGTTTAGTTTAGTTAATGATATAATGAATTTTATCTAACGCAATCCATTTTCGTTATCAGCTGTTATTATTGTGAACATTTGGTTATCGTGATTATCATGCAAAGGGGCACGAGGGCACAAATGTAACAATATGTCCAGTAACATGTACATGAACACCCGAAAGTAAATATAGAAGAACGAAGCAAATGGATGTAATCGACTAACAACACACAATAAAGCATTTATAAAGGCATTTACATTTTGCTGGACGTGCGGTCAACTGCTACTGAAAATATTAGGATTTAATTGGTCAATTTGAATCCATTAAAAGTGATCTCATCGTAACTACGCACATATCAAATAAAATCAGCTAGTATACAGATACTCTAAATCTGTTTTACAATTATTGGAAATTAGCGCGAAATTCTATAAAATAAGATTGTGTGTTACGAGTATACAGTGCCACTCAATTAAGCCTGCGTACCTGCTGCAATCGTTTGCAAAGCTTTTCTACCCAATTATTGGGAACAGGGTCCTCAGGAATGAATACTTGGTCTGCCTCGCACGCCAGAGCGGCCACTAATGCCAGATAACTGCAACAAGCAGTATCCATGCGTAATGGATCATGCATTCGAACACCCCTCGAAGCAACAGTGAAATACATATTATATGAAGACAAAATTCACACAAATTTTGAAAATATACCCTTCGTGAAAACGAAACGCCAATGGAATCTGCCAATCAAAACCAACCATTGTCAAATTGGGTAAGTATAATAGGCAATAATAGTAGGTAAGTGATCCTGCTCCCATTAGGAATAAATAATAATCGTTTAGTTCTTGCCTCAGTTATTTTAGCACACAACTTTTTATGCCAATTGAGAGGCGCTGGGTCTTCGCAAATAAAGCTATAAGTAGCATCCGTACATAGGGCGGTGTACACTGCAAGAAAACTAAAAAGGATTCCGAGTTACAGGATAATGTAGTGACAGATATATAGCAGTGTTGTTCAAGACACATTGGGAACTCAACAAACATGAACTAAGTAGATAAGGACAAGGTAGTTGCAATCAAATGTTGTTAATGTTCAAGCTTGCCTGTTCTAACTTATAACAAAGTTTATCTCTCCAATCAACTGTAGGTGGCGCCTCCGGGATAAACACAAAGTCCGCTTCGGATGCTAAGGCCGTGACCAGAGCAAGATATCTAGATTAACAAACTTTCATTAACATTTCAATAAGTATAAAGGCCAAAGGTCAGCTGGCAGATAATGCCGCAAGGCATTAAGCTCGCCTTTTGTACACAATGTATAAAAACTTAAATAAATATATATTATGTGCCTATATTACTTATTACATTTAAACTCTTGTATTGATTACTTGTCTAAATACAATGGCAACAGTTCATTTTGTTTAGTAGCCTTCGATGAAGGAATTGATGTAGTGGCTATTTTTGCCTTATTATATCATTATATAATACATGGAAAATTAGGATCATAACGAATGCTGGTTTTAAATTCTTTGAATTTCATTTCTTTTAAAGCTCAAACAGTTTTGTACTCACCCACAATGCCTGCCCATGACCTCCATAATAAATGTCCTCTGATGAGAGTAGGCTGTGCTGACGATGGCATCAATAGCCTCTATGATGCGATGCAAAGCAGAGTCAGTGCCTATTGTCATGTCTGTTCCACAGAAATCATTGTCAATGGATCCCACCTATAAAATAATAGTGAAATGTACCTATATTATATTCATGGATGTACTTATTACTTAAAAACATTAAATAACAGTATCTTAAAAATGTCCAGAAAGAGGGGATCAGAAAGAGGGTTTTCTTTCATTCATCATCAGTGGTGATGTGCAGTATTATACAATAGTACATATACTGCACATTACAATAGTACATTAATAACAGAACAGCAACATATTAATAATGAATCATCTTACAAATTACCCATGATTATATGCTTAAAAGTCCAGATAATCATGTAGTAGTAGCATTTTCTCAAATAAAATTGAAATACCTAATATTACAATTTAATTATATTATGAGGATTATTCATATTATGAATAAATCGTTGAGTAACATATGTGTACTTATTATTAGTAGTAAAAAATATATTTAGTAAAAAAACTAGTTACCATTCCTGCAATATGTAAATATTTGTACTTCTCCCTTTGATCCTTAGTGATTTTATTGTTTTCCAACAACTCATCAAGGAGACTCGACCACTCCTGACGGAAGAGATTGGCACCAGTCAGAGAACCGTCACCACCAATCACCACAAGGTTGGTGATACCACGAGTCACCAAGTTGTAAGCAGCTTTTAGACGGCCCTCTTTTTTACTGAAAATAAAATATCAGTATGCATAAGAGTGGATTGATAAGTTCCTGAAATAAAAGGAATGTGGCTAATGATGATATACAAGTTACTTATTGTACAATTTTAAAACATTAATAAAAAATTATTAATTAAGAAAAAGAAAAATTTGGCATAAAGCAATTCGGGAATCTTAATTATTATAACTCCGAACACCGCCAAGTTGTGTAATATTTGAAAAAGTTAAAGTACTTACCTTTGAACTATAAGATCATTTAATTGTATCCTGATTACTGTTTGTTTATTTACAAAATGAACATAGACTCATACTTACACAAAGTCCATGCATCTTGCTGATCCAATGATAGTACCGCCTTTATGAATGATCGAGCTGACAGAGGACCAGTTCGCTTCCTCGATATTGTCCCCGCCGTCCACCATACCCTGGTAGCCCTCGCGAATGAAGTAAACCTTGCACCCCAAGTAAATGCCCATTCGCACCACGGAGCGCACAGCAGCATTCATGCCCTGTGAGTCGCCTCCGCTGGTAAACACGGCCAGGCCTTTCCCCTTGTGGGACCCTCTCTCAATGAACTTCTGCGTCGTCGTCCCGTCCATCTTTGAGGGTTATTAGCTTCCCGAACACCTAAACATGCACAAATTTTATTTTATTACACAAAGTATATGACGCAACACACTATGTTTGGCATGTCGATAAATTAACACTTTACTGCACAATTACGACACTCATCTAATGTTATTTTATTTATCTACCCACCCAAAATAATTCCCAAAAATCTTTAGGAATTTGAATCTGAACTTCACCAAGGTGACCTTTGAAATGACGTTTTTTTTTCAAAGCCACACCGGCCTTTTTTTTAATTATTAGGCAATAGCCAACCATCAAATAACGGCTTTACACATTCGCGCGATTGGCGAGCGAGACGAACCACGATTATGCATAAATGTGCAGTGCACAGTCCGCTCGCTTCTCGCTTCGCGACGTATGTGCGAGAAAGAGATATAGAATATACATATTTCGACAAACTATTTCCTATTTGTCGATCGATAGTTTCGTCGAATGTACAAATGCGGACGTATTAATGTGGTAACACTAGAGATCGCAACATCTCCTTTTTAGGACCATATTTTTATTCAATTCAAATATCCTAGTTTATTGTGGTCTACCTACACTACCTACGATACGAAGCATACCATGCTTGGCATTTTTTTTTTGCAGGAACCACATCACTATGCTGTCGTAAAGTCATCGATTGCAGTTTTAGTTTTATTTACGAAACAAACAAGTGAATTTATTATCATTTCTAGCAATAAATACCTTTTGATGTCTTATTTATTGAGTGGAATTAGTTTTCTTATGCATTTCGTCTTGTTAAGTTCATCCTGATATCAAATGTACGTTGCGTAGTCAACAAAATGTCTGCAGAATCTGATATGGAATATTCAGACAACGAGGGAGACGACTACGATTATTACGGCGAGCAAGATGATTGTGATATAGAGGCTGTGGACCGCAGTAAATCAGATCCAGAGTATTTTTTGTATTCATGTCTAAAGGTTGAGGAGGTAGAAAAATTGTTAAACGAATCCATTGAGTTGCTCAGCAATAGCCTTCAAATCACGCCGTCTCTCGCCAAGGTTCGTTCTTTGTACAAGTAAACTTATGTCTTATCGCCATCGTTTTTGCTATTTACATTAGCTATTATACCCCATTCTGATAAATACCTAAGCATTCCTTATTTACCAAAAATTTCCACCAAAAATTTTTTGGGCCCCCTTGGATACATTGTTATTTTGCTATTTATTGTAGGTAATGTTACACACCTATGAATGGAATGCTCAAGAAATTATAAATAAGTATAAAGAGAATGCAAATGAAGTGCTGGTGTACAGCCGGGTGAAGTCTCGTGTTGCTTCAGCGCAAGCAGGCTCCAGTCGCTTAGCATGTGCCGTGTGTGCCAACACTCCACCTCTACATAAATACAGTGCTCTCGCTTGCGGACATTACTTCTGCAATGACTGCTGGGCTATGCATTTTGAAGTACAAATTATGCAAGGTAAATTATGTCTTATGCAATCCTCACCTACATACTAAGTTTGATGCTTTTGGCACAGTAACACCATTAGTATTAATATTCAGTGTTTACACTACAAGTTTTGAATTTTAAAAATAAGGTATACATAATAATCTCAGCAGAGGGGGGATTTAGTTTATTTTTAGACAGTTCAAAATTACATAATCTATTAGTGAGACTCTGCTATGGTACAGTGCATGACATTGCACACACAATTAGCACACCCGGGGACCCACAACAATACACTTCCCTTCCCTGATTATATACATTTAGAAAATGGAGAAAACTCAAGGGGCCTGTTTATTTAAAATATCTACTTATATACTATTACCAGAACATTCTTTTAATATTTCAATTACTTTTTCAGGTGTGTCAAATACGATTCAGTGTATGGCTCAGGAGTGTGAAGTGAGAGCTCCCGAAGATTTTGTTTTGTCCCATGTTGCAAAGCCAGGCCTAAGGGATCGCTACCAGCAATTCATGTTCAAGGACCATGTCAAGTCACATCCTCAGCTTCGATTCTGTCCTGGCCCTAACTGTCAGGTAAAAAAGATTTACTAATCTTATCCTTCAATAATGTTGGAATGGATGGTCAGATTCTGTCGAATTTTGCCATATAAGTCGATTATGCAGTGGAAAAAGAACAATATTTTCTATAGGGATTATTACTAAAGTTTAATTTACGCCCAACGAAGCAACAGCTAGAATACACCTTGGTACATTTTCTGCCCATTGTAATGGAAGAATAATTTAATAATAAATTTAATGCAGATATTGCCAACTCAATACCAAATCTAAAACTACGTACCTAATATGTATACAGTTGTTAACTCAAGTGTTGTTAAATTGAATTATCTGATCTATAACTACATTTCGTATTATCCTAATATCATCATCTTAATCACCAATCTTTATTTTTAATAAAAGAGGTATCTCGTGTACACACTGTATTATTTATGCAATGATGATGTGTGGAATTTAATTATGCATATAATAGATTCATAGCATAGTATGTCTCTGGATAATAGTACACTTACTGAACATACCTACCCGAAACCATTGCAATCTAGGTCGTATTGCCGCCGCGTGCCCATACTTAATGTGCTGTTCACTGTACAAGGAAACCGTTTTATGTCATAATCCATTTCCAGTTGATATTCCGTGCCTGGACACGCGAAGGCGCGCGTCGCGTGGAGTGCCAAGGCTGCGAGTTGCTCACTTGCTTCTCATGTGGGGCGCCGCACCACGCTCCCACTGACTGCCCCACCATCCGCCGTTGGCTGACCAAGTGCGCTGATGATTCTGAGACTGCTAACTATATTAGTGCTCATACCAAGGTACACATCAATTTATCACGAACTACCTTAAAAATTGTTGTACGCCAGAAATGACATACAACATTAATCATACACAAGGTTGGTTGACAAAGTCACTCTCAAATACGTTTAAATTCGGATTATACTAAGATCTACATAAAATCTAGATCTACATAAATTATTGCTGTTAATTAATGCTGTTTACGTTTTAAAAAATTGTGTTTGCTCGACTGCTAAAGAGAGACTTTATGCCAAAAAAGCAATCAAGGTTTTAATGATTACAGTTATTTAATAAATTAATACTGTAATTCCTTTATAGGATTGCCCAAAATGCCAGATCTGCATAGAGAAAAATGGAGGCTGTAATCATATGCAATGTGGCCCATGTAGACACGACTTCTGTTGGGTATGCTTGGGTGATTGGAAAACTCATGGTTCTGAATATTACGAGTGCAGTCGTTACAAAGAAGACCCTAACTTGGCGAACGACAGTCAACACGCCCAGGTAAATGTTGACAACAATTTAATCTGATATTATACTTTATCGGGCAGACCCCAGCGAAGATGGAGAGATGATATCATTAGATACAGGGATGGATGGTTCGAGGAGGCTCAGGCAGGATAGAGATGGATGGAAGAGGAGGGGAAAGACCTTTGCCCAGCAGTGGGACAATTATAGGTTAAAAAAATTATTTTTATAATTAAATTATTTGCTTGTGCAAAGGAGTCGATCCATATAAATTAATTAAAATACGTTGGAATGTCATCGTTATTGGTAATCCATAATAATATTGTAAAATTTTTTTTTGTAAACCTATAAATTGGCCCACTGCTGGGCAAAGGTCTCCCCCTCCTCTTCCATCCATCCCTGTCCTGAGATTATTGTAAATTAGATAATTAAATAGCAAGATGTGTTCGCTTGCATTTATCAATCTCTTTTAAAACCGTATTTTCTAGTCTCTAATCATGTCTAAAGTCTAATGTATTTTTGGAATTTTACATAATAAAATTTTGTGTTTTAGGCTCGGGAAGCGCTAAAGAAATATTTGCATTATTACGAAAGATGGGAGAATCATGCCCGTTCTCTAAAATTGGAAGAACAAACTTTAGCAAGTCTTAAAACCCGTATCAACCAAAAGGTATTATTTTTCTCTTTTTTTTTAAACCAGAAGGGACATGAGGTGTTCAGTTGTTTTGGGTCTACCAAGCAAAGGTGAGCTAGCTAGACGGTTAAGTAAAAAGATAGTCAGAGGAGGCTTATGAAGTCATGGCAGACCAGTGGATGAATAAAAGGGATCGCGAGAGAAGAATCGCCCACCCATCAGTTACGAGTATATTTACGTTTTTATACCTTGTCAACAGCAGGGGATATTTTGTGGTCTAGTATTAACTCGAACTTCTGGCCTAGGTGTAGTGGATCGGCCTTCTTTGTAAGGGGTTCTCGCTTCGATTACCGGTCGGAAAGTGATTTTAAGACTCGTTTTTCGACCCTGTCATGGGTGTAATTTGTGCTTGTCTGCAAACACTGCATAATATAATGAATCCTGTGTGATATTCTATATGATTTTATCTTTACGTTCCTTTCACATATTATGATTATTTGCAGGTAATGGCTGGTGAAGGAACTTGGATTGACTGGCAGTATCTCTGGGACTCGGCAAGATTGTTGAAACGCTGCAGATACACTTTGCAATATACTTATCCATATGCATATTACATGGAAGTTGGTCCCAGGAAAGAGCTATTTGAATATCAACAGGTCAGTACAAATCTGATGTTGATTTCCAACGCATTTAGGTTAAACTTTGCATATAAAATGCAGTTAAGGTACATTCACAACCAGCCCAAATCGTGGCATTTCTTGCGTGATTGGCATGAAAAATTGTCAATGCCGCATTCTGACTGGTCGAAAGTGAAAATTGTATAGATAAAATTGCTCTTTTGTCTGGTTGTTAACGCAGCTAACGATATCTCTTTAAACTATCGAGTGCCACTCGCACTAAAGTGAATCGACACACCACACCACAAAAATGTAAATCCGGCTTTATAACACTTTCACTTATGTATAATTTTTCTTTTAGGCACAACTTGAAGCAGAAATCGAAAACTTGTCTTGGAAAGTAGAAAGAGCAGAAACAACACACCGAGGTGATTTAGAAAATCAAATGGATATAGCAGAGAAAAGACGTACGACATTACTCAAGGATTTCCTTGAATTCAACACGAACTTCGCTTCCAGTAGTAGTAAAGTGTAATGTAAACCCATAATGCATTTAAATAAATACAATAATAATTAGATTTATATTATTATTATTATTTTTAAGGACGGTCTGCACATGTTTGTGAAAGCTAGATTTTTTGTTCCGCCAAAGTATATTTATTAAACTTTGCAATAAAATAGATGATATGGTACGACTTGTTTTATTTGTAGTATTATTTATTTTCTAGCATTTGTTATTATTTTTTATATATTCAATCACTCACTCAATTGTTTCGCTTAAGACGGGTCCGATGCGATTTAACTCGTGGCGTAACAATTTTCTTTGTTAAATCGGTTACCAAAACATGTTACGGTGATTTGTAACACCGTAACACGTCGCATCGGATCCGGCTTTATACTTACTTGAAATTATGGCTGTAACGTACCTATATTGGAATTTGTGACAATATTGATTTGTTCAATATTCTTAGAAATACTCCTAAAACCTCCATAATTTATAATTTATGTTGAATTATTAGAACAACACCAAAATATCACAGCAGACGAATTTAAGCGATACAATCCATCAAGGGCCGTTTAGGCTGCAGGAGGCTACGAAGAAACCGACATACATACTCTTCTTGGAAAAACATTACCTTCCTTTTCTCGTCAGTGGGGCAAAAATCGACAAAATATTGCGGGCTTTATACTCGCGGCGCGCGCGAATCGCATTTCGCGGCGTGCGGAAACGCATAAAACACTATCTATTCCCCTAGTTGGTGTTTAATCCGTGCGAGTGCGTACGCGTGCCGCGACAAGATATTAGGAGATCAAAATTATAAGTGGATGGACTCGGACGGACTTGCACCCAGAGCCAAAATTTCCCTGTTTGTTTTTTTCCTTTTTTTTTCATAGCCATTCAAAATGGCTACCACGAATGATTCGAAGGCGCCTTTGCGCCAAGTAAAAAGAGTACAGTTTGGTATAATATCACCAGATGAAATCGTAAGTTATGTCTTCATTTACTACGCTAGAAAACCTTTAAAATGATATATGATTTGTTATGTAAAATATGTTAACACGGTTTTATTGACATGACAATGTATGTTGGTCTCGAGCTGTTGTGCTTCGTTATGAATTGCGACATATTTTTGAGTAGGTATATTATGTTTTATTTTCACTTACTTATTTTGTTTCATTCAATTGGACGATGAGAGCTTATTATTAAAATTTCAATAATCAATACTTATATTTATTGCATTCCATAAGTTATAATACAGATGTTCACATACTTAACATTAAAATGTTACAATGTTATTTAAAAAAATACCACAACCCCATCTCTACAGAGTTAGGCCCCAGGGTTTACTTGTATCTTATGATGACCACCAAAACAAGGCATTTTCATCTTACAGCGACGCATGTCAGTCACAGAGGGGGGCATTCGCTTTCCCGAAACTATGGAAGGCGGAAGGCCCAAGCTTGGAGGCCTTATGGACCCTCGACAAGGTGTCATCGACCGGACCTCCCGATGTCAGACGTGTGCTGGGAACATGACTGAGTGTCCTGGACACTTTGGACACATTGATTTAGCCAAACCAGTGTTCCACATTGGTTTCATAACAAAGACTATAAAAGTACTGAGATGTGTTTGCTTTTATTGTTCAAAATTGCTCGTGAGCCCGGTAAGTAAGATCTGGTTAAAGAAAACATTTGATAATCTTATAGGCTGATTTAACCTACCATAATTTTGATTATTTTAGACAAATCCAAAAATCAAAGAAGTTGTTATGAAATCTAAAGGGCAGCCCCGTAAAAGATTGACCTATGTCTATGACTTGTGTAAAGGCAAAAACATTTGTGAAGGGGGTGAGGATATGGATATTGGAAAGGAAGGAGAGGATGGTAAAAGGGGATCAGGTCATGGGGGTTGTGGTCACTACCAACCTTCTATCAGGCGCCAGGGCTTGGATCTCACTGCAGAGTGGAAGCATGCCAATGAAGATACACAGGAGAAGAAAATTATAATCACCGCAGAAAGAGTGTGGGAGATACTGAAACATATCACAGGTAAAGCTATTAAATATAGTGTAGCACATTCATTGTGCTGGCCAGTGGGTGGACATTGTGCCTATTTAGACATGATAACAATTTTATGTTATCAATGTTATCATATCATATTGCCTGAACAAATTCATATATTTTTCACTAATGAATTATTTTTACAATCATGTAGGTACATAAGTAATGATGTAGTGTAGTGATTAATACTTATTGGTATTATGTTGAAACCACTGCTGTCTAATAATAATCATGATTGTAGTGTGGTTAGTGCACAATTCAATTATCAGAGTAAAGTTGGTCAGTCTGCTCTATAAGCTTCTGCATTATCTAATTAACTGAGAGAAACTGCTTATGTGGTTTCCAAGGTTCTCAGATTGTGATCGCTAGTGATCACCTATGTCCTCCAGCATTGCATAACTTGTATGATAGCTTTATAACTGATTCATGACTAAGCTCACCCTCAAGATGTTGATATATGTTGAAAACAACATTGTTATTTTGTAATAATGTATTTTGTTATAATTTAAATCTTATTTGGTTTAGAAATCCCTAATCTGTGTTCTTTTGTAGATGAAGAGTCATTCATATTGGGTATGGATCCCAAGTTCGCAAGACCAGATTGGATGATAGTGACAGTGCTCCCAGTGCCACCCCTGTCAGTAAGACCTGCTGTGGTGATGTTTGGAGCTGCCAAAAACCAAGACGACTTGACTCACAAACTGGCTGATATTATAAAAGCAAATAATGAATTGATGAGAAATGAACAGTCAGGAGCCGCAGCTCATGTGCTTGCAGAAAACATCAGGATGCTACAGTTTCATGTTGCTACCTTTGTGGACAATGATATGCCTGGCATGCCAAAGTAAGTATTTACGGCTGCAAAATTAAATTGTTTGTTTTGTTATATTCTAACAGGGCATTGACTCCTGTAACTGAGAACAATTGCTTAATATCATTTCTGATGCATAGAACCCTCAGTGAATGGAGGCGAGGAACTCAAAAATACTTGCTGATTATTATACTTACCTCTCTAAATTTAATACTATTCATGAATGTTGAAGTGATCTATATTATTTTCATTATTTATAGAGCTATGCAGAAATCTGGAAAACCACTCAAAGCTATCAAGGCTCGTCTCAAAGGAAAAGAAGGCAGAATTAGAGGAAACCTGATGGGTAAACGTGTGGACTTCTCTGCGCGTACTGTTATCACGCCGGACCCTAACTTGCGTATTGACCAAGTAGGAGTACCCAGGTCCATTGCACAGAACTTGACATTTCCAGAGCTGGTAACACCTTTCAACATAGACAGAATGCAAGAGCTGGTCCGCCGAGGAAATGCGCAGTATCCTGGCGCCAAATACATTGTTCGTGACAATGGCGAAAGAATAGACTTGAGGTTTCATCCCAAACCCTCAGATCTGCATCTTCAATATGGTTACAAAGTGGAGCGTCACCTTCGCGATGATGACTTGGTTATCTTCAACCGTCAACCTACTCTTCACAAAATGAGTATGATGGGCCACAGGGTGAAAGTGCTCCCATGGTCAACTTTTCGTATGAATTTGAGTTGCACTTCTCCATACAATGCTGATTTTGATGGAGATGAAATGAACTTACATGTGCCACAGTCTATGGAAACCCGTGCTGAGGTGGAAAACATCCATATCACACCAAGACAAATTATTACACCTCAAGCAAACAAGCCAGTCATGGGTATCGTGCAAGATACTTTGACTGCAGTAAGAAAAATGACTAAGAGAGATGTGTTCCTCACAAAAGAACAAGTTATGAACCTTCTCATGTTCTTACCTACTTGGGATGGCAAGATCCCCCAACCTTGCATTTTGAAACCGCAACCACTTTGGACTGGAAAGCAAATATTCACTTTGATCATTCCTGGCAATGTAAACATGATTCGAACACATTCCACTCATCCTGATGAGGAAGACGACGGGCCATACAAGTGGATTTCCCCTGGTGATACTAAAGTAGTGGTGGAGCATGGAGAGCTGCTCATGGGTATCTTGTGTAAGAAATCACTTGGTGCCTCAGCTGGTTCCCTACTCCACATTTGCATGTTGGAGTTGGGACATGAAACAGCCGGCCGCTTCTATGGTAATATCCAAACAGTGATTAACAACTGGCTTCTGCTCGAAGGTCACTCTATTGGTATTGGTGACACTATTGCTGATCCTCAGACCTACCAAGAAATTCAGCGCGCGATTGTAAAAGCCAAAGATGATGTCATAGAGGTCATCCAAAAAGCCCACAATATGGAGTTGGAGCCTACACCTGGTAACACACTCAGACAGACATTCGAAAATCAAGTGAATCGTATATTAAACGACGCTCGTGACAAAACCGGAGGATCAGCTAAGAAATCTCTTACTGAGTACAATAACCTGAAAGCTATGGTGGTTGCTGGTTCGAAAGGTTCGAACATTAACATTTCTCAGGTTATTGCTTGTGTGGGACAACAAAACGTTGAAGGTAAACGAATTCCCTTCGGATTCCGTAAAAGAACATTGCCACACTTCATCAAGGACGATTATGGTCCTGAGTCCAGAGGATTTGTAGAAAATTCATACCTTGCTGGCTTGACGCCTTCCGAATTCTATTTCCACGCTATGGGCGGTCGTGAAGGTCTTATCGATACTGCTGTAAAAACTGCTGAGACAGGATATATTCAACGTCGTCTGATAAAGGCTATGGAGTCTGTTATGGTTCACTATGATGGTACAGTCCGTAACTCAGTTGGGCAACTTATTCAGTTGAGATATGGAGAGGATGGTCTGGCTGGAGAAACTGTGGAGTTCCAAAACATGCCAACCGTCAAACTATCTAACAAAGCATTTGAAAAGAAATTCAAATTTGATCCATCTAATGAAAGATATTTGAAGAGAATATTCAATGAGGACATAATCAAAGAACTTACTGAATCTGGTTATGTTATTGCCGATCTGGAAAGCGAATGGGAACAGTTGACCAAAGATAGAGAAGTATTAAGGCAGATTTTCCCTAGTGGTGAATCAAAGGTTGTGTTGCCTTGCAACTTCAAGAGAATGATCTGGAACGTGCAAAAGATTTTCCACATTGATAAGCGAATGCCTACTGATCTAAGCCCCATCAAAGTCATTCAAGGCGTAAAAGACCTCCTAAAGAAATGTGTTATCGTCGCTGGTGATGATCGCTTGTCAAAACAAGCCAATGAGAATGCCACACTGCTGTTTCAGTGCTTAGTGAGATCAACTCTTTGCACCAAATTTGTATCGGAAGAATACAGATTGTCCAGTGAAGCTTTTGAATGGTTGATTGGAGAAATCGAAACACGATTCCAACAGGCACAAGTCAATCCTGGTGAGATGGTAGGAGCGTTAGCTGCACAGTCTCTTGGAGAGCCTGCCACTCAGATGACACTGAACACTTTCCATTTTGCTGGTGTGTCATCCAAGAACGTAACACTTGGTGTGCCTCGTCTAAAAGAAATCATCAACATTTCAAAGAAACCCAAAGCTCCATCTCTAACCGTCTTTTTGACTGGAGGTGCAGCCAGAGATGCTGAAAAGGCTAAAAATGTTCTCTGCCGACTGGAACACACCACGCTGCGCAAAGTTACTGCGAATACAGCTATTTATTATGACCCAGACCCCCAAAACACAGTTATTGCTGAAGATCAAGAGTTCGTTAATGTGTACTATGAAATGCCTGACTTCGATCCCACAAAGATATCACCGTGGCTGTTACGTATTGAATTGGACCGCAAGAGAATGACAGATAAAAAACTAACTATGGAGCAGATTGCGGAAAAGATCAATGCTGGCTTTGGAGACGACTTAAACTGTATTTTCAATGACGATAATGCAGAGAAACTCGTGTTGCGTATCAGGATCATGAACAACGAAGAAAGCAAATTCCAGGACAATGATGAGGAGACTGTTGACAAGATGGAAGATGACATGTTCCTTAGATGCATTGAGGCTAATATGTTATCTGATATGACACTACAGGGTATTGAAGCTATAGCTAAAGTGTATATGCATCTGCCTCAGACTGAGGCTAAGAAACGTATCATTATCACTGAACAGGGAGAATTCAAAGCTATCGCTGAATGGCTGTTGGAGACTGACGGTACTTCTTTGATGAAAGTTTTGTCTGAGAGAGATGTGGATCCAATTAGAACATTCAGTAACGATATTTGCGAGATATTCCAAGTACTTGGCATTGAGGCCGTACGTAAGTCGGTGGAGAAAGAAATGAATGCTGTATTGCAGTTCTACGGCCTATACGTGAACTACCGTCACCTCGCCTTGCTTTGTGATGTAATGACGGCTAAAGGTCATCTCATGGCTATCACTCGCCACGGCATCAACAGGCAGGATACTGGAGCTCTCATGAGATGCTCCTTCGAAGAAACTGTTGACGTACTGCTAGATGCTGCAAGTCACGCCGAAGTGGATCCTATGAGAGGCGTATCTGAGAATATTATTATGGGACAGTTGCCGAGAATGGGCACAGGTAAAAAAAATCAGAACAGTTTACTAAGGAAACTTTACTTTATGTAGCTTTGTATCGCGCATAAGAATAAATAAAAAAATGTTTTGCAGGCTGCTTTGATTTGCTGCTGGATGCTGAGAAATGCAAACATGGTATGGAGATGGGAGGACTCGGCGTCGGTATGGGCGTAGGGGGTGGCATGTACTTCGGCGTGGGCACTCCGTCGATGACGCCTCTCATGACTCCGTGGTCTACACAGAACACTCCTGGATATGGCAGTAGCGTCTGGTCCCCTGGTCAAGGTAAATGTTCGGGATTTCTAAAACTAAATTAATATTCAACAACTCACTGTCGTACATCGTAATTTAATATCAACAAAAACTTTGCCCATATGCTATACAGTAACCAAAAAAGAAAAAATTGGTTCAGTCTGTACATAATAAATGAACTTGCTGAAATATTAAATACACACATTGATATTCGATACAACTTCAGGCTTAATTCCCTATATTATACCACCCTGATCCCTTACTAGTGCTTTTGCAATCAATATTGTGAATTTCTTTTTACAGTGGGAAGCAGCATGACGCCTGGTGGCCCATCATTTTCGCCATCCGGTGCATCTGATGCGTCTGGGCTGTCGCCGGCCTACAGCGCGTGGTCGCCACAGCCCGGGTCGCCCGGCTCTCCGGGGCCCCCACTGTCTCCGTACGCGTCCCCAGCTGGCGCCTCGCCGTCATACTCACCGACCAGCCCTGTTTACGCTCCGGCTTCCCCCAGCCTCACGCCAACTTCACCGCATTATTCTCCAACCAGTCCTTCGTATTCTCCGACATCTCCAAACTATTCGCCAACGTCGCCTATTTACTCTCCGACTTCTCCGAGCTATTCACCGACGTCACCCGGTTATTCACCGACATCTCCGTCATACTCTCCAACATCGCCAAGTTATTCTCCGACATCGCCGAGTTATTCACCAACCAGTCCAGCTTATTCGCCGACGTCCCCGAGTTATTCTCCCACTTCTCCGAGCTATTCGCCGACGAGTCCCTCGTACTCACCGACGAGTCCGTCTTACTCGCCAACTAGTCCGGCATATTCACCGACGTCGCCTGGCTACTCCCCGTCGTCACCCAGCTATTCTCCAACCAGCCCTGTTTACAGCCCGGCATCGCCTAGCTATTCGCCTTCGTCACCTAATTATACACCCGCATCCCCGGCGTATTCCCCTACTAGTCCTTCGTATTCGCCAACATCGCCGGCGTATTCACCAACTTCTCCAAGCTACTCCCCATCGTCCCCGAAATATTCACCGGCGTCGCCAAATTATTCCCCGACTTCACCGACGGTGGCCGGCGGAAGTCCGGCATATTCGCCAACAAGTCCGCAGTACTCGCCAACAAGTCAACAATATTCGCCTACGAGCCCGGCATACTCGCCTTCGTCACCGCAACATCCGGGAAGTACTCGCTATTCTCCATCTTCCCCGAATTATTCGCCGTCTTCGCCGAACTACTCACCGTCGTCTCCGGGCTATTCGCCATCTTCAACCAAATATTCACCCACATCGCCAACGTACACCCCGACTTCCCCCAATTACTCTCCATCCTCGCCCGCATATTCGCCATCATCTGCCGGACCAACCACATACTCTCCCACTTCGCCGACTTACTCACCAACTTCGCCATCTTACGACGACAGTGATGACTAAGCTTATGAGTACGATGACAGCATGAAGCGAGTGATTATTAAGCTTATGAGTGTCAACATTTCTTTTAATTGTAAGTACTTTCAAAATGTTGTATTTTTGTTTTATAATTATTATAAACTAACCAGCACTAGCTTGCTGTTTAGTTTTTTATTATTATAAGTCGAAGTCTTAAGGCGCTGACATGAACCAACTAGCGCCGCCAATCTTAAAAAAATAATATTTATAGCAATAAACAATGTGAACGTAGCTTTTTTAATAAAATTGATTATATTGGAAGATATGATTTTTTTAAGATTGGCGGCGCTAGTTGGCTCATGGAAGGTTCTTAATTTGATTTCTATATTGGTATAAGTGAAATCCATTTCATCATCTGCAATAAAAGAGTTTAGTAAGTCAGAGATTTATTAATGCGTTTGCTTACTAAGTTTGAACTTGTGAGATGGTGTGATGAGCATTATCTAAATAAATAATTATTTGGAATAAGGATTTAATTAAATTGATTGTTTCTTATATAAGGGCATAAATAAATATATTAAAATTCATTTCGATCTATTTAATGCTAGTCGCCTGTAACTTGTGGCGTAGCTTCACAAATACGTCACATTTCGTGTAATAGGGTGTTTTAATCGTAGTCGTTGGTCTTTTCTATTACTCTGCTACCACGTAGCAGATAGGAAATGTGAATGAAACAAAGGTGGTAACGTAATTTTATTTTTTATTCCAATTACTTATTACTTAATTTAATAACTACTTCGTTTAAAAATTATCGGCCATGACAAGTACCTACATAATAGAAAAGTATGTAAAACAAATTAACTATAACAGTAATGGTACCTAACAACTAATAGGAGCAGACTATTAGAACGATACAAGTACAGGGTTTTCTAAATGGAAGCAGCTATATAAACTTGTACATACATACAAACATAACTTTTGAACAAATTTATTTACATTTTAACTTCTATTAATACTTATCAGGATTACGATACGTACTTGATAAAAATACAAACTTACCACAAACATGTTATCTGTACCTATTGTGCTTTTATAAACTTAGAACACAGCCATTTTAAATTCTATATAAATTATTGTTAGATTACGCTATTCCTTAGTCGTAGTAGGTGTGCAACTTATTTTCAATTGTTGCATATTTATGAGCAAATTAACGTTTAAATTAATACTGTGCTGTAAATACTACCTACGAAATAACATAGAAGACGAAATAATACTTCATGGAAGCTATCGTTGAAGGAAGTCTCAAGATTTGGAGCATTTTCCTATAATAATTAAATATACACAGGGAAATAATCTGTATACATTATGAATTTATTTTCCTCGATATATTTCGATGATACGGTCTTGGTCGACGTACTCAAAGATATGGGGAGCATCCATGAGAATGCCGACCGTGCCAGCCGTGGTGACGATGAAGAAGATGTATAGCTGCAATCTATCGATCACCATAGCCACGTACTTCCAATCTTCCCGTGTCTATAACAGAAAACAATAATATACGTGCCAGTCGATCAGCACACTATTTCTAATGGAGTATTTTTGAATACATACCTGGATATATAGGTCCTCATTACGCAGATGTTCTGCAATAAATTCCACAGCTTCGGTCGCTTTGGCGGCTTCGGGAGATAATAGTAGAGAGTCGGAGCTCTCGGATTCGCGTCTCTCTCCGCCTAGGCCGAGACCGCCGAGCGCACCCAGACCGCCCAGAGCGCCGACCTCGCCGCCACCTCCGGCAGCGCGGTTTATCTTGCAGTTCGGATGATGCAGATCCGAAAGCTCCATTGCTTCCATTTTGCTTTGTTTTGAACCGATCGCACTGTGAAGTTACAATAAAAGTTCATTCGCGAAATCGAAGGTGGCTCTGATCAGCCGACCATCTTTCGTTTACCTGATGTGCTTGGGCAGCTCGTGAGGAGCGGCGGCGTGCCCCGGCGGGGCGCCCATCCCGGGCATCTCCATCATCCACCGCAGGCGCGTCTTACGGGGGCGGCGCATGAGTAGAGCTGCTGGCAAGTAGTGGAGGAAGACGCTACGGATCCATAAGGGCATTCTGGAGACGAAATAATAATCATTTGTGTGCAACCATGAGTAGTAAATTCACTTATATATATAATACAAGCTCGTTTTGGCAATAAATAATATTATATTCCAACAAAGCTATCTAAAAGCAACCAATACGATTGAAATGCAGAATACCTGTGTGTCCTTGGACCTCTGAAGTTCCAGTTGATAATAATGACAGTAACAAGAATACTGACAGTGTTCATGATAAATGTAAAGAGTAAATATTTAGCGATCAACGGCAGTACGAGCGAAGTCGGCGGCAGAATTTTGGATACCAGCAACAGGAACACAACCAGTGACAGCAAAATACTGATACCTAATGTGACCTGTAACAATGTTCAAAGTGTTATTGGCTCATTGCATGCCAAAATTATAAGAACCATATTTTTGCAAAAATGGCAATTCTACCTTTTCTCCAGCTTCAGCAGGCAGATAGAACACCAGAACGCAAAGGAATGAAATCAATACAGTAGGCAAGATCAAGTTGACAGTGTAGAACAAAGTCTTCCGTCTGATGATTATGTAGAACGTAATGTCTGTTTCAGTAGGATGGTTGCCTTCATAGATATTTAAATACGCAGGTACTTCGATGATGTCCCAAGTTCCAGACTTCCAGTAGTCTGACAAATCGACAAAATTTTTGTTATTGTACAAAGCTAGAGACACTTGATCGCCATTGAACGTCCACGATCCGAATTTCATGATGCAAGTTTGTTGATCGAACGGAAAGTATGTCACATCAATGGTGCACGAACTCTGAAATACAAAGATGATCGTGTGAAAGTGTGTAACATACAGATCTAAATCAAAATTAGACACTGCCATTTAGAACTCCCTTGATAGATACCTGGTAAATGGCTGGAGGGACCCAAAGTACTTCGCCATTTGGATAAATTAGAACGTTGGACTTATATCGCACTTCGTAATTGCCATCAGCGCTGTAACAGAATACAAAGACATTTGACCCGCAACCAACAAAATACCTGTAGGTACTGATTACATACAAGCTGTTTTAATGCTAATACATACTTATACTAGAGTTTGTACTAACTTGTTGAAGAGTACGATGTCTGGCTTCCACACCTTGTCTGGCGGCAGACGCAGCACGCCTATACCGCCGTAGTCGGCCTCGTCCCACATCAACTGATAGTCCATCCATACCAACCTAAGCCATACGTTCGACTTCATAATCTGGTTCTTTTCGTTCTGAAATAATTGCGCTTGATTAAATACCTAGTTAGTATTTTATTACGCCTGAAGGAATGAACTCTCCCGCTTCAGAAGGAGTCTGTTCATTCCATTATTAATATCTCTCTTGCAGTCATCAAATTGTTAATTAAGTAGTTGATAATCTGAAAACATTTTTCTTAACTAGTCAGTTGTTAGTTACGTACTACATTGATTAACTGTACGAATGCAAGACCGAATCGGACGTCCACTTTCTGCGTCATATTCTGCACTGGCCGGATGAGCTTGTTGTACCCGCGGAACAGATCGCGGACCAGCCGCTCCTCGTCCTCTGAGCACCATCCTGTAATACCGATGATGAAGTTACAAACTCCGAACTCCAAGAGATTATAATACTATTACTAACACCACAACTGCGTTCTATCAATGCAGCGGCCACATTGCCAGAGTTTCACGCTAATCATGCAAGAAACTCTAAAATTATGGCTGGATGTGAATGCCCCTTATCTGATAATTTGTCTTTTTTATATTCTTAATTCTTAGGCAGGTAGGCAACTATTTCAAGCTATTTAACCATGATCAGTAATCTGGAAAGTTGATTTATTTGCACTAAATGTCACAAAATAAATGTTGCAATGGTTAGAATTTCATGAATAACGCCACGATCAACACCTAAATTCTTACTAAATTATACCACCTGATATTTTGAAATCTAAGTCTTTTATTTACCAGCGAGCCAGGTACAAACATCTTCCTGGAAACTAGTATAAATGCATGTTTCTGTACAATCTGTGTAGATATAAGTTCATGTCGCTTTATTATCGACATCGAGTTATTACCTACATGTAGGTATCCCATTCGTACAAAAGAGATTAGCGGCTCTTGGTTGGTCGTAATTATAAGCAAGCTGTACTAAAAAGGGGAAATAGCGACTTAAAAACTATTTAACTAACGCCCATTTGAAAACCAATTGCAATCTTGTCAGTAAATGAACTTAAAGTGCTATTGTTGACTGTACCTAAAGTTTTTCCAAACGTAAATTTTTGTAATTTCATTCGTTGAATGACGAGTTTTTATATAGACTTCCCATTTAAAATACCTATCATTCATCATTCGGCGCGAGTGAGATGCTGCAGCGGAGACAGATCAATAAGAAGTCCGTGTCGTGAGATGTTAACTACCTAGAGCACGTCTATGTTTCAACAATTGTTTGATATATAAGCTAAGTATTCTACCATTATGGTTTGCAATTTAAATATTAAATAGTATGATAATTTTATTTTCAATATTTTAAACATTTTGTTAACGGCCGGCATTTTTATTGTCGAATAGCTAATGCTGTGTTCTGAAAAAATCTATACGCTACTGACTGCACTGTCTTATCTTACTTTATCTTATCCTTAAACACTTTACTTAAATCGGATGTAGGTACTTAGTCGTTAAATTCAATTAAAAAATTGGATATGCAAATATTTTATCTCCGTTTTGAGGTCAGCCGTTTCTCGGTATGTTTTTAGGGATTAGTTCTACTGAGAAAGCATTTAAATTCATGTGTCATGCAAGTAGTAAGTACTGCGTTTTCTGTTAACAATATGGTATGAGCGTGGTACCTGAGTAGAGGATAGTAAGCAGCGCGACTACGAGCAGGCAGGCGCGCGTCCCGCCCGACATGGCGGCGCGCACTGCCGCACGCAGCGCCCGTCCACCCTCGCCCGCCCTAACTCACCCCCAGGGTTGCTAATGCCATCATCCAAATTCCCAAAAGAGGCTGTGTTTTATTGCACCATAATAGGTCCAAAAACAAAAATAAATTGAATAGTAATTAACATTTTGCACAAAGAAGCATGGAGCGCACTATGCTCGATATATCTCAATGCGACAGACTTAATAAGACTATCCGCCTATAGACCCAGTCACCGACATTGGCAAATTGTGACCAAGTTGAAATTGTTCTGGGCGTTTCATCTCTCACGCCGAAACGAATGGACGATGGAGTAATTGCGTTCTGTTGTGGCGAACCCAGCCGGATGTACCTACCCATCAAAGGGCATAAAAGAAACTATACTTGACCGATTGTAAAAATTACTTCACTAGTAGATAAATTAGATTACAGATTAGACTGCAGACACTATATGTTGGTAACTATATAAGAAATAATTAATAAACCACTCGAGTACCTAGTTCTCAAATGAAATTCTAATTCCTTATACCCATAAGGAATTAGAATATAAGCATTTTTGTCTGAATTAAACTGTACGTGCATTCATAAACCGACAAACATCTATTATTTTAGCAATATTATATAAATCTGTACATTTTCCTCATCAAATTTTACCCACAAAATACCACTGAGTAAATTCTCCGCAATTTAGGGAGTTCCACACACATTGACAACACCGTCGACCGCACTCGCCCGTAACCCGTCCCTGCACTTACCCGCCACGTATACTCGCCCCCAACTAGCTCTCGTTGCATTACTTTAGATGCATTAGGTATCTCTATATCTAAGGTTTTTATGCACTTATATTTCATTCATTTGGATTTGTTAATGACTTCCAACAGCAATGCAATGACAGCTAAAATATTCTCTTGTAGCTTGTAGATAGACGTATCAAACATTCGAACCGTCTACTATTTAACTATTGCTTGGGACTTTAATTTAAATGGAAAGTAGCTCTCTTCCAGAATTAATAATAGTAACTATCTATCTATAGGTACTGATCAGTAGTTCGTGTATCCTTCACGTGATTTCATATATTTAAGGTAGATACTTGATTATTCTAAACTTTGGCAAAAAAATAAAAGTTATTAATTAATAGTAGAACTTGATTATGTATGTTGGTTGCCCGCCAATTCAAATTGTAGTTTGTTCGAAATGCTATCTTTTCATTTATAATATTACGCTCTAAGTTGGGAAAAGGTTAGAACCTTAAACCTTAACCTTAACCTTTCTATTTAATAAATGTAGCCGATACTTTTCAGTCATTTCCATTTGCATTACGAGTCTTGCTAGTCGAGCGTGTAGCTGTCGCTGTTCATACACACATATTCGCAATACGGTCTGTGCGCATGTGCGCTTATCCCGCGGGAGAGCATCGATTGTCTTCCACCCGGGGCGCGCTCCACGCGACTCCGGGAATATAGGTCAGGGTTACCCTAATCAATTTTATACAAAAAAGAAACAATTGTTTGAGACGTTGAGTGAGCCTGTCATTCATTAGTTAATGAAGAGAGATTTAGTCCTGAGAGAGACGACAAAATTCGACTACAATTTTATTAGGAATTAATTTGTTTCGTCTAATAGTTTATGGAATTATAAACCAAATAGTAGCACCACGAGCAAACAGCTGTTAATTTACATAATACTTACCTTTTATTTCTATCGAAGTTAGGGTTGTGAGACATTATAATTGATTGCATTTGTTACACATTATACAGGGTGCAATGGAAAGGGTGAGCCCAAGGGAGAGTTTGTGTACAATATCTATAACTGAACAACATTTGTTGTACGACTTTTCGAACAAAATATAAAATTCAATCAATCAGCTGATCGGTAAGTATAGAATGTTTTATTTTTTTGCGGAAATCGAAAAGTCGTAGTACACAAGTTGTTCAATTATCGATACTAAAAGACCTCTTTTCGTCTTACATCCTGTATATTCTATTTCTATATTATTTCAGTACCAGATAAAATATTATTTCTTCGAAAGATAGTTTTAGTTTGCAGTTAAAGACAAATAAATAAAAGTTAGTAATTTTTATCAATTGTTTATATAAGTATTTATAAATAAAAATGCAATTCAGATTAACCTAACAATTGAACAATTTATTGGGACAAACCTTTGTCCCATCCGCGGCGGTTGGGCCACGCACCGCAACCTGGCACTATCAAGAATGCTCCTAATGGTTGCGATGCGCGGGCCGCCGTCCGTTCACACAACACAACCGTTTTGTGGCTGACGAGATGTAAACATACAACAGTAAATTAATATATGACAGAAAACATTGTCGCTTTATAGCCATAGTCAAGCAACTTCCAATGAAGCCTACAGTTATTTCGAAGCTACACCTCAGAGAAGGAAAACATAGTGAAACGTGGCGTGGGTACCTCCTCTTCCATATTAAGCAAGTACCCACGATGCGGCTAAACCCGCAGTAGACGTTTTCCTTCTAAGAGATTTACAATGTTTTCATGAAAGTTATTTCGAATTACAGAACATACTTATGTAATTCTTGAACTATGATTTATATTAGGATTGGGTTAATACGCAAAATATCGTCAACAAATAGGAGTTGTCGCCGGCTTGTGGCAGATGAGCTTTAGTGTTGGTCGGGCGTGGGATACTGGTTCATCGATAACATACGTCGTAAGATGCACCTCAGCACTATGTTCCCTATTACAAACAATGAACATATGTAACATTTTCCTATAAAATAAATAGGTATTGTAATGGCTAAGAGTGAATGAATATCTTTTAATTGAAATAATGGTTTATTACCCCATTAAATTAAGATTCTTAATAATGGAGAAACTGCATTATAAAGCTAACATTATTGCAGCATATTAATTGCCGTAACCGTATTGAAAGACGTACAAATGTGATATCATTAATGTAGTTTAATTATTTGTATATGTCATTCCGAAAGACCCGGGCATGATTTTTATTTAATAAAATTATACTTTGTTTAACTACAATTTTAACGAGCGTTTTATGAGCTATAGCCATGGATAATTTACCATTTATAACAACAACTCGTTTACAACGAGAAGATAATCACAACCTGTACAATTGAATCAACATCGTTTGTAAAGTTCTATACTAGCTACTCACATAATATATCTGAAAATAAAATTAGGGATCATAACCACGATTCACGGAATCGAACAAGAAGGAAACATGGGGCATTGCTTTCTTATTTACCGCCCAAATCCTAAACTGTACAATAGATTTCAAGAAAGAAGAAAGTTCTCTAACAAAGTTTAAATTTTAAATGCGAACCAGGTCGTTCAACGGTGTGAAGGAAGACGTTTTTGTGCTAACTTTTGAACAGGTCATCAGTCATTGAAACGGCGACTAATCTAGCGTGGTTATTTCTAAGCCTGGCCGATATGGCCGGCACCGACACTTACTGCCACGTATACAGGATTCTATCGTCGGTTCCCCAGGTAATGCCCTCGGAACTACTACGTTAGCTATCTCTGTAATACATTTGAGTTTATTTTATCTGATTCCCAAATTTTTACGACTTTTGCTTTATTTTCTTGGGAGAAAAATATCCAGTTCTTAAAATAAAGAACTCGAGTCGTTGCAGGGAAAGTCTTAAAATATTTGTGTCGGCGATAACAGCCTTTGTAATAACTTACAACTATAGGGTAGGCGCGGGCGGCAAGGCAGGCGGCGTCAACAGTAGATGAGCCGCGGCGTTGGCGCCCGCGCCACATCGCACATCACAACTTAATAACTAATTCATATATCACAGAATCCGGTCGCTACGACACCATGATGTGTGGCGCGGACAGGAGCACGGCTAGCGTGGCGACGATTGTGAACAGGGTAAAGATAATAAGGCACAGTCTGTCCACGACCATGGCGGCGAACTTCCAGTCGCGCGAAACGTCCGCATCTTCGTCATCCTTGCGCATCTGCAATACGCACACTCGATCATTACGGGCCGACTGATCAAACAATATGGCATGGAACGAAAAATATACTTAAGATGTATGAATACCTGATCTGTGATGACTCTGAGCTCTTTGAGTATGAGCGAGAGCTCGTAGTCGACACCGAAACAGCTGTGCGCCGCCGCCAGCCCCGCGCCATTCTCCTCGGCCCCTCTGTAACAGACGCGGCTCTGTAGCCTGCCAATCGCAGGGTAACCTAACTACGGGTGGAGCCGAGGAACGGAGGGCACTACTGGAGTTATGCTCGTCAAATGATAGAGATTCGAGATTCACGGTGGCAAACTCAAGTGAAATGTGAAAATAATGAGATTACAGTTTGTAGGTATGTGATGGTAATGCTTTATAGCTATATCGGTCAGGTTTTTACTGCGGAACGTTCGAGGCGGGGGTGTAATATCGTAACCGTGCTATTTACGGCGAGTAGTGTTCGTGTAGATCGTCGAGGGACCTGTAGTATCGGCAGCAGGGCGGCTGCTGCGCTTGCGCGTGACGGAAGTCGTCGTCGATGTCGAGTACATTCGCTAGGAGCGACTTGGACGAGCGCTCGCGCAGCTCCAGGTCGGGCGGCGGCGGCACGCGCGCCGGCGGGGGCGTGGTCGCCGAGCCCGGCCTCGACATGCGCAGGATCCACGGTAACCAGTACAGGAATACGCAGCGGATCTGGACATGAGACACAAGTCCTCATCAATGAATCTTGTCTACACGTTACCCAGAGAAGTACATCAATAGAGAGCAACAAATATGCATAAACAATTGATTACTTTTCTTGATCCATTCTTCCAGATCTTTGATTAGAGGTTATTTTAGTTCTGGCAAATAGGGAGGCACAAAATGTTTGCAAAACAACTTACCCAGTCGCTCATTTCGTGCGTGTCTGCGTGCCTGTGGTGGTAATTGAGGATGAGGATGGTGGACACGACGGAGGACGCGACCATGAACATAATGCAGTTGAAGTATGTGCCGAGCAGCGGCACCGCGTCCGACGTCGCCGGCATGGTCTCCGCAACCATGTTCAGGAACACCGTTAGCGACAACAGGATGGTTACACCTGGACATAACATTGCATAATAGTCAATAGTTACAAAATCTACACTTGAATGCACACACTGGAAATTTACGTGGTACATAGAAAAGAATATACAGGTACGGTGGAAGACAGAGAAAGGTGTACAGGAGAGTTTTTAAGGTTGAGATTTTCTCAAAAACTACTTGACCTATTGCAAAAATTCTTTCACTGTTAGATAGATAAAAGTTAAAACTATGTACTGTAAAAGAATTATTAAATTCGGTCCAGTAGTTTTTGAGAAAATCTCATCCTTATTGAGGCCCCCTGTATACTTATCTCTGTCGTCGACTGTACAAAGGGCGTAACTTTAATGTAGTACTCAACATTTTTCATAATTGTTTGGCTGGTAATACATACCTGCACACCCTGTGACATAGACTCATACGCACACACGTCACACCCACCTTCAGAGACACGCACACACACATACAAAATATACTCAAAATGCACACACACACATAAATAAATACTCTATCTATCACTGTATTTAATAAATAATATATTATATGGGTCCTAGTGTCATGAAATACAGATTAAATCCTAGTTCTGGCACCAGTCTCACACAAAATTTGTTGTGATTTTTTTTTAGTATTTATTAACTTATCTCACAAAAAACCTGGATTTTTTTACAGTTTGCTAATCAACTATCCAATATTATATATAATGGCAAAAGTATGTTTGTTTATTTGTTTGTGGACACACAAACAGCTCTAACCGCTTGATACAGATCTGAATCAAACATTCCACAGATATAAGGTCCAAAGTGAAACAGGGCACCCGATTGAAGCAGGGTCAGAAGTAGTAATTGTTATTTAATTACCCAGAGAAAGTTTTTCTCCGGAGTCGGGTGGCAGTGTGAAGCCCAGAAGCGCCATGGAGGCAATGAGGACGCAGGGCACGATCAGGTTGAAGAAGTAGTAAAGCGTTTTCCGTCGGATGACCACCGCGAATGTGATGTCTATGTATGGTTCCGGGCAGCAGTTGTAGTAGATCTCGTTTCGCTTGCCCGGGACGCCTGCGTAAAAGGAAACATTTTGAATTTTTATTCACGAGTCACTTTTGTTCGTGGTAGTAGACGCTGGTGTAGTTTCGCTGAAATATCGGACTTATGTTTATAAGTTCTTGGGTCGAAAATGCTCGCACAATTGCAAACAACACATATAATACATAACAAGTATTTGTTGCTTTTAAGATATTCTTTTATTCGTGTAGTCTCTTTATGGGAGTTTCTAAGTGTGAGTTTTGAGAGAACTTGGGGTTCCTAGACTAATAAGTTACTGTGCTTTTAATCGGCAGATAGATACCCATTTATAATTCCTATGTATTTTATTAAATAGATAGGAATACTTATATATAGGTTATTATAGGCTCATCAATGAAATTGATTAACAGGTTTCTAACTATATCTGTGTGTATCACTACATTCTTTGCTATTACATCACAAATTCATAAAGTATTGATACGAGTACTGTACCCACCTATTAATTCCCATTCGCCATTCGTAACAAAGCTGCTTATATCTCCACCAGATTCGTCTTGCAGCTGAAGATCCAACTGAAAATATTCAAACCATCAATGTATATTCAAACAATTGGAACCGAGATATTGCATTAAGTATACAATTATTATTAAAAACCAAACAAAGCTTTTTGTCATAAAATATATCCTATATCAGTCTTGAAATCAATAACCACAAAGGAATCTACATATATATATATATATATATATAAACACATTTGAAAAACTTTCGCCAGTTGGGCAATAAAATAAATACAAATCATTTATTTCAAGAAGAGTCTCAATTACAAATTGTAGAAAATACTACATAAGTAAAATAATTCACTGTTGTTAGGTACAGACAACAGCAGATCAAATCGTACGATTTCAACTCTTACGACGCAGATAATAATAACGGTCCAAAGTGTTACATTTGATCTGCTTTGATGTGTACGTACTTGATAACCGTCATAAGTCCAGCTGCCAAACTTCATCTCGCAGCGTTGGTCGTCGAAGGGGAACCAGGTGATGTCTATTTTGCAAGTGCTCTTGAAGATACCAGGCGGCACGTACAGGCACGAGCCGTTGTTGCGCACAACCACGTTGGTCGGGTATGTGCTGTCGAACCCTTCGTCCGCGCTTCACGAATATAAAGAAACAATCGAGATCAGAAAGAAATATTGGCTCAAATTCATCGCGAGCGCTTAATAAGTATTCAGCTATGAGCATTCGAACAAGACGATTAATTATTTCCTGTATTTCAAACTTTATTCACAGGATAACTTTTAATTAATATATGAAAATTCTAAGCACACAATTTGACTACTAATTATATTCTCGAATTTATAAAGCTACGAACGCTGGGAAATTTATGTCCATACCT
This sequence comes from Tachystola acroxantha, assembly GCA_963506565.1. Lineage (NCBI taxonomy): Eukaryota > Metazoa > Arthropoda > Insecta > Lepidoptera > Oecophoridae > Tachystola > Tachystola acroxantha. Next base: position 8,449,603 of record OY735872.1, read on the forward strand.
GTTGTACATAAGGACGTCTGGTTTCCATAGCCTGTGAGGTGGAACCCGTAAATCTTTGACGCCACCGAAATCTGAAGTGTTCCACCTTAAGTTCATATCATTCCACTCCTGAATAGAAAATTAATAACAACGTTAAACGTTAAAATATTACCCCTCACTATTTTTTTAAAATCTAATAATTATCGCACTGTATGTAAAGTTAGTATGCTCCTGAACTATATTATATATATAATCCTGTGTAACTATATTCGTACTATTGATTACCTATCTACCTACCTACTTATCTATACACGTGTCTAACATTGTAAGTATTAGTTAGGCATTAACTCAAGTCATGTAGAATGTCAATCAGCAAACAGCTAGGCTAATGGATTAACTTAATTGCTAAGCAAATATAATATATCGACTGACAGGTTTTGAGTAATGTAATAATTAAATTGCTGTACTCTAATGATGTGGGAATTTAATTATGGCAAACAAACAGAATTTAACTCAAATGAAGCATGAAATCCAATTGAGGTTCGCCGTTATAACTTTAACCACTATACATTTACTAAATTCAGGATAACAGATTAACGGGGATCTTTCGAATTCGACTTGCGTATAAAATTCCTTTGTGCATAACTGTTAGTCCTTATTGACCGCCTACACACATTTAATTCTACCACCAAATCAAAATATTGAAGTAAATATTTTCCGGAATCGAAGATTTGTTAATCTCTAACTCTATAAAAATGAAACGTTTGCCGCTATTTTAATTTGAAATAACTTTGGATTCGGAGAATATTTATACTTTATATTTTGATTTGGTAGTTAGATTAATGTGCTTACGAGTTCAGTAGGTAATATAAGTTATCCACGAAATAATTTTGTATTTGAAATGAAAGTGGAGGTACCTAAGTACAGAAATAAAGCGTAAATAAATAGATAAGCTTGCAATCCGGCAAAATTTAAAAGTTGTATTGCGAGTACTAATTTTCAATTTTGTCGTATAATATTATTTTGTTTATCTTATTTATTATCTATAAAATCGGACCTTAAATTAATTTATTCTTAAAGAATAAGCCATACTCACTAATTTTAGCCAGATGTTTGTTATTAGTAGCTGGTTCTTCTCGTCCTGCCAACGAAAGGATTCAAGTTACTTAATAATATCCCAATTATTGTAATAGATTAGCGGCGCTAGTTGGCTCATGGAAGGCCGGGATGCAGCGGCAGGCATGGGGCTTCGGTAACATGACATAAAGTCCGCACTTGTTCTTAAGGCGCTATTATATGCATGTCAAAAGCAAGAGTGAGACAAAAGATGCCCCTCAGCGGCGCGGCGGAGTGAAGAGCACGGCGCAGTGCCTCAATATTAGATTTTTTTAAAATAAGCTCTCGTATTTGTAGTACCATACATTTTGATATATATTTTGTATGAATAACTATTTCGGTTTAGATATAATTTTAATTTTAAAAGACATGGAAAATATGTTTTCGATTTGCCCAATCGTGTAGACACCCCAAGATTGCTACATTTTTTTTTCAGATGTTTAATTTTAGTAGTTAGTGCCGTAGTCTTCGTAGAAAAACTGAAAATACGCGCATACAAAGCCTTAATTTCGATAAAATATCGAAAATATTCACGCCAATGCAATAACATCACATTCGTGACCCAAACTAGGGTTTGGTTGCTTGCATTTTGCGCAATTTTTTCCTTCTTATATAATAGAGATCATGTGCCATGTATGCACCGAACTGCACTACGGATCTGCTTATGTCGGTAGGGTGTCACGGTGTCACACCTACCTACAACAGTTGAGGATGCGATACGTACACAAGAAGACGAGAAAAGTATACCAGGGGTCAAAAAGGTTGAGATTATATTAAAAACTCCTGGATAGAATTTAATATTTTTTTACAATTAGTTTTAACTTTTATCTATCTAACAATGAAATAATTATTGCAATAGGTCAAGTAGTTTTTGAGATAATCTCAATCTTAAAAACTTTCCTGTACACTTTTCTCTGTGTTAGGCCGTACCACGTCGATGATCTGCATGAGCGTGAGGCCGAACGAGAGCTGGAGCGGGTCGCTCTCGTTCACCACCGGCCGCTCCAGCACGTTGTAGGGGTCCAGCAAGTGGTGCAGCAGTCTCTTCTCGTGGTGGCCGCCGCACGCTCCTAAGGAACAGGCACACTCACATAATTATACCTATACGCAGCAAGTGTCTTATTTTGTAGACACGACTACGAAACGTAGCTACGTTTCGTTTACGTATTTGGAGTGGTCGAGAGAAAATTAGTAATTGCTACTTTACTTTTTAAAAACTACAATTTTAAGCTTTATAAGCGTTGTAGTGGTACAGCAAGTGTTGCAGCAGTCTCTTCTCGTGGTTGCCGCCGCACCTTCCTGCGGTCCAACCAGTCATACTCACTTATGCTGCGGGATTCCGCAGCAAGTGTCTTATTTGGTAAACAAAAACGACTATGAATACATAAGACACGACACAGTAGCTACTGCGGCGCAGGTTCGATCCTTTGGACTACTGTAGTGGATGCTTAGTAGCACAAGCTTTTAAGATAAAATTAGTAATGTGAAAAGATCGCTGATTTTCTATTAAAAACTACAATTTTAAGCTTTGCTGTGATTACTGCATAATTATTTTCGCATCATTCGATCGAATCACTTAATTTTTTTTTTCAATTATGAACAGATTCATTCAATCAGTTCCTATAGTGTTAACACACACATCCAGGTAATTAGACGATCATATTTGTTTACACAATAGCCCACTTTCTGTGGGTTGACGTATATATTTTGACACGATTTCGATTGAATTTTTACAAATTCCAAGACGAGAATGTAATTGAAATGTTCGGACTAACTGACTACTACCTATTGTGAATATTTGTACCAATTAAGGATTGGTCTTGTCCTGTGATTAAGATGCCTGAAGTGTTACGGAAAGTCTCAAAATAAAATATACATTAGCCAATAAAACAATTTCACACCTTTGTGTCTTTTATGTGAATAGAATCGCTGCAATATAAAAGACATCAACGAGGCTGAGCCTCGCTATTCAGCGGGGCAACGCCGCCAGCGTGCTGGGGACCCTGCCGCGCAGTGCAGAGTTAGACGGCGTGTTCGGGCTTTGATTGTAAATAGTATTTAGGTATTTAGTTTATTTTGTAAATAGCTTTTTGTATAATGTTATATAAATACCATGTTGTTATATATTTCTATATAGTGAATAAATAAATGTATCTACGGAGAAAAAAAAAATCAACGAGGTCAATCTTAATTCTGCCTGTTCTTCTTACAAACTATTATTATTACTATTATTTATTGTGTGTCAACAAAGATTTCAGGTGTGCTAATATACACTCGTATTTGACAGAATAGATAGATAGATTTGACAGGTTTCCAACAGCCTCAGGAAATAATTCCTTTCAAGAATAAAACTCTATTAAGTATTTTTATACCTAATTGTATGAGACAAAATGAGACAAATAAGATCCCCGGTAGTAGCTGGTTACAGAAGAAGAATAAAAACATTCCTGGTTCGTAACGGGCATGTGGTTACAAAACCAGAAAAATAGTTCCACGATCGTAGCCAGTTACGAATACACCATAATTCCATCGCATACTCCACCAAAAGCATCTTGTTTAATACCGTTTAATGTTGCCGTGGGGCAACAGTATATGGATGCATCTACTTGCTCTTAGAAACTCTTACATCGTTGTTAGGTGCCTTATCTGGAGCTCGGCTCTAGTGGCTACGATCGAGTGCTACAGTTTAAGCGCACACTTGTGCGGGAAAATTCGCCATTTGCCTGCGTGGCTCGAAACCTTTGATGCTTGTACGTGACTAGGCATTCGTAAGTAAAAAAACCGCAGAGCGTGTCGACGCACTTAATAAGGTAAATGGGCGGAGTTGGTACTTGTTAACCTGAATTATTTTGAAAGAGCTTGCTTTCTTTGTTTACCGAACGGTTGCTTGGGAGAATTAGCTTTAAGCGATAAGGTCGCCTTACGTCGTAGGTACAGTATTGTTGTTCTTCAGTTTATAGACAAAATATTTAGGTCCATAAACAAAAGCTATTCCAAGGAGGTTTTATGCGCCAGTGAAAATGCGTGAAACTGCTTGTAAAATCAGAAACGAATAGGTATAATATCAGGGGAAGTTTAAGGGTCGCTCCTAAAGCCGATAAACTAAAGGAAAAGACTACAAGGACGTTTAAATGTGTATGTTATTTTATCAGACTTCCTGAAGAGCACATAGGTGCGTGCGATAACCCTGGCATTTGACTAACTACGTTCCCAGAGGTCCCAATTTCTCTCTAACAAAGGTATGCTGTAAACTTTAACAGAGTTAATCACTCCGTGTGTAATAGTACCTATGTTTTATCTTGTAATGTTGATTACTCTTGTGTGTGTTACCTTAATAAATTAAAGAAATAAAGGAGGCCGTAAATGATGCCTAAGTAAACTTTAAAGAGAGAAAAAAGGGGGCTGAGAGAAATGGCGAAATACTCGTAGAATTAAAGAAAGAAAGAACCAGTTCTTTCTGAGAATGAAGCTGAAGTTCAAAACCATGCTCAATGCAAGAAGATGAAAAGGAATGCCAGTCTACCTGAACGAGGAAAGGTTTGCGATTAATAATGATTTTTATTGACTTTCTGGCAGTCAGTAGGAGGAGGGTAATTGTTTCTCGAATGTATGTATGTCGGTTCCATTTTCATATCCTTTAGCCTAAACAGCTTAATGTAAAAGTAGTAATTCACTTGCCAATAATGGTAGAAATAGTATTTGTCACGCACACATGATATTCCGAAATTTCGATTTTTGATCTCTAATTACGAGATGTCGCCATCCCATGTCTTTTATAATTATTACCAAAGCTCTCCTTTATACTAAAGTTAATGGCTACAATTTACATTAGTACCTACTTATGTCTTCTAAAATTGCTTGTCTAAATGAAGTTTCAGGTATAAGTAGGTCCTATACCTACGGTCACCATTAGGACAGAGCTAGCGGAGATTATTGATTTTTTGAGATAGAGCTTAGGAGTCGATTCAAAATGTGCTTCATTTATTCACGCCTTTTTCCAATCGAAATTCATTAATATGTAAGTAGACATGTTTTATTACAGGAATGTAATTTTATCTGTCTTTGTGAAATACTTAAGTATGCAATTAACATCAACACAATCTAATAATAGTGGCAATGATTGAATGACTATGAATAATGTAAAGTGAGATTGCAGTGTGCATGGCGCGTCCAGCGCAGCCTGTGTTCAATCTGTGCGACTCACCCCGTGGCCACAGCAGACCGAGCAACAGCAGCAGGCCCGCGGGCGCCGCCAGCAGCGCGCGGCGCGCCCGCCCGCCGCCCATGTCAGCGCCGCGAGGCCGCAGCCGCGCCGCGCGCCGCCGCGCCGCCGCGCAGCGCCATCACCCGCCGCTGCCGACCGCCCGACCGCCCGACCGACCGCCCGACCACCCGACCGCGACCACACCCCCGCCCCTGCACGGCGCACGCCGCACTCCCTCTACACGGATCTATTGAATACGATCAGTTTAAAAATTAATTCTTTTACGGTTTTCATATATTAAACTTTGCTCACGACCGCTCGCCGACGGCCACGCGTGCCGTCCTGTACTCGAGCATCGCCGACCGCGTCCCGGGGAGGTTTGTCGAGTTACGGTGTGTTTTTGAGCATTGTTGTTTAGCGGAGTGCGGCCGACCGTGGGGCAGCGGAGCCGCCGGTGTGCGGACTGGCGGAGGCGCCGCGCCGCGGCCGCGCAGCCGCGCTTCGCGCCGCCCATTCAAGCGCCGCGCGCCTCGCGCCGCCCGCCCAGCACCAGCGCTCGGTCGCCGCCGCCGCCTCGCTCTCGCCGACCTTGTCATCTCATCTCGCTCGCAGCGCGCACGAGGTGCGGAGTGCGGCCCACCACCTCGCATGCCACATCACCGCCAAACTTTGTCCGCCATATCATCGTCCTCATTAGCTTTCGCCTCCTACTCGTATGCGTTACCTTGCACTTTACTAACTACGTTAGTATGTTGTGTGTTCAAATATTTCTACAATTCATGTGAGAAATCGGGCCATATCAAGTGCATAACATACTACCTACTTTAGTATGCGATAGCTATTATGGTTTTTCTTATTCAGTCAATCGAATTGAACCTACCCATATAATTAGATCGACAGCCTACATATTTATACAAGTTATACAGTCCAACCAACAACAAGTTATACCTATCCGCCTACCCACGAATACAAAAACAGAAATATGGATTTAAAACTAATTGATTCTTATAATCCTCTATCAAAAAAAAATTAAGTATAGAAGTATGTAAGTACCTAGAGATAGATAACATTAGTCATTTGGCTGGCCCAAATAAACATTGAGGTAGTCGGTCGCCGGAAAGATATGATTTCATACGCAAGACAAGATGCGTTGTCCAAATAACGCGATTAGAGGTTCGATTGTAGTGGTTGTATTGTGCGGAGGCTGCGGGGTTGCGGCGCGCGCGGCGCGGGGATGCTGCGCGCCGCGATCAATGAGGGGCTGCCTCCCCGCGCCGCCCGCACCGCGCCGCGCACACCTACCCGACAACCACGAACCTTCGCTTCGACTTCTAACTCGAAGTCTCGAACATTGACTTCCATGGTATCAGCTGGCAAACCCTTGCGAGCCGATAAACGCTGAGAATCAAGCGACTCGACTGCGAGCTCGTAGTAGGAGCTCGAGCAATATCTTCGCTTCGCCCATCACTTTATCACTCGCTGTCAATTCAGCTTCATCCGTATTTCATTTCATATCTTCACTTAACATTCTCTCAGTCGACAAAGTACTCGTTTCATTGTAAAAATGATTTTACTCGTTACATTGTAAAAATGATTTTATTATTGTACTTATTACAACTTCTATAGGTACTATACTCTAATTTCCATTAGGTATAGGTATGTAGGTGCAGGAACCTATATGTACATTCGTCTAGTTAGATTTAAAAAAATCCAACTATTCAATTATGTGTCTAAAAATTCTGCCGCAACGAAAGCATAACCTGCGAAGTCGCCTGTCACCACTAGTTTATAGCCCTTCATTTTGAATTTTTTTTATGTAAGTATGTATAAATATTTCAAGCTATGTAACTTCTTAATTATACAACTAAGTATTTTTTTCTTTTTTAATTGTGATAACTAAACTGTTATAACTTTGCGATAATAATTACTACGACGACGTCATCACCATTTACTTCACCCATAAATAGTAGCATAAGTTTTAAATTTAAATTGGCATTACAAACTTTAACGAATTGAGCTCGAAGGATTCTAGTGTTTAACCTACTGCTACTAATATGGCCTAGAGTTGGGTCACTGCGTCGGTAGGTGCAGACCGTGTCGGGTCGGGTTAAGGCGCCCGGCGAGAGTCGCCGAGGCATGTCTGCGCTTAATGTAGCAGAACCTGATAACAAGAGGGTGTGTGCTCATTAGCGCCGGCCACAACATTATCAGTACCACTTTCATAACCTACTTATAAAATCTGCGTTTTTGTGGAGAGATAATGTTGTGATCATTGTAGAAAATAAAAATTCGATACCCTCTTTTAAAACTTGATTGCAGTGTCATCGGAATATCGGGACGTTGTCTGTTCGGAAAGAGAACCGACGTGGGATCGGCAAGGTACCTATAGATGTAATCTAGTACTTAATTAAAATCACGGCAATTACACAGTAGATAAGGAAATAAGCTTTACATTTGTAGACTATCTTAACAACTGAAAAAGTGTTGACAAATAATTGTTTAATGTTAGTTTTCACTTTGGCTGCGACGGTTCTCTTTCCGAACACACTCTAAGAACCGTAATTAGTGGAACTAATATACTTTGTCTGTGGCGTTATAATGCCAATTTATTACAAGTAAGTAAGTAAGTAAATCTACGTCCAACCCAACCCAGTGCAAATGCGACTGGGATCATTAATTATACTCTTACCATAGTATGCAATGCAATGAAGCTATCTACTATTCTTGGCGCTCACGATCCAGTTACGAGCCTTTATTAGGCGCCGGCTACGAGTATGTATTTGGTAAATGGCAAATGTGTTCAGAACTAGGAAGTTTGCGAAACTCGGTGAAAGCGCCCAAGGAATTGAATAGCGCACTAAGAACAAAAGCAGGTTCATTTGCAAGAAACCAAGCGAAATAATGACCGTCCTGTGCTTAAGTGAAATGTCAGAAGTAAAGGTTAAAAGTTATGAGTGCACGCGCGCAGTCTCATAGAAGTCGTAGCCGCACGGCCTGGGCTATTTTATAAGGTGTTTTCGTATAGGTACTCCACATCACAGCTAGTACCACAGGAACACTATATGCGACAGTAATACGGCATAGATTGCACTGAGTGCAATGCTAAGTTGACTGTACATTTCAACTCATGCAGCGCAGACAAAGAGTGTGGTATGTAAAAAATCAAAAATATTATACATGATGTGCTTTTGGCTGTACCTAACCTACTTCGTTATGTAAATTTTGAACGTTGAGGTGTAAAAAGAGTTGAAATTAGTAACTTAAAAATATATTACTGATCTGACCATGCTACACTTTGCTGACATGAAAAGTATAGGCACTTCCAAGTTCCAAACACTATCCGAACTGTTGAGACTTCTAGGGTCTCAGTAGTTCGGTGCACGTGTACAACCGAACTTTTGAGACTATGAGGGTCTCAGTAGTTCGGTCCCGGACAAAATCACTGAACTACTGAGACTAGAGGATTTTATTTTATTTTTAATTAAGAGCGAACTAAGCCAATCTTAAAAAAATAATATCTTCAAATATAATAAATTTTATTAAAAAAGCTATTTACGAAATGTTTATTACGATAAATACTATTTTTAAATGCTTATTTATAACGTGATTCAATTTCGGTAAGTTGTAGTTCGCATAATTGCGAAAAACGGCCGTTTTTGGCACATTTGTGAACTACAACTTAGCTTGTCGCAATTATGCCATGTATTGTATATTGAAAAATAGTATTCATCCTAATAAACATTTTGTAAATAGATTTTTTAATAAAATTGGAAGATATTATTTTTTCAAGATTGGCGGCGCTAGTTGGCTCATGAAAGGCCCTTAATGACTTCTCTTATTAAAGAAGTACTTTCGCCAATTTCAAGTCAAACCAAAACCCATGTAGGTACTATTATTTATTCTGTGCCAAAACACTAAAAATATCACTCATTATACATTCGTTGGTTGCCCGTGATTTACCTTACTTATCAAGTATATGTTATAATGAGGTAAGAAGAACCATATTCCTGTCTTATCTAGCAGACAAGTTTTCCCATAAGGCGGCCAACAAAACCCGTTGGAAACTCTAAACCGGTTGCTTTTCTTAAGCATACCGGTCTCCCACTCGTTCTCAATCAATGCGTGACCGTTCAGCTGCCGTTACTATATTACCGAATTTTCGGAAGACAAAGCGCGATAAATCCCGTTATTAAGGGGATTTCTCGACTTTTCTCATTCATACTTAATAACTTTAAATACTGAACTCCTACATTTCACACATTTTAACTTATTTTGAGGATCTGCTCTGCATGTTTTGTATGAAGAAATAATAAAATGAAGGTTTTTCGCTATCAGATTAATAGAAGTTCGAACTGGGAGATTACAAAGAAGGTAATAATATGTTTTAACTGGAGCAGTTAAATTGTACGTGTAATTGTGTATTAAAACATTGTGCTAGAAGTGAGTATGAAAAAGAGAAATTGACAGAGACCTTTAATTCATCATTTCCTATATTTCATATAAATTAACCGACTCCTACGCACACAACTGACCAAATCTATATAAGTATACGAGTTTATTTTATAGATTAACAGATGTATGAAAGATAAGACCTAATGAATCGCTTTAATGCGTATTTTGTTTTGTTTGTTTTTAATAGTTACGGTAAGAGGTTGTACGGACAACAACAATCAATTGTTACCATTGATCTGCTGTTGTCCGTGCAACAGTCCTAACTAAGAACGGTCCAACATCAAAAGATGTTGACGTGCTTTGTTGTGTACAATGAGTGGTCCGCCGGCAGCGCGGCGGCGGCGGCGGCGCGCGTACCTACATGCTCGGGGCAGGCAAGCTTCGCGTGACCACTCGATGGCTGCCTGCAAATTGCACATTACACGCCGGTCGGCTGCAACCTGCAACCGACCATTAGTGCATTCCCACAGATTACTTCATAGCGAAACCGACCATGGAAACTGTTACAGTTTTTGCGGGCCAGTGAAATTAATTCTTTTTGATAGATGCTTTCATGAAAACGTATCGATAGCAAATGGACATGCAAGACTGCAGCAGCTGCAGACTAAATTAACTATTGAGGAAATTCGTGTCGAAACCTATTTGTTTAGACGTTTTGTAAGGAATATAATAGATAGGTAAACTAACAGTTTTTTCGCTTCAGGAATTTTTGTAATGTCTAACTAAACTGCAATGTTGTGTATTTGCAGCGTGTTTTACACGATTTCTCAAAATAGTTAAATAACTTTGTAGCGACTTGACTGATAATATCGTCTTTATAAAAATTATACTACCAAACTGTAGATACATTGATGCTTGTCTTGTCTAATAAAAGGTTTATCTACTTATCTATTCTTAGCAGGTACCTACCTAACACGCAAATAATTATAAATCTTTACCCTATAAGTATATGTATAGGTATAATCAATGATTGTCGTAATAAGTAAGTTAGTAGGTATGATGCATTGTGCCCTACACAATTTAAGTGCTCATAATATTATATGTAACAAATATATCGAATTTCATATTCGAATGCCTATTCAAATTATGGACGGCAAATATGTCTACTGGTAGGGCCTGCTTTCTTTTTGCTGTTACTTAACTGATCTCTCTCGCTGCAAACAAAGTAACTGGACATAATAATTCAATTTAGTTAGACGGCTACTTGATTCTGTTTACGAGGGTGGAAAGGGTTTCATCAATATTGCATAAGCTATGAAATATTACAAGTATAAGCTTTCGCGATATTGCTGGGCCGAGGGGCGGCGGCGGCGGCGGCGGCAGGTCACACTGATTACTTATTGATGACTGCGGTCCACCAGTCGGCCGCCGCGCCGCCGATGATAAATTTGGACCAAATTGTGCCATTGATCCGAAAAATGCGATCGTGCCGATAGACCCTCGGCGTTGCTGCAGCGATGAAATATTCAAATACCTTTCGGCACCGATAAGAATAATAAATGGTTCAAATGTTTAAAAAATATTTAATTTTGCTAAAGCGATTGAATCTGGATATTTGATAAAGGTTGTCTGTCTTATTTTTGAATTCTTTGGTGTGGTGAGAAATTCGTTTGGATCTACTGTTGTTGATTTATTCAGATTGCAACATTATATCCTACTCAGGCAGTACTTACTAAATGAATGTGATACAGTAATGTCTCCCTATAGTTACTTAGTTGTAATACTAAAACCACAAAATGTATCATCCGTCAGTCCCGCCAGCCAGTGGTAAAGATGAATCTAACAATACCTAACAAATCCATCAAACCGTTTAGACATAAAACCGGTATAGGTACGTACACATTCGAAAAACATTATCCTATTACTTTCGGAAGTCGAGTAAAAAATTACGGACACTCACTCAAGCCAGGCTGCACAGCGATCGGTTCCCGTCTACCCGCTGCCGTGCATGAAGTATCGATCTGCCGCGGCGATGCAAAATTGTGAACACTATTTTACATCGGATTAAAACCTACATAATTATAATGTCTTTACGATGAGGTAATATACCTACTTACTGATATGTCAAATCAAATATACTTAACAAAAGGAGAAGGTACATCGGTTGCATATAAAACCAAAATTATCTGGACCTGGATTTAATTGTAATGTTTAGAGATTTGCTGTATACTACTTTCAGATTTTATATCACTATGAATATGATGTTTTCTGTGATGTAAACCATATTAGTATTTAATAGGAACGAGCTTTTGTTTTCTGAAAATACCACATTCATTCATTCTTTGTTTTGGATATTCACTATTCAGACACCGAAAAATTATTATTAGTTTTTCAATTGTATCTCCATCCAATCATAATGTGTACGGAGGAACACAGATAAAGGTGTACAGGAGAGGTTTTAAGGTTGAGATTTTCTCAAAAACTACTTGACCTATTGCAAAAATTATTTCACTGTTTGATAGATAAAAGTTAAAACTATGTAACTGTGAAAGAATTACTAAATTCGGTACAGTACTTTTTGATAAAATCTCAACCTTATTGAGGCCCCCTTATTGTATACTTATCTCTGTCTCCGACTATACAATGTAATAATCCATAGATCTTTTAAAATGTTCGATAATCACTAAATCGTGACCAATCATGCGATAACAATCATAGAGCCCATCATGTTTGACTCTACGTTAGCCAAATTTAACTTTCCAATGACATTTGACTACACTTACAAATCAATCAAAAATGCCCTCCATAGCTTAGCTGGTTTTGTTACAGAATCGAAGAAGTTAAGTTTTTTTTCATTTCATAAATGACGAAGTTCATTACTATAAATTACTTATAATAGAACCTTCTCCATACTGACTTAAAGGCTCCTCCAGTACAATTCCAGAGTATTATTTAGTGTTATATTCCAATAGTTGAACTACATTATCGTGGGCACAGATATATTCCATAAAGTAGCTATATGATGCTTGTTGAAGGCATGGCTCGTTGGAGCGATTGTGTGACCGGCCCGAGTGTACTCGTATACCTTACATATCTCGCTTGCCCGGAATGGGCGAAGGCGCTGATTTTCATTAACCTGAAATGAGAAAAATGCCGTTATCAACGCATTCTCTCCCATTCCGAAGCATGCTTTAGTAAAATAAGGATTTAGCTTCGGCATTCCACCCACCTTAACAAGATGGGCACGAAGGATATCTGTTTGATCGTAAACTTCTCGTAAATGTGAAAAAACAATAGCCGTAAGCCTATTTTAGATACGATTAATTAAAAAATCTAAGTGGTTATCTTTACGTAATGATCATTGATTAGCGACGCGATGACGTCACGGTGAGACACTGTTAGAGAAACTTTATTAAATTAAAATGGCTGTCAGATAACTTTTAGAGATACTATATTTTGACTAGTTTTGATGGAACGTTCTATTATATTCATAGTAAGATATTTATGCTTTATTATTGAAATTAACTCTTAGGTGGCCAGTAATTGAATTAGCCGTTGATTGTCTCGCATGACATGATGGAAAAGTGGCTACAAGCTTATAACTTGTATTGTATTTGTAGAGAATTGGCAAACACTTTCACTGGCTTTCAGCTCGTCAACATCTTAGCCTCCCAGTCGTCGACAGGGCTCGATGGAAAGTTATAATCGCATTCGCGCCTGTTTAGTTGGTATTCTATAGATAGGTATGAATGGAATTTCCAAGAACAACGAAGCCAACCCAATAACTGTTACGGAATTACCTAATTCAATTAGGGCTAGTGAGTCAACTCTGTGAATGTAACTGTCAGTCCAGTCGGGTCATTGGAAAATGAAAGTGTTACTTGAATCGGAAAAGCGATCTCGACTGTGCAGGTGATAAGTGATTTTTCTAACATTGATGAAATGTGAAACTTTCTTGGGAGCGAGCGCGGCACGGTGTCAAGTGCGATTATAGCCTACGTTGTGGCAGGGCCGGGCCGGTGAGAGCGCGGCCCGGTTGCGACCGGTCGGCCCCACCGCACCACGGCCGGCGCGCGCGCACACGCCGCTCTGCGCCGCCGACGTCGCGACGCTCGCTCGCGCTGCATCCGCACCCGGGTGCGTTGGAATAACATACCCCAAATAGATTTGTAGTCGAAATTCACCTTTACATATATACATGAAGGATAATAATTTTTGGACATTGTTAACAGTGATGTTGGACTCTTAAAATCAGTGATTGTTATTGGAAAGCACGACCGTTTAATATTTGGGCTGTTCTTTTCGGGATTCAAGGGTGAGTAATATTTTATGGTGCCTTGAGTATTATATCGCAGGGCACCGTGTAAACAATGGTGGGTGCGTAATGTACAATTATGCGGGTTCCCACGTCGGGAAGCGGGCTAAGGTTAGCGGGGCGGCCGTGCGTGGTAATGAGATTAGGGGCGGTCGCGAGGCTGCGGGTTGCGAGGCGATGTGATGCGAGCACGCGCGTCCCGAGTCCCTTGCGCGTGCCTGTCCGCCGCCCGCCGCACAGCCACCCCCGCCCTCGTCTCGCACGCCGCTACCGCACCCTATTTCCCCGCCCGCCTTTGCAATACGAGTTTTGTAGGTACTTAGTTACTTGAAAATTGTTGTAATGTGCAAGTTAAAATGTAGCTCCGAAATACTCTGTTGAACTCCTGTATTTTAATATTCATCAATTGTTGAGATGTAAGTATTTTTATAATGCTCGTATAAGGATACATCTGTAAACAGCTGACTCCACGTCTGAATTTCTGGTACCTATGTGTATTATATTTCGATAAAGATTTAATTGTTCGACTACAAAATACATTAAGTATAGGTATCTTGCGCGATGGCGATTCAGACAAACATTTCAGCTACAACAACAAAAGTTGCTACATAACAGGAGTGGAGTAAGCTTTTGAAAGATTTTACACGAGTACGTTCATACTGGTTTATATACATATTTTTAACCTCTACGAAATATTTAGATTATTTATTATTTATTCTTTTTCATATTCGTAGCAATTTAGTCCCAGTTGCAGTCAAGATGATTATTATTCATTGATGATTGATTATTAAGTAAGGAGAAAATTGACACACGAGAAATATAGACGCCTGAAAATATTTTACTGCACTTACCTAATTTAAAACTATTTAAAGTATCAACTTTTACAGAACATTTACTTCAATGAAGTCCACGTGATGTCGATCATTCCTATCCTAGGTAGAGTTGACAAATACTTGAAGTATACAATTTACAATTCATGTACAGTCGACAGCAGATCAATGGTAATACTTGCAGTACGATTTCAAGTCTTACGACGCACATAATAAGAACTGTCAAAAGTAAAAAGTGTTACCATTGATCTGCTGTCGACTGTACTTGCTCTACGCATAAGAAGAACTTGAAATTCAAAAGTGTTACGATTGACGTACTCTCGACTGTGTAGGTACCTCTACTTGTAGTTTGTACATCTGATAATACCGCTGAGCTGTAAAGGTTAGGTCGAGTAGTAAAGTAACCCATTTAGGTTTAACAAAACCCTGAGTTATTCACTGCATATACTTAAGCGTGCAGTTTTGTTATAAGAGTACATACATTGTACAACACCACGAAGTAGATTTCAATTGTCACGACCACAATCTAATTGATCATGGACATTGTAAACGTATCGCATATAAAGTAGGTAGGTATATGAACCGTAAGGATGAAATCATCGCTAATTTATATCACATTCTTGTCCGTTTGTCTCGTCTGTTGGAGTATCGCTTATTTATTATCATTTCCTTCTACGATCACATTATAGTTATTGTGATGGCTATGATTTCACACACGATAAATATATTTTATCTGGTTTTCAATCGGGTTTGTGTTTGTGAAGTGAAAGCATCGATTTGACAAGAGCTATAAAGATATTATGACGTTATCATTACTCTTTGTTCTGGTAATTAGAAGGTTAATCAATGTAATTAGGTTTTCCGAAGGTTATTTATTTATATGCATTTATATAGTGAAAAGTAACATTAACATTGTTACTTAATTTATGCTTAGTTATAATTCAATATAGGACACTTATATTTTTATAGCAAAGCGAGAGGCCTGCTCGGAGATTATAGTCTCTATATAATTGAATAATTTTCGGAACTCCATTCATTATTAGCCAGAAACCTCATTTCACCTTGTTTAGTATTTTTTTATAAACACACGCAAAACAAAGACAAGGCAAAATTTCAAAAAATACAGCAGAACGGTGGCGGTCGGTACGATGTCTTTACATAACTGTTTGTCAGTAAAAACTGAAACTGTGTAAAAACTTTACCAAGTTTACATCGCGGAACGTAGGCATTTATTGGAAAGGAAGGTGCGCTCTATTGTTTTTATTTTATCGATTTTGCGCTGTTCGTACCTACCGAACTATTTCAGAGTTTATTCTGGTAAATAAACTTTTTTTAAATGGGCTTCCATATAGTTGAGAGGTTCTATATTTTCTTGCGCTGATAAGTTTTATTAAATAGTGATGTACTTATATGATATTTTTTTTCAGAATCTTGTTCGAATCTATAGTCAAATCTAGTACATTCGTTAAGAGATTAGGAAAATAAAAATCGTGTTTTACAACATGTTATGTGTATTAAACAATAGTTGAAGTTATCAGTCATCCTTTCGGTATTATTTAGCCATAGAGTTGAGATGATTGGTCCATTGCCTAGGATACGTAGGATGTTAACCTCAGGCTGGGAAGGATCACACGGGTGCGGCCGCAGCGGTCAGCAAATATATGGTGTGATGTCATACCATGACGCCCACCAACTATGATCCCCAGTTCAACGACGCTGAGAAAAGTTCGTGACTAGGACCTATGGAAAATACTATTTTAAAAATTATATCTTCAGTCTGTTCAACAAAGTACCAATCTCACTCGAGTTCTTCCTAAAATATCTGATAAAATTGGAAAATCGTCAACTGGTACATATTATCAAATCTCATTTTAAAAGCCCGAAAGTCAAGAACTTATAAGAAGCTAATTTAGAAAACGACTGAGAATAAATTCGGAAAAGTTGCCACTTAAATTAAATTGAGCGTTCTTCCATTTATCACAGAGAGATGCGACATTTTTCGTAATTTACAGCGACGCTTCGAATTTTGAAAGGCTGGATTCTTCCCGAAAATATGGACCTTACACATTGTACTAATGTGTGCTATTTTAGTTACGCTATATAACATTAATCTCGGGTACTTAATCTTGGATTTTGCTAAAACGAGGAGGTTTTGTAGTTTAATAACTCACTCCTAAAGCTCGTGGGCGATGTTGCTCAGCGGGAGATCAACTTATTAGGTTCCCTCGTTTTGCATCTACCTATCCAAAAACGGCACCTTCACCTTATGTATGTATATCCAGTAAATATTTTATGTATTATTATTATTTTTAGGTCTGCTATTGAATGGTTTCAAAGTTGTATGTATTAATTTTATTTCACTCTCTTACTTCCTTACCTGCATGGCTGTAAAACATTAACTAACACATTAGGTTTATAAGTCGAGTTTATTTTTCACTGGAACATTGAATAGCTACAATAACAAATAATAAGCTTGGTGGCTTTATTAAATTTCCTTTAGGCTATCGTATATCTTGATCCGCGACTATCGCTCGTTACGCCTCTCTGCCGGCTCTTTTCGGTGACACATATCTCGATAGCGTTGGGAACACTCGCCTTTAGAAGCGGTTGCTTCACCAAAGAGAAGATTTTATCCAACTTATTTCAATTTCGTGCGAGATAACTATACACCGAG
The DNA here is from genome assembly GCA_963506565.1 of Tachystola acroxantha. Classification (NCBI taxonomy): domain Eukaryota; kingdom Metazoa; phylum Arthropoda; class Insecta; order Lepidoptera; family Oecophoridae; genus Tachystola; species Tachystola acroxantha. Next base: position 8,467,113 of record OY735872.1, read on the forward strand.
GGCGCTGCGTGATGAACTGTATAACGTAGATCTTAGTAGGCACATAGCTTGACATAGCTGGCTAGAGTAGAGACCGACAGTCATGTTGTTGTTGAATGCCTCGCGTTGACTTGCCGGGCCGCTATGCAAATGCCGCGTGCCGATGGAGTCATAGTTCGAAAGCTAATATAATATAAATTGCGAAACTGTAGAAAACGTTCATTTTACATAATAACGGGTATTAGAAAGACGTGGAAATCTTTTGTCGCATATAAATGTAAGTTTAAAACTTTGCACGTGCAAGTTTATAGTCCGATTATAAACATAAATATCTATCGAAGTCGAAGAAAATCGAGTTTGGATTGACTAAACTACTCGTATGAAAATGATACAAATATAGAATAGGTGCATAATAAACTGATGTCACATTTACAAAACTTCACTATGAATAAAACAACGTACCTGTACCTACGTAAATTAGTAGTGCCTACTATAGGTAGAGATAGTACCTACCTGCGTGCAGTTGTACTATTAATGTATGAACAAATGCAACGAATTGCGCCCCTAGTGCTCTGCAATGCATATTTAACACGGACAGGGCGATAAATAAGCGGAGCAATCAGTTAACCGTAGCTTTACATTGCGAGTTGTTACCTACTGCGCTTGCCCAACGAGGATCCTAATTAGATGGCTGTACCGATAGCGATTGGCCACTGGTTTACTAGGAATATTGCATACTGTTACACACTCGTTTTTACTTTTATGCACCTACTACGTGAATATTCATGTCAGAGGTGTTGCACAGCAACCGGTCATGGATATCTAACGTATTTTAGAAAGTGCCCACTAGGGAGACGGCACGAGACGGAACAAAGAATGCAAAGAAAATAATTAGGAAAAAATAGTAGGTACCTTATTACATCATAAAGTACATCGCTAGTAAATATTATGATCTAAGTAACCATACGTACACTCGAGGCAGACTATGTTTAGAACCTTGTGCATTTCTATAGAAAAATATTCATATGATCGTACCTATGAACTAGAGCCTCAGGTTAGACCAAGTCTAGAATCGAATCATAGAATTATTATGAGGCGACTACTTTAAGTCGCCGCCTTTATAATTAGATTTTGCCGACAATCGCGCGATAAACTTGATAAATGAGGGAGAGAATGCCTTACTTTCCTATGCAAAGTGATAACAGTGTTTGTGTGCCTGATAATACGTGATAAACTGAAGAGTTACACGTAACCGCGGGTTTCATATACTTTCCCATCTATGCTTTAGAAATTGGAACCGAATGGAATTGAAATAAAGAATATGTTGAAGTGTAAAATTCGGAGTTTTTATATCTGCTTACTTAGCCAACTGTACTCACTCGTGGATGTCATTTTAAGTGCAGTTTAATCTTCTTTTTGATTCACATGTCTCTCGAATGGAGCTACGGGTAAGCGTATTCATGTATATTTGAGTTTAATTTAATATGTAAATTTTTAATAATTACCTATACCTAAACATGAGAGGTAATGCCATAATATTATGGTCCAATAGATACGGGCAAAGCGATGCCGGTTCAATCTACCTCTGGATTATTGTAGGAAATCGCTTACATAGTGCAAGCTTTAGTTTACCTACTCGAAGCGTTTGATCAGAAAATTAAGCTATTTAAACTGTTAACTTCTTTATGAAAAAAAAACAATGTTCCAAGACCGAAGTAAACTTCCATAAAATATCATAGATGTAGGTCTAGGTTTGCCAAATTATAAACATAATTTTACACAGTAGCAACAAAAACAATAAACATTGCATCTCACCTAGTTGCCCACGAGCTGTATAATTGACTATGTTTAAAAGCCAAGTCTAAAATAATGCGCTGCACAAGATTACTGTCCAGAGCACTGAATATTCAGACTGCCATTAGAAGAATGGATTCAACATTCTATTTTATTTGGGAACTTTATGATACACCCACCACATATTTTAGGCAACGGTATTTTAATGTTCATGTTCTCAAAAATCATTGTAAACTATTTATGCAAATTATTTTTTGAGCGGAGTACCTCTTCAAAGAAAAGCATAATCTAATAAACACAACCTCTGGTATTGTGTTACTATGTTACACCGTGAAGATTTAATTATGAGATATCGCTGAACAATACCAACAATACCATAGTAAGAAACGATATATGCAGAACCGATTCTTTGTTCGAACCGTGGCAGGCAGACGTGTAACTAAAACGCGGACTCTACAATTGCTCTCATTTGGTAAGTCATGTGCAAACCGAGGCCACTGTACGATTGCAGTCCGCGAATATACCTACGTTTTGTGCAACATTACATTTATCAAAAGGTAACATCACTAACCAAATATGCATGCCGTTGATTGCACGATTAACCTTTGTTCCAGGCTTCATCTGAAAAAAAAATACACAGTTGAACACAGTGCAAACTGTATCGAAATCTAGCAGTTGTCGATTTTTCGAATGAATACAAAATATACAAATAACCTGTCTAAAAAGCTGTAGAGGGTAGAGGTAATATAGCTGCGTATATTTATAGTAGGTACAATCAAGTCCATTACATAGCGTACGAGTGGGAAAGTTAAAATGTCGATATTTACAGTAGAAATTGTCGAGAGTCGTGAGAATAAGCGAGTGGTCCTAAAGAACGGGACTCATATCCCAGGCGTCGGGAGTAACGGGCCGCAGCAGCCCCGGGCGATATGCTAATGTGGCTCTCCACGAAAGCCCGCGCCCCGCGTCGCGTCGTCGCAACGCCTCTGCTGCGAGCGCCAGTGCCACTAACCCACATCTCGCCATGGCACTGATGCGATGATGCGTCTGCTTGTGGTCAACGCGTTCCCAAACACGCTCGTTACACTTTCATATCGATCGACGAAAGTACTCAATGACTAAAAGTAGGAAGTAGGTATGTCTGTTAACCGGTGAGATTGCTCGTCATGATTGTTGATATTTGTATGTTCAGAACTCGGAACGAATTTATTTGATTAACGGTAGTTGTGAATGTTAACTCTTACTGATCTTCTTTATAAAACTTAGACTGGCATATTTTAAATAAGAAACGCCTTGGAAAATGGGGAACTTGTTTCACCTGTTTTTTAAAGGAAATACCAAACGAAATCGAGATTACTTTGCCGCCGGGCAGCATTTATTTACGAATAAGTGGCTGCTAGGCCGTATTTGGTTGTGTATACTGACTTAACGGATACGAACGTTTCCGATCTTAGCTCATCTCAAAACGTTTGAGTGCAGTGCAACGGTGAAAGAGAGAGGCCGCGCACAGTTCTTGCGGGCCCATCGACATTCGCGGGCACAATTCTAACCAATATTGCATTTTTATTACGCAAGTTCATGAATAATTGTTTGTCCACAGGTTTGAGCCTCAAAGCGGTGATTGAATCCGCGCAGGCGCGCGTCCACGCGGCATGGCGACGGACGTGGTCGGCGAGGAATTCATCACCATTGTGCCGGTGGGAGAAAACAGACCCTCCGCCCCTACCGAACGAGATTCCGCTTTCGTAACTGTCCTAACGGTTGGTGCCGCTACTGGTGCCGCTGAAGTCGTTGTGCGAAGACCTCGTGGTGCGCGTCTCGGACTTGGTCTTAAGTTTGAAGGGGGATCAGCTGCTGCCGAGAAAGTGAAGAGACTCCTTGTTCAGTCATGTGCAGAAGATAGTCCTGCAGCGAATGCGTGTGCTCCATGGGGTAAACTTATTCCAGGAGATGAAATTTTAGCCATTGATGGAACATCAGTTTCTGATTTGACTAGAATAGATTGTGTTCGGCGGCTCAAAGATTCTGATGAAACTTTAACACTTTTAGTTCGACATTTTGAGTATCATGGTAAATCGGATGAAAAAGAAATGGATAATGCCGATAGTGTGATTTCTTCAAAAACAGATATCCTCAGACCTACTACACTTCCTCCACCGGTTCCACCTAGAAAACTCGGGAAGAAAAATTCTTTCAAAGATAAACAGACACTTCAAACAGTTGGTGAACAAAATGCAATCATTAACACAGACGGTCATAACCAAACAATAAACGGTAAAGACACTTCGATAAATGGCCAGCACAACGGGCTTTCTACTATGACTAAACTGTCAAGAAAATCTTCGTTTGACAGTCACATCCATCGACAAAATAAAGAAGGTATAGCTTACCTAAGAAAGGGTTCCCCTGAGGAAGTCAGACGATTAGTTCGTCGATTGTCAGATGGTAAACAGATGCCACCGGAAGCTGAAGTTTACATAGATTTGTTATCATCAGAGTGGGAACGTTGCCTTCTGATGGCGGACGCAGAGTCCGATGACACAGGTAGTTCTATTTCTACTGTTGTTGACAGGTTGGGATCTATGGCAAGCTCCGTAGAAAATAGCATTCCATCGACGCCAACAATGCAACCTAAAACTATAGATATTCAGAAAGTGTTAAACTGTATCGAAAACATTGATTCCAATATTCTTAAAGATATAACGAGCACCAAGTTTTTAGAAAAACATAAGGATACGAATGGTGATTCTAAAGAAGGAAGAGCGATGCCAACGAACGGATTTAATAATCAAGACAACTGCTTCCATTCAGGAGAAACTGTATCACATGTGAAAAAGTTACAACAAAATGATAAAAATAACAACTCTTTTGTTCAAAATGTTACTTACACCACCGAAACAAACAAAAACAGACAACTGCTTGACACAACAGACACGAAAGTCGAAACACTTCCAGAAAAGCCTAAACCTATGCCGAGAAATACAAAAATTGAAAGATCTCTCAGTGAGAAAAAACCAAGGCCCATTCCCATACCAGAGACTCCTCCACCACTGGTTACAGAAACGCTTTTGACTCCCACTAAGAAAAATTGTATTGAAACATGGTTGCAACGTTCAGAGGCTGAGATGAATAATAAGACTATCGAAAAGCTTGAAGACAGTTCAGTACCTGAAGTGTTGCCTCGACTTATTGACTTTGTACCCAAGCCTCAGTTCAAAGAGTGCGGGAGTGACTCGGCAGCGCTGGCGCGGCCTACCACGGCGCCTCCGCCACCTCCACCTCCAGCTGAAACTCGAGAAGACGGTTCCGGAGCATCTCTCGACACCATTGGTGAACTGGATGAAAGTAGCGACGTGACTGATAATGCGTAAGTACTTATAAATAATTTTGTATCTTTATTTAGTTGGCTTTATTTTATCTGGAAAACTATTTTAGAGGAACGCAAATTAAGTTAAGTTATAAAACTAAATTAAAAGTTGTTATGGACGGTTATTCTTATATTATTCACATAATTAACATATCTGAGGACGACTTTAATTAAGAGAGACGTTGCATAACAAACTAACTATACGTTTATAACTACTTAACGTTTGCTATATCGAGCTCCCTTGGTGGTGTCATGCATGATTTATCATATCACGATCGCGAGTATATCTATTGCCGTATGAGTGTTGCAGAATAAATAAAATTTACAAACATTCACGTTAAATTGCTTCTCGGGTGAACAATAAACCTTCGTCGCACGATAAATGTACCGTCAAAAGATGTTCTCCGCTGTATTCGTCAACGGCTCTGCGTACTTCTTAAATAAATACGCGCCATTCAGGACATAAACCTGCCTATTTGTCCTCACGAATTGTCATCCTACCTACAATGTAAACTGTCTTGTAAGTAAGTATTTAGGTACTATTACGTTCTATTACAAATATAAAATGTATATTACCTAATTTTCTCTTTTCTATGCTCATAAAAATCAGTGTCAGTCTGTGCGCTTATACTCTCAAGAACCGCTATGTACAAGACAGCAGGTGAAGTGAAAAAGAATGATTTTTTTGTGATTTAACCCGGGTTTATCTTGTCAATGCAAGTGACCATTAGAGGGTTGCCTAATAAGGATTTTACCAAAAAAATTTAATAAAAATATTTATTAAATATGACAACAATTTCATGTCAGAGCACCCCAGACATATACACGCTGTATGATTTGGAGCGGAATAAAGGAAAGCGGACTGATGACCAGACTGGTGTATTTCCCATTAGAGACAATAATGTAGATCTTTGACTCACCTGATCATCCCGTAAAAATAGTTCGCACTCAGAGCGTAAGCCACCAACCAACACGGAAGCACACTTTCGTTCCGACCTGCAGGCGGACCACTGTTCTCGGCTCATACACAGCGGATAAAAGGTTATATTGTTATTCAAGCACAGAAAGTAAGCGGGCACACATAACGTTATATATTACAACACACAATGCGGACAAATGCGGGTTTAATGATAATTTGCTGTACGAATGCACATTTACATGTCGCCACAGGAGCTGCCAAAGCGAGACTAAACTGTCATCGTCTATGATAGGTATGCAAACTCTTTAAGTTGTATTCTTCTTCTTACCGCACCAGGTGGCGAGTCACTGGCAAGTCTCCAATCAACACCATTACCAACCAATAAAAAATACACCAACTTGGCCAAAACAGATTCCACCGCCTTGAAAGGTTCGCTTTCAATAAACTTTAACTAAATGAGGCTAATCTCAGTAACTAAAAACAAATGGATAAAGGGTTTAAATAAAATGTGCAAACCATGCATGTCTCTGTCTCACAGAGCATCTAAAAGTAACATAAGTAAATAAAATACTATCTTTTAATGTACCGTCACTGGTTAGGGAGCGGACATAAACGAATTATTGGACGTTTGAGAGTACCGTATTTAGTTTTCAAAAGAGCAACTCTTACTCTCCCATCCTTCCCCGGATATAATTCTTGAATAATACCTAGCGGCCAATGTAATGGAGGTGTGTTGTCATTCATTATCAATACTACAGTACCCAATTTGGCAGGACACCTTTCAGTATTCCACTTTTCCCGACTTTGCAAAGTGTGTAAATACTCAGTACTCCATCTCTTCCAATACGATTGAACCAACTGATCTAACAACATATACCGCGATAATATGTGTTTTCGTTCCTCTGTTACTAGAGCAGCCGGAAACGCACGCAATGGAACAGTATTTAAAAAATGTGCTGGTGTTAAAGGTACTGGTTCGGTTGGATCCGAGCTCAGACCTAATACCAATGGCCTTGAGTTCAGAACTGCCTCTATCTGACATAGCACCGTCAGCAACTCTTCATATGTCAAAATTTGACTTCCAATAACACGAAATAAATGTGTTTTAAAAACCTTAACGGTGGCTTCCCATCCTCCTCCGAAGTGAGGAGCATTAGGGGGTATCATTTCCCATTCAATTTTGTTACAGACTAATTCTCGTTGCAAATTTTCTTGAAACGGTATAGAACGTAAAAACGAGTGCAAATCATTGATGTAATTACGAGCACCTATAAAGTTTGTGCCGTTATCTGAATATAGTTTCTGTACAGGGCCACGCCTTGATATGAATCTCTTAAATGCATTGAGAAATGCTTCAGTACTTAAATTCGGTGCTACCTCAATGTGCACCGCTCTTGTTGTGAGGCAAATAAAGATACACATGTATGCCTTTTCCGTTCTAACTCCACGTCTTCGCACTAAAGTAATATTTAGTGGACCGCCGTAATCCACGCCTGTATGCGCAAACGGTTTAGAAACCTGAAAACGGCATTCTGGTAAGGAAGACATTATTGGAGATAAGTTAGATCTTGGACGGCATCTGAAGCAAACATTGCATTTGTATATACGTGATCTAACTGCGCTACGGCCAGATAAAATCCAATATCGCTGACGAAGCAGCGACAGCAACAGTTGCGGTCCTGTGTGACAGTTCTTACGGTGATAATAATCAATTAACAGTTCAACAACGTGATCTTTATGAGGAAGCAAAATAGGATGCTTATGGTCGTAAGTCAGCTGACTATTATCCAATCGCCCTCCAACACGAAGAATACCCTTCACTAGAATAGGTTTCAATTTACTCAATGCTTTTGGGCAGGCTTCTCCCATTCGAATTGCCTCAAAACAACTAGAAAAGTATGTCATTTGTATCGCTTTAATAATTTCTGTTTCGGCGCTTTCTAAATCGTTAGTAGTGATTAATCCCTTAGAGTTCAATTTACGTATAAACCGTAACACATATACAACAATCCTCAACAACTTCGTCCACGACGACACTCGCTTAGTTAAAGTATACAATAATGACGGTTCAAGTTGCGTAGATGGCAGTGACACTATTTTCTCTTCAGGGAATTGCCTTTCGCTGCCTGGTATGAATGGTTTAATCGGCCACAACGATGAATCTAAACTCGCCCAGGATGGCCCATTCAACCATAATTCATGTCCTATAAGCTGGGCTGGAGTTAGTCCTCGTGACAAACAGTCACTCGGGTTCTCTTTGCCTTTAATATGAAAGAAATGGGACGCTGAGACATTATCTTGAATTTTAGTGACTCGGTTAGCTACAAAAGTCTTCCAACGATGTGGGCTAGAATGAATCCAATGCAGTGCCACTGTTGAATCCGAAAATGCATATAACCGGTCAATCGTACAACGTGGTTCAAAATTATCCAAAACTAACCGAATTAATTTGGACATTAATAACGCAGCACAAAGCTCTAAGCGAGCTAAACTTATCGTTTTCAAGGGTGCTACTTTGGACTTCGCACAGAGCAAACGAATGGAGATTGCTTCCGAGGTCTGTACGTGTAAATACAATACCGCACCATAAGCTTTCTCGCTAGCATCCGAAAATGCCAATATCGTAACAATACTGGATTCGACTATCCCAATATGTCGCGGAATGTTCAGCTTAGTTAATACTGGTACTTCCCTTTGAAAACGTTTCCATTCTTCTATAATATGCTGAGGAGGAAGCTCGTCCCAGTCTATTTTCAAAGACCAAAGTTCTTTAATCAACAGTTTCGCATAAAGAATCACGGGAGCTACGAAACCCAATACATCCCAGAGTCTAGCGATAGCTGATAATATATTTCTCTTTGTGCAAGGTTCCGCGCACGGAGTAACGTCAAACGAAAAAGTATCACTTCGAGGATCCCACTTGACTCCAAGAATTTTTTGATTATGATCTGTATCAAAATGCACCGATTGCGGATGCAAATAAGATTCTGGCAGGTGATTCAATAATTCTGGCGAATTACTAGACCATTTCATGAGGTCAAAACCTCCAGCTTTGAACAAGTCTATCAATTGCCGCGCTCTTTCGATACCATCAGCAACGTCTCCCACACTGGAGGCCACATCGTCCATGTATAAACCATTCTGTTCTACTATCGTTGCTGCTACAGGAAATTGCTTCCGTTCGTCCTCGCAGAGTTGTTTTATTGTTCGCAGCGCAAGAAAGGGGCTGGCAGATAGTCCAAAACAAACTCGTTGAAATTCAAAAAGCTGTAGTGGTTCCTTTGGGTCAAACCTATAGAGTATTCGTAAATATTTATAAAACTCCGGATGAACTTTAATTTGCAAATACATTTGTTTCACATCCGCACAAAAAGCAATTTGGAAATTCCGAAAATTCAAGAGAATCCTAAAAATATCCATCTGCAAGTTCGGGCCAACGTGCAGCATTTCATTTAAAGACACATCTCTATCTGTCTTAGAACTTGCATCTAATACCAGTCGCAGTTTAGTGGAAATCTTGTCATTACGTATCACTCCATGATGCGGGATTATGTAACCCTCTGATATGTTGTCATCTGGCACTGGTGCTAAATAATTGTTATCCAAATATTCTTTTACAACTGTATCATAAGCGTCACGTAGTGGGGGTGACGCCTCAAGCCGGCGTTCTAGGGCTCTGAAACGTTTTTCAGCCACTTTAAACGAGCTACCTAATTCTGATGGTTCCGACTTAAAAGGAAGGCCCACTGTGTATCTTCCAGTTATATCCCTGGTAGTAGTCGCTTTGTAATAAGCTTCACACTTTTCATCTTCTTTGCTATGTATCTGTTTATCGCTACAAGGCACTTCCTCAAGCTCCCAAAACTTTCTCATCACTGTCTCTATAGGTGCATTCGAGCTTGTAAAAAATGACACAGTTCGACTAACTGGAGTCTGCGTGGGAGCACTGCCCATCAAGATAAACCCGAGCGTGGTCTGGATTAAGTCTGGACCCGCTGGCGAATGATGAATGCGTCCCGGTCGCAATAGTCGCGCAAATAGTTGGGCCCCGATTAACAAATCTATTTCGCCTGGTGTGTGGTAAGTCTCGTCTGCTAACGGAACGTTAGCTAAATACGTTAGTGTAGCTGTATCAATTGGGGCCATTGGTAATTGATCGGTGATACGTTCCACTACCAATGGTTGAATATCATATGATTCAGTGTCACTGAAACGGGATCGAAACGACAACTCTGTTGCTGCGTTCACGCTACTAGGCGAACCACCAAATCCGTGAACAGAAATCGGACTCGTTAAAGATTTTAAAGGTAAAGACAATTTCTTGCAACATGTTAATGTTACGAAGTGATTTTGAGACCCCTGATCAATTAAGCAACGAATAGCATGTAAATTACCGAAGCAATCGGATACGTGAACTATCGCTGTCGCTAGTAAAACTGTTGACGGTTGCATACACGGAGGAGGCAAAAAATCACCTGAACGTTGTTGCATGGAGCACAGAGATACCCCTGCGGCACCAAAATCCTGAGGGTCAGCCTCGTTATCGGTCTGTAAGTTTTCCGTACAATTGTCTGTTGCTGTTGTTGAGCTATCTTCTTCATAAGTAACATAGTTATCCGTCTTTTCAACTAAATCAAATGATACAATATTCTGAGACACAGGTAATGACATGCAAGTACTTTGTCCGTCGCCTAAGGTTGGAAGGTGTAGCAGCGAATGATGTGACTTGGACTGACAAAAATTGCAGACATTTGTAGAATTGCACACATTACCTTTATGTCGAACACTTAGGCAATTGAAGCAACCCCCTTTTTTCTTTATCACATTGAAGCGCTCTCTGACAGATAAGCCAACAAAACTAGGACATCTGTATAACAAATCGTGATCATTGCTACTACAAAAAGGACACATGACACTTTCGTTTGAAGTCACAAATGAATGCGCAGGCTTTCCCGTATATGGTTTAGGGGGTCCTCTCGCGGGGAACTGCTTCAATTGTGCCTGTTGCTGCACTTGTCTAACGTTCGATGTAGGAACAGATGGGGCTGTTCTTTCCAGAATCTTCACCTGCTCTCTAATGAATTTCAACAGGCTACTGTAAGTAGGTAGCTTCTCTGATCGGACGGACGATTCGAATAAACGGACTGTTTCATTGTCTAATTTTCTCACAGCCATATACATGTATATGAAATCTAGTTTGTTCGATATATCCAATCCTTCAAATGCTGCTGTGGATATGGAAAATTTGTCGATAAAAGAGTTAAGACCATCCACAGATGGAAACTGCATTTTTCTGAAATTGAACATCTCATCTAGATACGCTGTACCTAGAACCCGAACATCCTCATACTTTTCTTTTAATGTATTGAAAATCAAATTGTAGTTATCCCCTGATGGGGATATCCCAGCAATGGAAAGCAAAGCCTTTCCCGTCAACTGATCGCATAAATAATAAACCTTTTCCGAATTAGACAGATTATTATTATTGTGAATGTTTTCTTTGAAACATTCAAAGAAGGTGGGCCACATTTTGATATCTCCATCAAATTTGATCAGTGGTATAGGAGGCAAATTAATTTTATCAGGTTTGGTAGACGTTGCATTAGGCCCTATACGAAAACAACTTGTGTTATTTTCTGCCTTTATCGTCTCTACCACGTGTATCACTTGTGAGAATATTTCCTCAAATGATTCCCAGTTGCTGAAAGTGGGAATATAATTATCATCAGCCATCATTCTAGCAGAATTCCTATCTTCTACAATTTGGCGAAATTCGGCACGTAAAGTCGCAATATTAGCAGTAGAAGCTAAAAATTGATTTTTCTCCGTAGTCGTTATAACCGATTTAGATGAATCATACAGCATTTGCAATCGTGAGAAGTAAGACCTTTCGTAGGCCTCTAACAATAAAATTCGAGCCATTTCCTTGCTCGGTTTGTCTCCTAACTCGCCTTTCTTAGTAGCCATTTTTAAGCCGACTACTGTGTATGCAGTTACTCAAAAATGCCAGAACACAACAAGTCCAGGAAACATGTTGTTACCAATTTGCCAGATTAAAAGGTTAAACACAAATAAATGGACCACCGAACAATTTACTCACTTACGAAAATCGTATTATGCCATACAAATGGTCAGGAACAAAAACACTATGAATAACACACTCCAACATAAATCAGTAAATTAAAAAGTATTTCGTACTCACAAACTCAAAGAAACAGAAAATTAAAAAGAAACTTGGTACTCAACTACTCACAAACTCAAAGAGAAATATATACCTAATTGCTGAACGCGTATCCTAGCAACAGGATGACAGGCAACAACAACGCTTGTTGTCAAATTAAAATAATAAAATTAAAATAAAAGGTATTCTAAATTCAAAAAATCAAGAAGAAATGGCGAGAATATGGATGGCTTTTTCCATAGGAAATTCTGTAATGCTAAGAAAAAATGCGGAATATTATGAGTGGACTGTATTGAAATAAAATGCGGTTAAATTAAATGCGGTTAAACTGTATCCGGTTCGAATCGGACCAAATGTATGATTTGGAGCGGAATAAAGGAAAGCGGACTGATGACCAGACTGGTGTATTTCCCATTAGAGACAATAATGTAGATCTTTGACTCACCTGATCATCCCGTAAAAATAGTTCGCACTCAGAGCGTAAGCCACCAACCAACACGGAAGCACACTTTCGTTCCGACCTGCAGGCGGACCACTGTTCTCGGCTCATACACAGCGGATAAAAGGTTATATTGTTATTCAAGCACAGAAAGTAAGCGGGCACACATAACGTTATATATTACAACACACAATGCGGACAAATGCGGGTTTAATGATAATTTGCTGTACGAATGCACATTTACATGTCGCCACAGGAGCTGCCAAAGCGAGACTAAACTGTCATCGTCTATGATAGGTATGCAAACTCTTTAAGTTGTATTCTTCTTCTTACCGCACCAGGTGGCGAGTCACTGGCAAGTCTCCAATCAACACCATTACCAACCAATAAAAAATACACCAACTTGGCCAAAACACACGCTGTTTTTAATTTACGGCTAGCATTCTGCTAATTTCTACGGTTGAGTTTGTTTATTTGTTTAGGTATACTAAAGAGAGCAATCCCATTGCCATTATAGGTTTTCACTCAAGTCAAACAGTAGATAATATTATAAGCACCAACAAGGCGTACATTAGTTTTGAAATCCAGCTTGCTGGGTTTGGAAAGCGTAGATTGACAGAGTACTTAGAGAGTGATTATTGGAGTTCGCGGTGCTTGTGGCTAGCTAAAAACTAATTTTCTCCCTCCACTTTCCACTAATTACCCATACTATTGTGAGCAAAGGGGTTTGCAGGTCGGTGCCTCCTCGGCTTAGCACCCTTTTTTGTAAATAATTTAACGAGTTCTTTTACACGTTTAGCCAAAATAATTACTGTCTTGCTCGTAGACATAATATATGTATAAATTCAGAGTGAATATTGGACAACTATCTATTAAAAATATATGTATATTATATATTTGCACTGAATCATTGTAATTGTAGCAATAATAACACTTAAATAAGAGATTAAATAAATATTTTATAATACATAACATACTGTAACTTTCCGCCCCGAGTTGTCTGCAGTTTTCGATTTTCCCGTAGAAACTCGACATTTTCTCGCAGTAGGACACGTGTTATTCCGGGACTCCATCTAATTGTATGCACCATTTTGTAGAGAACCAATCAGTTAGATAGTTTTAACGAGATAAAACGGGAGCTACCCACACCATTGCGCAGTTCGTTCTACACTCACCAACTTTAGATTTTATCGTAACTGTGACTGCAATGTCACCGAAATATCGGGAGCTTAATTTGCAATATTCATGGTAAGGACATTGGACAAATGGCCATAAGCGCAGACTCAATTTTTTTTTGGAGTTAGTTAAAATTTGACAAATAGGAGAGATATCGTACTTATCCGTAGACTGAGTATCCAATAGACCAGCACCCCGCGTACCCAGATTTACCCTTTCTTTCTGGCAGCCAGGTGTTGCCTAGGAAAAACTATTACCAAATATTAAGGGCATTTTTCACAATAAAATTATAAATTATAGATATGAATATGCAAAAAAAAATGCATTGCATATGTTTTTGGTAAAACTATATTTAGGCATATAAGTAATATATAATTTTCTAAAAAGTCGTATTTTGAAAGCATGATTTGTTATTTTTTTTATTATTATTAATGGACTCGACAGTTCGTCATTTGCCAATGTCATGTTACAGAAAATTCAATATGTAATAGTCTTCTATCTTCCTCCAGGGGAGTCGCAGTAGCGTCTTCACCCTGGGTAGCCGCGTCTTCATGTCTTCATCCAGAGGAGACGCCGTAGCGTCATCACTCTGGACGAAGCAGCTCGACAGTCACGTTCACTCCCGAGCTCGTAGCAGGAACTCTTGATAAAAGCTTGAAACCCCAGATCTTGCTCAAATTATCCAACAAATTCACCATATTGTCACTCGCGAACATTTTCTGATTAATTTAACGTGATATTAATCTCAAAATAACCACTGTAGACATTAAACAAAAATTATAAAATAATTTTGCAACCGTCGTTTCCCGCCATTTTCAAAAGCCCCAGCGTGATTTGTTCTTTTCTACCAATCAGTGTATCTGACAGTGACAGCAAACCCATTGCTATTTCTATAATCCATTGCTCGGATGCTGTAACAAGAATTATAATATTAGGAACCAATGAATTTCAATTTAATAAGTACGTCCGCGTCACGCGTCACGCGTTTCGGAGAAAAAGGTCATGACAGACAGACAGATGAACGGACAGACAGACGGACAACAAAGTGTCCCTTCCTATAAGGGTTCTTTTTTACTTTCGAGGTACGAAACTCTAATCATGTCAATCGAGTGAATCAATCATTTTGCACAAAGTAATAGACCTAGTAACTAATAAATTAAACTAGGTATTTTAAATTAGGACTAGCTAAATACTACTGTAATTCCCATACATATAATCATTAATGTTTAAAAACCGTGTACTTATCCAAGTTTAAAAAGTTAGAGGGTAATGATGGAATAGTACCTAAGTACTTACCTGCTTTATTTAAACAACAATAAACATTAAAAATAACTATAAGTAATATTATCCTTAAAAAAAAAATTTCGGTATGTTGGACCATTGAGGGTAATTGGATGACTAACATCAAAATGCCACCCCATATCTAAACTTTCCCATTGACATTTTTACATTGGAAATTTTGTAAATAAGACTCAACATACTAATAGATAAGCCAGGAAAAGTTGTTTCTAGTTGTGATGCAGTAATTAGTGAAGGAAAGCAGATTTTCACTCAAGGGGGCGTAATCACTGGGTGCAATTGAAAACATGCATTTACAAGTTGCAGTAGAGTTGTTAAGTTAATCGCTGATGCCTAGTACGGACGGAAGTCCTATATGATTTGTTAGTTTTCTTGAGTTAATGTAATGCGTAAGTACCTATATGAGAATAACTAGGTGTTGCATGGTGCGCGGGCCGCGCGCGGCCCGCGAGACTGCTTTGTTTTCGTGTTGTAGGCGCCGCAACTAAATAAACATTATCCGGATTGTTCGCTGTGCATATAATTCGTGCAAGCCATCCACTAATTATATCAAGCACCGCCCGAAAGTTGCAAGTTCAAAACTCTGTGAAAAACATTTATTCGGAAAGAGTTTGCTCATTTAAAGTAGGTTATTTTTGTGATTTATGAAGCAAACAACGCTCGAAATGCCCGTATGCCAGAAACTTAAAGAAAGTTTTCAAAAGCCAAACGTTGCTAGCTGTACACAATTTCCATAACTTTGTTCATAATTCGAAAGGCAGGGGCATCTTTCAGCCTTTGGTAGCGTGGGGACGCTCCGGGCTTCGCCCTACGCGGAGCTCGGCCAATGGCCTCGCAGGCCGGCTCGGCCTTCGGCCTCGCAAAAGTTACTTGGAAGGTGGGGAGTTGTTCTGCTTGGCAAGGGGACGCTTCGGGCTTCGCCCTACGCGGAGCTCGGCCTATGGCCTCGCAGGCCGGCTCGGCCTTCGGCCTCGCAAAAGTTACTTGGAAGGTGAGGAGTTGTTCTGCTTGGCAAGGGGACGCTTCGGGCTTCGCCCTACGCGGAGCTCGGCCTTCGGCCTCGCAAAAGTTACTTGGAAGGTGGGGAGTTGTTTCTGCTTGGCAAGGGGACGCTTCGGGCTTCGCCCTACGCGGAGCTCGGCCTGCGGCCTCGCGGTGTTCTATCGCTTCGGGCTTCGCCCTACGCGGAGCTCGGCCTTCGGCCTCGCCGGAGGGTGCTCGGCCTTCGGCCTCGCTATAGTTACTGATAGATATTTACCGCACGCAAGTAATCCTTTCGTTTCGTATAGGAAAATTTATTGAGAAAATATTATGGTTAACTGCTCGTCCGCCATTTTGTTTTTCCAAAAATTGACAATTTTCTGGTATACTGCATCATATGTGCTACGAAGTGGAATTGGTTGGATATTCCTCATGCGCTCGTGCTAGGCCAGCTAATTCGTCAAAGTTTGGTCTGAAATGTCCAAATTTTCAATCGGCTATATTTCCGCCGCCATTTTGTTTTTCTTTTGTTCTTCAATTTCATCACAAAGTAGGTCGACCATGTGACACGCGTTCCAAATTTGAACGAAATCGGTTGGAAAATGGCGGAGATGGCATCACGTGACCCGCCGCCATCTTGTTTTTTTCACTTCCCTATAGTTTTCCTCTGGTCCAATCACTAAACTATACAACTCCCCCCTACATCACTTTCACCTCCGGGAACTCCTTCAGACTAAACGGGACGGTCAATCAGTGAGTCAGTCAGTGAGTGAGTGGTAGTCGAGCTATATATATTAGTAACTAGGTGTTGCATGGTGCGCGGGCCGCGCGCGGCCCGCGAGACTGCTTTGTTTTCATGTTGTAGGCGCCGCAACTAAATAAACATTATCGTAGTAGTAGCGTGGGGACGCTCCGGGCTTCGCCCTACGCGGAGCTCGGCCTATGGCCTCGCAACCCGGCTCGGCCTTCGGCCTCGCAAAAGTTACTTGGAAGGTAGGTAGTTTTTTTCTGCTTGGCAAGGGGACGCTTCGGGCTTCGCCCTACGCGGAGCTCGGCCTATGGCCTCGCAGGCCGGCTCGGCCTTCGGCCTCGCAAAAATTACTTGGAAGGTGGGGAGTTTTTTCTGCTTGGCAAGGGGACGCTTCGGGCTTCGCCCTACGCGGAGCTCGGCCTACGGCCTCGCGGTGTTCTATCGCTTCGGGCTTCGCCCTACGCGGAGCTCGGCCTACGGCCTCGCGGTGTTCTATCGCTTCGGGCTTCGCCCTACGCGGAGCTCGGCCTTCGGCCTCGCCTCGCTATAGTTACTGATAGATATTTACCGCACGCCAGTAATCCTTTCGTTTCGTATAGGAAAATTTATTGAGAAAATATTATGGTTGGCTACTCGTCCGCCATTTTGTTTTTCCAAAAAATGACAATTTTCTGGTATACTGCATCATATGTGCTACGAAGTGGAATTGGTTGGATCTTCCTCATGCGTTCGTGCTAGGCCAGCTAATTCGTCAAAGTTTGGTCTGAAACGTCCAAATTTTCAATCGGCTATATTTCCGCCGCCATTTTGTTTTTCTTTTGTTTTTCAATTTCATCACAAATTAGGTGGACCATGTGACACGCGTTCCAAATTTGAACGAAATCGGTTGGAAAATGGTGGAGATGGCATCACGTGACCCGCCGCCATCTTGTTTTTTTCACTTCCCTATAGTTTTCCTCTGGTCCAATCACTAAACTATACAACTCCCCCCTACATCACTTTCACCTCCGGGAACTCCTTCAGACTAAACGGGACGGTCAATCAGTGAGTGAGTGAGTCAGTCAGTGGTAGTCGAGCTATATATATTAGTAATAACTTACCTAACTATTTTTCTAGTTATGATATCTGACAAGAAATCCGCCGAAATACCTAATTTAAACAAGTAATTAACGGTAATTGGCTGATACTTATTACTTTTTTATTAGTGAATATTTACACAAAATGGGAATAATTAATTAACCCGGCGAGCGTAAGGCTAATATTTGTTACATTGAGCGTAAGGTGGGTGCAGAAAACCCATATGGTCGACTAAACTTTTTAATATGTTCATAATATTTTATTTGTGTTTTTATTTAATAATATAATTAATTAATAACTCAAGAATATATTGAGAGAAAAAAATAAGGCAAACCAAATTTTTTAAAATTTTTATTTACGAAATTATCAAAGTCAATATTTTTTACTTAAATACCATGGCACTTAGAATTATTATTTTATAAAAAAGTAAACTTTAACAAAAACAAAACAAAAGGCTTTTCCTACTAGCTAATAAAATTTGCCAACAAATGAGATCAAATTTGAAACTACCTATAATTATTCAGAATTCTCATAATCATCTTCATTTTGAGCACAATGTCCACACATAAAAACGGCATGTTCCATACATAAATAACGATTAAAATAACAAGCGTATTGCGGTCTTTTTAGTAGGACATATTTCATATCTCCTGATAGGCTTAGGAACTTTAGTTGGAGGTTGTTGTGAGCACGAGGATTCTTCGTATGACATTATTAATTATTTACCTAAAAAAATAAAATAAAAATAAAATATAACGAATATAAAGCAAAAAATGTATACTTGAATTTGTGACAAGAAGCGTAAGGTGGGTGAAATTCACCCGGCCGCAACTTGGACACCGTCTAAACACCTCGCCTGTCGGCGGCTATGACTGCAACGTGACACAAAACGCTTACTTACCTACCCCTGCGCAGATACTCAGACGCACAACTCGTTTTGACGAACCAGACAAAAAATATCGAACGATTTATTAGGTACAGGCTGGGTGAATTACACGCCGCTCGCCGGGTTTAAATGGCTATAATTAATAAATAAGTATAGTATATAATAAGTATAGGATATAATTAATATGTAGTAGGTAAGTGTGATCGCGACCTGTACGAGTATATATATACATATATATAGGGAACTTCCTAAGGAGGAAGTTCCTAGAAGGGTAGGGAATCTATTTGATATGCACAGATAAAGATACTCACGCACGTGCTTCATTTATGAATATTTGTTGAACATCCATACGTGTCACACGTATCTATACGGGTGCTTTTTGTTTTGATATGCGTGGAGATAATGTGTGCTGCCACTCATTTGTGTTTTCGACATACGAAGCCTCCCCTTACAAAGGAAGCAAAGTTACCTATACGCTACGTGTATCAATGAAAAGAACCGCGGTATATGATAGACAAGACATACATCGTGATTAGATGACTTAAAGGGGGAATGAAGATGATGTTAGAGACATTTTGTCAATTTATTACTATTTTAGATTTGATATAACTTTAACCCATGACAACAAGTACACAATTTTGTTGTAATAACATTTTTAATAAGATTAGTATTATTATATTTCTGCTTTCACTGCCACACATACGCATTGCATACTGTACGTACGTATTCGCTACATTTATTAAGAAAAGGAAACTGTCATGTGAGTTCTTTGACAATGAGAATCAAAGACGTCTTTGAGCAGCAATGTTTGCATAACCTGACAAAATAACTTCACACAGATATGATAAATGAATGTCTAATATAGTATATTATATGTAGGTGTTTTCATTGTTATCTCCGCAAACAATACTTTTACCATTTGCACAGGAACAACGGGCGCAAAGAAAGAAAAGAATATTTTATTCGGAACGGATGACACACATGGAAAGTTTTCTCTATTTTCATGCAAACTAACAATAGCGGGGTGGCGAGGGGCGGGAGATACTAGCCATCTGCAGCCCTCCTAGCTCTGAAATTGCACCTCCACCTACGTATTAGTCAGCGACATCCTAACTAACAATTTCGCCTGGGGAATGATGCCAATCAATAATATTTGGATGTTACACAGCTGCTCTACTATACTCAAATTCCGAAACTTATTTGAAACAAACCCGCGACAGATTTCCTATTCAGCATATTTGAATAATATTGTCCTTTCAAGAATAGTATTTTGCCCCGTCCCTTATAGATATACATTATACACCTATAACAAATATTTAATATTATATTTTAGGTAGGTAGTATATTCCTATCTACGAAGTAGGTATCTCTCCGACGGGTCTATTTTTAAATAAACTCCATAATTATTATTCAGATATACCCATATCTGCAAATTGTACGTGAAAATTTATGCAAGTTGACACAATACAATCTTCAGCAAACTCGCAAGGGTAGGTTGGGTTGGGTTATACATATACGAGTACGATTTGTTATAGGGATTTTATCGGAGTTTACTTTAATTTTATGTTTTGATCGCATGCCCTGAGCGTAGAGTCACTGGATACGAATATTTTCACACGTCTAACTGATATTTTCCTGCTAATATTATCATCAATTCATCATCATAACGACTTGTTTACACCTTTTTTATTAACGTCACGAACATAATTGGTAAAGAAGTTCTAGGAAAATATGATTTATTTATCAAGCAGAAAATCGTCACGGTTTTGAACGTGAAATAGAAAGTCAATAATTGCGATATTACTTCTGAAGTTCGATACAATTGGCCCGTATGTGTGTACCAATGTTACGGCTACAAGACACGCATCGATGTATTGTATCAATAATAAATGGCTTACAAACATAATGGACTGTTATGAAGATTCATTGCTGTAAAATATTTGATGGCTACGAGTAGGTACGTATCTCATGTCTGGAGGATGATCGATGCGTTGATATAATCGGCTCGTACTAAGTTTCTTTTCTTTAGTTTGATGGGCGTATATACGGAGTTTCAAAATAAGTATGTGACTGTTTATCCATAGGTGAACAAACCACAAATAAATTCCGCAGAAGCTATTTTTTTTAACGATAATTACAACACTTTATTGTACGCGTATTGTATTTGATATCGCAATGCAGTTTAAATTACGAATGTGTGGTAATCAAGACCGTTAATTAAGAATAAACATTCTAATTTTTACCAAAATAATGTACAATTGGTGAATATGAATAACTTAATAAATTAAAGAGTTTGGAATCCATTATTTAAAATATCAATGGTATAGGAAAAATTCCATAGTAGGTACCTACGGTAAGGGATACACTTTTGACAATTTCACAGGGTAGCCCAGTAGAAATCGTCATTAAAAGCACAAAGCATGATGTAGTTCTGCATTTTTGATATGTTGTAGGGATCAGTTAGGGTGATGTAAATCCAGCAACTTCGAAAAACTTGTGCTCGCTGCGCACCACGCGATAAACTACGAAATTTTGGGACTTTTTTCACTTTTTGCTCTAAAAATCATAAACTATGCATTTCGGACAAACAGTATTCAGTATTCTTACAAAGTCAATTAAATTATTGACAATTTAATTGACATTGTAAAAATACTAAGTAATTTTTCTCGGAAATGCATAGATTATGATTATTAGAGCAAAAAGTGAAAAAAGTCCCAAAATTTCGCAGTTTATCGCGTGGTGCGCAGCGAGCACAAGTTTTTCGAAGTTGCAAAAGACATTGCTACATTTCAATGGAGCTTTGCCCCACCTACAAAACTACGTGACCATTTAAGCTGTACCTACCTATCATTTTGTTGGGGACTTATTACAGGTTTCATATCGCATAATCATAATCAGTATCATTTTCTACTACTATTTTCTGAATTCTTAATTAAGCTGCTTTTTTCGAATCGCAACTTGTACAAAACTTTATTTTAAACCAATAATTTTAATAAAAAACTGAGATATTTTTACATTTATTCGTTATCTTGTACAACTTGCGGTTGATGGTGGGGCAGAATCTGGCATGGTCATTTGGATTTACATCACCCTAACTGATCCCTACAACATATCAAAAATGCAGAACTAGGTACATCATGCTTTGCGATTTTAGCCTTTTTTGTGTCGATTTCTACTGGGCTTAGGGGCGATAAACATAATATCGATCTGGGTTTTTAATATGACAGTCATATATAATTTTTTTGAAGGAAAAAAATGGCAATGTGAACTTAGACGAAATGTTCTACCTATCATTTATCCACCTACAGGTTACGTCTACTCTAGTACGTACGTATCACTTATCTACATACACACACAGGGTTTAGAACTGTTTATGCTAAATACTCTCACTCTCAGTAACAAATTGCTCTTCATCAGCAATGGCGCGAAAGTAACTGGAGTTGCTCGTAGTCACTTTTTTTATGGACTTTGTATAATACTTACGAGTACATATAAATCTGACTGAACCCTTTCCAAACAGTCAAAATTATGTTGTTGCATCCTATAGCTATAGATTTTCTATAGTTTGGGGTAAAAACTAGGTATACGGTATGGTACAATGCGATAAATATATACATACAAACACATGCGTTAGGTTGATCAAAACTAGATACTCGTATGAATGATGAAATTTAGTATTTTAGAAGATGACGGAACCTCTATGTAATTTATTCGGTAAATAAGCTTAATGATGACGGCAGGTCTGCGATAAGTTTGCAAACAACCTACGTATTGCTAATAAGTACTACTTTAAAACCCTTGTTATCACAATGCTTGTCTGTATACATATATAGAGTACATCCTACAATTTAGTGAGTTATTGTCTTAATAATTTAAATCTTACATTTCCATAATCAATATACCTACATACAATTTGATAATTAACGAAGATGTTTAAATAAACACAAAATTATTTAAATAACCCTGTTTTCGTTAAGCCCCGTTAACCTAAAAGGCTGTGCAGGTAACTCTACCTGCATGATTAACCCGATTAGTTAAGTCTAACCGGGGGCTAATTGGTTAACTGGCCTGTTTAAACTCGTTAGAGCTGTGGAGTTAATATTTTGAACACGTATATTATTTAAACTAACTATGTAACGAACTAATGACAGAATACGGTACTAGGCGTGTCTAATTACCACCGCGTTACACCCACACTTCTTACTCGTAACTGTACACTCGAATCGGATGCGAAAATATGCTCTGAGTTTTGCTTTGTAATGACACTTAACCCAGTTTGTAATTTATCCAATTTATGCCCAACTGATGGAAAGAAAATGGTATTCTCTTTTCTGAGGTATGTCGATTTCTTTATGTCCTCCTGTAGCCTAAACAACTTGATAGATTTTGATATATCATGAGGTATTGTTAAATTCCGTAATCACTGGGTTGACGTAGGAAATATTATGCCAACAAAGAAGGCGGTTTTCATTTGTTTATGTAATAATTCTGCTTGTTATTAGAGAAAATATCTTTACAGCATTCCAAATACGATGAACTCCCAAGGTCGATTAATCAAGAGTTTAGCTTGAGCTCGCTCCTACAAATGTCAAACATCTATGGAATTTGACGTTTGTAAGAGTGTGCTGGACACGCTAAACTTGCGCTCAAAACTGTCTTACGTATCCGTCTATTCATGGACAGTTGAGTGTGAGCCGTCTTTGAGCTCGTTCTTAAAACTGTCATAATTTTGACAGTCGTAACACTGAGCTTAAACTCAACTAGCCCTGAGCGTTCTCCAAGAAATCTCTCAGCGAGAACGGTCCTTATACATCGAATATTATACTCATAATAAATAATTTTGCACGGCTGACAGCAGTGGCCAAGTGTAACACTTTGGACTTTGGACCGTTCTTATTATCTGCGTCGTAAGAGTTGAAATCGTACTGCAAGTGTTACCATTGATCTGCTGTTATCCGTACCTGTATGTACTGTGGCTAAATAATAATAAAGTACTGTGTGATAAATAACTATCTGCTGATTGACAAATAAATTCAAGTCTTATTTTATTTTATTACTTTTACGTGTTTAATAGTTAAGTTTAAAAGTGATAAAGGACATTGTTCATAGCGCCATAGAGCGCAGGCTCAAAAAAAATGATTTTTTTAGCTAGCTCAAATTAGACATTAAATAGGAGAGATATCGTACTTACAAAGGCTGTACAAATAAACCTTTTATCCTTATGGGGTTCTTGTAAACTTGCATTTTTATTTTGAAGATTTAGGTTAGGTTACCCATCACAAGTTCACAACAAATAATTTCTAGCCACAGATTATACATTCTATCACCAATTTTTTTTTTAATTATTGGCTTTGCTTGCATTAGCCACTCACAAGTTATCACCAAAATAAAGGGAAGAATATTAACAAAGAGTTTACTCCTTACGGTAAAATCACAAAGAAGAACAAAATGGCATTTGTTGAAGGCTACACAAGGAGTATTACTCTTTTTAAAATTACTTCTCCTTTTTGTGAGACGGGACTTCGAAGTGTCATTGTCGTCAATAATGACGTCTGGCTATTTTATAGATTTTATACCAAGACGTGGTAGTACATTCTCTTTGCTTAAAACTGAATCATATTCAAGGAGTATAGCACAGTATAGATGCTTCTTGGCTCGTTGCGATCAACATGACTTAAAGATTAGGCTGTGCTTTGCGTCATACTTCGCAATACAAAATCGGCGGTTTAGCGACTGTCAATTTAAGCCATCGATAAACAGTTTTATTTATAAGAACCATTTTGAGTTTGATCAGGAAATGACGCATTCAAAATGGAATAATAAAAGTCGATATAAAACTAATTTATTTGTAAATATGAACTGAATAATTTCCCAGTACAATTTCTATCTAACAGGAGGTATAAAAATATGAAATGAATATTGAATGTTGTCTCAATAGCAGGACAACTCTATCAAGGGTGGGCCTTGGATGAACAATGTCCTTTCAATTTATTATTGACATTTACCAAATCATGAGGTAATTATTAATTATAATAACCGGTAATTATTAATAATTTTCATGTTAATCACATTTACCGTAACATATAGATAAATTACAAACAATGCCCCCCGACCACGAAGGACGGATAGGCCGGCCGTGGCGCTTTTTTTCCTTCAAAGCCGCGACCTAGGCTGTTAGATCGACTAATGAACCAAATAATTAAATAAATAACCCCTTCTTTATATGTAGGTATAGAGTTGCATAAGTTTACATTGATGTTCCTATCGATCTAAGAACTAGCTAGATAATATTACCTTGTTTTGTTACAAAATTCACAAAAAGGTTATAAACAATTACGGGAAATTAAATGTGTTTCATTAACTGTACAAATATATAACAAATATATAACTGTATAAATATATAACTGTACAAAATATGTCCTTCTCTATAGCATAAATGAAAAGAACTTTATTACAAAACAAATAAACCCGCTACTGTTTGGCCTAAAATGTCGTATCCCGTATTCAAGATGAATGTAACGATCGATAAAACAAATGGATGTAGGTAGCTGTTCAGGCTATTGGTGGTCACAAATGAACTAACATACACATATACTGCAATGATGTTTATTGGGTTTGATAGATGCAACTAAAGAAATGAGTGAAATATCCTATTATGATACAGAAATGTGTTTCCACCGTTGGTAGAGGCAAATTCGACTGCATTAATTACCGCAGTGCGCCTGCTGTCTTACGGACTACGGGTGAGCTTAGTGAAACTTGTGTAGCAATAGCACTTCGTGTAAGCGTAGTGGGTAGCCTTTGATAGATTTATACATAGGGAAATATTTATAAGTTTATGCGTTAATAACTTGAAATAAATCAAATTAAAACATTTTACTTCAATATTTTTATGTGGTTTGACGAAAAACATACGTTCTATGACATTAGAATGAAATGAATGCAATAATTTGGTGTAAGTACATTTTTTGATCACGACTGTATTGTACAGCGGTGATAATTGTATTGTCTATTTTGCTACAACATGTTTCGAAAGATATTTCTCTGAAGAACTTTGAATTCGTTAATAATCTTGTGGCGTCGTCATCCTTTAAAGTCTTCCTTCAAACAGGAAACTGTTTGATCAAAAATGGATAAACACGCACATGTAGTCAAATTATTCATACTGTCACGGCTTTAATCCTATCAGGGAATTTCCTGACCCGTTACATAAATATTTAGAGCTTGTTATGTGGATAGTTGGAAGCTGGCTTGTGCACTTGGGAAACGCGTTTGTTATCATATTCGACATCACATTGCAACATAGTAGAGTCCTCCACAACCAAGATGTACAGAGGCTGGCGATAAAAATTCGTAAATAATTATTTTGACTTATTATCATTATCACTAATCACCAATACATTTCCTTTAACAAAAACTTTCAAACCATCTTATTACTTAAAACGCACCCTAACAACTTTTGTACATCCTAATATCTACCATACATATCTAACTTGTAGGATGACCATGTTATTTGCTTTACATCGCGGTATTATTTTCATATAATTACTTATAGACAGGTTTCAAACTACTGAGCAATAACAACAAGAAGCAAGTAAATAGGCTAAAATTAGTAACATTCTCTCGCGAGTGAAAAGTGGGCTAAAAGCATACCTAGATGACACCAAAAACGTATATTTGTTTTACACATAGCAGACACGATTGTATTTGATCAATTAATGCAATGGCGACCTGGATTTTAGAGATGACACAACTGGGCTATATCCCGAGTGGTGATCCATGTAGTGTAGAACATTAAATTGACAATTCCAATTTTGGTATCAGGGATATTGGCAGCTAGCCAACTTAAAAAAATAATATCTTCCAATATAATAAATTTTATTAAAACAGCTATTTACGAAATGTTTATTACGATAAATACTATTTTTAAATGCTTATTTATAACGTGATTCAATGTCGGTATGTTGTAGTTCGCATAATTGCGAAAAACGGCCGTTTTTGGCACATTTGTGAACTACAACTTAGCTTGTCGCAATTATGCCATGTATTGTATATTGAAAAATAGTATTTATCTTAATAAACATTTTGTAAACAGCTTTTTTAATAAAATAGATTATATTGGAGGATCTTTTTTAAGATTGGCGGCGCTAGTTGGCTCTATGAAGGCTCTTAAGAGAGCTTACCCACTGGCTACATAGTATTATAGATAAAAAAATGTACGAGGTGCTTGTGTAGGTACGTGCTTGTGTAATGTATAATATAATATTCAAACAATAAATGTAATATAATTTTGGGCCTATAGTTTCATTTGATTCAATTTGACGATTAGTGGTTAAAATATTCACGTAGATTTTATTTGGAGCTATCGCAAGTTTGTATGAGATTGATCTTCTGTTCTATGTATTAAAATTATGTAATACGTACTAAACGTATTTGATAGGTCAGTAGAGTCAATTACGAGTGGTATGTTTTGTACTTACTATAATATGCGCTGTTGAGAGTCGAAGATAGTAACAGGTCAGGTACTTTGATTGCCCAACCACAGTAATTTCTCTTTCATTTTTAAAAAGTTGCACATGCATTTTAAACTGCTTTCACTTTAAAAATGAGCTACCTATTACGTCTTTGTTTCTATTTTAGGTTTGAAATCTCAAGTTGTTAAAAGTAGCTGTGCCGTTTGTTGGTCAGTAGGTGGTATTTGCTATTAATTCGATTATATCACGGCTAATTTCATTATTCAACTTTCAAATGTAGACCTTTCATATTAGGCATCACTGACCGCATTGGTTCCATCGCTACATTTGTTTGCTAAGAACTCTGTTCTCTTTGAGATAATGAAGCAAGTAACGTTCACGATATGCCCCAAATCACAAGTTCTAGTATCTGAAAGAGAAAATATGACCAATAACGCATATTATACGGGGCGTCTGATGAACTTTCAGTGCATTCGATCGATCGCCTCTCAATGCATAGGTACCTACAGTGTAATTGATCGCTGGTGTACACAATGTTGACTTGTCCTAGAATGCGGCTGGGCGTGGCCGTTGCATGTAATCTATTAGAGCGGTTTTGTCTCATATCAATGTGCAAGTCACTACCGACATGCGCAAGGCAATGTTCGAGGTCACACATTAGTCTAGCTGGTCATGTTCTCTAACGGACCATCTTCTTATTTTAGGAGCATACATGTAGGAGTAGGTACATACATACTTGTATGCAATATGCGGCGTTCTTGTTTTTATGAAAGGTAGATCTTGAACTGAGACTTGAATGTATTCTGAACACTTCTCAATGTTGACAGTGATTCTGATTACGTAAACGATTACATGTTATTCTATGAATATAATTCATTTCACTTGATAGATTCGCGTTTGGTTTCGTCAAACGTTTCTGGCTTAATGATGCTTCATGCGTAAGCGTGGCCTGTTTTTAATATATCGGTTGGTTAGTAAATTATCTGCTTCTAAGTGGGTTGAGCCGTCTGATGTCGGTGTCTATGTCGCTGGTAGCTCGCGGCCAGCCGCGGTCCGTAACGGGACTCACGCGCCGGCCGCACCGATTGGCCCTGCAACTCGCAGACGCTGTCTCTTCTCTGCAATCCAATACATCTAATACTGTTATTAAATTTATGTGTGTATCTGGTCGTACTTTCTCTCATGTTTGATGATAATCACCGGCATCGATCACGGCGATACTATCGATATTCTGTTTCTTATCCGCTTAGCATATTTTAACACCCACATTAGAGCTGCTTTGAAAGAGTTTTGTAATCGTAAATCGTAATGATGGTAAAACTGTTTTAGTCGATTTGCAAACAATGATTTACGTAAGGCGGCGCTGAAGACTGAGCGTTCATTTACGTGACCGATTCCATTTAATTTTGATTAGTATACCTAGCCATAATAATTGCGAGGAATTGCTAAATGCGGTTCTGTAATGCGGTAGGGATAACGAAGTATACTTACGCACATATAATTACAACGAACATCGACGCTTTTCAATGTAAGTAGGTATGGTATGGAATTTCTGACTTGAGAGGCGGAAGCGGCGGGCGAGCGGGCGCCTTGATCTTGTACGTAATGTACAGGGTGGAGACGTGAGTGCTTTTATTTATACGAGTCGCAATACTCGTAAGATCGCAAAGAAGTGATTAGACATTGCTTACACAACTCATTAAGTATATTTAATAAATATTGATTAATGGATTCAGGATCTCTCTTTGACTCATACATAATGTCACAACAATATGTGTGTACTTTGACCTATAAAACAATAATTTGAAGTTCTTTTTTATTATTAGAAAGCAGTGACAAACTAGTAATGACAGGTAGGTATCTATGAGACGACCTAATTAAAAGAGGAGTTCTTTTGAAGCCTCCTGTTCTGAATAAAAGTGGCATACTATGTATAGAAAATATTGCAAAGTGCCTCTGTGATGACAATAGCACGTTCGACCCTGTTCGCACGCCCGCGTCCTACTCTTCACGTATCGACTGGTCGGCTGCCCTGTTTGTAAAGGCGCTTTTAACTTATTTACACACACAGTCATCATGTAACTGTAGGAGACTATTCTGATAAATACATTGCTGTCAATACCGGAAGAAAATTATTGTACTCATTAGGAAAGTTCTAATGTCACCAAAAGCAGAACCACATACCTAATATAATATACTAGACTAAAACTTACCTACACTCCTACTTAGATACTCATATGGATACTTGTCTATAGTCAACTCTTTGGCATTATCTTCATCGGTTTGAAATTCGTGAGAACACATCACATTTCTCCCTTTGCACCCCCAAAAGGGCGCAATGTCGCCCCTTCATGGAAGGCGGTGACATCGTATAATTTTTGGAATTTCATGCTTCTAGGTGTACAGAAGAAGGGTTTCAAACTTCTAGGAATCGTATCTAGGGTTGTAGTACCTAATGTCACCAATATTATAAAATGTGAAAGTTGTAAAGCATAAAATGGATTTTTTTTAAACAGTTAAGGTATACTTATAAAATAAACTATAACCTAAAGTTTGAATGTTTGTTGCACATATCACGTTATTAGTACCGCTGGATGGTGTAAAATTTGGTGCAGCTCGTTTACCCCTGAATATAACATTGTCTATTTACTTTTTTAATCCCGCATGTATCTGGCTGGTGTACTGTAAACATCGCAGACAGCTGCGATACGGTACGGTCTAAGACAAAGAAAAGTGTACAGTAGAGCTTTTAAGGTTGAGATTATCTCAAAAACTACTTGACCTATTGCAAAAATTCTTTCACTGTTTGATAGATAAAAGTTAAAACTATGTCACTGTAAGAGAATTATTAAATTCGGTCCAGTAGTTTTTGAGAAAATCTCAACCTTATTGAATCCCCCTGTGTACTTATCTCTGTCTTCGACTGTACAACTGATTAAAAACATAAAATCAATTATTTTACTGGATATTTTGTATTTCTTTGCAAGGTTTCAAAATATCCACTACAACTATTCAAAGTAACCAAACTTTCTATCGGACACTTATTTACACATTCAGATATTGTGCCTGACATTGTCTGTGTGGTGACCCAATTAAATGTCTATTCTAACTCAGCAATTAGCATTCTCTTAAAATAATAATTAATAATAATAATTCTCTTGGCCATCACATTTTACGAGCAATTCGGCTGTTTAATATTAGGTGAACTATCAGGCTTCTAACCTTTAAATATTATACAAACACTTAAACAAAATAATATTATTAATATACAAACTCTATATTTCTGTGAAACAATTTACAACAACCATAATACAATTTAGCAATACCAATAATACCTGAAAAAAAAACTAAAACTAAAGTAATCTAAAAGAAGACATGGGACGTAAAACAGATTAAGTTTTTGGTAGTTTTACCACTGGTTAAAGTAAGTGACATACACATAGCTTGCATACATGCATACGTGCTATGAAAATAAATGAAAATATACAAATGAACTGTTTTCCACGATTACACTTTAGCACATCTCTAAACTCGGAATAAAAATTACTCCATATTTAGATTTGATAGTAGGAATGAAATCGAGTTAAATATTAAAAGTAACAGATTATGTACCTACTATATAGCCTCTGCTTGTTTATAAATTTATAAACCAATGTTCCGTATTTCATCAGATAACCTCAAAAGTTTTTACATTACCCGTAAAATACAAGTTTACCGATTAGGTAGGTCTACAAAGGCACTTAGTTACTTTACGTCAAGTAAGTACCTAACTAGAAACTGTACTACTCTATGAGTTGCTGACTCGCAAACGATAAACGGTAGGTAAAAGGTTCGTAAACGCTATTAATAGCGGAATAAAAATCGCACCAATAACGAACCCCGTAGCTAATATTTTTACATATTATAACTAGCCAGCGAACTTATTGTAACGAACCATGGCACAGTCGAAAGCAGAGAAAAGTTATAGGGGTTCTCATTAGGGTTTAGTTTTCTAGAAAACTACTAGCCGGAAAGTATTTTTTTTTCACTTATAGATACCTACCTAGTTTAGAGCGCCGACTATATTGTAAAAGAGTTTTTAAAATCGATCTAGTCTATCTAGAGCTTTTTTGATAAAATCTCAACCTTATAATAGTTCTTACGTACACTTTACTCTGTGTTAGAGCGTACTACGAGATATGACCGTACTAATGGTACTGAGATAACTAGCATGCGTATTATTTACCAGCAATCTAATAATTGTCACATTGCCCAGTCATGCGTCGTAAACGCTCGGGCATAAGAGGATGAGCTTTCACAACTCATTACGATGGGAAAACTTGCCGGAAAAGCCGGTAGTGTGCGCGAGAGCGAACAGAACACTGCAAAACATGCATGCTGTTATTCGTAAACCTAGTTGAACCTCACTTCTTTTAAATCGTGTTGCTATCCCTTTCACACTTCGGTAAAAAAGGTTAAGGGGTTGCTAGCTGTCAAACTCAAGCGCGAGACAGAAGATGTCCCGCAGCGGCGGAGTGAAGAGCACGGACACAGTGACTCCATATTTGTATTTTTATTAATTTTGGATGTATTTTGGCAGGAAAATAAAAATTCGCCAACAAAATACAGATTATTTTTTAAAAACAAGGTCTCGTATTTATAAAACCCTTTATTTTGTATGAGTAACTATTTCGGTTTAGACACAATTTTCATTTTAAAAGACATGTAAAGGGTATTTTTGCGTTTTTTTTTCTATCGACACTGTCCAATCGTGTATCGGTATTCATCAGTCTCTAAATAGACACCCCAAGATTGCTATATTTTTAGACGTTTAATTTTAGTATTTAGTCTTCATAGAAAAACTGAAAATCCACGCACACCCAACCTTAAGAAAGAAAGCTAAACGGTGGCGTAACTTTAAATCACGTTTATGAATACGCGCCCAAGTGTTGGCTGACATCGTAATGTTCTTAACACACTGAAAGAAAAGATTAGGTGTGGTTATTAAATATTCGCAGTTGCAGCTACTCGTACAACCGTTACAACTATATGGACAGTCAAGTGTTTTGCTGTTTTTGCTATTCTGTATTTGTTTTTCTAGCTAGTTTGATTGGTTATTGTTTACAATTATTTGTTATGTCTGTGATAAGGCCGTAATTGTTTAGCTAGCAATCAACTAAAGTAAATTTAGCTGCGCAACGCTGTTTTTTCAGTGCATCCACTCGAATGTTCTTCCTTCTTATGACAAACAAAGGCGTTTCCCATAAATAAACATAACTCCAGAAACATTTCTCAGAAACGCTTACTTCGCGAAAGCTGATGGACGATACCAATCACACGTAGTACGGACAACAGCAGATTAATGGCAATACTTGCAGTACGATTACAACTCTTACGAACGGTCCAAAGCCCAAAGTGTTACGCTTGATTTGCTCTGATGTGTACCTACACGATACAGCAGGCTCGATATATGATTAGTTTTCTCACAAGAATTAAGTCAACCAGCCAAGCGTCGCCTTTTCGTCAATTTCATTTTTATATTTCTTTTTTTTGCCAGATTATCTGTATGAAATAAATATTAAAAGTAAGACAATCTTATTTATATGTGTATCAATTTTAGAATATAATATGTATCATGATTGTCTTTAAATCGTCAAGAAATCTTTAGGTGGGTGAATTTTCTAGGCGTAAATGGCGACCTATTTGAGGTGATCGATGTGTTTGATCTTCTACCCTATATAATTATTATACGAGTAAGTCTTGAGTAAGTGTAACCAGTTGTTCGACATGATCGAAGCTTGTAAACAAATTCAGGTCTCTTGGCTTTTATTTCCAAGAAATAGGCAACTCTGCACAAACATTTGCGATCAGATACGGCTGTTGCAATCTGGGTCATCATATTGGGATCGTATGTTGTAGAAGTTGCAGTGAGCCAGGTTGCGGCTGCAGGCAGATAATGAAGGCTGCTGCTCTGATCGGCGATTCCGCGAAGTGTCGCACGCGGCTGCTAACGGTACCATCACCCCTCTACCCCCGCCGCCACTCCCTGCCCCCGCCGGCGTCTCTCGCTCGACACTCCTACATTTTATTATCTCGTTATTTTTAATGATCCCACGCAACTCTTGATCGATGCTTTATTTATAATCGCCGCTTAATCAGTAAGCATAGTATATTTACCTACATGCTGCCAAGCCAAGTAGGTGACTGCTGGCGCATTGTATATTAAAGCAACTTTTTTTTTAAATATTTTACGAGCAATGAGAGAATAATTTTAAAGAGAATGAAACCCCCTATATTTTATCCTTCCCTTTTTTACAGTTACAGTATCATTACAAGATAGGTAGAAGATAGAGGACAGTGTAACCACGACAACTTAACAGAAAATAATTTAGAGGTCATATATCACAGACTGAATATTGTTTATTGTTCAATGATAATACATGCGGTATTTTTTCTATGTCATTAATAGATCTATAGTCGATACTAAGTCAACTACAGCAATTAGGTACGCCATAATATGTTGCGCGTGTATTTACCTGTAAATATGTGCACCTACTTATTTTGTAGAGCGTCGATTACTTTGGCAGACCTCGAAGCATTAGGTTGGAATGTACATTAAAACACAAATACCGGTTTAATCAAAGAAGGTTTAGGTGATACAGTAGAGCTATGTAGGTAACTAAATAGTGCTCCGAAGGTTTTACGACGACACAGGCTCTGACCAGCAGGCTGCGCGGGCGCTATCGAGTGTGTCGGGTCATATCACTACTGGTCACTATGCGAATATAATGGATTGACTTACTAACATGAAAAACTATTTATCTTTAATTTGCTCTATGTTTTTCTTACGTGACTCATTTATCATTCAGTTGCTCTAAATGTCTAAACCAGCATAATAATATTCCTTTCAATCCTGATTACCTACTACAATACATTTTTTTATCAAACAACTGTTCTCTGATCACTTCATTCCTGACTTAATACGACACTAACAAATTGTAACCTCATGTCACATAATCTTTGAATTCAGAAAATATTAATCCGCACGAAAATGAACAGAAAATTCACAAATCTTTATTTTTCTGGGTCTGTATTTCGAGTGTCGATTATTATCTTTAACATACACCAACAAAACCAAAGTTAACATCGATCTACTTCTGGAAACTGGATTTAAGCCATAGGTATGTAGGTAGGTTCTAGTTTTAACTAATTGGTCTCACAGTATAAATGAGTACTATAAATTTTTAAGAAGATAATATAACCTGTCTTCGGTCTATATTACACACATTTGCCCAGTAAATTAATGGATATAAAACCTAGTAAACTTGATTTCCCAGAACATAGAGCTTTTACAAAAATACTCTAAGTTAATTACAACTGCATTGTTGTTACAGTGAAAATGCATGTACACGTACAGACGGTGTACGTATCGTATAATATATAATTTTTTTAGCCGACTGACGAAATAACGGGGGCGATGTTTTTACTATAAAATAATGTTTTAAAAATTAGTTAAGTATTATTTTCCCTGTTAACAAATTGATAAATAGCTAAAGTTGTTAGAAACGTTACAGGTGTAGATGTTATCGGCTTATGTACACGAATTGTATTGATCATTTAAATTTTAAGCAATATACCGTAGAATATTAAAAATATCCATTTAGCTTGACTTAGCCTGGCTTGTTTAGCTATGACATTCACTCACACCACACATGGTCAATGCATTCATTATACATAATGTGCTTTTTTACACTCTGTATATTCTTAGCATTGATAAAGTATGTTGACATTCGGAATATATCCTATAGATAGCAAGATACCTACCTATAGGAGTGTCTCACGTATAATACGGACCCTGACATTTCGCTAAAGGCACCGACTTGTTTTCGAAGTCGTTGATGTAAAATATATCGTATATTTTATTATAATATACTGCGTGAAGATGTGAAAGGATTCCGACAAGGCCTATTTATAACGATTCTTATAGGTGCACGACAGGATTTTACACTTTGTCTCTGGACAACAACGATGAGTTAGGTAAAGACCTGTTACTCAGATAAACCGCTTAATAAGGATCAATGCAGTTGCACCAGAAAATAGGAATTTGTTACACTCGTTTTCAAATTGAAGGTAAACGACTTGTCTATTGCCTTTGTTTGAAAACAATTAAATTAAAATCTACTGGACGTTTATGTATTATCGATAGAATTTTAACGATTTAGCAGAATTTCCAGTGAACGTTGCGACATTTAGGTATGTCTAATTCAATAAAATTTAATTGAATACACTTTATTGCACATAAAACAAAGACAGAAACCATTACATTTGCAGCAAGAGGCTTACAATTGTCTTACCTTCGTTCGTGCTATTAAAGAAATAGGTAGGTTTCAGGTTTATTCATAGTAGGCAATATTATCAAAGTCATTATAGATACTTTCTTTGGTATAGATACTCTTATATTCTGGGACAAGTATAGATTATGTAGTAATTTGTGATACCTAATTGAATATAAATGTAGATGTAGAGTTTCAGACCGAATTCCAATAAGAATTGAACGGATTCAATTACTCAATAATTGGCGTGATTGCAACGATGGACGAAGGGACGTCGAGATTCATCGATTAGGTAATGTAACACGAACGTGATGATAGCCCAATAGCTGCGAGACAACAAAAGAGGCACGTACGGCCGATTGATGACTTCGATTAACCGTTTAGGTCTCTATACCTATCTCTCACTTAGTGTAATTAGATTATTACATTAGGAGGTTTGTTCATTTATTGTGGAACTTGGATATTATGATATTAAGAAGAAAAAAAGTTTTTGTGTTTTTTCGAATTTCGGTATCAAGGTGACGTTGTTTGTAAGTTTTTATCTCATTATTCGAGATAATCTCGCTCGACTATATAATCCGTTTTCTTATTCCATTACATTACAATACCTACAGCATATTGTGTACAATGAAGTAGGTATATACGGTAAAGTAAGTTTTAATAACTATGCATGTTGTGAAAGTACCTACACTAGAATATGAACCGGATATCTAAAGAGTATTATGTAATTATTAACCGAAGTGGTGTAAGTTACCCGAAATGCCGGTAATGCAAAAGGGGGTACTAAGTGTAGAGGGAGGCTTTAGGTTCTATCCGAAAATTTAGTGCATATCCGCGAAACGTTTGATCCATATATCTAAACTTTCGCATTTATATGTATTTAATATTAGTGATCTTCAAAATGGTCGATAACTGTATTGTTTTATATATGAAAATAGTGCTGTACAAAAGTAAGCTGAGTAAAAAAAGTTAAGCGGTGGTTTAAGCCATGGTTTTCAAGGATTTTTGTTTGAATTTCGTCATTAAAATCGGTGGTGACATCTGACAAAATAAGCCACCGTTTATCCATTTTTATGGCTACGAGCCTCTATCTATATGTTCACTATTTTTATATTGTAGAGTTATTATAGACACTCTTTGAAAAAGTAAACGTTCCAAAGGTCGTTAATATATCTCGTATACAAATTCAACAGTTCTGGTATGAATTTTAACCATAAAAATATATGGTATACTTAAGCAAAGAAAATCAAATATCTATACTTACTGCAAATAAAAATAGGGTTGTAGCAATTTTTCTACAATTCTTTCAGCAGAACGAACACCTTTCATTTTTCCGAGAGCCACAACATTACCCCACTGCCGCTGGGGCGAGGCAGCAGGAGGCAGGCAGGAGGCAGAGCCACCCGCCGCCACTAATTGTTGCTATTACAGAAATTGGTCACTTAAGCTGAATTACGATAAATCACTACCCGCTGAGCTTAAAAGCTCGCGCCGCTGACGTTTACACGCCTAGACACTTGTTTAATAAATAAATAGTGCGTTTCTCATATATATAATATGATACATAACGGAACGGTAACAAAACTTTTAACGGTTTTGATTAACCTGAGAACGTTATTACCTACATATTTTTAGATAGTGAACTTTATCTGCCTCTATAGAGAAGTAATAACTTTTACCAATGTAAAGTAATCAGAGAAGTAAAAAATAGAGTACTCAAGTAAATAGAAAAATAACAAACATAATATTTAAAAGTCATACAGCGACCTGAATGACTGCGAAACTGCGAAATTAGCATCAATCGGTACTATTACGGTTCAAATTTCTGCAATGCGACGTTGAATCGCATAGCGGTTTTAATCACACGAGAAGAAATAGAAATCCAGTGACTATGACCGCTGTTTCTGACTATGTTATTTCTTTTAACTTAGAATACTTACTTACTCCGCTGGTTCAGCGAGCTGAAGTGGGTCTTGGTCTCCGAAATGAGAACGCGCCAGCATGCCGGTCCTGCACCGTCTCCCGCTACGTGTGTGCCTGTAGTAGGCACAGTTATATGTATGTTATATGCAGGTCCTTCTCGACCTCGTTAACTTAAAATAAAGGATAATTATCTCAAGTGAAGTAACCAACATAAATGTAGGGGTACCAAATACCTGAACACGACAGTAAGATCAAATGGCTAAAAAATAATTAATAATGGTTATGATATGTCCACTGTTAATTACGTAATTAGGACATTCATTGGCTTAGGTGGCAACTCACCCTCTAAAAATCTCACCTATGGGTGAGATGCCACCTTCTAAAATTGTTAGTCAACTCACCCAGGTACGGGGTGAATCAACCGATTCACCCCGTACCTGGGTGAGTTGACTACTTCTAAAATGTGAGGTGGTTATACTCTTTTCAATCATTTATTTTCTCGATGACAGATCTAGTTTGATAGTTATAGTGTTGTAACCAAATAAGTGATCTGTGGGTAGGATATCGATCCTATCACAAATCCGTAATGAATCCGAGTACAAATTTCAAAAATTATTTAACCATTAGAATGCTTCTTTATCTCTAGGCTACTTTTTATCCCGGAGAAAATATTACAACGCGTACAAATTCACGGGAACACCTCTAGTTCAATATAAATACCGATACAATATCGATATTTCAATCATAACATCACTATTTTGATTGCCATAGAATGTAATTCTATCAAAACGTTCGTTATTTATCGTACTTAAAAAAAACTACTGCATATATGGTCTCAATTTGTCTTAGTTGAATATTATATGAGATCAAGGAACATAATTAGGCAGTTGTCATATTTTTTATACCTCATAATTAAAAGTTAACTTTATATTTGCGTCATGACGCAGTTACATTCTAAGGGAGCTGTCATCGAGAAAATAAATGATTGGAAAGGGTATATGTGCTTATGATGTGAACTAGTACCAGTGTGCAGTACTTATTTTATTATTTCTTTCATTACAGGAAACCAAGCGTCATTGAAAACGAAACGACTGATCGAAAAACATCATTCGAAAGGAGCTTTTGGGAAGGTAAGGTTAAATTAAATTATTATGATAAAATTATCTATGGATGAAGGTTAATTACGTGCTTTATATTTCAAATCTAATATTACAAAATGCTGATAAAATATCACGGTAAATATTAAACGATCGCACTCACGCGGATACATATATTCTTTTATCAGTTGCGTCGATGTAATTATTTTGTAATAATTATGGCTTGCCTACCTCTAACACTTTTACGAAATTTTTGTAGGGTACCTACCTATTTTATAATTGGCTTTTACAAATCTACTGGTTACTGCAGTTATATATAATGGCATATGTACGAGTATATTGACTTGATTTTGCATTTAGGTTCAGTGGTTTTAGTTGGTAGTCACATAAACAGCCAACGGTAATACCGACACTGTAAATATTTTATGGAAATAAAGAATAATTGAGTTGAACAAAACAATTGAAGGTACACATCAAAGCATATGAAGTGTAACACTTTGAACCGTTTTTATTATCTGCGTCGTAAGAGTTGAAATCGAACTGCAAGTGTTACCATTGATCTGCTGTGGTCCGTACATGTAATTATCGTGTATAATATTTTGTAAGTGGCTATTATAATTTTACGGTAAAATATTGTCTACTGCCGTGCCTCTAAACTCTAAAACTCGTTCTACACATCTATTAGTAGAGATAATAGTTGCAAAATCGTGTTTATGCAAATCAACTATTCATCGTGTTATTGACCCTATAGAGAAATGTTATAAAATTGAAATATTTACATGCTAAAAAAAAATAATTTCTATTCTCAAATTACATAAGTAGTCGACCCTCAATTTAGAATCAGCTTCAATCGTTTGACTAGAGTCCTATCATGGATGAAAAATAATACTTAGATCAAGACAACCATATATTATTTCTCTATAAAGGAAATAGAGAGTGCTTTGATGCACAAATAATTTTGTTTATTTAACATTTTTTCTGGTTAGTAATCACTGGTAGCACTTCTTGTATTCGCGTTTTTGGACTAGACTAAATCTGACAGATTTCTTACACTAAAGTTTTAAAAAATGGTAAGTACGTACTGCTTTTAGAACCAAGGTTATCTTAAAATTATAAAACGCACGACAGAATGGCTACTACAATTTCTTAATTAAAGGACAAAAGGTTTACTTACTATTCTACAACCAAGTAAATCAGTCTTCTTTACTATAAGAAGACTGAGCAGGGATTGTCTTGATCTCAAATATTGTTATATCTCTTTCTTTATCTTTATTTTCAATGAGTTATTTTATTATGCACTAAGTCGTTGGTGTACGAGTAGGTAGGTAGAGACGATGCACACTAGGTTTTTCACATACTTACCTACCACATTACTATCTATGTGTGGCTATAGGAATCCTTGCAAATGTATCTATGTATAGGTATAGTGTCGATCCGCGAAAGTGCACCTTGCGCAGGCGCTGCCGTTTTGTCGCACCTGCCCATTCCTTACACATGGCGTAATGCAGTTTTGGTGCACGGCTTGGACCGCATTGCGCGAATTCCGCAGACCATGAAGCCTTTTAGGTGTTGCAATATCATCTTTATAAGTCTTATACAGTTTTTAAATATATGCCGATAGTAATTTATTATTAGCGTCGTCTACTCTAGTAACTAGTAATTTATTAAAAAATATCTATCTACGGGTAAATTTTTTATCTTGTAAATGTAGCAATTATTGTTAAGTATCTATAAGTATAGTAACTTGTATGAAACGTACTCGTATTAAAAGTGAGAAAATATTTTTCGGAGGTTCTTAAAATTATTCTAGTTGGAACAGTATCGCAAGGAACGATCTTCATTCTAATCCTAGCAGGTGAAAAAGAGGTTGTAAAATAAATAACACTTGTTATTAGAGAAGTTACAGACCAAATGAACCGTAATCATGATTCATGGTAAATGTACAGATAGGTACAGTACAGTCGACATCACATCAAATGTAGTATACAACTTTAGGCCATGCCAAACTGCATACGTACATGCACTCGTAAAGTTTTTGTGCAAGTGAATGTAAAAATAATAATATCTAATTATGAACTTATAGGACTGATTTCGCAATGAAATATCAGCTTTAGCAGTTTACAGTAGGTACCTATAACCTATGCTAAATACCCGTTTTTATGTTATTTGTTCAGAAAACACATAGGTAAATAAAAATACATGATCAAGAAACAAAGCGGTTTACACGTTTTAGTCCATAAAACAAATGGGTTAATTAATTATTATTAAGCTATGATTATATGGATGACCTTATGCTTAAATACACTAAAAGAATTTACGAAAACAAAACCAACATTTGGAACAAATGATGGTCTCTGATTCGCGGCATCTGTAAGGAAATCCAATGAATAAGAAATTCCTTCGAATGGAAAAGTTCGAATTGAAAAAGTTAAGAGAGCATTCGTAACTTCAATATGAGCGAGTATTTAATACATACGCATTGCAGTGCTGAGTTTTGCAGCGAATGGCCGAGTTTAAATTCTCCGTCTCGCTTGAAACGAAAAGTTCCAATCATAAAGGGTACTTTCAAATGAATTCCCCCGTGGAAAGTAAGGTGAGCTGGGCTGGAATCCCGCTGCACGGTCATTAAGCGGGGACCACGGACCACGACCTGCCCGTCAGCTTTCATTGTTCAGCGGGCATGCGCCACTTTGCATGCCACGAATACAATTTATTACAAACACCATGCTCATGATTGAAAGTGTTTAAGATCAATACTGAACTCACAAAACAAAACCTTCTAATTAACAATGCTTCTAAAATATAATTAGTGGTAGTATCCAATTATAACTCAGCAAAACAGCTAGAAAATTTTCTATCATTGCGGTTATTTAAACGTACCTAAGCTATTGTCGAGTTAGGTATTTAAGAGAAGCACAGAGGTGCTACTGCGAACAACTTGTTATCGCAACATAAGTAAATTCAATGTAGGTAGTTGGTAAATTTCCGAATTCTGTAACCTCTTAATTGTATTTTTTTTTGGCGACAACTAGATGTTTTATTCTTAATTTCCAATAACTTTTGATTACGAACGATCATATCATCAGGTTGCGATAATATTTTTTAACAAGTGCCCCATATCCTACAGCCTAAAAGCGACAAATAAAAACTATAAAATTATACTGCTATTTTGAATCAAAAAGCCCGTTGATGGAACCTATCCGGTTGCCATTTAAATTGGAAGTCTTGGAATTTCCTCGGCGGACGTAACAAAAAGCGTTGAATGTCGCTTTCGCGATATAAGCTAAAAGGTGCACAACATAAAGTCGTTATTTTAAATGCAGCTGTAGGAAAGGATGTTGTTACGTTTGGCAGATTCCAGGGTGTGCCGGCCCGACTTGGAGAACTCCAGGTCGCTCACATGCCT
Source organism: Tachystola acroxantha (assembly GCA_963506565.1). Classification (NCBI taxonomy): domain Eukaryota; kingdom Metazoa; phylum Arthropoda; class Insecta; order Lepidoptera; family Oecophoridae; genus Tachystola; species Tachystola acroxantha. The sequence continues at coordinate 8,509,174 of OY735872.1, forward strand.
TCACAGAAGCATTTTTATTCAGTTGCTACCACAAGTCTATACCTGTACATAATGTTACGGTAAATATCTATTTACGGTTTATGTCAAACAGGGACCGACATTTACATAGGTAATTTAAAGTGCGCTCATTTCGGGAAAAGCGACCCGGTGCGAAATTGTTTTGGTAAATAGAAGGCTATCTTAGTTATGTCTAAAATATTTTCTAATAAAATACACCCAGATAGGACGAAATCAATTTTAATTTTAAAATGGCCTTCACATTAGATTAGGTTGCCTAGCATGGGGTGCAATTATTCATTTCAAATTTCATGTGAATAAGGCCCGGCAAAAGGATTTCTCGAGTGAGAAAATACATTTTTATCGAGGTAAAAGTCGGATCGGACTGACTTAAACCGGGGATAGACATTTACCGTAACATATTATATACTTATCTATATCCTCACTAAAGCGCAGGCCATTCACTGTGTGCGAGGCAATCCAGCAAAAAGCGGTTTTTGAGACGTTCGTTGTTTTCCTGTCTGGTATACTGAGTTCAATGCTCAAAATGCCGAGTGTAGGTAGGTATCGAATATTTTTAATGAATGAACCGGATCTGCGATTAAGAAATAAATTATCGCAACTATAGTTATTAAAAATAAGTAGTTCTGTCCTCCTCTGCCATTAAGTGTTCTAGTGTGAGCAACTTATATTGGGAGTTTAGTTACAGGATTATTTCAGTTAAATATCGAGATTTTATTATTATTTTAGCGAGATGAAGGTTCCGCTCCATATATAATATTAATACACATATTATAAAACCTGATCGACATTGGTAATGAAAAATTACAATGAAATCTATAAAAACATAACTATGTTATAAATACGTACTTAATAATAAGATATAGAGCTTAAAACGTATGAAAAATTCAATGAATGCGAAAGTGTTCACCGATATAATATAATAACTAATATAATAAGTTACAGAACTCCTTAATTGTGATATGTACCTAGAACAATTTCCGTTTGTTTTCGTTAATTCCAGTTTTTGTTCTACTTCAGAACTTTAGAATAATATTGATAAAACTTTTCGATAACAATTTATTTGCAAGCCCTCCCACAGTATTAATTGAACCAGGTTGGAATAAGAAATAATTTTTATTTATAGTTTCCGACTCATAAAGACAGTAGAACTGGTACTGATACATAGTAGACCTGTACCTATAGATAGATGTGCATGTACCTATAAAACTATTGCTTAGAGATGGGTAATGGACTGGCTGGCTACGCAAGCATAACATTGAAACATTATGGTTATTTCAAATTAATAAAAGTTGCCCGGCGACCTTTACGAGATACGAATGTTGCGGTTATGAGTTGCCTTGTCCAGATTATGTAAGACATGTCACTGGAGAAAGTTAATTTAGTTTTTGAAAGTGAAATCGATTACACTTTCTTTCACTTATCCATTTCATAGTTTCGCTGTTGGAATCCAAGATTATTAAAGGAACATGAACTTAGGTTAAGTACTTACCCAATGTCTATAAACAATACATTATCTAAGCTGATATTTTCTTCGATATGATTGGTAGAGTTCTAAGAAAAATATAGAAAATGAACTGCAATGGTGACATACCTATTAAAATTTTAGCTACAGTGCAAAGTACACCGAGAGTAACATTTTGGATTTTGTATCATTCCTTTATCTGCGCGTGTTAAAATCGTAGTTCAAATGTTACCATTGATAGTGCTATTGACTGTCGAGTGTACGTATATTATTAATGCTATTTTCGAACTTCCACACAGTGGTGCCCCTAGAACAGGTCCGCAGCCCGCTATTATTCTGCCCGTGCTTTGAACTCTACTGAAACTGCCAGAGAAGCATGTTGACCCGAAGGTCAAACAAAGAAAATATGATAAATAAATTAGATTATTTTGTTTAACATTCTCATTTTCTGATCTATGTACTTACCTACATCTACTGATTATAAGGTCTTAATGAAGGACGGGAATGTAAAAAAATGTGCAAACAACTCTGCAAACACGTCGGAGCGGTTTAAAGGCCGCGTCCGGATTGCGAGGGGCGGCGGAGGGCACAGGCTCACAGGCGGCGGGCAGCGCGGCGGCGGCGGCGCGGCGGAGGCGGCATTCCAGCCTCTCGCGGCCGCGCCGGCCGCGGCGACGTCACATCTGTGTGCCCACATACAATAGCAAGCGCATTCCGCGATGTCACCCGGTCTTTCACCGCACCACTCATAGGAAAGCATGCAATATCCTCAATACCTGTGAAACCACTAAATTGAACATTCCAAAATATCCGCAACACTGCTGCGACCATCAGTAGGACGTGTATTGTCGCAAAAGTTGATACCATATCTTGCATTGAATACCCTGAATATGAATTTCTTAATCAATTAGTTTTGTTTTGTATTATTAGCACCATCTAATGGTGATCAAAAAAAAATTCAGAATAGTTTCAATTAGATACAAGCTATGAACGATCTCCTTTCATTGCGTATAAAAACATGCATCATTAATGGACACAGTTTGCCCATATGTAAAAAAAACCTCCCTTACAATACAACGGAAACATGGTTCCATGGATTCACCACGATTATTAAATTCAATTATTTTCCGCAGCTGATTTCTTCTATCGCAATTAGTAAAGTGCATTGCATAATATGTCTAAGTCTTCAAAAGAGCCGAAAAATGTATTGATGTCTGGCATCTCATGGGCATGGGTTCCAATCCGGACTTATTGCATTTTCAAGTTATTTAGGTATTTTACTGCCGCTTTCACAAAAAACACAAAGGCAGAATTTATAACTCGTAAGTATTAAGTGTCGGAAGTAGGGCGGCCGAGGGGCGCCCGCCGTCGCCGCGCGACCCTGACATCTGTGCAGCGCCCGCGCGCCCGAGCGTCGTCTGCTCTGCGCTCGCGCAGCGCACACGGTCGCCGCCCTCCAGCGCCTACCTACACGCTAAAAATAGCTTAGATTTACCGATCGGAGCTTACCGAGATCGAAGTAAGAACTAATGTTGCCGTGATTTTGTAATGGACATTACAAGTTGTTAAATCGTGAATGTTTGCTTTGAATCCATGCATTCTACTTTACGGTTGTCGGTCTGAACAATATTTGAAAAACAAAGGAGTTCTTGCCTATAGTTTTCAGTGTTTCAGTAGGTATATATTCCACTACTCCTCTGAACTATTAATATGCATAGTGAAAAAAATTTCAATCCCAAAAAGAGAAGTTACGTAGGTTCGTAGAGTCTAGCCTATCTAGAGGCTGGCAGCTTTTCCAAGCGGCTGAGGCGTTTCGGTGGTAGCGCGCAGTGGGATGCGGGGGAGCGTCGCGTGCGCAGCTCGGTGTCCGTCCCTGGCTCGGAGCAACGCCCCCGTCAAGGGCGGCGGCGTCCGCGCTGCAAAATTCTGCAAGTCTGCCGCCACTCAGTGCATCGCGCCCCGCCGCGGCGGCTCCGCGCACGCCGCTCGCTCGACGCTCGCCGCCGCCGCCCGTGGGCGCACTCCGCACGCACCGCCCTAACTTAAATAACTGTTATTTTGGTCGTTAATGGACACGTTCCGCATTCTTAACTCGATCCTCCTTCACCGGCCATTCAGATCCGCGACATTTTGCAGCCGAATAAATAAAGTGCACGGTCTTTTTGTTCCGAGATGTTGCTAGTGTTAGTACTAATTATTGCCATTTTTTTGTGATATAATTAAAGCGAATGTTTTCTTAAATGAACCATACAAATGAAGTGAAGTGTTGTTGTGATAAGAGTTATTGCAACTAGTGAGGAACTTGGAAACTTTGTTAAAAGTTTTCACAATGCTGGAATCCAGGAAATTACCGCGACGCTCTATGTCACTCTATGGTCCGTATTTGATTGGTCTTATTTATATCGTATTTCTTGATTAGACAGAGAAAACAACAGATAATTACATAGTAGAAGTGAGAGTACAGACATAGAGTATATTGTGCATTCAACGTATGCTAGGACGAGGAAGTCGGTCATTAAATTATTTTTGTCTTCAGATTCTGTATTTCTCTACAAACTATTATTAATATAGCATCAGCTTTCATTTACGGTGTTAAGCTTATTTTCTCAAGCCAACAATAAAGTCGTATGCATCTAAGCACTTAGACCCCTATGGCTTGGACTTTGGGCAAATTGTAGGTCTGCTTGATAATCAAATGTAAATGTGAAAATTAAATAAATCAATAGTGTAGATACATGATATTCCAATCATGACTTTGGATAAACTACTTGTAGAATGTCATGTAGGTAAAGTATAAGGCGAGCAGTATTCGATTAATAATGCTAAAAAGTGGTCACCTTTTTGCTGACTCTATTTCTTTGTATTTGCTAATGCTAAGGCACGCAGAAACGGTCTATTCACGGAGCGCATCGACAAATATTTTGAATTTCTATGGTGCTATTAAACTTAATTTTTATACTATTCTTTTAAATCTCTAAGTGTCAAACATATTTACCTACATGTAAGTTTCTAAATAAATTTAAATGTTTTTTTGTCAGAAAGTAAAGTAAGTAGAGGTTACTGTAGTAGGCTTACAAATTGTTAGGGAGCCTTAACATCATGCCAAAACTGTTGAATTCCTCGAAAAAAAAATTCAAAGTTACAAACCTCATATAATTGCACTAACTTTTACTCTCAAATTGAATACAATAGGCACTAAATTAGAGGGTACCTTACCTACCTACTTTGACGTCGTAGTATATGGGGTATAAATGTATAGAATATATTATTCAATTTCCTTTTCGAAATCGAAAATATTTCCTATCTTGGTTGATATAAAAGTAATCATGTAGGTACCTAGGTAAGTATGTCTACTTATAGAAAACAAAATTACGTAAATTATTTTCAACTGAGTAAACCGTTTCAATGTCGTGTTCCAATTTAGTGATAGAAAAGTAAAACCTGTTCACGTACAATGCTGAATTTCAAAATTACAGTTGATTAAATAATTCTGAAGCGTGCCATGTTCGTAGAATAAACAATTTCATTGCTGCCTTGGATGTACATAATGTATTTACGTATGTTAAAGCCACCAGTATATTTGCGAACGTGCTTAGGTCATAATTTACTGAAGTCTAAAATACATTACAATGTACATTCCTACAGTGATCGTGTTAGATTCGCAAACTTTCAGTGTTGTGAAAATCCGGCATTCGCGTTGTCTACATACCATTGAGGAAGAAAAGGAAGGTCTCAGCAATATTTTATGTTAGCCGTTTATTCATAATGATTTACGAATATAAAAATACCTAGATCCTCAATTTACATCTGTAGTAATCGATGACTAAGTAATATAATGATTGAATCGGTGACGCATCATTACCTAATAGATTGGTCAAGTAGGTAATAGAAGGACTCTGCGAGTGATTCATTATTGTCTCAACATCATTTGTCACATTTCAAAACTTCCATCATCGTGTACTTGCAGACGTGACACGAGCACGGCATTTCAATGTTCGAATAAAAACTAGATGTAGATTTATAAGTTGAAAGATTTTCTGACTAAATCAGCTGATCTCGCAGACATCGCGCAGACGAGATTGCGTGCCGATAATAGCAGGGGTTACAGTAGCGAAACCGTAGGGATTGCCTGTTAGCCAAACAGTTAGAAACATCCTTGTGCCTTAGGTCATCTATACTAACTGGTGGTGAAACATTGTTAATACAATAATGTTATTTATTTCAGATCGGGTCAACAAAAGTGATGTCGAAGACAAGAGCCTTTCGAACGACGAAACGCCTCTTCCTACTTGTCCTCGGCAGCCGCCGGATGGAGTAGAAACTCCTTGTGATGCGATAGAGAAGATTCCCGAGCTGCCGTCCCGACTTCCGCCGCGGCTGCCTGCCGCTGCTGGCTGGCCCAGCTCTCGCACGCGCTTCTCCTACTCGTCGAGAACCCAAGATGCGAGGAGCGAGGCCAGCGTCAAAGATAAAATCGCTATGTTTTCGAACGATCGCGCTACATCTACCGATCACTTGGATAAATGTGGTACATTGCCTGCAAGGAATTCTTCAACTGCAAGAAAAAATACCACTCCCTATACAAACAATTATTCGGAAGTGTCTTCTTTAGACAGACGTTTAACGAAGTCTCAAGACAATCTTGATGAATTGCCGCGGTCCTACAAAAGTCATTTGGACCGACCGGAGGTACCAGGATCCCTGGAAAATTCTACAACAATGTCTCTTAAAAACTCGACGATCAACCACAGGCCAATGCACGTGGACAAGGGACTATTTTATGGAAGTACGACCACTTTACCTACGAGTGCAGACACATCATTCGCACAACCTATCTACCATACCATTTATCATGCAAGGAGTATAAGCGATGACAACACTACAAGTAACAAGAACGTGCACAAGTCCAACTTAGAATATTTAATCGAACAAAGAAAGAAATCTATGTCAAAGCTTAGAGGCCTTGTGATACCGGAGACGCAAGTTCCAATAGTTGATTTACCGGAAATTAAAATACAAGATTCGTTAACGAAATCATTCTTACTAAAGTCTAATCAAAACAAAAACAGTAATGAAAATAAGACATATAATTCTAAACCAATAACTTTGAATGAATCTAAATGGAAACCTAACCTTTTGACTACAAGTATACCTAAATATTCACCAGCGTTCAAAAGAAAATCTTTACAAGTATATACGCCAAGTTCATTGTCAAAAGAATCTACACCTGAACGCAAATTTAATGAAAGAATCGACGTAATTAATAAAATGAATAATTCTCAATCTATAAGAGGTTCATTAGACGTTAAAACTGGAGCAGAGAAAAGTCTAACATCTACACTTCCATCTAAATTCTCAATAACTAACATCAACAAATTATCGAATAAAGATTACAAAGACCTTTTAAGTAACGTTCGAGATTATAAAAATTTGGATATAAAGATAGTAGTGGCCACTGATGTAGTAGATAGTGACAATGACTCTGCAATGAGTTCAACACAATCTAGCTATCGTTCATCAGCATCATCGCCCATGCATAATTTAGATACTATAGAATCCGACAATTCCCGAATGTCACCAAAAATATCTAACTACGCAACGTATTCAGTTATTAAAACCGAAGTTCCGTCTAAGGTTCTAAATACAACAAAGAGTTCTGACGAGTATGTTAAGCGCACAGTCTGTCGGTCTGTCTCATCGGACACAAATGTATCACTCAGTTCCTCGGCCGGTTCGGCAGCTACATCTGGTTCTCAAGCAAGTTGTAGTTCCCTCGAGAGCTCAGTCGCTGACTCAGACAAGAAAAGAGTTTCAAAGTCTTACAATGTGGACACCTTAAATAGACGAAACATTTTGGCTTCAGCGAAATGCAGAAGTGGCAGAGACGCGAAACTCAAGTCTCCAGTTATTGAAGCCAAGTTCTCCCATGAGTCAAACGACAAGCCCCCAAGTCCGTCACATAAAACGTCTGACCGTCTTTCTACGCTCACACCCTTAGTGAGTGCTATTTCGAATAAAGGCGAAACTAGACGACGTAACAAAGTGATTGCTGCGACTGATTCCGATAGTGATAGCGAGGCTAATATCCGACAAAGGAAATCCGAATTTAAAAATACGAGATTGAAGCGAAACCCCAGTTCAGGAAACAAGAACAAGCAAAGTGAAATAAACCTAGATGCTCCTAAAGTTGAAGATGCACCTAAATTGATAACAGAAAGAATAATTAAAGAGATTAAAAAAGCGGGACTCGATAACCACACTGGTAATAAAACTCATACACTATTAGATAAAACACCTGTGGAAATAAAGAAAGTTGAGATTCAAATTAAATCAAAGGAACAAGAAATCGTTAAAGATACTACAGTACCACATTACAAAGGCTCTAATGTCAGTAATAATTCCAAATCTGCGCTCAGTCTAAATAACAAAATCAATTCTATTGATAAAACTAATAGCTGTGTTTCTGAAGACGTTAAAGTTCCTACATATATTATACGACTCAAACGGGGTGCTGGCACAGGCGTAGGTCTTATATTAGCTGGTGGAATCGATTGCGAAGCGAAATATGTCACGGTATGTACATATTAATCAAGTTCATGTATAATTTTATTAATTTTATTTTATGTTATATTTTATTTATCAATGGCTCCTTCATATTTTTTCAGGTTCATCGGGTGTTGGCGGACAGCGTAGCAGCAAAGGCAGGACTGAAACGAGGTGCAAAAGTTCGAAGTATTAACGGGTACACCATGACAGGATTAACACATGCGCAATCTGTAACTATTCTTAAGGTAGAGTTTAAATTCAACCAAGTATTTAAATGAATTTCATATGAAAAATAAACCACAAAAAATGTAGTCTTATATACCTGTTTATTCAAAATATTAAACTAAGTAGGCTTGTCGCAAATTAAAAAAACCGGCTAAGTGCGAGTCGTTTGTCGAAATCGCGCACCCTATTTTGCTTTAACGAAAAGATAAACTCGACTTAAGAACCATAAGTTGGACTCGCACTTAGCCGGTTTTTTTAATTTGCGACAAGCCTACTTAGTTTAATATTTTGAATATACAGGTATATAAGACTACATTTTTTGTTACTACTGTAACTTTCCGTTCGTAAAATAATATGCCCATACATCGACATACTCGCAATTATTTGATCATCTTCGGTCGGTCATATCTTTTGATTGCGTTGACGTAGAAGGTTGATTTTTTCACTGCTGCATGAGATTACAGACCTAAGTACTTGATATTAATTTCAATTTGATACGTCCACGCGTTTTAGAGAAAAATGTCTTGACAGACCGACAGACAGGCGGACAACAAAGTGTTCCTATAAGGGTTCCTTTTTTTCCTCTTAAGGTACGGAACCCTAAAAAAAGAAGATTTGTAACAACATCCTATTATAATAATTGTCCTAGCTGTTGCGACAATCGAAGGAGTTTAGCTCGGACCGTGCGAGCCTAGTGCGAGGATGATGGATATTGATTTAATATATGTTTATTGTTTTTTCAGGAACAACGCTCGGAAGTTGTAATCGAAATAGAGAACGAAACCCGAGAAAATGTAAGCGGCTCTGAAAAAGGTAACTATCGAGTCTATTGATTTGTGTCCTTCCTACTTCCTCTTGGTTTGGTTAGTTAGATTATCCCAAATTTTTATTATCAATTTCAGCGGAGTCGAAGGTTAGACACGAACATAGAGAAATAGAAAACAGCGAGGACAACAAAGCTACAGTGACGGTAGTGCTCGAGAAGGCTGGCGGAGGTGCGGGACTCGGTTTTGTTTTAGAAGGAGGTCGAGACTCACCGCAAGGTGATCGTCCTCTCACTATCAAGAAACTTTTTGCGGGTTCGTATTGCCATTCACTTGTTATGGTTAGATAAGAATGCATTCGTTTGATCGGGTATAATTTAACATTTCAGGAGCCGTTGCCGCGCAAAGTGGACGTGTATTAGTCGGAGCAGAACTAATATCTGCTGGGGGTCAATCAATGGAAGGATACACTCGCACGCAAGCCTGGGCGGCTCTGAAAGCCCTGCCCGCAGGGCCTGTCGCCCTCATTCTAAGAAATCCTAAAGGCCATGTAACTCCTTGAAGGTCATGGTGGTGATTTATAAACACAACCGATTATCATCATCACGAAAGAGGCTCAAGTTAGCTGTGTTTACGATTGGTGTTTGTGAATAGTTCAGGCATCGGGCTAGATCAGGATCAGTCGGGTCGCCTTGGGCGTGAACTGTTCAGTGACGCGTAAATATCTCTTGGAATTCGGTTAGTACCTACTCAGTCGAACGAGTCATTTATCTGCGAACGTTGAGGGAGAGAACAGGATAAAATGAAGCTAACTGACACCATTCAATTTAGCGAAGTGCGTCGAAAGAAACAATACCAAAGTTTTTACTCGACGGGCTGTACAAATAAAGTAGGTAGGTACCTATCTGAAAACAACTATTTTGTCAGTTATCTGTGGAAATGTGAATCGATAGAGTAAAGACGTCACGTCGTCGTAAGTTATAATGCCGTTAAGACTGTTTCTTTATTTTAAAATTGTTATTTATTGATTTGGTTAATTAAATTAATACTAGTCTGGACAATAAAAGTACTCGAATTGCGATAATTTCGTCCTGTACTTAAGCTTGAAAAATAACGTCAGTTTATTGTGAGTGCCATGTATGAAGTTTGAGGAGACACATTCCGTGCGAGTTATCTTTCTTTTATTTACAGGTAGGTTTACCAATGTAAAAAATTTATGATCACAACGATGTGTAGCAACCCAAAAAAAAATGTTACGCACGTTGTAACTTAATCGATATTGGTAATCAAAATTACTGAGAATGATGAACAAGAAATCTATTTTTCGCTACAAATGAGTGCAATGAAAATTCAAAGGCTCTGAAACTTCTTAATTTATTTCACAAAAACTAGATGTTTTGTTCTTAATTTACAACAAAGTATTATCAATATCCATCAGGTTTTCTGTTGGTATTTTGGTGACGTCAAAACGGCTCCGTCACCCTCATAGCTCACTAAAATATATACGTATAGATAGGTATGTAAGTAATTTAAATTAAATGCGAAATAATTTTTATTTGTGTAAGTAAATGTCCGATACAGCAGATTACTTGCCATGAATAATTCGCCTGTGGTAGCCTTATCTTACCATTATTGTATACATTAGGACTAAATACTTAGTATGTTTGTAAATATTTTATTTTGTTCTTATTTTAGGAGTTTTTTTTACTAATTTTGTCATAATCTAGTAATTGAATAGTGATCAACAACAATAGATGCATAATCATTTATCGAATTATTTATGTTGTCCCTATCGAAAATTATACTCCTGTATGTTCATTGAAATATATTCTTTTACTATGATTGCCTTTTTTTTGCTTAATATATATGATTCATCTTAGATTTACATATCAGAGATCACTCTGTATTATAAGTAGGTTGTGTATAAAGAATGAGGAAACAAGTGTACACGAGTCTCTTGAAAATGGCGGGAAACGACGGTTGCGAAATTATTTGATAATTTTCCTTTTAATGTCTACAGGGACTATTTTGTGTTTAATATCACGTTAAATTAATCAGTAAATGTTCGCGAATGACAGTACGGTGAAGTTATTGGATTATTTATGCAAGATCTGAAGTTTCAAGCTTTTATCAAGAGTTCCCGGTACAAGCTCGGGAGTGAACGTGACTGTCGAGCTGCTTCGTCCAGAGTGATGACGCTACGGCGACTCCTCTGGATGAAGACGCGGCTACCCAGGGTGAAGATGCTACTGCGACTCCCCTGGAGGAAGATAGAAGACTATTGAATATATTGAATTTTCTGTAATATGGCATGGGCAAATTACGAACAGTCGAGTCCATTAATAAAATAAATAAATAAAGTGTACACGCCTAATCAACAGACCGATGAAAATTACCAATTTTTGAGTTTACAATTTTCAATACTAAATTATTATGAGATAAATTCTTGAGAAGTTGTTACTTGCCTACTTGTAGATACTTAGAAGTACCAGAGGTATTTATAAACAATAATCATTATAAATCTGATTTCTAAATAAAAAATCGTTCAGTAATACAACAAGCGATTGATTGAATTTTATATTGCTTAGCGTTCTACCTGTAAATGTATGAATAGGTCTCATCTTAAAGTAATTATTATCTACTTATTATAAAAATCCAAAAATAGCTTAGCTTTATACTGGCTCCCGATAAATAATTTCTTATTCTTACAATATATTAATTTTCAATTTAAAATATGTACCTTCCTTTTGCTGTTATTTACACATTTTCCAACTATGCACTTCTTAATTGATTCAGTCGAAGACAGAGATAAGTATACAGGGGGCCTCAAAAAGATTGATATTTTCTCAAGAACTACTTGACGCATTTTAATAATTATTTTACAGTTACATAGTTTTAACTTCTATCTATCAAACAGTGGAAGAATATTTGCAATAGGTCAAGTAGTTTTTGAGAAAATCTCAACCTTAAAAACTCTCCTGTACACCTTTCTCTGTGTTCCACCGTACTATTACAATTTTAGAATTAATTAATCTGGGACAAATCACATTGAAGCGAAGGCGTTATTGACGTCATTCTCCACAATATATTTCAGTACTATATCTGATTATGAGCGCTTTAATTTACGAATAACACAGCCTTTGATACTAGTTACATTCACAACCAAAGACAACACCTCAATTTATCGCTGCAATTTCACGCCAGCAAATCAGTGGGCGGCATTTCCAACGTTCACGCCAATCACAGGTTGTGTATTGTATGCCAGCGAAATGGGTAATGTAGCGCCATCTAACTACCGAATGTTGATGAAGCATACGCGGTAAAAGGCATGCAGTAGAAACCAAGCTGTGTCGGACCAGTTGTGCCAGGTCTGGCCAGCAGTGAGCCGGTAGACAGACAGTTCTGTATAAAATCGGTAGGTGGCAGCCTATGACAAAATGATAAATCGAGTGAATGCGCGCTGCTACATTCAATTTTCTCGTGGAAGTCAATACTAGTACTACCTACATGAAACTAGGTATGATACCTAAATGATAATATACTTAATTGTATTAATTCCTATACACATAAAATAATTAAAATTATAATACACACAATAGTTCATTGTCTGAATCTTTGGATACGTAAATACATATCGAGTTCATAATCGATGAAAGTGTTTTACTGCGTATTACACCAACATTACTTACCCCTAGGGGGTTAAAGTACAAAAATAAGCTATACTTACTTCTAAACAAAATTATCAACCACATTACAAAATACTTCTTTGTGCAAATCAACTTTGAATCTTTTATCTTATCACAGGCAATTTGTATAAATTGTGTCAATATTGTGTAGGTACCTATAGATAATCTAAAAAATAACTCCAGGGAAAACGTGCTCGGTACCTACGTCGATGTCTTCTAAAGTTTTTATTATAATATTAAGTATTTCAAAGTACATGTTTGATAACTTTTTCTTTCATGAGTTCGTGTGTTGTTCACAAATATTTCAAGTTAACATCCTAAGTGTAGTCAGTTTATCATATAGAATTCAATCGTGAAATAATGAATTCTTAACCGCTTTAGAAAGTTTCCAACATCCACCTTGTCTGTCTTTCAAACAGTCAAATGACCTCGAGGTCTTGCCTTACACTTGGGGGTTGTATATCTATAAGACCTGTCATCATAGAAGTGAGGCAGTTACCGCATATTTCTTCTAGTAGCCAGATGTCCTCGCGGTCTTGCCTGCAGTGTAGTTATAGAGTAGAATAGGCATCGGATATGTAACCCTGCGTCGCCTGGTGCAGTGGGGTGGTAATCATAGACGTGAGTCTGTTACCTCATATTTCTTCTAGTAGACAGATGTCCTCGCGATCTTGCCTTCCAGTGTAGTTACAGAGCAGAATAGGCATCGGGTATGTAACCCTGCACCGCCTGGTGCAGAGAGGGGTCATCATAGAAGTGAGGCAGTTACCGCATATTTCTTCTAGTAGCCAGATGTCCTCGCGGTTACCTTGCAGTGTAGTTACAGAGTAGAATAGGCATCGGGTATGTAACCCTGCGTCGCCTGGTGCGGCAGCGGGTCGCCGCAGCAGGCGCATGGCAGTCAGCGCGCGGGGGCCCGCCTCGCCACGCGGAGCAGGACGGGCCCCGCGCGGACGTCCTTGAACAGCCTGATGGCCTCGCCGTGAGTCAGCCCTGCAGTGCCTCGCCCGTTGACTGACACTATCTCGTCTCCTGAAATTATAAATAACAGTTTGTTTTACATGTAGACGGCCTGTGTCTAGACGGTCTGTGCCCTCCGTTTTCTCTGCCACCCGAAAAGTGTGAAGATATATTTGTAAGTACGTATGTAAAATAGTTCTAGAGTAGCAACACAAACTGAGAAAATTCGCTGTTAGTCTGTTTCAAAAATAGTTTTCAGTTCCATAAACTTCATACATATTGTATACGAGCTCGCATAGAGCTCGATCTCGATTCGATGACGATAGTGTTTCGTGCTGAGGCTACTAAGCATTAAATAAACCCCGCCAACAACGATCTACGTAAGGTAACGTAGTTCCATAGCTGGTCACTTATATTATTAAGGTCTATAATTATTATAGACATTCCGGCTCAAAATGTTGAATTCTTGAATCTCAAAATGTATAGTAGGTAAATAGATCTAATAATTAGTTTTTTATTGTCATTGCCCATTGCAAGATTAATGAAACATTAAACTTGTATTTCTTTAATATATCATGCACTACGCTTGATGCATCGTAAATCTAGTATTTAAGAATCGTAAACATTCTAATATATAATCTGCCCCCCATGTCTTAACTTTCGTTAACGCTAGTAGAATATTAAGTAAAATGTATGGGGGGGGGGGGGGGGGCATGTCATCTTAAGCTGACGTAACCTTTACAATTTAGATTGACTGACAGGCTATAGCTGGCGGCAGGTGCATGGAGCGCGTGCAGGCACGGCAGGCTATAAAGCATGCAGCTGTCATGGCAACCGTTACTGTGGAATGTACTCAGCACCTTTCTGCGATGCTAAACTTGAACTTTTATCGTAGCTGTAGTTGAATTGTATAGATAATAAATTCGATCACCTATAATTCAATGTGAGAGATGCAGTCCGGAATTTTTTTGTGGAGTTTAATATATTCGCTAAGCTAGCCGTTTATTCACTCACACGACATACTACCTATGTGACAGAGTCAGCATGACGTTGACGGACTATAGTAGTTTTTTTCAACCACTGCTAGCAAAAAGCGAATCCAATGTACAGTCGACAGCAGATCAATGGTGACATTTTGGACCGTTCTTATTATTTGCGTCGTAAGACTCGAAATCGTACTGCAAGTGCAAATTGATCTGCTGTCGACGTACGACGTACCTACCTATGTATTTGATCATGCGTTTTTATGCAATAATATTTACGATGCACGTGATTGACTAACAAACAATCTAACATGAAAATAATAATGAATCCAAATTTTAGCGGTAATAATAATTACAATATTTTTTTAAATAAATATTTCTATTATGAATTCGTTGATGTCTTTTATTCGGATAAGTGATGCTACATACAAAAGACATCAACGAATACATAATTTTATAATTTATATTATTTCAAATATTTCGATCATGAATTTAATGAGAATTAAAGTTAAGCGTCCACATGACATTTCTAGCCTCTATCATTGTTCTGTAGTCTGTATTGTGCTGGGTTGATATAAAGTATGAATATAAAAGATTCTAAAATATAGAGCCTATAAAGATAAACGAACAATTAAACAAGTTTACCTTCTCGTAAAAGGCCAGATTCAGCGGCCTGTCCGTTATTGAAGATGGTCTTGACGAAGATGCCCATGTCGCCTCGCGGGGAATCGCGCCCACCCACTATACTGAAGCCGAGGCCTTTTCCTCCTGCAGATTTGGTGAATCGCACCTGAAAGCAATGTAAATAAGACTCGTTGAATTTGTGGCATGAAATATGATTCATAAGTCAGTGAGCATAATATTTTGTTGATGACTAAGGTACTAAGTATATATCTACAAGGATGTGTTGAACAAAAGCGTACCTACCCACTTATATGAGTGTCGTTTGTGTAGTGGTTAAGTAAAATACGACATGAAAAATGTGAAGATTCTAATTCGATGTGACTCTATGTAGATACCGTATAATGTCACCTTGCATACAATATACTCGCTTTACTAAATACTACTCTAAAATCTAATAGGAAATTCATTACTGCAATTCTATCGATGGAACCTTCTATTTCGGGCCCCAGCACAAGGAACTTTCTGTTGAAATCTGTAAATATCCCATAAGATGTAAACGTGAAAACAATTTTAGTTTTGAATCGTTACACCTAATTAGTATTTAGCATCTGATTTGTTTAACATTGCAATGTCTACCTCGAAAGTGTGAGCATCCCTCGGCTCTGGTGGAGGCGGCCGCTTGCTGTGCTGTGCAGGCGCGGGCGGCGCGGGCGGCGGCCGCGCGCCTCGCGGGGTGGCACTCACGCGCAGCTCCGCCACACACTGCCGCAGCTGCTGTATCGGCTCCTGCCGCTCGTGCCGCGTCTGCACCCTCGGTAATCTGTAAGGCTCCTCCCATAACCTCTGCGCGTCCGGAGACAGGCGGGTGTACCCGTTTTTATATGCAGGGACATCTATTTCTACATTTTCACTGTAAGGCCGGCGACTGCGCGCCTCGGAGCCGGTGCTATTCTTTCTTCTTTCAGGGATATAAGAGAGATCTACTACGTCACGACTTTCGTCTTCTTGGCTCATGAGAGGAGTTCGGTCCCTCGGTTTGGGTGATGCTTTGGCCCGGTAAACATTTGGGGAGCTGCATCGCCGCCGCAGAGTCGACGATTGCCGCGGTGATGACGGCGAGGGCGGGTGACGCTCCGCCGTCGGGCTAGGTACGTAGAAGGTAGCCAGCTGCTGCTGAGGAGGAGTCAACACGTCGTGAGCCGATAGAGCTCGTCGACGCAGTCCACCCCCGAGTTTACCGAGAGCTCTCAGCAAGTCGGGTGCCCCACTTGTTACACGCAAGGAGGCTGTGGTGTACACTTTCCCACGATGTCTGAAGGATAATTTTGACGGTGGAGCAGGGGAGCAATGCGGCGGAGGTCTCGGAGGGGACGGAGAACACCGCACTGGACTGGGCTCGCGGTTGCCAGAGCCAGGCCGCAGCCGCGAGCAGCGCCGGCGTAACTTCCGCCATCTTTGAGATAGGTTTGCGTTCCAGCTTTCTTCTGAAAAAAGAAACGTGAGTAGAGCTCAAGTGAGCATACCTAAGTAGTTTACCCGCCACTATCTAAAATTATCTGTAAATATTAGACGGAAGTTTGTGTATGAGGAAGTTACCTTTCTTGTTAGTGTCTGCATCGGAGGCGTATCCGTGGGAGCGCGGGGGCGGCGGCGCGGGCGGCGAGGCGGGCGCGGCGAAGCTGTGCCGGAGAGGGGTCATGCGGAGCAGGCGCGGCCGGTCACCACCGCCGCGCGAGCCCCACGCTGGGGCACCCATCCTAGCCTCACCTCAACTCTGAAGTCAAAATAATCACAAGAGTCAAAAAACACCGTTTGGCAGCCGGCTGAAGAATGTAAAAATTAATCATTGCATGCGTTGGACAGGGAGAAAAACTGTAATAAAATATTTTGGAAGCCACAATTATGCCAAAAATCATGACAACGAATTCATATTTGATGAATTTAGTCAGTCCTAGTGCCTAGTTTGTTCTCACAATGCTCCGAACAAAAGCTAGTGAGCTCTTAATCAACATTTAGCTGTCCGAGTTTAATAACCCAAGTCTTCACGCACCGCTAAATATAGGAGCCACTTGTGCTTATAAGAAGCTTGATGATATAATTAGACGACTTTACGGCCACTCGAGACTTATTGCTTTATACAGTAACGTGTTCCTGTATAATCTTACGAACAGTGCATGAATAAACCATGTTTAGAAACGTAAACATTGACCACCATGCCCTGTTAGCCTGCTACTAACACCCACGCGGCGTGGGTTTACGGCAAACAACTAACGTCCGGTGATCAGCTCCAAATGCGTAGCATTACCAACTATGGTTAATGCCCTACTTTATATGAGTCTCAACAAAATTATAGTTAAAGCGATGGCTTGGCAACAAATTTACGTTATATTTTAATTTAATATAAAACATTTCACAGAATAAGTCTTAGTAGTCACTAAATTATACTAAAGGTTATATTTAAAGAAAATTATGGTTGTATTATTATATTCTATCGCTGATGGAATAAAACCAGACGGCGCGTGTCCAAGTGCGCCGGCGCAGAAGCCTCAGTCAATGTAGATCCCGTTGCGGATATCCGCCCGAGCGCGAACAATACTCCTCATACTAAAGTGGTGCCTTCGGTAAGTAATCTCGACAACACATCAAGTGGACACTTGAAGTATGATATCAAGTCTTATGGCGTTGATAATTAGGCGGGTACAAAGTCCAAAGTGTTACAGTTGATATGATTTCGACTGTACCTATATAATTATTACGTAGTATTATGTGCTACGCTCCGTTTAAGCTCATCATTAAATTTCCTACGCCCATGAAAAATATTTATAACCACTTAATCAACCGTAAAGATTCGCGTGTGTTGTCTAACTTATGTTATAAATTATAAAACACTATGGTTACTACGTGACTTTGGTCTTGACACCAATTTTATAAAGACTCGAAAAACGCGCTGAATAGGAAAGCTGATAACGCAATGGAGATAATGAATGGTTACTAATTTCGTTGGCAGAGTAGATGTCGACCACAGAGGACATTAATCTCAGGGGAAACCCTGGTGTGGACATTGGGGTGTAATTAAATTCCGAGTTCTAACGGGGGTGATCTTTATCGCCGATAGACGAGCCTATGGGCGGGCATGGCCCAACAATAACATTAGGGGTCTATCGCTGTTTCATCCTATTGCTAACATACATACGAGTACCTAACTACAAGTATAGATAGTAGGCACATGTGATTGTTTTTCGTATCTACCGATAAGATTAAAGTTAACCGTTCTTTGTGTCTTTTCTATGTGTATTAACTTTATGGTCTAACAACTTAATC
Organism: Tachystola acroxantha; assembly: GCA_963506565.1. Lineage (NCBI taxonomy): Eukaryota > Metazoa > Arthropoda > Insecta > Lepidoptera > Oecophoridae > Tachystola > Tachystola acroxantha. Next base: position 8,527,766 of record OY735872.1, read on the forward strand.
TGAAGTACTTTATTATCTTCTTATATGTATGTCAAACTGTGCGCAAACAAACAAAGCAGGTTAGGCGTACTGCTATTATTGCAGAGTAGTCCGTCTAGCTGGATCGGAAACTAACATTAATTCGCCGGCACAGTACCGTTTGTGGGCCAAATTTGTCTGGCAGTGGTCACTGATCTTCCGGTCTATGCAGGTTACACTGACGACCAACTAACATTTTGTAATTAAACTGTTAGATACTGCTTAATTTAGATACAGTGTCACTATACAGCGCTATAAAAGGGAAGTAAAAGACTGGTTTACGAATTCGTGCGAACGTAAATTGCTTGGTCACATAAATTAACATACAATAGGTTAAGCTACATTAGGTGCATGCATACCTCAAATTGATATTATAAAACGGTTTATGAAAATAATTGTGATATTTATATTGTGAGAGATACGGGTACCTACTTACAATTAGCTTGGATAGATATTCCAATACTTGCAATGGCATAGTTTATTTATTTAAGTTAGGTATGCACATTATCTAATATATCTTTGTAATGATTAATATATTGTAGGTATTTAAAATAAAGTACATATTGGGGACTGTAGTTTACAGATAACCAAGGGTATTCTAGTCTACATATAATTTTAAATGATTAAAATTAATAATTTAATTTTCAATTTGAAGGTAAATTGATTTGATACTCGTATATGCTGTGGAATTGACATAAGATTTTGTATCGCCAACATTTAGCTCTACCATTTGCAATTTTTTAAAAGGGGAATTATTGATTTTCATGACCCAACTTCACAACCCTAAACGTTAGGGCTCAGTGTAATCGTATTTCCGCCAATATGCTGCGATGTCAAACGCAGAATTTATATCGTTTGTAGAGGGGTTCCGTTTGTTCTCGCCCCGCGGCGCCGCTTTGAACTCAAGTGGGTATTCGGGTAGCCATCACATTACAGTTGGAATCCATTAGTTGTTCATTCCTGGGAATTATAGCTTCAAGTGGTACGTCGGTACAATGAAACGTGAGGCAGCAAAAACCATACGCAGTATCCGTTACTGCTGGATCAATTAAGCAGCAAACAGCATCCATCTATTCTCTAGGGAACCATATGGGCTACGGTAACTTTACTTAACAGTTATTGCTGTGGAAGTAACGACACATACTACTCAAGGGTGGAAGAGTATGAAGGATAGATCCCTAATTTTAAAGTAAGCATTGATACAAAAAAAAATCATTTAAAAATATCACAACTCAATCGACTCCTACAATCATCCTCGATTTTTTCTAATTAATAAAATAAAATTGATCCTCATACAAAATGCATCTCATGGTGACAAGTTTTTTTTTTGGGAAAATGAAATTATAGATAAAATACGGAAGTTTAAAATGAACAACCCCGCCTAGCCTAGTCACATTGACTTTCGTTAACTCTAGTAGAATAGAAAGAACCATGTATAGGATTGATATTTGCTGATGAAAAAGCAGGCAAGGACCTCAGGGGCAAGGGGCACCTCCCCTCAGACTACATTCCATTCCCTATAGCTTTAACACGAATTCAGATTCACCCTGTATTAAGCAATAATACAAACGTAGGTACCAATATCTCAAGGGAATTAGACACCATTTCGTCAACTTCCTATAGAGCATAAAGTAACTTGGCCATGGAATAAAGTTATAGGAATTTACTACGTGTCGCATGTAACGGGTCCCAGCCCATGCTGTTGCGCCCACACTATAACGAAACTTAGATTTATGCTTAGCTACGACAGCGATAGTAGCACAATAGGTCCCACGGAATGTGACCGCCTCATTCCTCGTCATACCAAAATGATATTTGCATATCAAACGTCTTTACGTTGTGTATAATGGCGGAATCATGCCAATACCGGGTGGTTGTAATCTCAAGAACTCACAGAGATGCATGTAATCTAATGTTTAATTTGAGAATTTTAATTTTGGAATTGCTGATTGTTTCGATTTTTTTTCTAATACTTAATTTATTATCATCAGTACGTACATCCCGATTTTAACACATCTCTACTTTTAGTTTAACTCAACATCGTTGTTATAGCGAACTCTTTTTACTGCTATTGTCTTTGACTTGTCATTATGATTACTATGTCACTTTGAGCTAAATAAATAATTACATTTTAATTTTGCAATTTTATAGCATTTATTTCATTGGCGACGAGATGAATTCCGAACAATTCACAGCATTCCTCACGTTACAACAGGAACAACAAAAGGTACTAACAGCCCTACTTCAATAAATTGTACAACAACAATACCCACCAGCCCCCACACCAAACAATGGTACGGAGCCCGACAATGTTGAATCTACAACAACGAAAACATTACAACAAAACATTTTCAAAAACTTCAAGTGCGACAGATTTAACCCTTCAACAACAGATGCAGAAATTTTTATTGATTTTTTCGAAGAGAAATGTAAAATGTGGGGTGACGAGGCTTTAAGTATTCAAAGAGACCTCCTCATCAACTGCGTCACACCTGAAATCTACCATGAATTGAAAATAGCACTAACTCCAGATTTCAACACCGCATCATACGAACAGATTAAGACGAAACTATTAGATTTGTATAGAACAAGAAAAACACGATATAAAGCATTAATTGATTTCTGGAACTCAACACGACAGACAAATGAACCTATGGAACATTATGCTAATAGACTGAAAGAACTTTCTAAAGAGTGTGGCTACGACGGCACCCTTCTTGAGAGACAACTTCGTGACCGATTCGCCACGGGCTTGAATCACACACAATTAGAAGTAGACCTGAAACAAAAATGGCCGGATTTACGCGAAGACAATGGGAACGGAAAGACGAGAGAGATAACCTTTGCAGAAATATTTTCGATAGCCCAATCACGCGAAATCGCAGAGAATGATAATAACACTGTAACAGCAACATGTAGCAATGTAAACAGACTCAAACAAAAAACAGATACCACGAGCAACACAAACAAAACTAGAAAACTACAACCAAACCAATGCAGACGTTGTGGGAAGCGTGACAGACACAATTACGATAACTGCACAGCTAAAAATCACACATGTGAAGAGTGTGGGATGACCGGACACTATGAGAGCGTATGCATAAAATCAGGGAGATCATATCTAACATCACAATCAGCACGTCAGCAGCGGGAATCTAAACCACACAAACGTAACAAACTACAAAAGATAAATAACCGGACAGATGGACACCAAACTTCTTCATCAGGATCTTCAGCATCTTCACAAGCATCAAACTCACACACGTACGTAGATGAAACAGACGATGAATACGACTCCGTGCACAAGATTAAAAACAGAACAACCAGATGCAAGAAAATCGATGTAACTATTAATGACGTAAGGTGTACTATGGACTGGGATCCAGGATCAATATTTTCAATAATTAGCACGAAAATGTGGAGAACCATCGGATCACCATCATTAATGAAAGGCCCGAAACTCCAAGCCTATGGCAACATTAAATTGAAACCAAGAGGCATAACAGACGTGACAGTTGTGGTTGACAACATACAAAAAATATTACCTGTTGTGGTTATGGATAAAGCAGAGCCAATGCTTTTCGGCTTACAATGGAGTGAGATGTACGACATGAACTTCCCGAAACCGGTATACTCCATCAAAAGCAACCAATTTGAAACACTGGAACATGTACAAAAATCCTACAGTGAGTTATTCGATAATAAATTAGGCAGAGTAAACAATTACCAAGTCAACATTCACATCAAACCTGGCAGTGAAGCCAAACACCTCTCAGCAAGACCTATAAAATTCAGCATGCGTAAGAACATCGAGGCAGAAATAGAACGATTATTGCTTGAAGGAATAATAACACAAGTAGACCCAAATCTAACACCCGTAGAATGGGCCACACCCACTGTGAACGTCTTAAAACCAAATGGTCAAGTACGGATATGTGGCGACTATCGAACAACTATAAACCCAGTACTGATAAATCATACTCACCCCGTGCCTCTTTTTGACAGATTAAGACAGCGCCTAGCATATGGGGAGAAATATTCCAAAATCGACCTTAAAGACGCATACCTTCAATTTGAAATAGCTCCCGAATCAAGAAAATACCTTACAATAGCCACCCATAAAGGATATTACCAATACAACAGGATGCCTTTCGGTATCGCAACGGCACCTTCGATTTTTCAACATTTTCTTGATAAACTACTCGAAGATATTCCAAATGTAGCCGTTTATTTTGACGATATAGCGGTTACTGGGAAAAATGACAAAGTCCACATACAGACGCTTGCAAGAGTTTTCAATAAACTGAAACAGGCCGGATTGAAAGTCAATCTCAAGAAATGCACGTTCCTCAAACCAGAAATCGAATATTTAGGGCACATCATTGATAAAAACGGGGCACGACCCACAAAATCAAAAATTGAAGCGATATCTAAAGCTCCTCCTCCGACAAATACCAAAGAACTGAGAGCATTCCTAGGGCTTGTAAACTTCTATGAACGATTCATACCACATTTGCATAGCTTATGTGCTGATTTACATGCATTGACAGGCCCCCGTCAAAAATGGCAATGGACTGATCACGAAGAAGAAATATTTCAAAAAACCAAGAAGCAAATAACTAAATCTAATTCACTCATAGCGTTCGACGAGAATCGCCCAATCTACATATCGTGTGATGCTTCAGAAAAAGGAGTAGGAGCCGTGTTATATCACAAGGACAAAAACGTTGAGCGACCCATTGCATTTGCATCAAGAAAATTGAGATCTGCCGAAAGCAAATACTCTGTGATCGACCGCGAAGCTTTAGCAATTTTCTTTGGTATCCAGAAATTTGACCAGTATCTTCGAGGCATCAAATTCACACTTGTTACTGACCATAAACCACTAATACACATACTGGGCCCTCAGCGAAACCTACCAAAAATTGCTAACAATAGACTCGTGAGATGGGCGCTCTTGATTGGAAACTATGATTACGACATAATTTACAGAAAAGGTGAACACAACATTATTGCAGATTACCTGTCCAGAATGCCAAACAAAAATGAATAGCCAAATGATACAGAGTTTTCTATATGCAAAATCACAGAATTGTTGCTACATAACAAAGTTGATGACCTAGCCCTTAGTGAAGAGCGTATCATGAACGAAACAAAAAATGACCCTATCTTAAAGCAAGTTATTCAATATATGAAATCTGACTGGCATAACTTCAACAATAGTGATCTCAAACCATTTCTCCGAAAACGCACCGAACTGTCCATAGAGAATAAGATTATTATGTGGCAGGGTAGGATCGTAATACCAAACAATTTACGAAAAACCACACTGCGGTACCTACATACCGGCCACCCAGGAACAAGCGCAATGAGAGCCCTTGCCCGCTTCTATGTGTGGTGGCCAGGCATCGAAGAGGACATAGATAATGTTGTAAAAAAGTGTCAAAAGTGCCAGGAAAATAGACCAAACAATCCAGAACTACCTGTATACTCTTGGTCAATTCCGGATAAGGTATGGGAACGTATTCATGTTGACTTTGCTGGTCCTTTTGAAGGCAAATACTGGTTGGTGCTTGCAGATGCTTTATCCAAATGGATTGAGATTAGGCCTATGGCAAAGATCACAACTAAAACGTTATGTGAAAAACTTGAAAGTATCTTCACTACATTTGGTGTACCTCAAATTATAGTATCGGACAATGGTCCGCAGTTCACTTCTCAAGATTTTAAAGCATATTGTAAGTCACAGGCCATATTACACATAACATCGTCACCGTACCATCCAAGGACTAACGGTCTAGCTGAACGGCTTGTACGCACGTTTAAATCAAGAATGGCAGCGAGCGAGTCTGACAAGGTAGTTCAAAAAAGGCGCCTGCAAAATTTTCTTTTCACGTATCGGAACACTCCGCACACCACCACTGGGAAATCACCGGCCCAGATGATGTTTGGTCGACAACTAAACTGCATATTGGACAATGTGCGGCCGAGCATGAGGAGATCACTGCAACATAAACAGATGAAAGCGAACATCCTTTCCGATCAACAAACTCCGAAATTCAAACCAGGTGAAGCAGTCTTTATCCGCACTAAGCTAGAAAGTAAATGGAAGCCTGCTATAATAGAAGAAAGAAAACACAGATATTCCTATGTTGTCAGGACACCAGATGGGGTAACGAAACGCATAAATAATTACATTTTAATTTTGCAATTTTATAGCATTTATTTCAATCGTCATTTGTCCTTTTGTGAATTTGGTATCTATTTGCATCTACAAAGTCTGTGAATTGAATAGGTGTAAGTACATAGTCTTTCTTCTCATCAAAATATAAACAATGGAAAAACGTCAATTTCGTGGGTGAATCATGTTATAATAATAATGTTGGTAAACATTTTCTCATAAACAAGTAGGCCGAGTACGGTATTGCAGCCACAGCAGATTGTCGTTACTACGTTGTTTAAGAATTAACAAAGACATCGACGGCGTTCTAGATCTAATCTCATCGAACGAATCTGGGAAATTGCTTCTCTCTTCACTATTATATTGTTCAACCTCCTTTATTGCATTTTTTTCTCATGAGAAATCGGTGTGCTCTGGTCTAGTTTCATTCTATAATAAAGCTACTCTTAAAGTTATATAAGCATCTACCGATGTGTACTATGGAAGTAAGCCGATTATAATTCTATATTGATAAGTAATCGTAAACTCACACAAAGTACTAATTGCTTGCTTACTGCAGTAGATATGTGCACTTATTATAGATAGAACTAGACACTCGTACATACAAAATTATATCAACAAATCTAAAGATAGAGTGAATATTCTCGGGTGATGAAGTTTTGTTACGGACCGCGGAAAATTTAAAAAATCTTATATTATTTCTATGAAAATGTAATGTTAATTGTGGAAATACTTCAACGACGAACATTTTCTAGATTCTCAGTTCAAGTAAACAAAGGCTTCTGTACAAATAACTTGTGCGAACAATAGAAACGTTCGTGTGAAAATAGGTAAGGTATTATAACTCTAAGGCAATGACGTAATCACACAATACTCGTACATCGGAAAACGTTATTTATTTCATTACTTACTACAACGAAGGTAACTTTATTCGGTTCGAACTACTTAGATTATCAGCGATTGCAATGTAGAGAGAAAATGCAATGTAAACAAATTCTTCATATATTATCAAAATAAAATAGGCAGTCGAGAGCACCTGCAAAACTCATTCGATTTTAGATTATAAGCATTACTGTCATGTGGGGTGCTCGTGAGTCGTGTGTTATGTGATGTATTGTATTAATAACTTTAGTTTTAGCTATAGTTTTGACTTAGATGATATTAAGGTAATACTCGAGTCTAAGATAGAAAACCGGTTATAGAAATTAATTTTAATGTGGTTTTATTCGTGTATAGCTTTATTAATCTCAGGAGTAAAACATTCAACGGATGTCATTTAACGGTCGGTTGGCCACAAACACCGGCTTACCATGGCTTAAAACATCGTATGGTATTAACTCCTACATGCACTATTACTGTATTATACCTACCGAACTAAATGACTTTGCTCTTTCAAGGATTAGCGTATTTTGCAAGGCATTTATGAAGTATTGCAGTTATAGGGACCTATTGTTTATTCAAAGAATATTTACTATTAAGTACGTATTATTTATCTGTATTTTAATACAGAGTGTTTACATCACTGGCAATATTTTAAACTAATACTCCACTCGTTATACGGCTTACATGATAATGTAATCTAATGTATTAGGACTAAAGTTTGAAAATTAGTTTTACGAAGAAAAAATATTTAAAAAGTGTGGTCTATATTTTGGAAATACCTGTTTGCTATTGCATATACAAATTAAAAATATTAAATACACGATAATAATAAAGTCTCAACATAGAATAAAACTAAACATCGCAAAGTATATATTCGTCAATCGGTCGTCTAAGCGCAACGTTTTTATTTTCATTCATTTCTGAGCCACTATCATATTAGTTTACTATACAGTATACCTCAATACGAATATCTACAATATTAGGTTCAATAATTGCCAATAATTAAAAAAACCGTTTATAATTTCTCATTCTTAGTCAAAAGACTAAGCGGAATTGAGGCTTCACATACCTATTACTTTTTGCCCCAGGTGTAGGTATGTCAGTTTGCGTACAAACAGCAGCACGTCAATATAATGTTTGAAGTATGATTCTACCTCTTATGGCGAAGACATTAAGAACGGTACAAAGGCCTAAAGTGTTACACTTGCTTTCGACTGCACAAGAATATGGCGCACACAGCACACCATAACATTAAAACTTTTTCACGAAAGTAAAAGTTTGGGTCAAAGCAATGCATGTAAATTAATAATTCGGGACGTAAAAAAATAAAGAAAGTTTTAAATTATTTATTTATTCATCACATAAATCAGACCATCGCAAATCGCCAAAAACTATCTAACATACATTGGAACTTAGAATCTGATCAAGATTGACAATCAAATATTGTTTTAACAATCAAAATCTTCTAGAGGGGTCTAAAAGACTGAGATAATTATTAAAAAAACAAAAAGCTACAGCGCTTTTTAAATATAATTGAGAAGTTAATTTAAATGGAGCAGTACCTCTCCGTCGTATGCCTACTTAGTTAGCTTCATAAGTACAGTTAATGAATAAGCCACGTAGAAACTACTCCGTCATACAATGTAAGTATTGTATAGGTAGGTACGGACAACAGCAGATCAATGGTAACACTTGCAGTACGATTTTAACTCTTACGACGCAGATAATAAGAACGGTCCAAAGTGTTACACTTGATCTGCTGTTATCTGTACTATGATAAAGGTAGGTAAGTGATGAAACCATCAGTATTCTATATATTTGCAAAGTATGTCTATTTTTATACCTTAGCAACACATGTATAACAGGCGCACGAAAGGGTAAACGTAGTATGGTCCCGGCCAGATGGGGGGATGATCGGTGGCTGGTTTAGTGGTGAGCCATGGGAGAGGCCTATGTCCAGCAGTGGACTGAGACGGGCTGATGATGATGATGAGTCGCACGTTAGACCCTAAAATATATTTTAAATGTTAGCCCGACATTTTATCGACTTATCAGACATAAAGTTCAGATAGGTCAGTTGTTTTATGAACAAGAGCTGTATTGTAGAGATATCTTTGAAGCATTCTTCGGCTATTTTCATATAAAGGCAAGGTCTATCTAAGGTTGTAAGCCCCTTTACTCAAAGCAGCTTTTGTCCGCTCGCTTTATTATCTGGCGTGGGAGACCCGGAATATGTGACGTTGTATTTATCATTATAGAACATCAAGAGCTAATATGTGATTAAAAATCAATATGGTGGTATTGATATATATATAGTATAAACTACTAGGTAGGTATGTACTCTATATATAGGTATGTATGGACATACAATACAAATACAATCCAGACAGACATCTTAACACTATCTTTTTCTTCGTGAAGCCTGTAATATTATGTATTACTTATGGGCTCTGTCTAGACTTCCGCAAAATCTAATATAAGTCGATCTGCATGATTGAGTAACAAATTGCACGATAGGAGGAGGGAAGAGAACCAAAAAAATATCGATTTCATTATATTTGTTGCGGAGCCATTGTGAATGTTTGTAGGTACAAACTATAATATAAGTAATATAATATAAATGTATTCGGTAAACTAGCACTTAAAAAACAAAGTCTAAGTCTTTCAAGGGTACATTGTCTTCTCTTGTCGTCTCTTATCGATAACTACAAAATGGATACTCTGGTATGCCCGTGCAGCTCAAGTAATAATGCGCAACTTCGAAAGTTTACCTAAAAGTATATAAATTGATAGCAAAGTGCATCGGCAATAATCAGTATGGAATGTTTACGTGCAACCATATCGTGAAAGGTTACAAATAATATGAAAACAGCTGTTCTCGAGCTAGTTGAACGTTATAGATCAAGGACTCCTAAATATCCGTGAAGTGATTAGAATGTACAGTGAGTGCACGTTTCAACATATCATGAACTTTAACATTGTTTTCCACGACATATCTAATAACCATACGTATCAAGCAAAGCATAGTAGGCTCCAAATATTAAAGGTAAAAGATAAATGACATGCCTATGAGTCTATAATATCGACAGATTCTATTTCTAATAACGAATAATATTGAATCGTACAAAATTCTAATAAAATCTCTGGCTAGCCCTGAAGGGATCAATGTACATTTATACGCATATAAATATAGCTTATATTCCCAGCCCAGGCACCTACAAAGAGTAGTTATTGGTATATAAATTATAACTCAGAAAGACAATCCTACACTTTTAAAATTTTTAATAATTATAATGTATATTATAGTTTAGGGTACCTAATCTAGGAAATGATTATATTCAGCGTAGGTTATTGGCTTCTGAATCACTTTACTGGGTAAAGAATTTGTAAGGAAGTCAGGCCAGAGTCAGGCAGTAAAACAAAATACAGTTTGAAAATGTAACACTTGGTCGTCCATATTTGGATGTCTTCTTTTTGGTGATTATTAATCTTTTGCCCACGCTTGTTGCCCATAATTAGACGATTTTGTTTGTGTCCGCGACCGTCCTTATTAGGCGTAACAAGGAGAATACGAAAACGTATGCTATGGCTCTTGTTCTCAACTGTAAAGTGAATCAACAAAAGGAACAGAATTTACAAAGTGCTAGGTCAACACCGAACCACTTGCTGAGTAACGGTCGTGATGATTGCCTCTATTGTGTTATGGTTTCAAAAAATGTTTTCGCGGACAGTCGTTAACGTATACAGAATATTTGAATTTTAAATTGGCGCAGACGTTACTTTGCACAATAAATGTATCATCACAACAATGAGTTGGATTAATCGTGTAATGGATTGCAAGTCACAATAGGCACCGCAACATTCGTACCGTGTACGTAATAAACTGAGGGTGTGCAATGAATGCAGGGAGATGACGGCTCCAGCAAACTTACTCACCATCCAATAACAAGTCGTTATATGCCTTATCCTGTTTTCAATAAGAGCGTGTATAGAGGTATTCAAATCTTGGTGCATGTGACTATTGGTGTGTAGCGAAAAGTGAGGGCCCAAGGTGCGAGGGGACGAAAAATCCCTCCGCGATGCAACGCATCAAACAATGTGTTTTATATTCATTTATCACTTTACATCTGACTAAACATAAAACACACATTTATTCATATAAATTGTATAATTTTTATAAATAATGAATAATGGTAAGTAAATGAATGTTACGCTTAGCAAAAATATAAAGTTTATTCTTTGGTATTACTACGTATCTCTCCAATAAGTCTGAGCAACAAAAATGACAACTCTTACCACATGTATAGTGTAATCTAAAAAGTTTCAGTAATATATAAAATATATGACGTAACGCACTTTTATTGTATTTAAATCAAATTTATATTGGTATGCTCATTAATGTTGAATTTTGTGCGAATACATGCAATATGTAGGTACTTATTTCTACACTCTACAACATATATATTTATATTATACATATATTACATTACACATACATATTTAAAACACATTTAAGGAGTATAAACCACATTTTCCTCACCTTAAATAACACAAACTTAATTAAAATCCAAGTTCCACGAGATCGGTGTTGCACTTTATTTCCAAAGCCGCGATCATGGCGGTTATTCAAATTTCGTCTGCTAGATATGAAGTAATTCATTCACTCAAAATGCACACAACCACCGGCACTGCATTGTATGCACTCAAGTTCACGAGGTATCGATCGCGACGTAACGAATGCACACACGACCACCGCAAAGTTTGCCCCACGACACGTTAGTCTGAAGCGAATGTCGAAATAATACTAGCATAACCTCAAAATTACGAGCGCAACTGCTCAAAAAATGTTGTATGTCTGTCTGTGCGTATCGGCACCCGGCACGGCAGGCAAGCAATGGGGTTCTGGCGCGACGCGACGAGCAATGGAACTATAGATAGACGAAACCCACGAGATAGACCGAGACAGAATGTCGTTAAAGAGCACTAAGTTTAACGCAATGAAATCGTGTTTTGTATAAAAATTTTAAGTTTCACACAATTAAAAGTTTTGAATTATATTTTTATCATTAAAATACTTGGTTGTAGGCTCTAATCTAAAAGGAACGGAAGTCTTTAGCGCAATTCAAGTTGTTTCGAAACAACGGATACGACCGGAATCTTGTAGAGCTATAATGTAAACAGTAAATATGGCACATGTTTCGTATAAGTTAACGCACCTTGTTGATAAAACTACACAAACAGTACGTATAAAACGAAGTTCTTCTAAAAATACAATGTTTACCAAAAGAGATTCGCCGAACTTTTACAATAATATTTTCAGCAAAATCGCAATCAAGATTTTGATTGTCAGATCCAATTTGAATTAGAATATCGTTTTTACTTCCTGAAATGGCACTGAATTCTTGGGCACGTAGTCAAGTTTAAGGTGCAACGCCCCGTTCTGCATACAAAACTATGTCGGCATAAACTCACGCCGAACAGGTTGGTTGTTACCTTTTTTAAACTGATGCATTAATTGTGTAGTTCTCCGCTGCCATTACTTGAATGTCAGCATATTTATCATTCAATTTCAAAAATTCATCACTACTCCGATGTATAGGAATCATTTTAGATTGAATTTGAACAATATTCATATAACGGCAGTAGAACTAGCATCTGGTATAATAAAAGTTACCAACTAACGTATTCTTCGTGAGTGTATGCTGACATAGTTTTACGTGCAGAACGGGGCCTAGCGTTGCACCTTAAGTTTAAAAAAAAACCTTTTATCGTGCGCGATACATTTTGTTTACCTGCGCAACATCTCCCAAGGGTCCCATTTCGTCTATACACAGACCCATTCAACCGTGAAGAATGAATGAATTTAAGAGGATTTCAAGCAGTAGGTAACAAAACCTGCTTTAAATTCTTGTCACTTGGTGTATTCTCTAGTGGCCTTTATAATTTTATATCGCTGTAGTTAATTTTTGTAGCTTCTCTTTTAGTTTTTATGTTGCTTTTACTGGATGGCTATTGGTGTTAGGAGTTGATTATTTGTATTAGAATCAATTTGTAGAATTGAAGATCTGTCTGTACTCTTATAATATTGTCAAGGTTTCGTAAGTAGGAGCACCCACACTGTCTCGAGTTTAGGCTGCAGCGTCTGCAAGGCTAGTGCCATCGCACACGAACAATATCATTTATCGATTTTGGATCTATATGATGGATTGATTCGATATAAATATTGTGATATGTACCTACCTACATTCAACCTCAATATCAGGGAGAGGTAGGATTAAGAATGAAAACTAATGAAAGGTAGAGTCATTTTAATTGTCAATAGGCACAGTTAATTTTGATCGTAGCAAAAAGCGTTAGGAGTAGAATTAGGGTATAATCTATAATATAACAGCAATATTGATCGAGAAAGGTCAAATAACTGGTGTTATTTTGTAAGCACAAACAACCCTTGTGTGATTAATTAATATTCACGGAGGAAGAAGGCACCTATTTTACAGGAGATTACGAGTATTATGTTCGAATACGTAGAAGGCAGAAGGTGTCATAGCTGCTTGCCTACATAAATATAATATGCATATCTACCTAGGCGACAGATTTACATTCTATTTGTTATTCTACCTTGACCTGTTTGAACCTATAAGGTAATTGTCGCGTTCATAAAGGCAAGGAGCATATCGTTCGTGGGTCGGGTAGCGGCGCGTGCTTCCTGCGTGCGCGTGCGCCGGTCTTGTGGGGCCCGCGCCGCGCACGACTTATAGAATGCGTGTCGAAAACGTTAACTTAGGTGAGTACACACGGCAACATAACAATGGTAACACTATAAATACGATTTCCACTGTTATGTATGACGTAGAAAATAAGAACGGTACAAAATCCAAAGTGTCACAAATGTCACAATTGATGGACTGCAACTCTACATTATAGTCTGTCGTATCATGTGGTACCGCGTCCGTGTCCAATTCTTCAGTACATTGGCCGGGATATAATGGCAACTTTTAGCTAACGCGTGTAAGATAAATATATTTGTATGGAATATGGATACTTTCGCTTATTATAATTGTCGAATTTCATGAGCTGGTACAAAAAAGCATATCTAATTGTCTGTATATGATCTTATTAATGAAAAATAAAGACGCTAACCATAAGGTAAATCTTTACTTAAAAGTCATGGCTAAAATCACACTAAATAGGCTTAGTTTTTATACGGTTGCCCATTCGACTGGTCGAATATCGTGTGGATTTCACTCAAACCGTTTATTTAGTAATAAGGAATGTTAGAGTAATGTTTAGAGTCTAAAATATAAGTTTTATGTTTATGTTAAACATTTAACATCTTGGTTAAGTAAGTACAGCTCATTCGACCTAAAAATAAAATGTTTGTGGTTATGTTACACCACTCCTATACAGTGCAGTATGTAATCATCATGCTGTATTGTTGTGGTTTTTGAGCACGCCTCGACCGACCCGAAGGTGTGGGCATTATGGTTTATTTTCTTTGAGCCCCAGTCAACTATAAAACTAAACGGCTCGGCGAAAACGTTTACCTATACATTACGAGGTTCCCTAAATGGATGTGGATTCGAAATTGTAGACGAAAAAATCTTAGATCATGAATCATGATAATATAATATATTTTAGTTTTTCTTACCTATATAGGAAGCACATACCACGTTCAGTTAAACAAAAGAGGAAGTGTGGTAAAGTATACCTAGGCTGGGAAGAAGTCTCGACCGGGAATTGAATCCGTAACTATTCGCACAGAGGTTACGACTGAGCTCCTGGATAACCTTAATTATGTACGTAGGTACTCTACGACATACCATTACCATTGATCTGCTGTCGACTGTACATAAGTATACTAATGATGTCGTTAATCTGATGACCTCTGGTAGTGGACTGCTTCCCCCGAACGTTCATCTATCAAAATTTCTTCGAACAGCAGTTCTTCGATAAATCATGCTTTCGAACAAACGTTCGTCGCACAGGAGTTCAGTCGAACAGCAGTTCTTCGATAAATCATGCTTTCGAACAAACGTTCGTCGCACAAAAGTTCTTTCGAACTGCAATTCTTCGATTAATCGTTCTGTCGATCAAGCATTCATCGAACAATTGTAGATCGAACTTGCGTTACGCACTCCTCTACTACGAGGTAAGTTCATATACCTCATTTTTTTTTCAAATTGTTCGATTTAAATTAAGTAAAACGTGTAAATGCGAGCTTTGTTTTACCGAGTTCACCGGTCGTGTTATTGTTCCGGGCGGGTGCGTTGCGCGGAAGCCGACCAATCATTATCAAACCGGGAACACAAACATAGTCAAATCTAAATGCACGTGCGTCACGTTTTACGTTTATGAAAGGTAAGTATGTATGTACTTATATGTAATTAATCATGTAGGACTCATACTGAGTATAAAGTCATAATATAATGTAACAAAAGTAACAAGCAACATTTTTGTTATTGACATTTCTTTGTTTCTATCGGTAAGTACATCTAATAGTAGCTTCGCAAATAGAAATATTCCGAATATTATTAGTTAATACCGAATTATACTAACAATATCTACTCTTTTGGATGTAATATAAAAATTGAGGATGCAATTGAGGATTGAATTTTTAATATTAGCCTTTGTTGATATTTTAATGCAAATAAGTACCTACTGCAAACATTAAAGTGAAGAAAGAATGGCCGCAATCGTCAAACACTTGAACGCCCACCACTCGTCGTTTGTCAGCCGTCAAGAGATACATCAAACAACGTCTCCCAGTTGGCGCTTTTCTAGGAACTGACATGCCCTTCACCACTCCCATATAGATGGAATGTCGAGGAGTACGAATATATGAGGTAAGGATTTTATCGGGTGTTCGATGTTTGATAACTTCATAAGTGAGTCATACTTATTAATATTACATTAATTTTTTGGACTTTTGGTTGTGAGCTTTCCGTGTAAATATGATCAGTTAATAATTATTAATAAAAAGTAGTAGTAGTGTGAAATCGTGGATATTTTTCAATACTTTGATATATACGAACATCAATCTAAATATATTTTAATGGATGTGTTTTTAAATAAATATATGATTTTAATACAATATTACTTTAGCGAACATGCTGCCTTATTAGGGGCAAGTCGTGATTACTGATACCGTTCGCAAATTGTACTAATTCTAGCTTATTTTACGAATTGAAATGGCAACCACTAGAAATCAGCATCTAAGAGAGATAGCGCAGAATTCAATGTAAATTGAATTTATTTTGTATAGCTTGATGTTCTGTCGACTATAGGTACACAAAAAAAGCTATTTAGTGTGGCTATGTAAAACAAACTAGGGGCACCAATAATTCGAGGTTACCTATTGTTGTATGACCTTGCCAATAAAGTGCCTATACATAGCAGGATCCGTTTTTACTGGACCTCACTGAAATAAATGATAGGTCGACGGTTATATGTCAGTTTCTTATAAGTAAATATATGTTGATGAGTGATTTTATGGTTGATTATAATGTCTGACTACCAATATTTTAAAACTATCTAATTAATATGTATTTAACTATATCATAGGTACTTATAGCCCTAATATTAAACTATAAATAAAGGTCAGTACTTACTAAAATATATCTAAATTAAAATTAAACTATATGTACAAAATAAGTCGGTTGAACTATCTGAATGGCTTGCATTATAGATAGTTCAACCGATCCCCTTTGATAAAGTAAAGTAAAATAACATGAATTTGAGCGAAAAGAGGTTAGAATCCCACGGCAGCGTCGCGGCGTCCGTTGCAATGAAATAATAATCTGTCGACTGATCTGGATGATATCATACTTGATCCGGGTCGCCTTGGTTGTTAGTGTAATTTCTCAAAGTTACTTAAACACTACCTCTATAGATAGCAGCGTAAAAGTGTAAGATTTTCAGAGGGTTCACAAAGTAACTATGAAATTAAATTATAGGGCAAGCGTACTAAACAGCTGAGGATGCAAAACACCTTCCTACTACCTATATAGAAGTACTTAGAGGTATTTACTTAAATATTTCATCATGTGTCGTTCACAAGTTGATGTACAAGACTTTTCCATTATGAGCGCCAGGTTTTGCAGTTACGGTAAATGGTAACGTGTGAAAGAGCACAAAGAACAGACACTGGAAATGTCAGTGTTTTCACACCCCTCTGTGGGAAATATTTTCTACGTTGTTGTGTCGTGAAGCTCCTGATAGCACTTTAGGACCTGAGAAAGTATTATGATATGTGACTAGTGGGTCTTAGAAAATTAAGAGATAAAAAATATTACACGAACCTATTGACCGAGTTCCCTCGGTTCTACCTGCATCAAAACTCATTATATTTCTATTCTACTGATACATACTATACTCCATGCTTACACTGCGCAAAAATATGTTGAACTTTTGATTACGTATGATCAAAAGTTCAAATCAATGACTTCGTTTCAAATTAAGCACAGTAGGTACTTACTCGCTTACAGTGCATTTGTATCAATTTAGGATCAATTGATAGAACCCTTGCATCAACAAGGTTATTCAAAGTTCAAGTGAACGCGGCGGCGGCATCCCGGCAATGAGCCTCGACAATGGTGTACGGTTTCAGCATGGGAACCAGCATCAGCCATCTTGGTTCCACTCGGATGAACACTGCGATATCTGTCAACACCTCACATATATAAGTACTTACAGCTAACAGCAGATCAAGTGTAACACTTTGGACTTTGGGCCGTTCTTATTATCTGCGTCATAAGAATTGAATTCGTACTGCAAGTGTTACCATTGATCTGCTGTTGTCCGTACCACACAGTATAGTTATTAAAATAAAAACTTTTTAAAACTACAAATATGTACCTACTACCGACTACTTAATTTAAAAACCTCTAGTCACAGCATTAGATTTAGGTAGAATACTAGTACCTACCAGGTTTTGGTCTTCTTCTTCTCTATCTATATTTATAAAATTCAACATGTGTCATCTCGCGCAAACACAGCCATAAAAAAAGTCCTTGACAAGCTGGGTGGGTGGCATGGTTACTTCTACATATTTTGGTGTTACCATATATGGAAAAGGGCCGAGCAAAGCCTTCCAAAATAATGAATTGTTAGAAGTCATCTTGTCCCTAGAAATAAGGAAGAATTGCGATTTCTATCAAAAGCGATGACCTTGACGAGTGATGGCTGGATCGAAACTTATAACAGGTCTTATTGCATGAACCTCAACATTCATATTATTACTCGACGAGACCTACCCATAACTTAAATTACACTACCCCATTACCTACTACAATACCAGATATGTGACAGCAACAATGGACAGCTTTCACTGCTTGTTGGACACTGCACATCTAGGCCGGACGCAGTTTCTGGACCAGAAAGGATATAAGGTACTTAAGTACATCCTATTGTTCACGCACTTTCGACTCTTGCATTAGACTGATCTTATGCAAATATAAACTAGCTTCTTATGTGGCATTTCGTAATATAATTTTGTTTATTTTAAAATGGTCATTGCTCTATAATCTGCACTACTTCTAAGATCGTAAAACCAATTGAAGTGGTTTAAAAGATGTGGTAAATGTAGATAAGACTTATATGTATTTAAAGATCAATCAAAAAGGGTATTGATACTATGAAGCTTCTCATAAATTAATAATTAGTTTTTTTTTTATAAATGACAGATTGAATTTTAATAGAATATATCGAATTGAACCTAGTACGGTAGAAGACAAAGAAAGGTGTACAGGAGAGTTTTTAAGGTTGAGATTATCTCAAAAACTACTTGACCTATTGCAAGAATTATTTCACTGTTAGTGTTAGATAGATAAAAGTTAAAACTATGTAACTGTAAAATAATTATTAAATTCGGTCCAGTAAGTAGTTGAGAAAATATCAACCTTATTGATACCCCCTGTATACTTATATCTGTCTTCATGTTTCCTGCGGTCCATTGTTTTTATCTTTTTGAATTGAATAAATAAGAAGTGTTTAGTTTATTTTGGAAAGTCTTCATATTCCTTTACTTACTTATATACAATTGGGTATTTGCACATTGTGATTTGTGACATTCCCTCTCAATCCCTTGGTGTTCCTTTACAAGAAATGAATCAGTCATTTAATTTTGTTAAAATTCTATCACGTGTGTTGCCAACCACAACGTGAGTCACCCAATGCGGTGGGGCTGGCCGTTGGAATATTAAACATACAGCGATACGAATAATATTTTACTAAAGCATGGGACACGTCATGGGCTAGCAATAACTACTATCAAATTATTCAGAAATAAGTAATGCAAGTTAAGAAATATTTATTGTACTTAATAGAATATAAATATTTAGAAAAATTTATACTCGCATGGGCATCCTACGTAATATCGTTTAGTTTGGAGTGACTTTGTTGATATGCGGTCGACTGTACCGAATATAATGATAAACGACACGTGCCTACTTTTTTCAGGTTTTCATCTTGTCCTCTTTGTATTGTTGTGCAGTAGCGCCACCTCAGTAAATAAGTGTACATCATTTTACTCGGAGGAAACCCCACGACTAGGAAGCCAGTTTTACATGAGTGTAGCATTATAATGCTAGCAGTAATTTTCAGTTATTTTTGTAGATGGCGCTGTCTTGTTCGACTGTACACCACTAGAGAGCACCAGCATCGCAGCAAACTTTGAGGGAGCTTTTTATACCTCCAACACCAAGGAGAGACAAGTGGTTGAATGAGTATAAGCGAGTTTCGCTGTACATTACCAAGTTCTTAACGGTTTTGGTCAAGTATATTGGAAGAAACAGCAATGTAAGGTGAATAATTGTGATTGTTGTGTTCGATGGAGGCGTGTGTAGTGGCATGGTGAGCCGGGAGCAGCGGCGGCCACCGGCAGTAGAGACGTGGTGCCCGCTGTGACAGGTGGCACAGACGCCCCCGCGAAGTTGCCCAGCCGCGCTCGCGAAACCACCCCATTGTTTATTAACACTTGTTGTGCTCTCCTTTCGCTGAAAAGTTTAGAAACTTGAACCAACGTATAGTGAAACTTATAAAATGTGAACTTTGAGTGTCGTGATGTGTTAAGAAAATACCAGCTCGAGCGGTCATGTCGTTAAGTACAATTTAAGTGCAAAAATTGTCTTAGGCATTGACGATGGACAACTTTATACCCGCATGGATTGCGCCAGAGTGAAATTTATTTGAGATCTGGTCTTCTGTTGATTTCAATTTGTAAGTAAATAGGTAAATGTTTCCAAACTATATTTCTACAATACTATGAAGAATAAGATGTAGAGCATAAATACTTATGATATTTATAAATTACATACTTATGATGAGCTGATTTTTTATCTTATAAGAATGGGCACATTGTTGTGGGAATATGGATGTTGAGAAATCATACATTCATTGTTAACTGTATACTTATTGTTAAATCAAATTTAAATATACAGTGATCTTTGCCGCTTTTTCGGATCGTGGTGCTTGATGAAATCTAGCTAACATGTCAATAACACAATCATATACCTATTCAATCGATAGCGCCTGTATTTGTTTGGTGACTCTACCAATAGTAAATATCATTGCGCAGGGGCAGCGTGAGGTAAGGCCGCGGTGGAGTTGAATGGCCGCCTCGGTCGCTCTCCGTGCATCCAATAGCATTCACTACCTCACCTTGGCAATAATCTAATTCTATGTTTACGGAACTCCTTATTAGCTAATGGCTCTACAAAAGAGTCTCATACTACTTTCTTGACTATTTAAAATATATATTGCGCTGAAAAATATTAAAGTACTATCAATTCAAACAATATTATAGTTAATGTGCCGATGTGAACCATGTTGGATTTGTAAACAGCATTTCAATTATTTCTTCACTGTAATTCTTATTGGTGTCGTTCGTAGTTCTTCATTTGTCACTTTACAGTATGTAGAGTTTGTATAATTAATTAATAAGTTATTGGAATTGGAGGATTACAAAGTAAAATCAAATTAATTTATATACGAGATAGTTTTACCAACACATAGCTATTACATGGCTAGCCTGTACGTGAATCTTTTTGGTGTAAGATGGTGTCGGTGTCCCAAGAGACTGCCATCTTTCTTCTTTTCGATCTGGCGCTGTCAGTGATAACGCGGTCGATCTCATTTATTAGCCCGTGCCAGAAATCACGGGTTCTTTGTTGAAAATGTCAAGCATAAATTATGTTTGAAAAGTTGATTTTGTACACACATCTCTACTTTTTCTAATCCCAGTTCGGAGTCCATGAGTGAAACTTATTAAGACTCAAAATAACCTGGTTTAGGTGTTCCAAGTAATTATTATTTAGGTATGTTTGCGAATCATAATTTATTTAACTTGCCTCGCATTGCAAAGTGTTATTGACTGTCGTTGAATGATGGATGCAAAGACAACATACAACGGTAGTTAAAAGTAAAGGACGGAGTGATTAATTAAGTAAAAGTAAAATATTATATGGAGACATTTTGGTCCGGCTCTTGGTTTCGGAATTAATGAGCAAAATATATTTTAAATTTTGGCTTTTATATTTAAGATATAATAATCATTAAACTAACTTTATATCGATTCCTACATGCCATACGAACAAAGTTTTTATTAACTTATTATTTTCCAGACTTTTATTAATGTTATTATAATATTTGAATTGATATTGCAATTTGCCTCAATCAATTATTCATAAAAATAGAATTTTATTTATTTAATTTTAAAATGAGGCTTTGGACGCCACAAACCAGGTGTAAATAGGTGTGTAAGATAGAGAATAAAGAATAAATTATTTTAGGAAAAATCTTATGTAGGTAAATATAATATAGGCAGGTACCTACTTAGTAATCAAATTACAATGAATAATACTGAGGTTCTTCACGAAGTGCACTATAACTACATATTTTGTATCATTGTCTTTGCAATCTTTGCATATCCTTTACTGGGCAAGCAAAGAGTTTAGCAAATTATCTAATAAATTACAGTCAATCATTGATCGATAATCGTTCGCAAATATTTCATAAGAAAACCAATTATGAAAAATTATTTCAAAAATCTTATTAGAATTTAATGACCGCTGCTTTAGCTCTCTGCTTACGATAAAATTTTACGTAGGTAGGTAAAATTTGTAGTAATTAGAAATTCTTCTATAAGTACCCACGACTGTGAAGTGTGTCCCACACTCTGATCCCACACAACTCAAATCAAATCGCAGTTTTGATTAGAGAAAGTCTGAGACGGGAGCGATACGGCCACCGTCGTCGCCGAGAGGGTCAAGTGGCCCCTTGTCCTCGATAGAGATTTGTAAATCGCGGTCCACTCCCTGAGAAGGCCCTCTCAAAACCTTCGTACTTACTTTTGTCCTCTTCTTGCTAAGATATTTTAAGAGTTTTTTTTTATATTTAGGAGCTCAGCAAATTCTGTGGATATTCTGTACCTAGGCATTTTATTATTATTAAATAAAGTGCCATAATATGACATTTTATTCACATTACGATTTAGCCTTCAGCGTCGGTCAAAAGTTATGTCGGCCATAATGTCTGTCGGGCGAAAGTCGTGTCGATCAACTGTAGTGTCGGTCATACGGTTGTTCGGGCAACTGTTTGTCGATCAAAAGTTTTAGAATCATACAATAAAACTAATAAGTAATTTGGTTTTGACCTAAATTTCTATAAATTGACAATTATATCTAAGAGAGTCTAACGACATTACTTAGAGTTACCTCTATTAAGGGCGATCGGCATTCGCGCACTATCACTACGAATTGTTTCCACTACACTACACTAACTCAAAAGGTTTTGTTCTTTTCAGTCTTCTCACTATATCCGTGTTGTCGAGGAGCTGGATTGCCTCGACATTCACATGATGATGAAGTCTGTGTTCGTGAGCTTCAGTAATTTTTTTTATGAATTTTGATGAGTTATTTGGTCTATCACTTTTTGTTTATATGGGAATCAAGATATAAGAATTTTTATTTTTTCGTTTCACGTAAGTAAATATAATATTAATACAATATTTACGAGTATGATATTAATTAGGTACATTTATTACATCTGATAATAATGTATTGCGTATTTAATTTTTTTTGACATTAACAACATTTATTCAATTTAAATAAGTACAACTATAAATAAAAAATTGGGGCCAAATCGCTGCCCTGCGGAAGAGTGCCCAAAAGGCTGGCGACGTTACCTCGTTGTATAGCCAGCGATATACGCTGGCCGAGGTAAGCGCCAGCCCTTTGGTCACCCGACGAGTCAATGAGGCGAGACGACAGTTCTTTGACCAGTCGCCGCGCCTCTGGTCCCCATGGCCCCATGGTCTCTACACCAAACGGCACAAACATGTAGCTCTCGCTGAGAGCCGCATATTTACGCCGCTTGAGACTTTCCGCGGCGCCGGCGTATTTTTTGCGTATTTAATTAAACTTAAAAATAAGTATGCGTGTATTCACAAAATATTGTAGCGATTGTGGTGATGGTCTGATGGACTTCAACATTTCGGAATCTGTATGCGCGGTGTATTATCATCAGTATGAATATTCGAGGACATGCGGCGGGCGGTGCACGGCGAGCGCGGCGGCGCGGCGCGGCGGGCGACGCGGGCACAGCACAATAGAGCCTTTGTTGCACAATGCCCATTTCCGATTACCAGATTGAATCGTATCCGTCAAAGCGCTGCCGTTCCAATAATCGTGTGCACTGCACGGAATGGATGACATTTTTGGAGTGATGGTCTATTGTCATGTTCGAATATGACTACACGATATAGAAGGATCTCAGTTGAATAAAAGTCTTACTCTATACGTATATTCCTCTATTCCAAAACCATGCCGCCCACGAAGCAATCTAAAATAGGTATCACATGTAAAAATAATATAATGTCTAGATTGAAGATCTGAAAGAAAGAAATTCGTTGAGAGCGGCAGGCGAGTTCTATATGAGTAATTTGAAATTGCTGAATCACATTTAGGAAAACGTAAGTCAGTTGTCATCGCACAGAACCGATAGTCTGTTAACAACAGTTCAACCGTCGCAAAATACATGTACCTAGCACGCATTGATGTAACTGACTTCATATTAGCCTAAGTCGCCACAGACACTGGTCCGATTCCGAAGATTCTCAAAGTTTGGTTGTTATTTAATTTAACCTCTCGTTATGCGGGCGGGTGAGTATCGCGCAGGCTGCGAAGCGACGCCTGGCGTTCTGCTCATTGTTGCGGAAATTTAGACGAATTTGCGACGATCTCGATTCATTATGGGCGTTTTAGTGCGAAAGGAACGGCGCCGCTTTTAATTCTCAAAGCGAGTGCGCTGCGGTGTACGTAAAACAAAGTTTCAGAGGGGTTCTTCGTTAGTTGTTCAGTCGCAGGTGTAGGCGGTGTGAAACGCAATGAATATGCTAATCGTGAATATTTCCAACTTTATTCGTAGTAAACACCTACTAACTTTATATTCTAGAGACGGCTGGAAGTTTTAGATAGGCTAGAAGTTTTGACGAAGTAGGCAATATACAGGCAGATATCTTGGCATTAATCACTACAGAAATTGAAGGAGATAAGTTACAAGAAGGTTGAGATGCTAAAGATAAAATAATAAAGCGGTGGGTTTTAGCAATATCATTACTCAACTTGGCTTAGGTTGAATAACAATCTATTGTTATTCAGAAAGGCGAATTAATCAAGTAGACAATTAAGAGTTGAAAATTGTAATGCACATAGCACCAGGCGACAGGCCTTATTAAAATCCTATTTAGCGGGCGCCTCCACCCGACCTCGGCGGCTAAGCGCCTCAGATCCTTATGTGATAACTGCAACTTTTTAATTAAACCTGATATTAAAGCTCCGCAAAAAGGCAACGACTCTCCCTTCCTGCATAAGGTTTCCGAGCTTACCTAACGGCACGATATTTTGATGTTATGAACGGGTTCTTACTTTACATCACATAATCAGTCAGTAGATAAAGAGGTGCTAAGATATTGGACATGTCGAATGAATGAACATAATATTTTTTTGATACAATGAAGTACGAGTATATTAAAATAAGAAATATAGCATCACATGCGTTAAAAATATAGTTTAAACGTGAATGGAGTGCCATTGACCCGAACCACTTTAAGCCCAATAAGATAACAATAGGAATACGGGACCGGTTCGGCTAAGTCGAAAATAATAATGACAGTATAATTACTGCGCTCTTTGGTCTATAATAAACAATGTAACGAACTAGCATTAATTCTCAGGCGGGTTGAAAAATGTTAAACGGTGGGCGGTACCCACCGGAGCCAGAGGTGCACAGAGGTGAAGCTTCACATGGCTCGGGTATTCTCTACTGATTACAGCAGCCCAGAGCGGGATCGCCGTGGGCTACCTGCCGTAATTTGAGAGCCAAGAAATCACTCATAATAATAATAAACCTTACCTACCTACTAATTTCTCGAAAAAACTTAATTTCTTCGCTGAAGCGAGACGTTTGGACAGATTATCTGTGAGTCAGCGGCCTTTACTTCTTTACCATTTGAGATTTCATCGTTTCGGTCATTAGAGTTTAAAATATGTACTCGCTATATGATGATGGTGATGAGGTAATTGTGACTGCCTACCGAGTTCCTAGATATGAAGACAGATTATCAAAGAAGAACATACAACACTAAAATTTAATAGGTAATTATGCAATTCACATAATGGCTAATACATAAAAGTATTTTAATTTACCATATCTACATATGCACTGAATTTTAAATATAGCGAGTGATACTCTATTCCGTTTTGTTAGGGTTAGGTAGGTAGATACCAAGTAGACAGGTACATAATTGGGGAAATGACAACGCAAATCGCAGGAAAATATATTTCATGGAATGATCACGATTATCACATACAAAATTTATATTTTATTCAGTTCGATAAGTACTTTTAACTTACAGTCTGTTACCGTTTTTTATTTTATGTTAC
Organism: Tachystola acroxantha; assembly: GCA_963506565.1. Taxonomy (NCBI): domain Eukaryota; kingdom Metazoa; phylum Arthropoda; class Insecta; order Lepidoptera; family Oecophoridae; genus Tachystola; species Tachystola acroxantha. Next base: position 8,553,785 of record OY735872.1, read on the forward strand.
TTAAACTTATGTCGTCGATTTTATATCATTCGCAAGCAATTCGCAACTCCGCGTTTTGGCCCCATTCCAAACAAGTATGTACTCGGATCCAAGCCATGTTAACTTTATTTCAAGGATGTAATACACCCTCTACACTTGGCATGTTGGCACTAGGCTGAACGCAACCTACAAATTAAAATCTGACTGTATATTTTTTAATGTAACCGCAATGTTTTGTGAGAATTTCACGAGTTGGACTGAGTTTCATTAACAGTAAAAACAAACAACAAATATAAAATCTTAGTATGCAATTTCCGCGGTCCCGAGTGAGGTAAATGGACGTGTAGTTTGGAAGGGAAAATTCTTGATAGCTCTCTTTATCGGGGTAATTCTGCTACGTGATCGAGGTGAGCTGGTTTAAATGTATTTGAAGCGCGAAAAGTGCGGTCTGTGTTGTGCAAACTTACGACGTCCGTCCGTCGAGATATGGCCTCTCAGATCAATTTATCCCCCAGCTAGCCGTTTAGTCCAACATACACACGCGTACCCACTCGTAGGTACGTACATCTACACTGCAAGCAACACACGAGCTGCGTGCGAGTTATAGCTACATAAAATTCGAGCTGGGTCATTTGACTTAATAGGGAAACGTATAGCCACGCTCGTTCAATTTTGTAATTCGACTCAATAATCACCCTGGAATTTAATTAAGTTCACGATTTAAATTAATGTGAATTGGGTCAAATGGATATAAGTGTTTCTGGGTATTGTGATTCACTATCAAAACATTATAAGCTTGAAATCTGGGACTATTAGTAGGTTAGAAAACTTTTCTGTACTTTGGTATCCGGCAATTGGAACTTGATGTACCTAACCTAAGTCAATCCTCACAATTTTACAATTTTGTTTGTATATTCCAGCAATGTGTTCGAAAAAGTGACAGAAATAAAATCGTACTACGTTTGATGACAGTTACTAGTTGCAATTAAATTCTGTACTCCGTGAATTAAATAAAGCCATTGTATTCGTATACAGCACTGAATGGTTCCAAATATTCTCGCTTCGATGGTCAAACGTCGGAATACTAATAAAATGTCACTATCGTTATTGCGCTTGAATTGTACAAAAAAAGGTAAAATAGTTTTCTGTGGTGTAGTTAAATTGTTCACAATTTTATAAAAACTTTTGATTTCCATAAGGAGTGCATTTTCATGTTATGTTGCAGGTGCGTTAGATGTACACATTGAAATATTACATTTGTATTAAAATTAAAAAAATTAAGTGTCTATCCATTTCTACGCGTTCATTGCATCGCATCGCAGCGCAGGCGTCACTCAGTATGCGTGAAGCAAGCGCGTGTTGGCATGCGCAGGCGATCCGGCGCGGCGTCCGCTAGCAATGACTGCTTCGCTTATTTACACAATTTTACATTAATTATTCTAATACCTATATATTCATTGGTATGTATTATAAATAAATATAATTCATACCACTTCGTAGTAATGCGATGAGGGACTAATTGATACATGATAACATTTAAGCAACTTAAGTGTATAGGACAAATTATTTTTGTATTATCCCCATCAACAATCGAAGCGCTGTCTTGGGCATATGTTTTGTTTCCCTAGTGTGTTCTATTTTTTATTTACATATTCGTGATAAATTCTAATATTTTTTTATACAAATCCTAATATTTTAGTTGCATGCTGCTTTCTGTCTAAAATCATGCTGCATTTCATGCAGCACAGGCTTTGAACTGTTGATTACCGCGCTTGTGACCACATAATGAGTACACGATTCAAATGGAAGTGTAAACCGACCAGTAGCCTCACCACTAACAACGCTATAATCGCTGTCTGTATCGTCTGGCATTTTCTAGAATACCGTAATGTGTATGTTCTTCGTAAATTTCCTTCTTTCTGTCTTTCATATTTTGATGTCATATTTAATTACTTGTTAGATTCATAATGTTTGAAAAAAATTATAAAGGATTTGAAAGTTGCTGCAACCAGAAAATCAAAAGTTGAAATACTTGGGACAAGACTCAGAGACATTTGTGACCGCTCTTGTTTGTGAAACTTAACTCCATAAAAATCTACACAAGCATCATTCCTTAACAGTACTTTATGATCTAATTTGAAGGAAAAAGAGGTAAACTTCCATTGTCGCGGGTTAACTTCCCAAGTTCTCATCATCTTAGTGCATGGGAAATGGTAACACGTGGGAACTCAAGTGATGATTGCTGTGAAATGATATTATCGTGGGTACTTATCGCTGCGCACATAATAATGATAGAGGTTAGAAATTTCATATAATATTTATTCGGTTTGAACACAATATTGTTTAGGTAATTGAGAATTTATTTAATGATAAAGCAAGAAATATTTTAAATCCTGGACTACAAGAGTTCGGTTGCTTCCGGTCTGGCCGACTCGAACATTTCTATGACCAAAGGCGCGTTTTTGTTCTCGACCAAAATTTCGAAAAGAGCCTTTGCTAAGACAATCCCTTTTCCTATATAAGGAACATCTGTATCTAGGAGTCGTTTTTCCATGTACCTACATGACTAGAACAAACAAAAGAAAAAACCGCTTGGGTCGAGACGGAGCGCTGGCGCTCGCTGGTTCGTCCCGCCCGATGCGATGGCGTCGCGGGGCCACGATGTCAATCGCGTCTCCTCTTTTTGCTTCCTGTACAGACAATGCCGAGAAATGTTTTCTACGTGTGGGGGTGGCGGCACGGGGTGTGGGGTCAATAGCTGAAGCACTAATCTCTGTCGGGATCGTTCGGATTAATGGCTCGTATTGCCGTCTCCGTTGTTTGTTTCCGAAAAGTTCTTGTATGCTCTCGTTGTTAAAAGTTTCGTGATGCGCTACATTAATGTTATGTGATGTGTAACTGTATTGCAGTTTCTTTTTATAGCTAGTTTTACTCTCATTTCGCATTGGGTTTCAGAGTACTATGTTAGATTTCCCTATGTGCCTAGCCGCAGAGGGCAAGAGATGGCTGCTTCACTCTTTTTTAAAGAGTTTTGTTTTTACAAACAATTACAAAAGCTGCCCAGAAATCAAAACAAGTGGGACCACGTAGCTTGTATGTATTGGTACGGTGAAATTGGAAAACAGTGAAAATGAAAAGTCATCGAGTCCACGCTCCAAGTACACTTGGCCGGGTTGGAATTGGACGGAATGTGGAAATTTATCTCGCTCCGGGAGTTCTCTGCAGTCGAAAAAATACGTTTCATAGCAAATATGAAATCGTGATATGGAAATCCAATCTGTTATAACAAATAGCAAGTTCTTGCGTGTTCAAACATACTTTTGTAAACGTATATTATTGTATATTTCTTATGATGCTGCCTTATCTGTAGCAGTCGTGATCGGTAAAATACGTTAAAAATGCTTGCTGTATTTATTACCGATTAGTTCTGGTCGGCCAAGCAAGATTGACTACTACCAAAAATTATTTTAGACTTCATTTAAGAATGTTTTAGTAATTACATTACCTACCTAAAGGTTAATTCAATCCCTGTACCTATCAAAAAATGCTAATTGCATTGAAAGCGTCCGCTTATTAATTTAGGTATACCTAGTTGTGTATCACTATAAAATGCACCAAAAATGTTTCCGTGAGCCAAAGCCGTGAACATAAAAAGTCCCGTCGAACCCAATCCGCCTATTAGGGAGCGCGCTGTTGCTAATTAAAATAAAATTGTTAAAACAGACCCGCCACGTTCGCTCTCCCCGGTCTAACTTTTAACGAGGATATATTTGGTTTCCACCAACCCTTTGGTGATTTTACTATTGAGTCTGACTGCAAATAACTTCGTAATTGACTTCAAACAACTCCAGCTTTGTGGAGAGAATACTGAGGTTATCTCGTATCTCGTTTAGTGGACCTGAATAAATTATTCAGCTTCGAAGATACTTTCAGGGGAATTTACAGATACTTGTATAAAACGCAGTTATACTTTGAATTGCTAGCTTTGCACTTTTATAAGTATTATGTAGTACATTTGTATAGTCAGGTATCTATTTAACGTTATAAAAAATATAGAAATTGTCTAATTTATTTCGATTGTAAATTGTCACAGTTACGGAATAACTATAATTAGTTAATTACCTAGACTAAAAATATTTAAATAGAAATACCAACAAATCATTTCATGGCGAGTCTATTTTGTTCAATCAATTCATGATAAAATAAAATATTGATCAAAAATGTAAAACAAAAAGCGGAAAGAGAAATAGATTACCGTGAAAAAACTAGTTTTTTACACATTATCTCAACAACAAAAGACTTAAGACGTAAGTTATAATTAATGTAAGTGTAAGTAAGTTATAAATAACCATTTATTAACCTTGATGATTGTTTGTGCCAGAAGACCCCAGCGGCGGCAAAATGATGGACTGTCTGTGTCCTTCTCCGCGCACGCTGGCCTGCCGCGTGGTACTACTGGATGAACGAGAGCTATTGCATGAGATACAGGTGGGTATCTACTACAAAATATTATACCTATTCCAATTAGTCATTTGTTCCTGTTAGATTTTTTGTATCTCGACAGGTCAGTGTAATCAAGCGCATGGGCCTCTAATAAACGCAATCATTGGCAGCACAAATCGTCTTTATTAGATTTAACAATGAAAGATGAAACCTGTTAAAATCAGCCCTGGTGAGGAAATCTAAAATATCACATCAGAAATTTAAAACAAACGTCATTACAGTTTTTACCTTATCCGTTTTTAAAGTATGCCCTAAATTGTTTCTGGCAACATCTGTCACTAAATATTTTGATTTGTAGATCACAAACTGGCAATTGCATGACTTGTCAAATAGTGGAAGCAATAACATGTAGAATTACCACTAGGTTTACAAGTATGTTATGTTTTTACGGGACCCCTTTTTTTCGCATAATTTTTTTGTCCTAATTTAATTTAGCATAATGAGTTAGGCATAAAGTTTTTTGTCATAATCATATTTTGTCATAATTGTTTTTGGGCATACAATCTAACTAAGCATAATTCTAGTTTGGACTAATCGTTTTTGCCCTAATTTTGATTTCCATATTGTTTTATGGCATATTGTTTATTCGTCTAATAGATATTATACATAAATAATGTTTGTTTGTGTATTTCTTCTTTTTTGTTGGTATTGGTGTTGTATGTATGGTGTATTAGGTAATAGTAGGTTACGGTGCGGCGGGGGTGGCCCTTGGGCCACCCGTAAGCCGCCAACATGATTATTTTATATACAATCAAAAAGTAGGTATTAGGTAGGTATATCAGATATAACTTAGGTACCATAGTGTAATAGTAGGTTACGGTGCGGCGGGGGTGGCCCTTGGGCCACCCGTAAGCCGCCAACATGTTTATTTTATATACCTACAATCAAAAAGTAGGTATTATAGTGTAATAGTTGGTTACGGTGCGGCGGGGGTGGCCCTTGGTTTAATTTTTGTTTTTAAAACTTCAGGAGTATATTTTTCGGCGAGTAATTAATATGATTATTACAATTATGTTTTAATATCATTATGACAAAGTTTATTTAGGCTTTATAATATTATTCTTAACAATCTTTATGCTGTTTGTAGTTATGCTTAATAATATTATGCCTATAAAGTTATGCCTAATGACTATTATGCGTAGTTATTACTAGGACAATTTAAAGTATGCCATGTTATATTATGACATAAAAATTTATGCACAAAAATAGGGAACCTGTTTTTACACTTTTTGTATGTACCTACATACATGAACTCGCTCACAAAGTTTCGCTAGGTAGGAGGGAACCATAGTCTCTTATCTGCCGAGATTCACGGTATCACATTTGATTCTTCCACATTCATCATCTCTTTATACTCGCTTGTATTTTTATGTCTAACGCCCAAAGTGATGCACTTCAACTCTTTGACATACAAAACTCAATGGGTCCGGATTCTAATATATCATGCATGAGCAACGCCCGTCGCCCATATCCGGAACAATATTTGCTTTGTATAACAGGATTCAAACGCGGGATCCATTCCTGCCTCGTTGTGCTGGAGGAAAATGTTATGTCAATTGAAATATAAGTTGTATTTTTCCAGACTTTGTGTAATAAAAAAAATATAGCGTAAGTAAATATTATCATATAATGGTGTGCTTATAGCTGGCTATATAAAATTCATAAGCATTGCCATTCAGAACAAACCTGTCGTTACGATCATGGGTAGTTTTTTGCTTATTGTTAAAAGTAATGATTGTGTCATTCTTAATACGTGTAATACACTACACAAAGTTTTTAATAATTAACACCTTGTTTAGATCCATACAAAGAGGTGCTACTCTTCAATATAAACCACAAAGTGCATACCAAATTTATTTACAAATATATTTTACAATATAACTTTGATATATTTTCCTATGCCGACGAAATTGACGAGGGATTATTCAGAAAATCAACATTTGCCTCCGCGGACGTCCCGATGGACGCTGACAGAATTTTTCAATTTCCCCGTATGAAATAAGAACAAATGCGCGGATTTTTTCTTCGTTTCCCACCTCGACCCGTTGAGTACACCTATTCCGAGACAAATTATTTGAGGTACCTAGAAAGTCTTTTATATGCGAAGCTCGGGTCCAAGGTGCGGACGATGAATTCACTGAATCGTACGTCCACTCTATGAATATTAAATTCTATTTGGCTGGTATTGTCGCGGCGTGGTGGTGAATGTGAGAGTGGCATCCACCTGCCCTATCCTTGGCGCGTGCTGTTGCTGTATAAACTTCCCTTGTCATCGTTGAAAGAACTACAAGTACCTAGAGATAAACAGAAACAGAAGCACATCTAAGTATAAATACCACTTAAAAAGAGTAAATCTTACGAAAAAATTAGAAGGGCTGTATTAATATCTGGTTCTTATCACTTTCCATAAAATTAATTCTGGAAGGAATACTTCGTTGAAAGTTGTTCAAAGAAACAGCGCAGTATCTTGTCCACTAACACCCAGTAACACCCACGCCGCAGCTCGCCGGAGAATAATGGCCGCCGCCGCCGCCGTCGACCTCACACACAATCTCTATTATCTCGGAAACTCTCGCAAACTTGAAAACATACGAGCATAAGACCGCTGGCTTCGAACAAATCCGCACTTATTCAGATATACTTACAAACTCTGAGTCATAACCGTAAACAACAGGGGAATTTGTCCCCGCGCTTTTGTTTGGCCCGTTGCGACAACCCGTACTTGTTCGTCACACAAATTCCCAAGATATATTGGCCTAGAATCGCCCAATTTAGGTAAAGTGGAAGCGACGAGAGTTCGACATTTCCCGCTAAATTGTATGGATATTTTAGATAAATCTTCGCCCTTTTCCCCTATCGGGTATTTGTCTTGAACGGATTCCAACGAAAACTTGTCGCTGGAATCGCTCCCTTCGTATTTCGAAAATACCGTCATTTGTTATTTCACCACTATCATTTTTCCCTAAAGCTGTGTTGAGAATTATTCTGAATCATTCCCGGAACATCGCTTTCTTTATATTTCAGTTACGATTTTTGTAAGATGCTTGCGTGAGATTCCATTTAAATTATTTTTAATTTTAGTTAGGTAAAATGCGTTTATGTCGCTAAACAATATTTAAGAATGTTACGCAAGCCGCCCTTAATATACCATTTAGCCTTTATATAGAGTTTGTCTATCGTGTTACGTAAATGCGTTTTCTATTAAAAAGGTACCTACGTTAAAGTCACTTATAAGCTATAAATAACGTACCATTCCTGGTTAGGTACCCAATATACGTTATATTATAACGTATTTATAAGGCAAATCGACACAGGAAATTGTGAATTGGTTATACTAACGGATAAGCCCTCAAAGATTATAGGTGATCTTCAATTTTGAGGAATGGCGGAGCTCGTAATTGGTTGAGCTTGTGCTCTTATTATGTTTATTACAGAAGATTATAGATGACTTGGTTGAGTGATCTTACCGCGCACGAGTGGCTCACAAAATAGAGGCAATAATATAAAAAAATCATCAGCAATCATCACGTACCTACCAATGAGTTTTTCTCGGTTTTTCGAGAGAAGAACAGCGAAAACGTATACCGCCGAAAGCATGTAAAATCTAGTACTTTGGGCTTTGTACCGTCCTTATTGCTTCCACCATAAGAGTTGAAATAGTAAGGTATTACTATGTATGTAGGTATATGTATATACAGTCGATAGTACGTACATTTACTTATTGCTCTAAACGGTAAATATCGTTAGGAAATCAACAAACATTACACGGATTAATTTTGTTTGTGAAGAAAAAGTTCATTCTATCAAATAGCAGTGCAAAGTATAAATTCCGTGAATGCACGACAGATATCTTTCCTAAGAAACAACATCGTCAAAACAAACATTAGACGTCTCGGTTAATCTCTGACTGAAAAAAATTCAGTGCTCTTTATTTTCAGTATGTAATGTAAAGGTGGAAAGGTGAGTTCAGTAGGTAACTGAATAACTTTTGTTTCTATTTTCGCTGAAAAGTTTCGTGACTTTCCATTATAATATTTTATACTAAAAGTACTAACGCGAAGCAGCTTGTAGGTAAGCGAAAATTAGTTGCGTTTAGGTTTATTGTAATGTAAATGTAAAGGCCACGACTACAGAATCACACCTAATATTCTGAGGTCAGACATCTCTATTTCCCATGTAAAACTACATCTAAGAAGTATTTTTTTGCCATGAACAGGCGAAAACAGACAAATTTATACAGGTGGGGTGGCCTTATTACGGTTGGTATTTTCTCTAAAACTAGGTACTTACTTGACCGAAAGTAAAACAAAAATCAGTAGACAGTTTTGAGTAGGTAGGTATACAATTGACGTAATTGAGAATATCTTACCCTTAATAACTCTCACATGCACTTTTCTCTGTGTTAGACCGTACCAATCTTTTCTATTACACCCTATATTTGCGCGCTATAACAAGCCACATTGTGCGCAGAACGCGGCATTTTGTCAGAATTTTCATCGCCTCGGCGCCATTTTATTTGGTTCAAACACTAGGAAGAAAGGGGAAGACGAGGAATTGCTCAGCAATTTATACAGCGAGCCTAGTGTCGGGCTGTCATTGTGTCGTGGAGAGCCGCTGCGGCAAATTGAGTCGACAGCATTTCACGGTCTACTGCGCACCCAGATGCACCTCGGGCGTCGTTCTGTTTTATTGATGGTGTCTTTATTGTGCGCTGCTTGGATACACACCACTTATTATACGAGTAGGTAACATACTACTTGCTACTCTCTTTGGCATATTTACGCAATAGGTGTGATTCTGTCGTGGCCGCCAAGTCTATGTATAATCCTAAACCTAAACGCAACTGTAACTCATGATACATCTCGCAAGATTTAGAGTACCGCCTAGCTTAGAGACGATTGAAATTGGCGTGCCACGCTCTGGATTTGCTATCTACAAACCCGGGTAGTTGACAAGTATTGATAATTAAATAAAAAATTGGTGGTCAACTGTGGAAACAGAATTGAAACAGTTGACAAATAACGTCGTTACAGACATTTGAAAAGTTACCATATTAGGTACTAATTCCATACAAACTACATAGGTAGGTACTAAGTTCGTTTTGCTAAAAACTATAACCGTCGATAGTTCCGGTGTTAATTGGAATATCGAAAAACTAATTTCAGATGCATCCGAAGCATGATCACGTGAATTTATTTTGGCAATAAAAAACGCCAACTACACTCTACAACAACGAAATTTGTACTATTTATGAACTAGATAAAACGGGAATTACTGTGTTTAAGTTGAGGTCCTGATATTTCGATGGTATTGCAGCCTTCAGGTCGCTGGAAGACTAAATATCTGGGCATCAATCCTCATAGTTAAACACGATGTGGAAAAGTGTTTTGAAAATTATGATTTACTTTTCTTGGAGTTAAGCTTGTATGGAGCGGCATCTATCCGTCATCCTTAAGAGAATAGAGCTATTACTACTATTACTGAGACATGAAACAGCCGGCGGCGGCGGCGACAGGGAGGGGGGGGGGGGGGGGGGGGTACCTAGTACCTACAGATCGCGTGCACATACCTACAACAACCTCGGCCAGATTTTTAAATCGTTTGTTATTTTTTGAACTGAACGTACGGCGCTGGAAGCAAACGCGGTCTGTTATTAAATCATTTATTATTCAGCCCAACGAACTGTTTCGCAATTTTCCCACCAGTCGAGGCTCCACAGGCGAATTTAATGTATACTTACAGTGATATGTTGGTCTTAAAGCTTAAATGGTCTTAATTACTACTAAGTATTACTACTTATCTCAAGATACCTATTTTGTTTGTAGGTACTCTCGTCTCATCATTATCCGCGATTTAGTAGCGCAAATTGTAAGGCGATTAATATGGAATGTACGCTAATTGAAACTAATTGAGTTGCTATTGTAATCTATTTAGTTCGATAAGTTTGTTATACCTTCTCTAGCTTAGAGCCATACCATATTAATTAATATCTAATATATTAAAATTAAAACAAATATGAAACAATACTGCGAATATATCCGCGTATAGTAAAAGTATATAGGTTATTTATGAAAAAAATTGTGAAATACATGTTGTAGAAAAACAAACCATTAACATCACATGTCTGATTGTTGGATATGAAGTAATAAATAAAATAAGATTATTGGTCATTTAAAATCGACTTAGAAGGGTACTGTTTCAATAAAATAAGAATTAAGTTAAGATAAAGATAAATATATAAATAACACAGAAATAAATCTGTAAAACTTGTATCACAATGAGCGTCTTAGCGCTGAAAGTGATCTTTTCCAGACAACGTTTGGTTGGGTAGAGAAATCAGCCAGCTTATTGTATTAGATTAAGATAATATCTTTGTATTTCCGAATATAAGGTTAAAAATAATATTAGTGTTAATCACTTACACTACGTTATCCATAAATAACATTATGGATTATCATTAGTTAACTAAATCTAGTAGCTACATAATTATGTAAGTATTTAATAGAAATTTACCAATATGCCTATATACAATATACAAATATACTAATCGTTTGTATTGAACTTTATTCTTCCTGGATATAGTTCAAATATATCGTTGATTTTTTTGGTGTAATATCGTTGATTTGAGCTTTTTCGAATATTCCACATGTAACCGGTAGTTATCACGTCACGCAGGCGCAGACGCACGCAAGCTCCCATATTTAGGTGCGCGTGAGAGCTGCCTCGGCCCACAGCCGCTCATTATTATGCCAATACCATATCACCGACGACTACTGGTATTACCGGGCGGCCATCGCGTGCGAATTAGCCTAATTGTGAAAAGCATCGAGAAATGCTAATTGGAGATAGCCTTGGGCTCGTATCGTGGGAGATTAGCTCCTCTCCGTTGTTGCTACTTTCTTTTTGTACAAATATCGACGTTTTCGGTCGTTGGAATACTATGAGTGTTAAGTTTTACTAAACGAATATCGTGAACTGCCTTATATTGCTAGTCTTGTATTATTACAACTTATAAGAAGCTAGTATAAAATTTAATCGAACATTTTCTTGTATTAAATACCTATTTGAAACATTGTTTCAAAGAAACATCAAATTTAATTTCTAACAATTCTAATAGAAAGTATTCTTTTGAAGGAGCTATAGACGTTGAAGAGGTTTTTCTTTATGTAGCGCCGTAAGCGAAGTTGTAATTTTTTGTTTTAATTATTAAAGAAAAAACTCATAGGTAGGTACTTGTTTCTACGTAATATTAGATAACAATACATTCAGTCAAATAGGTACCCGATGATTGTTCTCTAAAGTTGTCATCAAATATAATTGTATAACAACTGGGTACATTGTATTATTTGATGGACGACTACAGGGACCAACCAATTCTTATCAATTGGTTGGTCCCTATTTAAAAATTGACAATTTCAAATGACTCATATTAGCAGTTCTGCTATAACAATCATGTAAAAACACGAATAATATTGACCAACACCAGTGATATGTAATTAGCGTATATCTATATTACCTGGGGTTTGTCTAAGGTGCAATACACTGCTTAAACGAAACTCTATCTATTTAAGTTTTAGTATTAAATTTATCTAGTGTATTTTCGACATGTTGCTTCGATAACTCGCACGTAACTATGTATGAAGTGACACATCATTAACAAACCAATGCAATCTGCAACGTGTTAACCATTGTTGCCCGTAAACCTAATCACATACTGACAGAAGCCCGTGTTCGCAGGACAATAGCACCGGACAAGCCCTGTTGGATGTGGTATTCAGACACCTGGACCTGCTGGAGACAGCGTATTTCGGGCTACGATATGTCGATCAGGATAATCAAACGGTGAGTATTAGGTACACACGAAGACAGAGAAAAGTATAGAGGGGACCTCAATAAGGTTGAGATTTTCTCAAAAGCTCGATCCAGTAGCTAATTTAATAATTCTTTTACATTTACAAGTTTTAACTTTTATCTATCTAACACTTCTAACAGTGAAATAATTCTTGCAATTGGTCAAGTAGTTTTTGAGATAATCTCAACTTTAAAAACTCTCATGTACACTTTCTCTGTGTTAGACCATACAAAATGATATCAAACCAAAAACAATATACCATATATTTATATTGCAGGAGTTTTCAGTATCAATATATATAGGTTGTCTGTTTTTGTACTTCTATTTTAATAAGAGACCATACAAAAGTCCAATTGATTGAACCACTTGGTACACATTTTCGTTAGGTACTTAAGAGACTCAGTACTATGTACCTAACATATATTTTCTGGCCCTGTACAAGTACATAGAATGGTATACAGGTACAAAATGCATCGAGTGTTGTTATAACATAAGGGTCACCAAGTCTTTACGCAAACATTGTCACGGCTTTCTTCATCATGTCACAGGTCACTTGGGAAATGATGTTGGAAAAGACTCGACGGTCGATTTTTGCCTACATTCTAATGGGTTTGTGGATTGTCTGTATTATCCGAGTGTACCTACATGTGATAATATAGAATTGTTTATATTGACGAGATCTAGTTACAGTCAGCCAATTAGGTACCTAATTGATATTTTTACCCTAATGTATACGATTATATATAGGTACAATAATCTTTTATTATATTATTTACGTCTATTTTCACCACAGTCCTACTGTGGTGAAAATAGATTATTCTTAAGCCTCATCTATAGTTTCATAAATGGCAGCGCCACTCATTATGCAAATATTTCTAGGAATAATACTATAATATGTAGACGCGAGGCAAACTCGTAGAGCAACTTCTAAACTTTCTTATTTTCTAGTAAAAGTTAGTACATATAGCATTTTCTCCATCAGAAACATATAAACTTGTACCATATACATGTATTCATGATTTATAAAGTCACAGGTCATTTTTCTCACTACCTGCAAAAAAAAATCATATCAAAACCTTCGTGTTTTCTATATAAGGACGAGTGTATGACAATATTATTCTTAGCAAGACAATAACTGATTTCCATATTATGGAGACTGTATTTTCTCGATCTAAAAGTATTTTTTCATGTAGGTTACAGAGGTTTGAAGTAATGAAGTTCGGCTCGGCCGGGCCGCGGGAGCCGCCAGGGCCGGACCTTCATTGCTTCATGTTAGAGGGGTCAAGCAAGAGTGCGTCTTTTATATATCGTATCTGTATATAAACGGAGTTTGACTCTTCAGTAATATAATATAACGAATGTTGTTCACTGTAGCACTGGCTCGATGCTGGCAAGCGGCTGCGGCGCCAGCTGCGAGGCTCAGACCCTCACACCTTCTACTTCGGAGTCAAGTTCTACGCTGCCGACCCCTGCAAGCTGCTGGAGGAGATTACACGGTAACCTAGCTTTTACACAATTTACACTTGGTTTTAAATAATATATTACATTTCCTATATTAGAATAGAATAGAAAACAATTATTTTTTCATGTCTTTTGTCACTTTTATGAAGCAAGGAACCGCCGATGGAGTTAGTCATATTTTTATCACAGACTCCGCTCTTGATGCATGACACAATTTTTCGCGTCTCTGTGGGTGAGTGGCTCGCTTATGGAAGATAAGTGAGCCAAGTGATTCATTGTATGAATTATTTGAAGTCGAACATATAAAAACGCTTAGGCTTTCTCCATGTATCGCGGCGACATTTATTCCTTCACTTTATATTCAATTAAATGTTACGGTAAATAACTGTGCTGCAAAGTACCTGCTCTCCCAAGAAATCTCCCCGAGAAGAAAACCGGTCAAATATTTCCAGGGAACAGTACATTTACAGTCACTTAGTTTACAAAATAAACATACAATTAAAATTTTAACGCCAATATTAAAATAAAATCTAATTAAAAACACTTTGTGCCCGTTTGACCAGAATCCAGTTATGAACGGTTAAATTCTGATATTTGTTATTATAATGAGTTCGAACAAAACCGCTAACTGAAAACCAAATTAATTAATGGGTATACATTAAAATTTCATGCCGTATGTGTGTATGGAATACGGATATTTATTATTACTAGGTGTGGTTTGCATCAAAGTTGTGAAGCATAGACCGTAAATTGCACGTGTCGACACCGTAAACTGTGGCGATATATGTAATGCTTTCACAGCGTCCTATATAACATTAATATGATCCGAAGAGAGGGGAAGGGAAGTGTTAATAAAACACATCTGCGCTGGTGCACGCGTCGCGTCGTCGGCTCAGCGCCACGTCAGCATCACCTATATCTTTCTGTCCCATCTTATTTTTACTGTTTTGACCTCGTATTTTTTGGCCTATTTTATTAATTTTTTTTTGTATCTCATGGTTTCACTGGTTTAAACCCGGTGCTTTGAAAGGCTTGCACGGGGTTAGAGATCCCTTAGAGAGCTTTAATATTAAGGGATAATTATGCAGCTGTTTTAATATTCTTGCATATGCGCTATGCGAAACGAAAATCTAAATGATAAATGGAGAAAAACTATTCAGCTGTTAACTGTCCATATATAAAGTTATAGAATAAATACAACACGTACAAATAAATCAATTATACACACGTCATGGGAATGGACAACGGGCGTAAAACCACACTGTATAACAATAATAAACAATGATTGTTGCTAGCTACCACGCGAGACAAGCTCTACCACATGGAACTGTCAATGTGGTGTCATTACCTTCGAATATATTTAGTAACGTAAAATTAATTTATTAACTGATTGCTAACAATAATGAGAGTAATGATTGTTGATATTTGATATTATTTATCTTCTCAACTTACAGCGTTTTAAGCTTTTAAATTATCTACGAGTGTCATTCAAAACGTTTTAACTTTATTACGATCTGTTAAAATTTCACGACCATAAAACGAAGTGTAGCCGGGTAAGGGAAACAAAGAAGGTCTAGTGCTCTCGTAGCAAACTGGGAGCTCGTAAACAGAACGTGGCTCTGATGCAATGAATGAAGCAAGGCACGCCGGGCATTACCGCTCTAAACTGTATACCAGGCCCGTAGACAGGGGGAATTGGAGGTTGGACCGACAAGTATATATTTTCCCCTAGGTATATATGTATAACGGAAAACTGGTATCAAAATACTAGTATTTGAATTGTCACAATTATTTTATTTTATTCGTATCTTTGCTACACCCAACCGTAACGAAAATGATCATTACATGCACCCATTCTGAACAGAATTCGTCAACCCCACTGACCCTGGCTACGGGCCTGCTGTATTTGGATAAAAAGTAGCAGAAATTCTGTAGGTGGGATACACTTTTAATTGGACAGCATTAATAAAATAGGTTCTTTGTAAATTCGCTTCCTTCCTACTTGTTAACGTAACTAATTTCGCTTTTCATTCACGTCTTTATTTTCTTTCCCTTTTCTTTTGTTTTGAAGAACCGAGGAACTTTTATCTATCTACCATTTAATTTCAGCTTTTCAACAATAGCTGCAATCAGTGTTAATTAGTTGAAGTTTTACTTTATGAGTACCTAGGAAGTATTTCTTTTGAAATTATATAACGAGGGAAAATAGGAAGATGTCTTATTAAAAAATATTAATACCGTTATCTTCTTTCATCGTTTTGCTCGTGTCGTAATGTCACTTACGAGACGGAGAAGCTACTAAACTTAGACTCGATTTTTAATTCTCTATAATCTTTGAAAAATTTACCTGTGATGGGATTTTAATATTTAATTTCCTTTTAAGGTCTATGCTCTTTATCATCTTTACTTAGCTGTCCTCACGTTGGATAAAAATGAATATAAAATTTACGAAAGAAGTCTATTCCATGTAAAATATTCAGTAGCTTTGATATCATTTTTCAAATAGCTCCTTTGAAAATGTTAACTATGTTTTTGATGTCTTTGAATTATTTCTACCTCAAAGAAAGCTTAGTCGGAAAATTCGAAGCCGTTTAGTATTTTCTCGAAATTGCTTAGTGACTGAAACCCTCACAACTACATAAGATAGTTTAAAAAAGGTATCACACACCCGTATAACCTCCTTGGTACCTATATCCAACTCAACCATAGGAATTAAGTAACTGGATGTTGGCCGAAAAGAAAAGGAAACTTCACTAAAATAATACAAAATGGCGCACTTTTGTTTAAATATTGCTTCTGCCATACGCAATCCAGCCAAGGTCAGATAATGAGCTTTACACGTAAATTAAAGAAAAAAGAACAAAAATTTTGAAGAAATTTTCTTGTCGACATATTAATAAAATTTATTTTAAGAAAAATCGTTAACGTCCATTGTTGAAGTTGCTTCAGGCCATTCTTCCTGAGGAATACATTTATTATATATGCGATACTATATTGTTATTACTCTTCGAATATGTAGTCATAATTGGCCACCTAATGATCTTGTAGTTTCCTGAGTTTTATGAATATAGCATGAGCTCGCTCTTACAGCATCTATGGAATTTGACGTTTGTAAGAGCGAGTCAAGCTCTGAATCTCGGCCTAATACCGAGTGTTGTTTGCAGTTACCAGTTGTTCCTGCAGCTGAAGCAGGACGTGTTGCGCGGCCGGCTGCCAGTCAACTTCGACCTGGCCGCGGAACTCGCCGCTTATGTTCTGCAATGTAAGTACCACCTACATAATGCATGCAATGTTTTCAACGATTTGTAATTAAACCATAGTGAATACCTATCGGTCGATTTCTTTGAGCCTAAAAGGCTTGATGCCTGAGGTGTAGTTAGAATCGTCTTGATCGCGGCACTGATAGTCGGGCAAGAATTTTGATTAGGTAATTAATTAGACTCATTTTAATTAATTATTTTAGAAAAGTAATAAAGCTGTCAAATAGTTGATTCTACGCCATTTATCTACTCAACCAGGGCAGGACGGGGGGGGGGGGGGGGGGGGGGGCATGATCTCTATCTATATACATATTATAGAATTGATGTCCACGTATCGAATTATCTGCCGTAAATATGCTCATGGATATGGACTTAGATTTAGATTTCATTTATTTCATCGTTACATACCTACGAGAACTTAATGTAGTCATATTTGTAAGCATGATCGTCTTTACTCTTATGGGTGATCTTAGATATTATGATTAGTCCGGTAGCTAAATTTTGCTGAAATTATCTATGAATTTTCGCCGAAACGGTGTACCTCAATTCCCATACTTCTCCCCTGAAGTTAGGGGTGGAAAAGACCCGGTCATCAAATCCAAGTCCCTGCCTTGTATTCGAATTTGCCTTGCCTTTCCTTCAAAAGTCAAAACCGGAATCAAATCAGTGTAAAAAATAAAAGCTTCAGTTAAGCTTACCTATTTTTATTCATCCGTATCCTTCAAGGTCATCCTGCAAATAAACATCAGCACGTTAGCTTCTGAGTTGCGGTATTCGCGTATAGTGGCAGTAAAATCCTCGAGCGTGCCGTGCTCCGTATACAAAGTGGCTTGCGGCCGGCCACTAACCCCCGTTTTCCACTCGGCGCTCAGCACTGACACTCACGGCAGTTAGTGCTGCCTACATGACACAATTTCGATGTACGGACAACAGCAGATCAATGGTAACACTTGCAGTACGAATTCAACTCTTATGACGCAGATAATAAGAACGGTCCAAAGTCCAAAATGTTACACTTGATCTGCTGTTAGCTGTACCATTTACGAACTATCTTATGATGACTAATAAGAATTCTGCACCTTTTTATCGCTAAGGGCGATACAAACTAGTAAAAGTTTTTCACAAACTTGTTACAAATAAAACCTAAGTTTTTTCTATGAATCATCGTTCTGTTTTTTTTGTGAATTTTCATTCTAATAATTTTGTACTTATTAAAAAATTGTTCTAAACAGTCCGTTCCTTTGTTTAATAAAGAAACCCGTTGACAATATTGATCTCAGCCATTACACTCGTAGTTAGTATTTCACCTATTTTATTAACCTGATTGAGCACTTCACGCGGTTGCCGGAAAACGACTCTTTTACGATCCACTTTGTGAAATATGATATTTCAGGAGGTACTACCATGCTTTATGTTTACGAGTTCTATTTACGCCAAAATGTTAATACAAAATGCTGTGAGTACCTACTGTTTAGGTTATTTTTTGTAATATACTATAAATAAAAACATAGTCTGGTCGAAGGACATAAAAGAGTAATCAATATTCCAATAATATTATGACGAATGTAAACTATTGACTAGTTAGACTTGGCGTATAGTGATACATCTTTTTTTGTATTTCTCTACAATATGTTCAACGAATAAATGATTTTCTATCTATCTAAAATATTTATACTCTCTATATCATACTTAGGTATTTTAAATATTTGTTACTCCAACCATCTCTAACCGCTTCATATACCATACCAACACTGAATTGTATTATAATATAAGTATAATATTTTCATACACATAAGTGACGATTAACGACCCGGAATAAAACGTAGACTTTTCATGAAAATATTAGGTTCACAAAATTATGCTGCTTAAATTTTGTGAATAGGAAGATTAATACCTAAGTATGTCTTTAGTTTTCGACTACCTACTCGCGTATCCATGGTTCATTATTGTGTTATTCATAAACATAAGCTTCCTCTAATTATCGTAACAATCGGTTCAACATTCTATAACGCAATTATTGTACACGCAAGGGAATAATTTGAAGTCGCCAAGTGTCTGAGATAATGAGGCCGTTGACTCGTGGCTAGAGGCAGTATAAAATGACCAGCTCAAGATATAACACAGCGTACTTTTTATAATGATATGTGTCATAATGTAGGTATAGGCAGATGGTATGTATGGTAACCTATTAAGGGCGCATTACGATCTTCCGCGATTGAAAAAGAATGTTATGTATGTTTTATTCCCTCGACCACCTATAAGATCCGAGTATTCAAGGATCTTTTGGACAACGCTTATGTCTTGTACCTACGTATGTGAAAAAAGCGAACATAAGAACGTTTACGTATTTTTTATTGAGTGTTATGTAGCTACTGAGGATTTGGTAGATAGATAACCATTAGAAAAACATTCCGCCTTCAATGAACGCTGAAAAACGTGCAATATAATTCACAATGACGCTCGAAGTAGGTATCTATACTAAAGCAAATATTGAATTGTATTGTACAAAACCCCGGTTTGCTTCGTCAGTCTCTCTTCTTTTCTAATTTACTCAATTGGTTCAATAGTGCATCGAATGGGCACGGTCTGGTTCAACTCCGCCGGCAGCAATCGTTAGAGCCATTCTTCTCTCGGGAATACTGCATTGGCGAATGCGGAGAGATGCCATCTCTCTACAAACACAGTCAAATTAACACTGGGTTGTTGTACCGACTTTTAAAAAGGAGCAGTGCCGTTGCTAGAAGCTTTAAGACGTAGTTTCAGATAGGGCGCAATTCAAAATTTGAATTGAAAATCGATTTTAGTAGTACTTGCGAGGTAGTGCGAATTAACACTATACTAATCTTTCCGGAATTATATTGTCGGGATCGTTTAAATGTCGGTAGTAGTAATTTAATAGTAGAATTAGTCCCATAGTGTTATCTTTTTGATATAATGGTTGGTATAGGTGCTTGGTGCCTAGACACCGACTTATCATTTTACTTAATTGTTGTATTCCGTTCAGATTGTATATAAAGTTTTTTTTTAAATAATTCAGTACCTACATATTAGATACGCTTAAAGTCTCCAATGAATAGGAAAGATAATTTTTATAAACGGAGAGGAAATTAAAACATACCTTACCTTTGAAGTTTGTGTAGTTAATTAACTCTCGAGTCATATTTGAATCAATATTTATAATTAGCTCCGTTCGAGGTAATTAAATTTGATTTGGCTGAGTTTTTCATGCTCGCTTCTTAAATGTACATAATTAGGTTATCAATTAAGTGCAAAATGAGATAATATTGTAAGGTCGTTTTGTCGGACACATTACTTTTAAATTAAATTATATTTTTAGTATTTTATCGATATTCTCTTCGTATTCTAATTACACTAATGATAACACTTATTTAATCATAAAGCGTAGTAACTAGTAAACGTAGCGTAGGTAGTTAGTAGTGAAACATAAAATTAAGTTACCTATTTACCTACCTGTATATATCTTCCAACCATTTAATACCTAGTCGACAATAATATAATCCTTCTTAGTATACAAAGTAAACGACAGGCAAAGGAAATGAAAGCCAATTTTCTTTTTACTGCAGTAATCGTCTTTTATATTATAGTATAAGTACGAGCGGCGAAGGGTCTAATATCAATGCGTTATTCAAGAGGTAAATGAGCCATCAGCGGCGGGCATCGTTTGCATCTAATCTCGACATCAGCGACCCTTCTTGTGTTGTGTGGGGCCGCAGGAAACAAATACCCGTAACCACGCGCGCTCCCTCCGTCCCGACCGATGGAAAATTGTGCTCTATTATTCGGTATACATGTACAAGTATCAATTAAGTAGTTATGTTTCTTATAACCTGTTGTACACGAGTAACTACTTGCGCTTATTGTCACTGACGATTAGCACGAAATATTTTTTGGAAGGCTTTTATTATCTTGTATCAAATAGCTATGTGTACACCTAATGTAGACTGCAAACACCATTCTGAATCCCTCAACTGAAAAAAATCTGTAGAAAATAAATAGAACGCTTTTGGAGAACGACGATACAATTAATCACTGCTAGATCTATTTATAGTTGTCCACCCATACACAGTTTGGGCCGAGTTTGGTACGCTCGACAGCACATATAAACCTACACAGTTATTACAATTTAGGTCGTATTACCATCGCATAGTGTCCGGTGTTGCTATAAATGGTGGTTCACTAATGTTTGACAAAAAACGTATGACAAATGATCATTTTACAAATTATTTTTGAAAAAGTAATCATTTGACAAACTTATCATTTACTAAAGTGATCGTTTTAAAAGTGATCATTTGACAAAAATCCATTTTATAAATATTTAACATAGCAAATGTTGTGAATGCTAAACCGTCATTTTGCAATTGATTAAATGACCAAAGTATTCCTTTTTCAAGGTCGCCATTAGACAAAATATTGGGTAAATAAGTGGGTATTTTATATGTATAATTGTTAATAAATGAACTTGCTTTTTGAATACAAAAAAAAAAAACCTAACATCGAAGTCTCTGGCTTGGAGCGAAGCTGCGCTTCGCTCCAAGCCAGAGCCTTCTGAACCTAAACATCTGTGTCGGATCTGGTTAGAGAGTTGGTCGGGGTGTCCCTTCATTTGATAAAAAACAAATTACAAATTTATGTATAATTGTTAATAAATAAACTTGCTTTTTGAATACAAAAAAAAAACCTAACATCGAAGTCTCTGGCTTGGAGCGAAGCGCAGCCTTCTGAACCTAAACATCCGTGTCGGATCTGGTTAGAGAGTTGTCGGGGTGTCCCTTCATTTGATAAAAAACAAATTACAATTACCAAACAATGCATTTTGTCAAAGGTTTTTATGCCTTGCGTTGTTTTATCTATTAACGTATATAATAAGTGAATAGTTTGTTAAGTGATGTTTTGAAGAAAGAAACTTTGTCTCGTAATTGTTTTGTCAAATGAATTATTTATAGAACCATTACTTTGTACAAAGATGAACTTATGAATCATGATTTTGCCAAACGTTGTTTGTGAAATGAATGGTTTGTAATATGTTTTTTATCAAATGAAGGGACACCATAAAGGGTACCTACATCGTAAACGACGATCCGAGATGCAATGTTCGTCTTTCGCAACAAGTTAGGGATAGCATATACAGCCCTAGAGTTCGAATTCGAATACTTCGATTCCGATTTCATTTCGGCATCCACTCCACCCTGTTTTGTCAGAATTTATGTTTTCAGAAGCTTCGACCTCGACATATCCTTGACATACATTGTAATGATCATTTATTTACCATAATAGATAATTTGTAATGAATTAATGCAGAGAGTCCATATAAAAACGGATGTGTGATCATGTGCTCCAGCATATTTGACGATCAAGTTTGTAACAGAGGCTATAACACAATGATTGAGACAAATATGGTTTTCCCATACGAAACTTTGCTCAAACCATTTAAAATATGAACAAGATTGTCAGTGCTCTACTCATGGTCTACTTTACAATGTTTTTCAAGTTTAAAGATATTTCGACTTCGGTCGGATATACATAGTAACGGTCATCCTTCGGACTCAAGTTAGTAGACTTGCGTAACTCCCCACCCCTCACATTAATCAGCAGGATGGATTGTCCATCACGCTCAGGCGAAAATGAGACGCTACGTCCACAATAGGAGAGTTTACCCCATAACTTAGTTTAATTAGTTATCTTTTGTGGTAGGTATTCCTATTGCTACTAATATCCTTAGGTATATATTGTAACATTAACGCTACGTATCAACTTATTCATCATTAGTCTGGAGCTCCTGTTTGACAATTGTTAGCTTATTCGTGTACGTTTATACAAACTGCGAGGCCTTTGACTTTCGAAAGAACTTTGAATATCGAAAGTTCAAAATGCCGATAGCCGAAATACCGAAAGTTGAAACATCGAATATTAAATGACCGAAAGTTCATAAGGCCGAAAATTAAATGACCGAAAGTTCATAAGGCCGAAAATTAAATGACCGAAAGTTCATAAGGCCGAAAATTAAATGACCGAAAGTGCATAAGACAGACAGTGGACAGACGGACGGACAGACGGACAGCAAACTGATCCTATAAGGGTTCCTTTTTTTTTCCTTTTGAGGCACGGAACCCTAAAAATCACAAGTTCCCATAACTATCAGCCACCAGTCGTCTCGCTATGTGACGCAACGACATATGGGCGCAGTGGTAACCTCTTTCCATCAATGATCGATGTGCTCTACACATATCATTCATGTCTAACGCGAAACAGATTCCCACTTTCTGACTTGTACTGATGGAATTTCTGATGTAAACCAACAGTCGGCGAAATTCTTTGATGTTTTAAGTAACCATACGAATCCGTTCTGTTTATTTTATGTGATTTGCAATAATATTTCCTTTCTGAAATTGTATGTAGGTACTCGTATTTTCTGAAAATTACTAAGAGTAGGTAATATTCTTATTTTTCCCTGTCTAATACGAAGGTATATTTATTTATAGCGGGGTTCTTTGTAGTAAGGCATGATGGCCTCTAATAGAGCTCGTAAACTGTAAGAGCGTTAAGAAGTTAAAAATAATAAAATTTATAGCCACGCTCGACTGGTAGGTTGGATAGGTATAGTCGACAGCATTCTCGCTCTACAATTTTTTTCTTAAATATCTATTGGTTAATATAAATAAAAGCTAATTAAAAGCGCCAGTGTGTTATAATCGACTTGTTCCAACTACTGCACTGTGCTATAAATTTTTTTAATATTTTACATAACACGAGGAACTATACCAAACCAATACACACTTTATATTAACGACATTAGTTCTCAAGACAGACGTGCACAAATGGAGTAAATGCCGATGGACGTGTATGTTTTCGCACCATGGCGTACCAGATGTTGCGATTTCCGAGGACAAAAAAAGATGGACGGCGGGAAATGACTGTCAGCCTCGTTTACTCACGGTTTTTCTAGTTCTCTTCACAAATAAGTACTATGAGTATTTCCATTTTGTCTGCGGTTTCCAATAAACTATACTTTTATAGGTTCTTCTAGTTCGGTGAAATACTAGACTATTTCCATGTTTGTCTTCGGTTCCCAATAAACTCTACCTACCCGTCAATTGAACAAAGTTATTCAGTAAAACTATTGTACCCACCGTACTTGACTACCGTTTCCTAAGCCTGAAGATGATAATATTCCTATTGAGTGAAATGAAAAACGAATGAAATGAAAAGGACACTCCTTTTGAGTATGTGGATATTCGTAACAGGAGGTCCCGTTCTGCCAAATCCGGTATACAGGAAATATTCAGGGTGATTGGAAACTCGATACATTCCCTGAAAGGGGGCGATACTAGAGGTGGTTTGCAACAAATTAAATTCCTATTTAGGTACATTACCTATATTCTTCACGTTTATCTTTTTAGCGAAGGTTGAACACAATGATGGCAATCCTCGTTCTCTTGTTAAGTTAAGAAATATTAAGGTATGCCGAAGTTATTTTAATGATTAAATAGAGAGGTGGGAAGCTATTCATGTATCTGGGTAAATATTTGAATGCTAGTAGGATTAACTCCAGCTTTATTACGTATCATCAGTAGGTAACTCACATGATTGTATTTGCATTCGTATTTGTTTAGGTTAGGTTAACAAAATTCTCGCCAGATACACTGTATTAATTGCAATTGTTAAAGATGTCTAAGTGTCACAATACGGATACTAACACATGGGGTATTTGTCGATATTTTCGGTCCACCACATATGTCTCTAAACAAGGCATTTGTTCCAAAAATGGAGCGACGGCGTCGCCTGCTCTCCCAGTTTATTTCTATCTACTGTTTGAAGTACGCCATCAGCTAAATGGGCCTACATGACACAATGTTGTTGTGTTATTTTTTAACTTTATGGCGTTGTCTCGTTTTTGTCACAATATTTATTAAAGTGGCTCAATATACATTCGCTGAAAGTAAACATCGATCGATATACACTGGGGATTTTCGCGGCGGTTTCCACGGTGTTAACATAAGGTCTACATTTCAACGTGTTTCTTTGTAAAGGTTAATATGTTGTCACTTGTACTACTATACCACAACGGAGAACGTGGCACATGGGAATCAGAGCCACCAAAGTCTGTGGTGATTTTGTGAATACATGAAGTTTAGTGTGAAAATAACATGAATGAACTTTGTTTTGTTTTCAAAGCGGAGCTCGGCGACTACGACCCGCGGCGACACGCGCCAGGGTATGTCTCCGAATTCAGGCTCCTGGCGCATCAGACTCCAGAGCTGGAAACTCGAGCGGCTGAAGTACATCGCACCCTCACGTAAGTAGAAATAACAAAACACACACTACCATAGCATTTTCATGATAAAAATCTGTTAGAGAATTTCCTTTATACTTTATTACAAATCTGAGTAGTATAGGTACAGGAAGTAAATAGAATGCAGCCCAAAACATGGATAGCCGGGTACTTACGAGTAGTACACTAAGCTCTTACGAGCACGTCTGAAGGAGCAACTTTCAAGAAATTAAGATTTCAGCGGGAGCAGTTTCACGCCGAAAGCGTTGCGCCCGTCCCGGAAATTAAACTTCGCCGCCTTTCCCGACTAATTGAATGAATTTTTAACTGTGCAAAGATGCAGGCTGCGGCCGCCGACGTCACAGAGCCGCAATTACATGCAAATTATGTGTACCCACTGTACCAGCAAGTGAGCCGCGGCTTGGGGCGGGACGGACGCCGTTTCGACGGCGTGATTATTCATTGTTGCTTAGTCTTTGTGAATTGTTCTCGTCTATTAATTAAGGATTGCAATTAAATTAATTGACTTGTTTAATTAGATTGTTAGTCCTAATTAGTTAGACACCTGAACAGGAACCTTTTCTACTTACAGAGGAATTTCTCCGGCTCAAGCTGAACTGAGCTACCTAGACAAAGTGAAATGGCTCGACATGTATGGCGTTGATTTGCATCCTGTTTTGGTAATAATTACGACTAAGACCTAATACTGCTAATGCTTACATGTTTGTACGCTATGAATGAGCTATACATCATTATAACATCGGCATACAATTATACCGATGTTATAATGATGAATACGAGGGCTAAAAAGATAACATCCTAAACTAAAAAAACCTTTCGAGATTTTATGAATATGGATTTTCTGCATTAAAGTTATTTTTCAATTTTGTTGGCAAAATTCAGAGGACTTTTTTGTTCTGTAAAATATCGAATACTTTTTTGGCTCCGGTTCTTCTCTAAGTAATTTTGACGACATTATCCCACGTATTTGATAAATAATACATTTAATTTAAAAAAAAGTTGGTTTCAACTGTTATTTCCCAACAGGGTGAAGATAGTGTGGAGTACTTCCTGGGCCTGGCGCCGAGCGGACTGTTGCTGTTACGCGGAAAGCACACGGTGGCAAACTACTACTGGCCGCGGGTCTCCAAACTTTACTACAAAGGGCGCTACTTCATGCTTCGTGTAGCGGATAAAAACGTAAGAGCTCCTTCCTCTTGGTTTATTATAATGTAACAAAATTTTGTTAGATATGTTTTCATTATAGCGATGTGGTTATTTTCTTCATGCCCGTGGTGTCGTATCGTTCATATCATACCATAGATTATATTTATATTTACGTAATCCAGATTCGGCTAATAGCCGATATTTTAGGATTCCAATAGAATCTTTGTGCCAACCCTTATGAATGGTAGCAATATGTCGTTGTTCTTAGCTGTTTATTAGGCAATTTTAATAGGGCCTATCCACAATAAGAACCAGCAATTGCAAGTGTCTTCGTGCTGTCTGATCGCGTAAATGTTATTTCGGGGGAAAACAATAAAAGCTCACCCGCACGTAAGATCAAACCTGAGTACAGTATCTGATCTCCAACGCCACCGAGCAACAAAAATTTCGTCTAGCACACGTACCTACTTAAATGTTAGAATTTGCGAACACTTGACCCGGTTCCCAGGTCGGATCTCTTGGAGTGATAGTGGCCACTATGAATAGTGGTGCGCGAGATGGAGTCCACGTTGTGAGGTTTCCTTGAAAGACATTCGCAGGCAGGCAATTATAGATAAGTCGCGTAGGACTGAGCGACGTATTTGCAGCGCTCTGAGCACGCGATAACGCGCGGCCCGCCTGTGCCGCCGCCGCCGCCGCCCGCGGGACGCGGTACTCCCAGATTCCTTTTTATTTACCCACAGGATGGGCTCACTCCGCTGTTGTTTACAGGGTGATCAAGAAGAAGATCAGAAGTATCAACAATTTTTGTCAAGTAAATTAATTAGGACGAATAAACAGCCGTTACTATATTTTTTGAGTTGCGAGTATTTGAAGCTAACCTACATTATTTAGCTACCGAACGACTTTAACGAGGTCGATAACCTTCACCAAACTCTTAATGTAGTAGGTAAATTACAATAATATTATTAACTTCACTTGATATTTGGTGGGTTAAAAGTAGTTCGCACATCGTTTAAATATTTAATTAATTAGGTCCCGTCAAGCGATAACGTAACTAAGGGTTTGGGACGAGACGGGACGGGACGGCAACAACAAAGGGACTAGAGAGAATAATTAGTAAGATATTTTCATATTACCTACCTACCTGTACGTTATAAATGAACGTCGTCGCTACGAAAATACGACAGGATAGAAGAGGTATAAACTTCGCGGACACATTTGAATAACAGCGCTTTGAGAGCTGAAGGATGCTTTGTACCGTGAATTTAGTTTCGGGTACCGCTATTCATGTTTGTATTCGAGAATATTCACGTAGCTGCCTATTCACAGAATGAAACATCGACGTACGGATTTGAGTCTCCGACGAGGTCTGCTTGCCGTCACCTGTGGCGATGTTGCTCGGACCATCACGCCTTCTTCCGTCTGCAGCAAAGTTCCCCAGCCTCTGCAGATATATTTGCATTGGGATCAAGACTAAGGAACAGGTTAGATATGTAGATTTACGATTCAATATAAAACTACTTTTATTTATCTAAAAATATATTTGTGATTTTCATGGTTGATGATTCAAATGATTTCGTTGTGTATGCAGCGGGAGATGTGCCAGGCCAAGACCACCGCCTACTTTCACCAGAACACCATCGCGTCGTATGGCGCGGCTACCTCACGCCTCACATACATCTCTACATGATGGTTCGTAACATAAATGTAAACAACAAGTACGTTAGGTATCTCTCGTAGCCCAAAACCATTGTTATTTTTGTTACAGTACCAAAATTAGAAGACTTGAGAATAAAAGACTGCCCTCCAGAAGTTAAACAGCCTACCTCAGTTCATCGACCAATCTCGTAAGTAATCATCAACCTATACCGTACTACATATTTACTATCAAGCACGCAGGAGGTTTGCTCAACTTCACTATCTTGTTATGTTGGACAAACCATATTTCCACCATATAGGTAATCAATGTATATTATTTCATAGCCACTATGTACAGCAAACAGCATATCAAGTGTAACACTTTGGACCGTTCTTATTATCTGCGTCATAAGAGTTGAATTCCTACTGCAAGTGTTACCATTGATCTGCTGTTGTCCATACATTGCAACGTGTACGTACACGCCCAAATTATACATATTTATTTATTTGTAATTTATACCTAATAACCTGTTGACAGAAGACCTACCTACAATGAACGCTTTCAAGAACAAGATACCTATAAATTCTATAGGCGTCTTCTTCTTGAAAGCGTTCAATTCATCTCAACGTCTAGGTTAGATCTGCTGCGCCTCGCCGTGTTTGTTTGGGTGGCCTCAATTCTGCCACAAGTCGGTCGGCATAATCTTAATTGTCCCATAGAATTGGTGGGGAAATACTTGGATGCGAAGCGTCAACAGCCACCGGTCCGGGCGGGTCACCGCGATCGACGCGGTCCGCGCCCACGCGGCGTGGTCTCTACTCCTCGTCCCCGACTACGACCCGGCCGCCGCCCGCGCCGAGGCATCGTGACCGATCCGCTTCCGTAGACTCACAGAGCTCCAACGACTCACGGTCTAATCGCAAGTTAGTACATATATTCTCTCTTCTATGACCCAAGTTAGAAACATTTCACAATTAGTGTAAATCTACAAATTACATTATTTATCAGGCACAAGCACCGGTCCCGAAGGCAGCAGTCGGATGCTGAAAGCGAGCTGTCCCGTGGTTCAGGCCGCTCCGGCCGGAAGCATCGCCGGCATCGCTCGCGCCACAAGCACGAGTCAGGCTCTGAGAGAGATGATTCGCAACCCGACACCAAGTGAGGCTTTATAAAATTTCAATTCACAACACTGTTTGTTTAAATACTATATTGTAAAGATCTAATCT
Source organism: Tachystola acroxantha (assembly GCA_963506565.1). Taxonomy (NCBI): domain Eukaryota; kingdom Metazoa; phylum Arthropoda; class Insecta; order Lepidoptera; family Oecophoridae; genus Tachystola; species Tachystola acroxantha. The sequence continues at coordinate 8,583,165 of OY735872.1, forward strand.
AAACTCCATTTTATAGAGAATACGCGCTGGTTGATTCTGAATCACAGTGGAAGGAAGTACTGCGACAGACCAATGCCGGTAGTGGTGTTCAAGTGAGTACTAATACTGTGACATTATAAAGAAGTGATACCATTATTTAAGAAGTTTCTGCCACGTTATATTTTATTCACACATTTTAGGTTGCAAGTGTACGGCGTTCGCAAATGGAGCCTGAAATTGGTACGCATCGGTCGTCGCATAGGCATCGAAGACATAGAAAACATCGGTAATAATACCACTTTATATTTTGTTTCTGCTTAAAACAATGCCCATAAAATACAATAACGAATAATGGTTTATTAGGTCCCGATCTGGTTCACCGAATGAAAAGAAGTGGCTACCGAGTGAACTGAAGCAGCACTTAGAGTTCTCCTTAGTTGATACAACGGGCATGACAGAAGCACAGTTGAAGGAAATACCATACACAGTGGTCCAGACAAGTCACGCGCGTCAGACGAAACTTCGATCTACTTCGAAACATAGACAGTAAGTAAAGAGACGATACTGATCTTCGAAAACTTCTACATCTTTCCACATTTTAATATCTCATCTGCTCTCATCGTAGGACTGAACACGGCTCACTGGCACGGAGAGACAAAGGTTCCTCAACTCATGGAAAAAGTGTCCACGACAGTCATAACCAGGGATCTCTTAGATCGAGTTCAAGTACGCTTAGTACTCATAGAACCGGCAATGAAAAACATGGAAGGTATGCATAATCAAATAAATATAGATCTAATAGGGCAGGTTTTAACTTGATATAATTTCAAATACAAAATTGCGTTATTGCTTTCAGACGAGTTTACCCAAGCTATGATGAAACCATTGGACGGCCTGGTGACGATTTCTTGACCAACAATGGCTACAAAGGAAATGTGACTCCAGTGTTGAATAACAACAACCCGTACAGTCCAGTCACCAATAGCAATAGCAACAGTTCCAGTGGAGAGCTGATATCCGGTAGCGCTCGAGTCTCGCACGAGCATACAGACTCTGGATTAGGAGCTGATCAGGACTACGCGTATTCTTCTGAAAGGTAACTAAGATAATTACTCTGTTGTTGATAATAAACCTTTCAATTCCAATCAATAACATGGAGTCAGTTGAGGCATGTGACCTTGAACCTAAGCCAAACATCAACCCATACTGACCTTGACAAGTTGTCCTGCATCGGTCTTGTGTGGACACTGCCTACAGGAGTCATTGTAGATTTGGCTTCTGATGAAGATAATGTTGACATCAGCTTCCTTCGCAGGTCCAGTGACAGTGCCAAGTGCGGCGCGGGAGGCTCGACTGCGCCTGTGAGTAGGCAGTGGGCGGCGGGCGGCGCGGGGGGGATTGCGGGCCGCATGGAGCTGGCGTTAGCGCGGCGGCCGCCCGTGGGCCCGTGCAGGGTCTCGTCCCGGGCGGCTTCTGGCTCGCAGCGCTCGCTACTATCTGTGGCCAGTGACAGCGCAACCTCGCGCCGCCCGCGTGACCTCGCGCCTCCGCACTACCCCCATCCTGCGGACTCAGGCTTTTCTCTCTTCGTGAGTGGGCGCTTCGCTTTCTAACATACTTCTGCACTCGGGCGGCCCCCGTTAATCGAATACATCAAAAACATAAGGATCGGTCAAAGATCATCAATATGCGGGTTCGCATATAAATAGAACTTAATTATGTAATTAAATATAACTGCGGCCGGAGGGCAAATTATATAGGTCATTAAATTTCGCCTATACAATAGGCGAAACAAGAAAAAAGACCACTTCTATGATAGACGAAGACTTTTGGTCTAGAAGCACATTCTTTTATGTAGTTTTCAATTGGGATCTACTTCTACTTAAACCTTTTTCTCTTGTGTTATTTTTTTCAAATATAGGTACTTACTCAGAATAAAATGTGTTTTATGTGTAGGTTTATAGCTTTAACAGACTTACTAATACCTGAAGACGAGATACTCATTAAATGGGGAAAAATGCATTATGTAAGGTTACGAGGGCCGCCGGAGTAATCCGCAGCTCCTGTTTCTGGGTCGCTGAAAAGCTAACCGTGTACAGGCTGCTGTATTAAAACATTGTAATTATTATATTTTACGGAAATAACCAGATTTTTCACTAAATTATGAATTTATATTACAATAATTATAATATATTAGACGTCTAATTAATTCAATAAACGGCGTAGAAAGACATGAACTATTGGTATTTGTGTTGAAAAATGGTAGTCTAATTCACTGACGAACTATTAGAAATTAGTATAGTTTTCATCTATGCTTCCTGGGCTTTTCCTTTTTCGATGACTTATTTATTATAAAGTGCTACAGTCATAAGCTAAGATAAATAATATACTTTCTACGATTGAAGGCACTCTTTTACTGCCACTTTCTAGTGCCTCTTGTTTTGTGTCATCAGGCTAGTCAATGTTAGGGGTAATATGTACATTGTACATATCAAATGTATCGGTGGCTATACATATACATATTATGCTAATTGTTTCAGCAAATATGCATTAACCTATGTGTAGAATGGTGTTAAGTATTAGATAGCTATGATATGAGGCTTTCACCAGTAGTTTTGACATTGCTTGAATGATATATTTGAAATTACGCGGTAGCTCGGAAGCCTGATCAATCAGTGAGTTACATAGTACGATAAATAGGACGATGTGACGTCTCATTTCAAATTATGGTCCCTGAAAATCATTTGTCAAGGGACGCATAGCAACTGAGCATTATCAAAGTTACTTATGCTATTGTTAATTGTTATTAGTTACAACCAAATTAAGTATGTGAGTTGTCTTGCACTTTTCTTTGTCCTCATTATTATACGGCAACTTAATTTTGGTGTCTTATATTTTGTATTATTTTGGTCACATCGACCCTTCAAGCCTTTGTCAGATAGAAATGACAGGTTGGGTTCCCGTACTACAGAGACATGCTAGCAACAACAACATATTGGTGGGCGAGAGCGGGTCGCTGGCACGGCGGTACGCGCGTCCGGCGCGGGAGGCGGCCGCGCTGCGCGAGCGTGACCACAACGCCAACCTGGCGCGCACGCACGCGCGCCTCGCGCACCACGCGCACGCGCACGCCAGACACGACAACACCCTCGACATTATACTAAAACCTCTCATAGAAAGCACTCAGTAAGTAAGGCTCGCACCGGAAAACCACCCTTTGTGTCGCAACACGTAGCGGAATGAGTAGCTGCACGCACCCTCGGTTGTTCGTACGCCGTATCCCTTCGGATGCTCGCGGAGGCAATGTTTTGTGTTTGTTTGTTTATTGTTTGTGCATGCGGTTGTGGCTTAGTGGTTTAAGTTGTATGCAATTTTGTAGACTAACACTTGTCGACTAACCTGGAGGTTTTGTCCAAATTAAAACATTTTGTTCCTTAGATAGTTTTGTGTTTATTTTTATGTCGCACCTTGTTTTGTGATTACAAATTTAACTATGTGGATTTATACAATTTTCTAATACGTTAATATGAGACGAGTGCCTTTTGTGTACTTAAATGTACATCTTTTTTAAATACTTCCTCAATAAACCACAGGTTGCAGAGCAACTGAGTCCATCAGATGAAGGGACAGCCAACGGAATGGATCCTTCAGCGCAGCCGTCAGGAAGCAAGCCTCCGGGCACTGAAATGAGCACAGAATTGTGAATCATTTTGCACATAGACTGTACATATACTGGATGTTATTTTTCGCAGATTTCCTAGATAACGAAATAAACTTATTGTATTTTTTAAATTTAATGCTCATAGATATTAATTAAAACAGCAATTAATCTTGTTTCTCTCGATTTAAGTACATTGGTGCTATCACCAATTTATAGGTCCGTAAAGGTACCTAGATACTTGTGTATAAATATCACATGACTGAGAAGAGATAATACGAAAAGTCTTTTCGGAAAAATATTGTCGGAGTCCTACCTAAATCTCACAATTTAGTCAAAGATTAATGTGAATAGGAGGCCAACATCTAACAGAAAGTTATTAGCTGTTTGCCTTTGTACTTGTATGTTATGTCGGTACTCGTGAAAGCTATTAATACCGTGAACGATATAAATGGGTATTCCGAACTCGATGTATGTACCCCCTTCATCACATGTCACTAGTCTGACTGAGAGAGCTATTACTCAACATAGACTACTTAGGTACCTAGTATCATTGTAAATAGTCATTTTTCATGTAAGTACCTAAATGTTTCACAATTTGTCGACAATACTCGTACCAGCTTAAAGGAAAAGGTAGATAATTAAGCCTACTTTCGTAATAAAAATGTGTTCTTACCAAAGAAGTTTCCTGTTAAAATTAATTTATACTTCCAAAAGTAAATTCATATTATTATTTTCTTAGCTATTTATCTCAATTTCTAATTTCATGATTCGCGTTATGTGGCAACGGCTATATTTAATTTAGTTTCTCGGTGTAGCTTCTAACAGTTTGGAAACCGTGTAATAAATATTTTGTTATTTTGTTGTAAACTCATTTTTAAATGTTTAACTCATAAACAACGGGTATTAATATACTTATGTATTTTTGCAATCTACTTACATTCACATGTTGAAATTGTTATGTAGCTTAGCATTTAGAACTTGGCGGCGGAGGCCATGTCGAAAGTAACACAATTGTAAATAATTCGTAGGAAACAAAATAAGTACTCTTAAATTTTTAAGAAATTTGGTCTCTGAGTCGCAAATAGACATTATGTAAATAACGTCGATTTCGTTACTTACAACCCATGATGCATTGATTGAATGGTGTACTACTAATAGATTTATTTAATTAATATATGAAGATTTTTCTTCTTGATCTAGGCCGTTTAGTTTACAAATTAATTAGAATTTGTAATGTGTAATATTTGGCATATTATATTATTACACATGTGTAATATGTAATCCTACTAATATTATAAACGCGAAAGCTTGGATGGATGGATGGATGTTTGTTGCTCTTTCACGCAAAAACTACTGAATGGATTTTAATGAAACTTTACAATACTATAACTCATACATCAGAATAACACATAGGCTATACTTTATAATCCTGCGCAGACGAAGTCGCGGGCAGCAGCTAATATATTATATATGTTATTGCATATGCATATTACACACCATCTGAATTTCTGAACATCTCGCACTTTGCTGCTGCGTAGGAACTTGTTATATCGCGCGATGTTGCCGTATTGCATTTAATTTTACAAAAAAATACTGATTAAAGCATAATTAACGGTTTATTCTTCTTTAATGTTTTTTTATATAAAAATAGTTTATCGTCCACTATCATGAGTGGAACATGATAAACCACTGAAGCGGCGGAATCGATGTTATTTACATACTGTATACACCGTGTTGATCGATTAATTTGTACTGTGGCAAGACTGATGAACATTTCCAAATTAGTGTACGTACGTATATTTTACAACTCCGAACATTTGTAATCAACAGTTTCATAATGTATTTTTTCAAATTGTTTCCATTGTTCGCATTAAACGGTAATATTTCAAGAAAATCTGTTTATTTTATTCACCCTTCTTTTTATTATGTTTTATTTTAGTGATGATGGGATGGGACAATATCGATAATAAGATCGATAATATTTTGCAAGTAAATACCTGCGTTGTAGGTAATTATAATTTTGCACATCAAGATTTTTTAATTTACATTGTTACGCATTTGTTTAAAGTAAAACTTTCTGCAGCACATCTTTAAAAAAGTAAGAATTACATTTCTTAACGAGTACCTAGGTACTTAATTAGGCATGATACTTTTTGCCAATGAACATATATTGCTCATCTCATCTCTCTGCATGGAAAAAACACTTCCTAGATTATATCTAATATTGTCTTTCAACTAAAAAAATAATTATACAAAAAAAGGAATTGGTCTTGATTTAAGATTTATTTTTATCCATATTGATATTACTTAAATCTTCTGAAAACCGCCCAACCAATATGTAACTATCATCTCATTTGTAACAATTGCGAAATCATAAAAATACCTCAACCCGTAATTAATGACACCCGTGTAATATCGGATAGAGATATCGATTATCTGACAAAGAGCCCATGTCTGCTATTAATTAAAGCATTCTGTCTCAGATATCGCCTGCACAGACCGCCATTAACACTAATGAGAACGAGTCGAGTCGTCACAGACAGTCTTTCTGCTTTTATGAATAGTTAGATAGGTAATAGTAACTTTACATTGAAGGTATCGATGCCAAAATCATTTTATAAACCGATTGCGATGACGATGTAGGCTCTCAATTTGTAGAGTTTGTATTATTATCAATATAAGTTATATCTTTCACCCGTATGTTTGATGATTTGTATAATCAATTTATCGTTTTGATCAGACCAGTAGTGATATTATCAGGTACTTAAAAGAATTTTCTAAAATCAGTCAAGCACTTTTTGATTTGACCTTTCTCTATATTCTACCATATATAAACTAAATTAGAAATATTTTTGTAGATAAAAAAAATAACCCACAGTGACAATAAACTTTAATGAATATTTACAAGCAGCTGTCAGTGGTACCTACATGTAATTGAATTGACTTAAAATTAAAATAATTTTCCACTGGTATACGAGTAGGTACTTCTCTGATCTAGAATAGTATACTAAAATACTTGTATACGCACCCACCCATTTCTATTTATACATATTTTAATCAAAAATGCGATGAAAGTCCATTCCTGTCTGTTCGCGTAGGCATCTAATTTATCCACCGAATTGACTGAACGTCCCGCCAGAGCCAATTTGTGTGAAGGTAAAAGACAAAACAAAGTGCGAGAGTCATCAAAGCTCCGATGTCCACTATTCGACGAAGGGTGAAAACTCATTACCAGTGTTTAATGAAAGTGTTCCTGGGGCGTGTATGATTACTGGTTAATTGAAAGGCGGAAAATCAGAGGGCGAGACAAAGGTAGCTTGCAAATTGGAAAGCGAAATGGTGCGTCCGATGCACTCAAATTTAATAATTGTTGGTGCAATCAATTTGTTACACCGCTTTGCTCGTTTATTCGTGCAGGTATTTTATTTATCTAACACTGACTGGGACTGGATTGTGTTTTTATAGTGACTGTAGAACTCTATTATTAAGTAATGTACAATTTATATTACTAGTATATACCATGTAGAGTTACCGTAAATTATTGAAGAAAATAACCATTCCATACTTCGTCAAGAATTCTGATACAGATATCGCTATACAAATACGTATAAGTTCCTTATTGAATGATACCTCATGATACCTGTAATAAGGAAATATGAACGTTTGTCACAATAACTAGTTGCATAACCAAAGTATTTTTGAGTTATCCACACAAAGAGATTTGAAAAAAATAAAACGTAACTTATAAAAGTTCTTATTAGATAATCCACCCTTTCAGCGTTTCCTTACTTACTAAACTTATTTTCTGTTGTGCTCTGCTCATGTACATACTTAGGTACAACCGTGAAGGAAAACTTTAGTCTTGAAAACTTTTCTCCTGAAACTCTCGGTATGGGAGTTCAAAAGTCGCGTCTACGTCGTTTCGTTACATACAGTCATATTTTTGGTTCGAATTTTATTAGTAAGTTCTATGATTCTAGATCACATATCGATAAATTAGTATTCCCACAGAGACTAATTGATATTGGTAACATTATACTCGTAACATAAGAACAAAACTTGTAATTTTCGCTCTATCGATATCTTATATACAGGATGGCAGCGTGATCGTCGCCATGTAACTGGATAATCAGAATCTGAAACCGATGTACCAAATACATTAAAAAAATACTTTTCATACATTTTGTATCGATAAGCTGATAATGAGATATGGGACATTAATTTATTTTAAATTTTTAATGATTTTCTTAATAACAGTTTTACATTATATTAATGATATCGATTATCCAGTTTCAAGGACAATGGTTACCACACTGCTGTATCTATAAAATAAGTCGATACGTTTTTTTTGTTCTACTCGTATAACCTTTGCGACCCAACAGTCGATTACGGATATTTGCTCTAGGTTAATCATGAAATCATTTTAAAGGTAACTTTTAAAGCAACAATTTTATGTGACCCATAACCACAATTCCTCCTCCAATCCAATAATATTGGCGGTATGTTTAATATCGAAATAAGTAGGTTCCTTTATCTGTAATCAGGCTGAGTGCTTGTCGCCATATATTAAGTTCAGAGCGGGATTTACTCTCACTCGACTTATTTAGAGCATTCACCGAATCCCCAAATGAGCCTACTGATTACAATCTATTTCATTTTCATGCAGGAATTGAAGACATACCATTATTACTTAAACACTGTTGCAAAGGGGCCACTCATAAAAAAATATTAGAGCGACGCCAGTTGAAAAGTGATCGATAATGGCAAGGAAAATACACGATTGGAGAAACTTTACTCGAAAAAAAAATCGCCTTTCCATGTCCTTTAAAATGAAAATTATGTAAAAAGAATCTGATTTTGTTGGTGTATTTTTAGTTCCCTGCCAAAATTCATCAGAAATTATTAAAAATACAAATATGGAGTCACTGTGCCGTGCACTTCACTCCGCCGCTGCGGGACATCCTCACGCTTGAGATAGCTGGCAGCCCCTTAATAATGAGAATATACCTAGACTTCGAACGGCCAAGAACAAAGGAAAAAAATCAGTAGAGATTAAAATACTTAAATAATTAAATATAAAGAAACAAAAAACTATATAGGTAAGTAATGTTTAATAATTCAATTGTATTATGTTTAATGTTTCCATTAATAGCAATTCAGTAAGTCAAATGTGCACATAAATAAAATATAAAATGCACCACACCTGCGGCATTGAGCAATTAGCCTTTGATAGAGCTCGTCGCCAAATCATATTTGCTTGTGTTTCCTCTGCTAAAGGTAATTTAGTCAGACATATTGGAACGGAAATGGAATTTACTTTGTGCGAGTTTTCGATATACCTCGTACGTACACTCAAATGCTTAATGGTTTCGTTTATATTTAAAACCCATTACGTTTAATAAAATGAAAAATTGAATATTATGCATGAAGCAGGACTTTTTTACAAGTGTTTTCTGCAAAGTTTTCTGAAATAAAATATGCTGCAAATGATACTGAACAAAGTATGGTAAAGCAAAGGTAAGAGGTAAAAGAATTTAAAGTAATGTAAACACGAAAAGTTTGCTTTCGAGTTGAGGCAACTCAAGCCGGAAGCGCATTCGGACTCAACTGCCTGGAAAAAATAATTCGAGGCTGCGGCGGCGGCGTTGGTAGGGGCGGCGCGACGGGCGCCCCGGCCTCCCGAGTAAGCTGCGTGCCACGCAGAACCCTCCACGGCCCACGTTTCAGGACCTATTTCGCTCTTTACAAACTGAATAAACAGAACTTTAAAATATTATACTCGAATTCCTGTGAAGTAATATCACTTTATAATATTCGTGCAATAATCCCGCTAAAATTGCAAGCATTTCGTTAAATCCTCATTCAAGTTTTAATGAAAATATCTGTAGTTTGCAAGTGTAGTCCAAATTCTAAATTGCAATTCGCAGCCAAATTGTTAGTACCTTTAGGTGTGTTGTTGTAGGTTGTAGGTGTTGGGTATGTGCGTATACGAATAGATAGAGGAGGCAGTGTCGCGACATGGGGTGTGCAGTGCAGTCCCCCGCAATTAGCACCGTGACAATGACATTCAAAACGTGTGCAAATAGAGGCTGGGCGCGACCCTGCACGCTCGTTTCTAAATATGTGTGTGAACGAGTGAACATTCACTGTGAAAATTATCACTCATCTCTCCTTCAGATTATCTCACGCGTGTACGTATTATAAAAAGCATAGGTACATTCGTGTGAGTGTAGGTAAACTTATGTTTATATCACTTTTTAACTTATGTTTGTGTTTTAATATAAATGCTTGACACGGTCTTTGATTGCACGCTTCACACTTTTACATGGCGTAGTCGGGAAATTAAGTGAAAATTTAGTGAAATTAGTATTTCTTGTGAGTAAATGATAAATAAATAAACAATGGAAAGTGTTTTATCGCCTGCTCCGTCGTTGAGATCCTCCTCCTTTTTGGAAGTCGTTTAAAGAGTCGTTTTAAGAGTCATCATCATGACACACTACTTCGAAGGTTCAATAACTGCAGAACCGATAGTTGTCAAGCGATATGACGCAGCAATCACAAGTACCTAGATCTTAGCCTGTACATAGTGAACAATACAAACGATTACGATTCACAATGTTCTCAAAGTACCTAAATAAGTAAATAAATAAATGTTCGATAACAAAATCTGTTTTCTGTTGAAACAAGTCAAAAATCAATATCTCCAGCCTCAAGATGTGCTAAAATTTTAATCCAATTAGAACGCGCTCTGACTCCCTTTATATTTTACCGTCAAAAATAATTTAACAATAAATTAATCCCCTTCTCCGACTTAATCGGTGTAGGTACCATCAACAAAATAAGAAAGTAGCCTTAAACATTTTAAGATCATAGAAAACATTTCCTATTATTCTAATACTTCGTGGTGATATAGTTTTTAGACCGCTCAAGCTTACTTACCAAGCCTGAACGACTAATAAATAGGAAATAAGTATATGTAAAACGAGAGACGACTTACCAGTTTCTCCCACGACAATATAGTGCAGTACAACTAGATACCTGTTTTACTAGTAGGTACATACTACACTAAGTACTGGTACCTAAGTAGATAGGTTAATATAAATGCACCTGGGTCCTCCGAACAATGACGAAGAGGACATTACGTACATTGTCTGTTCATTCGTAGTTTTACGATTGCCCGTAAATTCGACACGTGACATTGTGACAGTGAAGCATATTGGATTTCCTGAAGGAGCAGTCTCAACAAAATTTCGCATAAAATTTTCTTCCAATCTCCAATTTTTAAGATCGATTCAGTGAAAAGTTATTAAGACACTTTTAATAAGTTTCAGAAAGTTTGCTAACACTTTCTTACAAGAATTTGTTTTATGCATTATGCCTTACTCGGCGAACAAATTTAAACATGATGAAAATTTTCAAGGTTCAAGTCCTGGCCATGGCTAGAAATTTTTCATCATGTTTAAGCTTTCTTAAAAGTTAGGGACATGACCTATTACATTACATTAGATTCTACAACGGCTTCACATTGGATTTATAAAATTCCCAATCCAAAATTTAAAATATTGAATACCTAACTAAAATTGCAGCTTATGGACATTTGCGTTATGTTATGAATTGATGGCAACAAGTTACCTATATCTAAGTAGTCTTATTATTATCTCTATATTTGAATGCAAAAGGTCAAAAGTTGGGTTGAACGACGCGCCGTATGTAGGAGACGCCAACTACGTCCAGCAATAGATGATACGTGCTGATTATGACTCTTATTAGATAATGATATCGCCGCAATTTTGGAACTAATTAAGGCGAGGCCATTGGGTCATTTGAGCCTAGTGAGGGGGTGAGGTGCGGGGCGAGGGAGGGGCGAGAGAGGGATGACGCGCATTGATCGGGGTCATTACTCGCGCAGGTACACAGAGTAAGCGTAACCAGTGTCCTCACTGTGACGTCACAGCTCGCTACCCATAATAATACCTACCTATACAGAATGTCCCACGGATAGACGATATACCGAAGTCCACTTGTCGGTGCCAACATTATCGACCCATTTAATGCCAAATAGGGATATCCCAGCAGAGCTCGGTGGCGCAGTGGTTGGGTCAATGGACTTGCAATATGGAGGTCCCAGGTTCGATTCCCAGCCAGGGCAGCCATGTATCAATGAGTTATCCTCGTTTTTTCGACGGAAAACCTTACGTACATTTACCGAGTGCTCTCAAAACGGTGAAGAAAAACATCGTGATGAAACCTGCATGTCGTAGAAGAAGAAAAAAAATCTAAGGCATGTGAAATCCGCCAACCCGCACTGGGCCCGCGTGGTGGATTATGGCCCGAGCTCCCTCGATGTAAGGGAAGGTCTTTGCCCGAGCAGTGGGGCAATATAAATAGACTGATGATGAGGGATATCCCAAGTCTGACAGCTTCGGAGTTACTTATTTCAATTTTCGCGGTTGTCGGAAAATATTTCTTTCAATCTTGAACTTTTGTCTATCAGGTATCAGGTTATATATTTTAATTATTTTTTAAGTTATTTATATTGACGTATGATAGTATGACGTAGTAGAATAAAATACTATGTTAATACTAATCTGACGGAAAAAAAGACCTGTTATAATATGAATGTCAAATAGGTAATATTGTTGTAATAAAATCAATAAAAGTGAAAAATTGGAATAATCAAATTATTTGCTAGGGGAATATATTTTGAAAGTACTTTCGCGCGATTTAATAAAAAATTGAGCATAAATTCTTATAAAATACAAAATTTATTAAAATGGTAATAACCATAGAGATTACATTACAACAAATCTGTCTTTGACAAATTTAAGTGACAAACTGTCAAGTGTATCAATAAAACTAAATAAATGACGAATTTTTTAACGTGATGTTAGGTAAGTATTATTATTGGTGTCAGGTGTGACGTCAGTGATGGTGAAATCTGGCCCGTGTTATCACTGCGTAGGGTAAAACATGACACACATTATGTGCTGTTGACTGTACTTTTAAAAGTAGGCACAGTGTATATTGAATCAGTCTATAACTACGTAGCTATTGAAATTTGGCCCGTATTAACACTGTGCTTAGAGTAAAACAGGTATATATCGCACACCACAGCTACACTTGCATAGCTACTGAAATCTGGCCCGTATTTATTATCACTGTGCGAGTGTGCGTAGAGTAAAATGTGGCAAACTTTATGTGATGTTCACTGTACATAGTTTTACAAGTAGCAACTACGTATAAACTATTTTAAGTTCGATTGCTGTTTGTTTGTTTGCTCTGTGGGACAAATCACCGTCAATAGTCATTTGTTTTGGCCTGTTCCACTTTGCTCAATTTGGAAGTTACTGATCAGCCCCCCTATTACCGTTCTCAAAACGATGAAATTATACCATGTCATGGCGCGCCAACCAGAGACGCCGCTATACCAATGCAATAGCACTGTCCCTTTCACGGCCGCTATGACATGGTTTGATTTGATCGTTTTGAGAACCGTAATGTTATAGCCCCACTGTAATGTTAGCCGACTTGTCTTTATCTGCAATTATCAGACCACTGCTCGCTCCCAATATACGACACTCGACACTGGTGTTCGTGTCGCGTGTAATATGATGACTTCAAAAACATGGTTCGCGAAAAATCTATTGTGTTAAGGAATATCTGTTTTAGGTTATGAGTCCTTGTTATATTCAAAACGATGCACAATCATTCCGTGATTAGTAAACTAATAATCTTAAAGTATAGGTGTGACCAAATTCGACTCGTATTATTTTAAATTTTATTACGTTATGACGATCGTGGGAGCATTCCAACTATTCCAAGGTAAAGACCAAAGTGGAACATTTGGCAAAAATCGATACAGGTCCGACCTCGACAGCGCCCAGCGGCGCACTGAAGCTCGTAGCGCCCTAGCGCCGTGCATTTGTATTTATACAAATTGTGTTTTTTCTTAAATTTTGCCTGCTATAAAAAAAACGTTACAAACAACAGATTTTCATCTCATCAAGCTCTTCTATTTATAATAACCTACATTTTGATATATATTTTGTATGAATAACTGTTTTAGTTTAGACACACTACTCAGTGAAAAGACAGGAAAGGGGTATGTTTGTGATTTTTTTCTATCGAGCGAAGTTTGTCCAATCGTGTTTCGGGAGCCAACAGTCCCTAAATAGATACCCCAAGATTGATATATATTTTTTTCAGGCCTTTAATTTCAGTAGTTAGTGCCGTAGCCTTCATCGAAAAACTTAAAAACGTCCCAACACCTCGCCTTAACGCCAAAAAATTTGAAAATCCGATCCGATTATACAGACTGTATAGGATGATAAAGTATTACTCCTCAACACTGTCAAAGAATATAAATTTACTGCATTTTAAAAATGTAAGTAGATAAGTACATCACAATTACTTTAACAAACACTATACGTATCCTAATTTAATTAAATCAACACTGCCAAGCAAGCATTACTGTACACCGTATACCTACGATTACAAATGCGTTCACCTCAGTAACAAGCTCGTATATCAAAGGCTGTAGAGTGTTTAAGGGCTTCAGTGGTAATGACGTTTGATTTAGCTTTGTAGCGACATGTTGGGTATTACTCAGTATATAGGAGAAATATAGGCAAGTCTAATGTTGCAATCGACGAAATGTGTAACACAATGTATGTCTTGATGGTATCATAAACATGAAGAATATCCAGTTTTTAACGAAAACCTGAACTTGATTAGGTTTATGTTAAAATATAAGCTAGCTGCGCGATCGATTGGATGATTTTGATTGCCGGGACACATTAATTTAAAATATAACTTTAAAAAGATACGACCAGGACTGATATAAGTTGCAGCGCCAAGGAAACATATATATTACGGCTTGTGAAAGCACTAATTAAAAAGCTTTACATTTTGATGATATAAATCTTCATTGAACATTTTGCCATATTGATAGACGTATTCGTACTCATTTGTCATATAGTTTAGTAATATTGTAGTGTTTAGCCTCTGCAAAAAGAAATCACCTTGTAACACGACACACAATCGTATACGATATGGAGAATCACAGTTGTTGAAATTAACTACAACAAAAAAATACCTGACATAGACGTATAATTCCAAATTAAATTGTCATGAGACAGACATCTTCGTCACTTCCGTACGGATCGCGGCCCACAATCACAGCCCATGCCCCGATTTCCCGTAACAATATTACCGGGCAACGGGCGTATCCTGTAACTTTATTACAATTTCCTTGTTTCGGAAATAACAAGCGGCAGGGGTCTCGATCCCCGCGTGTAATACCTATCTGTTTTGTTATTAATGTCCTTATACGGTTCTCCAATTATCTCGTAACAGCGTCTCTCCCGGTTCAATAAGCGACACGGCCTTCACTGTTTGTTATCACGCAAACGTAATTGATATCAAACCTTTGCAAAGGAAACCCTCTCGCAGCGTTCAGTGTTATTGAGTGATGTCGCAAATACGTGGAATATGTTAAATAAACACGTACGTTACCTATCTTTTTTTATCAGCAATGTGCAACGTATTTGTCGTTCGATAAACAAAATAGGAAACTTAAATAGGTATACCCTATACATTTTACGTAACTGTACTTTTGGAAAACAGGTAAACAGGTTGTCCTGTTTTTCATTTCCAGTTGCGAAATTAAACCTTATGAACCTGTAAGTATGATTGAGAACCGCTGTTTCTTTGTTAGGATTTTTTTTATTTGTTGATTGTTTTTTTAACTAAGGTCAAAGCAATGACAACTATTATATAGCGTTTTTACATAAGTTGTTCGTAATCAACATGGAGTTTACTATATTTTTTACATAGTTATAAATGTAACTAATGTAAGATATTCTTAATCAAGAGAGAGTAGAAAAAAAATCAAGTATATTTCAACTCGGTAGGTTATCTATCTGAAATTACTCTTGTATATGTCCATAGCCATTACTATAATAAAATATACCCAATGTCACCCTATATCAGGTACCTAACTCCAAGAGGTAAAGAGGCAAAGGAAGTTCCTATCGATTGTACAAGCAATAAGTATCACAGTACAAGTACAGGCGTGCACAAACTCCCAAGTAAGAGAACTACACGAAGGCGCGGCTGAAACGTTGTGTATGTAGGTACGTAACCAAGTCGTCTGCAATTTGTCTCGCGAGCCTCCGGCGCCAGTGATTGAAATTCTTACCGCTCTTTCAGCTGTGCTCTGTGACGTGACTTTGCCTCGCTGCCACAGGTTTAAGGCTACGCTTGTATGGTGAACCTGAATACGGTAAATGCATTTGTGTCACTTACCTAAAATGTTTATTGTTGTGTACAAAGCGGTCTTATGCCACTCATGGAATATCTTCCTGTCAATCTTAACGTAGGTATCTGTAAAGCTGTATTTCCAATCTGCAAGTAAACTCGCGTAAGACTTTTATGAGTTACTGGAAATATCGTTAGGAAGTGCTAAGCAAGCTGTCGCGACAGATCTTGCAACGGAGTTTACACTTGCAAGCTGCTGTCGGACATTACTCGCAAAAGTTTTCTAGCAGGTGGAAATGCGGCCTAAGCAAAATAAAAAGTAGCGACGTTATCTTTGATACTGTCTTTACTCCGGTACTTGAAGAGTGTCCTGTGTGGGATTCCGAGCGGTGGGTGGGTCTGTCAACCGGACTGGACAGAAGTTAGTAACACGTTACATCAGTCGTAAAAGGCAACTGAATGGCTAATCGTCGTCGCCCTCACGCTTTGTTTTCTATTGTAGTGGCAAACCTAGGAAATGCGGCAGCTAGGACGTGGATCACTCCTCTCCCGATAGACAGAACGCAAGTGGGACCTAGAAGGCACGAGGTCAGCCATCGAGGACTCTTTGAAGATAAATTGCTCGACGAGGAACGAATTCCCACTCCTACTACCCTAAAAATGGTTACTGGAATGGCATGAAACCAAAATCGCATTTATCTATCTATGTACCCCAGTAACAAAAGGGAGATAAATTAATGGCATGAGCGAAGGTAAACAAGTCCATAAAACCTACAAAAAATATAAACATTGAGTCTAGTATAGAAATGGGACAAAGGTTATAAGGGTTATTTCCATTTGTGACTGAGTATTTTCACGGAAACAAAGCGAACTTTGGAGCTGGCCAAACAGTAATAAATAATTTACAAAAGCGGTCATGTGAAAGAGGATCCCCTCTTCGGTGGGGGTAACCGTGCGGCGGTTAGGTATTTGAATTGCTAATGATTCCCGGCCGAATAACTTGGAGCAATGTTAACTGGTTTCGGAGACACTGGATACATTGCCACTCGATGCTTACCGACCCCGGCTCTCCCTTTCTCATAATGTCACAATCATAAGTTCTAACACAATAGAGTCGGACTACAAATAAGTAGGCACGCTTCTGAAGTTGTAATGAAGTCTTGCGGATTTTCAGAAACAATGCAGCAATGAGATTTTCAGAAACAACGCAGCAATGAACAACAAGTCATCTGCCTTATTTTAGGTAGAATGTGATCGCTAAAATACCGTAAGAAAATGCTTGCCCTCTCTAGCAATTGACATTTAGTTCGTCAAGAACAGGTTTACGATATATTTTTTACCAATCATGACTGGCCCAGAATAAAGCATCCGATTCCTTTTATAAGGTTTCCTAATTAACAAGCCAATTATAATTGGTTGTCAAATAAATATTTACCATAGCAAAATATTACTCGATGCGTCCAACCAAAATAAATGCAATGCCGTGACATGAGTTTCGAAATTAATTTAATTGTTACATACGACTACAACAGAGTTTTTGGTAGTAATCGGCGTGTTAATTTATGATGGGGACAAACAAGGCGCGTAGCAGTGGGCGGCTGAGGCCGGCGGCGGCGCGGCGGCGGCGGCAGTGTTCACAGTAATTAATTGCAAATTGTGGCATGCCACCGACTGCACTGCCCACCTCAGACTAGAGGCAAGTTGCGCCTAAAATGATAAATGGTACGTATATAGGTACCTTTTAATTATTTTTAGTTTCATCTAATCGTATTTAGTTAAAATAAATCACCAGTCAATTTTACTCACATTCATCGTCACTATCACACATATTACTAGCACAAACTCTTTATGTAGGTATACATTTTCACAATTCCACACAACACTAGGCTTCCACTTATTAGGCTCACACATAGATACCTTAAATATCTAATACACGTAATCAAGATGATAATGAAAAAGAAAATACATAAGTACCAACCTGTAATCTCGGAAAGATTAATAAAAAAGTGGAACATGTCGATATGAGAATCTACATAG
Organism: Tachystola acroxantha; assembly: GCA_963506565.1. Classification (NCBI taxonomy): domain Eukaryota; kingdom Metazoa; phylum Arthropoda; class Insecta; order Lepidoptera; family Oecophoridae; genus Tachystola; species Tachystola acroxantha. The sequence goes on from OY735872.1 coordinate 8,601,100, forward strand.
TAAGTATTACTACAGAGTGTGACGATCTGAGACACAGGTGCTATACTTACCTAGTTAATGCTACATAAACTTGTGAATGATATGTATATGATTGGACTTGATTTATTGTATTGTTTGTCGCGTGGAATAAATAAGTGAGTTATTATGTTGTATTCAGGAAGTTCTACTATTTCTCACAAAATTGCTTTCTACTCCCCTAAAAGACGATAATGTAAGCTAAATTGCTCTCATACAGCAGCAAAGTTCAGCTATTATAGGACCAATTTACGCTCAGATAAAACTATTAAAACTAAAATAGACTCGCAATGGCATCTAACAAAGTGTTCATACTCGTAGATCAAACCGTCACAAACAAAGTAATTGATGTGGACCGAATGACTGAGCTGAAGCTGCCTCAGCATAAAGAGAAACACCTACAGTAAAATACATTGTTATACAAAGCCGGGAAACTTTTGCATAGTTACATGTAAATTAAACTAGGTTCAATTAATTAGTCCGTTGCAGTTTGGTTTCAATTAGACAAAGTCAACATGGGTGGCGGACGGTGCCCACTTAATTGATTTTCTTCTGGTCACTCGGGAAATTTGATCAGGATGGCCATTAGAGAACTATGCACAAAGAATGTTCGTTTATAAATTGGGCCTAATTTATACACTTCACTTTTAAAAAACCTCACCCATCTGTAAGAAGCATAAGTACAAATCAAAAGAACTATATTAAATCTTCAAACTACGTACATACATTATTACATATGTATAAGTTTTTCATGGACATAACACATTAGAATTTTAAGTATGTGTTCTAAAATATTGTCTTCGTTTTTATAAATATCTCGAGGTAGGTATATAAGGTTAGATACCAGTTTTAAAAGAATAACTTTACAGATCGATCTCCTGGCATAAAGAGCCATTTAAAAAAAGACTGAAACAATTTTAGTTGCAGTTGTTTAACAATAAATGTACCTAAATATACCTAGGCAATGAATGAGGTACCAATGATTTGTGGCGGCCTTCCCTGAGTTAGGAGGAAGTTAAATTGCCTGTGCTTGGGCCGCGGAACCATTTCACGGATTTAACCCACTACATTACACTATCGTGGATTTAATGGATCTTTTGTTTCCCCATAGATTCCAGTAGTTCTACCTTAATCTCATTTCACCGGTTACTGAACAAACAATTCGAAAACATGCTGAGAAAATCGAATGGCACGGAAACCCGTTTTTATGCTAATCTAAAGGATTTAAAATTTTTGTTCGTACATCGCATCAATGACACCATTATTACTTGAGATAATTATACTGGATAGGTAGTTATCTAATATGTACCCTTATACTGACCGATAAAATTATACCGATATAGTAATATCGAATGGTATACACGTTACATTGCAAATTGTCCTTATTAATTTTATTAGAAGAAGAAAAAATTTAAATATTTTCAAAGAAAACCATTTATAAAGTTGTAGAAACCAAGTTATTAATTAATAATTAGGGGCCTTCCATGAGCCAACTAGCGCCGCCAATATTGAAAAAATAATATCTTCCAATTTAATAAATTTTACTAAAAAACCTATTTACAAAATGTTTATTAGGATGAATACTGTTTTTCAATATACAATACATGGCATAATTGCGACAAGCTAAGTTGTAGTTCTGTTGACTTCATTTTCATTGCTGTTTTCGTTGAAAATGAAGTCAACAGAAGAATAACTTTAAGTTGGAATAAGTTCTGGGCTATGAAGGAAATATTGAAAGGCACTTTCCCGTTACACTTAAAACAGAAAATAATGGACACTTGTATCCTACCATGTCTTACCTACGGTTGCCAAACTTGGACATTTACTGGTAACATTCGAAACAAGCTAAACACGTGCCAGAGAGCGATGGAGCGAAGCATATTAAATATAAAAAGAATACATAAAGTGAAAAATACGACAATCAGAGGCAAAACGAAAATCACTGACGCCTTACAATACGCAATGAAGCTCAAATGGCAGTGGGCAGGACACCTAGCCAGACTCGAAGACCAGAGGTGGACGATCGCCGCGACTAGATGGCCAGGACCCGAGTGGAAGTCGAGGAAAAGACGAGTGGGCAGACCGAGGAAGAGATGGACAGATGAAATTGTGGCCACAGCGGGACAAGACTGGATTGAAGTAGCACAGGACAGAGACGACTGCCGAAACCTGGAGGAGGCCTTCACCCACAAGGGGTCCTTAGAAATATAGACTAAGCAACAAAAAAATGCATGACATGTAATATTATTATTGTTATACTAATTTATGCTAAATGAAATGTAATATATATTAATTTTATGTAAACAAAGAATAATCTTGACATACTTAAAAAAAACAAAAATGACTAAACGAAAAAATTGTAATACGCATGCTCAAATTTTTTAAATGTAATAAGGACAATAAAGGCTTTTTTATTTTAATTTTATTTATCTATTTAAGTTGTAGTTCACAAATGTGCCAAAAACGGCCGTTTTTCGCAATTATGCGAACTACAAATTACCGAAATTGAATCACGTTAGAAATAAGCATTTATAAAATAGTATTTATCGTAATAATCATTTTGTAAATAGCTTTTTTAATAAAATTGATTATATTGGAAGATATTATTTTATAAGATTGGCGGCGCTAGTTGGCTCATGGAAGGCTCTTATGCAAAACTTATGAATTTCGAATGCAAATATCCAAGCATTCATGACATTCTAACCTAACTGATTCTCGAGCTGCAAAGCTTGAGATATGAAATTCATGTAGAAAATTGGGATCGCAGACAATGAGAACTTGTGAATGACCCCTCTTTATCGGCTGCTGGGCGGTGGATTACTACGAGAGTGAAAACCCTTTCGCAGCGGCAGCGAGTCTAGCGGAAAATTGAATTGTAACCTTTGTGGCGCGCGGACTTATCTCGACGTGTGACTTGTCGGCACGTCACTAAACACATACGGAATTTCCAGTCACGTTATTAAATTCTGCTCTCTTATTTGTACACCGTTTACTTTAGTTGTGTAAGTACCTATACATTTTCTATTTACAAATAGGAAATAGTTTGTTAATACAAAAAAAAATTAAATTAAATATTATTAATCATTCGATTTCGAATACAAAATAACTGCTAGAGATACGAGTACATTTTCCATAGTCATAGAATATGATAGACACTTATTACACGAATTCGCGTTCAGTCCTTTAAATCGATTGATTTCCTTTAAATCATATACATAGATAAAGTCTCACTTCGCAGTAAAGTAGTCGTTTTCATAATTAAGGCTACTTCAGTACCTATATTCTATTCATCGGCAAACATCCGTAAACGATATTTCAAGTCAAATAGGTATAGTAAACATATGAGTTCGTGAAAGTTTAGCCAGGTTTAGCTATATAGTAACCTACCTATTTGATAAACAAACGCATAAATTAAAAACTCATTCTGTGTTTAATAGTTCGGGCAGGCAATAATAATAGCATTTAGTGGGATGAGCAACCAGCTGAACTAGACAGTGATGGGGCGGTGGGTATTTAATATCAACCTCGTCACAGATTACTGGGGTTATAGGTACGTTTAATTTTGTAAGAAATAGTAACAGGTTAAAATAAAACAATACTCATAGTTACACAGATTTCAAAAAGGAGGTGACAGCCTTTTATGTTATGAACCGAAGTCTAGTTTAATAATAATCTACCAGTGCCGTTCAAGCTAATGTACTAAAGTGCATTAGTAAAACAATTTTGTAGAGTACCTTTTATAAACAGTATTAGAACGGAACATAGAAGTACATAGATATAAGTTACAACAATACATCCTTTTCAGTTTCAACAACTAGGTAAGTACATCATCAAACATCCATTTAAGACACTGTTCCCGGTTCTGAATGGTTACATCAGTAGATACCGGTATCTCGATCCCAACTCTAGTTTCTTCAGCGAAGACGTCAAGCACGCCGGGAAACTTATTGCAACTTGTTTACTCGCCGTCTTCGCCGCCCTTTGTTCTGCTACAACTTTGCAGACACCCGCGGACAGTTGCACCCTAAGATACAATTTACATTCATTATTTGGTCCTTGAACAACAAAACTCGTATAGTTCGAAAGGAGTAGCTGAATATTCAATCGATAAGCTAAAAATAATACAAATGCAGGTACTTACCATAAAATAATTCCAAGTCAAACGTTACCATCAAACTGTGGCCATTTTCAGTTAGCCATTTCATTACTTTTATTTATGGACCTGATATGAGCCAACTAGCGCCGCCAATCTTGAAAAAATAATATCTTCCAATTTAATTTTTATTAAAAAAGCTATTTACAAAATGTTTATTACGATAAATACTATTTTTTAAATGCTTATTTATAACGTGATTCAATTTCGGTAAGTTGTAGTTCGCATAATTGCGTAAAACGGCCGTTTTTGGCACATTTGTGAACTACAACTTAGCTTGTCGCAATTATGCCATGTATTGTATATTAAAAAAGTAAACATTTTGTAAATAGCTTTTTTAATAAAATTGATTAAATTGGGAGATATTATTTTTTCGGCGGCGCTAGTTGGCTCATATCAGCCCCTTAAGTCTTTTAAAGTTTAATTTGTATTAGGCTTATTACGTCGATTTTTTTATATGTTTTTAAAGAGAACACGATATCGTAAAATTGTCAAAGTAACAGAATGCAACCACTTTAAACGGTAAAATCTCACCATAAACCTTTTAACCTCTCCGTGGTAGGTGTACCGTAATATTATTCGTAGTAAAATGTTGTTTTCTTTCAGGAATTCCTTTGGCAATAAAGGCGCATTTAACTTGCGCAAGTATGTATCTAAACGGTCGTAAAATGTGCGGCTATTTCGGTGTGAAGATGACATTTGTATAGGGCAAAGCAACCCCTCACTTCGACAATTGTCACATAATCTTGTACCAGTTTGTAATTTGTATACGGAACAAAAGGAATCTGAAATGTGAAGGTTAAGTGGGTATATCTTACAGGTGCTATAAGAAAAGAAAAGAATGTACAATTATTCTTAAAGAAATTTAATTAACTACCTTCACGAATGTAGGGTAAATGGATCTTCGGCATCTGTAGAAAAACTAACATAATCCGAAGTACTACAATATTATCTTATTCAAACGACATATGGTTCAAAGCTGTAGTATGATGGTTCTGGACTGGGCAATGAATACTATTGAAGCTTTAATGTGGTTAATACTCACAAGCGCGTGTACTTCGTTGTAAAAATCGCTTAAAGTGGCCAATAATAGTCGTTTATCCTATACCAGTAAAGGAACGAAAACGACTACCAAGCCAGGGGTAAATTTATTAGGGGCAATAAAGCTAAATCAATCGTATTGAGAGAGGGATCTCAATCGGCCCCTATCGGTCAGATCTCTCAGCACAGCCACGTCTCGACGGACCTAATTCGTATTTACGGGTACAATGGACGGACAGCCGGTGTGCAAGCAAACCCCTGAGCTAGCCCACAAACGGCATCTAATGGTAATCTGGTTAAGTAGGATGCGGTTTAATTGGGCTATTAGGTATCTACTGCATTCATGTTACGTACCTATGTATATGTTTATTATCGAAAGTCTCATATCGATAGTAGGTAATTAACGTAGAAATTAAATAAAATGTACGCTTAAATCTAATTGAGACCAGCCATAAAAGTGTGAGAAATAAAAGATCTTAATAGTCAGAGCAAAAGTATTCAAAATAATATTGTATAAAAGCGCAAATATAAATGTATATAGCATAATAGTCCTATAACAAATATGTAATTATCATGAATTCTCTGCGATATACTAGGTACTGTTTGTTGTTTTGCAGTTTCTTTCGCGAGGGGTTACCTGGAATAGATCGCTGTGAGAGATAAAGCCGCCTTTTAAATACAATAATATGTAATTATTTTGTACAATAAAGAGTATATCTATCTAGATTGAACAAGTAAATATTTTCTTCTGACATATTAATTACATAACATTAATTAACTGAAGTAAACTTATGAAAGACGATATTTACCGTCACGAACTTGATAGACCAATCTTATGTTATCATTATCAGAGCTATTTTTATCCTTTCTAAAGTAAATACAATTTCTAGCTAGCTGTAGCAAAAATAATACCTTTTAGAGAAAATGTGGATAATGGAAGTTCATATTTACAAGACAGCTCTCAGACGCGTCTGAGGTACTTTGTGATATTCCTCGAAAAGAATAAAGTATTGAATTTTCAGAGGAGATAGTTACACACACAAAAGCCACTGTAGCATTCGCAGGGAAAGTAAATCTTAGTAAGAGCACATTTCGCGGCTGAGTGCGCCCGGATATCGACTTAATCAAGAACACTCTGCACCACGCCATAGCCATAGAGCTGTGATGGCTGTTGTTACTGAAATGCCACATAACATTTTAATACGAATTGTTCAAATATGAAATATTTTGCCGTATACCATTTCTGACCTGGAAGTCTTAAGTATACGTACCTAAGTACGTATTTGAATGTATTGTACTCATTAATTAGATTGTATACGTAGTAACGTCGTCCACTTTTAAAATTCATTTTCGCTTTTTACGTATTGCTGGAAGAAATCTCTCTTTAGAGACAAGCACCACCTGTGTACATTTTTTTGTTCTTAATATTTATATATCTTCTTTCGTGTACGATAAAGTAATAATAAAGATAAAGTCTGTCTCTGACACTATTAAGACCTACCTAATAAAAAATACTTATGAACTCCAATGATTCAGCGACTCGATGATGTTAGCCTCTAACAGCAAAAAAGCTCTGCTATCTTAGGAAGTTGAGCAACTGAAGCTTTCGCAGAAATATTCAATTCAAATACACTTTATTGTACATAAAACAACAATTACAGAAAAAGATTACAGAATAATACAAACATAATGTACAATATTGGCGGCCTAATCGCTAAAAGCGATCTCTTCCAGGCAACCAACTAATTAGGGAAATTAAGAATTTTAAATAGCGAGAGGTAGAGCTAGAAATGCAAGAAGAATATAAAGAACAACAATCAAAAAATAAATGGTATTCACAGAAATATCTGCATTCGTTACTTTAAACTCAATATAATTTATAATTTAAAAAGATATAAATGACATTTGGCAGAGGTAAGGCGGTAATAGTAGGTACTTATATCATTAATAGTACTTATTACCCAGACAGACTCTCTCTACACAGAGTCCCTATCACCGAGGAACCCGAATTATTTAAACTCGAATAATTATATTCGTAACAAAAACACGACGATTACCACCCTTAACACTGCTCGCTCTCTCTCTCGCGGGTTTGCTGGTAGGAATCTCTTTTGGGATAAACTCGCCCTTTATAGCAAACTTCTGTATGTTATTTTTATGTATATGTCTGTGTTGTGCAATAAAGTAAACAAACAAATACAGACTACTTAATAGCTAATTCTACTTTATTTTCTCTGTATTAACTATCAAAACCTATAAAAATGCAAATAACTCTTAGTGTACCTACTAAGTTGTTCTATATAGATTCAAGTACCTACTGAAGGGTCGACCGAATGGTTGATACCCACATCACGATGCCATCACGCTTCGACTTAATCAAGTGCACTCCATAGAACCAGTCCATTACCTTAACATATTGCGGCTCTATCTCGCTGTCCAAACTACATTGTGACCTCAAGTATTGTGACTTAAAGGCTAAAAGAAAATAAATAAATAAATAAGGTAAATGAAAATGAAAGCATGTTTAGATGGAAATATATATTAGTAATATTACTCAAAGATAATATCAATACTAAGATTACTGCAAGCAAAAAGTAATACATACTAGTTGCTGTGGGATAAATATAATGCTACTTTTGTATATGTTGTTCACTTACATAAATAATGTGTGGATCTGGATATTGTTATTCACATACATAGGTATTTAAATTCCACCTACCTTAGTTATTTTAAAACACACACAAACGTCCTCCCATACTCATCACTTTACTAATAAAAACAACAATACAACTGCAGTTGATGTTGTGCAAAAAAAACCGTCCAAGTGCGAGCCGGACTCGCGCACCGAGGCTTGCGTGCAACGCGACTTAACCCCGTAACTTTGCTCTAACGAAAAGATAAACTAGATTTAGAGACCAACTTATCTTTGCCATTATTCAAAACACAGGTCAAAATATTATGTCCATACATCGACATACTCCTGATTAGTTGATCATCTGCAAATATAAGTTTGTAATAATAATAAAAATATTTTTAGGGAGATATAATTTCGAATTTACAGTTTTCGGACTTTTTCTTGTACTTGTGCTATAAGACCTAGTTTCTTGCCAAATTTCATTATTCTAGGTCAACGGGAAGTAACCTATAGGTTTTGGTTTTCTTGCATTTTCATACAAAAACGCGAGAAAATGCGACATAAATGGCCATATATAACTGTCTCTTTTTTCCTTTTGACGCACGGAACCCTAAAAATTAAACGGTAAAAACTATGTTGGTCCCTACAAAAATATTTTAAATTTATTAGAACGTCGGTAGACATAATTTAATTATTACGTAGATTCATGTTTTCGTAACACACAAAAATACTAATTTAGGCGAGATACTTTTCGCATGCTAATTAAATTCGATAAGAGCCTATTTCCATGTAAATAATATTCAGTGTAGCGAATTTTACGCTAATTATATACGGTTCAGTTGCTTAACAACGTAATGAATCTTTCAGTTCGAACCACCTGGCTCGAAATTCAATAGAAATATATTTCGTAAAAATATATTATTTGATACCTACTACTTACAATTTGTATAATGACAGACTTAAAGGTTATCTTGAAATAGGCACAGGTATCATCACCAGTCATCCTCAACGGATCTGGCCGAAATACGAACTCAATCTGTGGCGTATAAGCGCACAGTGCGCAGGCCAAGTTCTCAAAACACAGGCCGCACGTATACCGGGCAATATTAATTACACGAAACGTTTCGAGTCACTTTTAACTACCTTAAAATTACATTAACCGCTGGCTTATTTTGATAGTTGCTGGACCACTGATTTTGTATGGCGAAATTCAACTAAAATCCCCAAACCACTGTGTAACTTTAAATTGCATTAATCGTTACGGGCCCTAGTTTATATTTGGTGTATCTGTGGTGATTTGTGAGTATAAAACTGCTTGTGTTAATCATCATGTGATTTTTAGGATAAGCGATTCATTGTAATTCATTACTTTAATAGGCGCCTATGGGTCAATAAGATAAAAATTACAGAAATAAATAGGCATTACACAATTAGTAGAAGGATTGGCGACCTTATCGATGAAAGCGATCTCTCCCAGATAATCTTTGGTAAGAGGATTTTGTTTTAATTTAATATATTTTATTAAAGCAAAATTACGCTCTAAGTATAAGGGTGCGCACAAAGACATGCCTCTCCGTTTACACATCCATGAGTCCTTATTTAACTTCAAAAGAATTCAATTAATACCGGCCATAAACCTTGGAAAAAAGGAAAATATTTTCGCGAAGCTTGTCGCGGTCTGAAGGCTTGGCGAAGGGCGCGGGGCGCAGGGCGAGAGATAGCGTTCGCAAATTAATTCCGGTAGCGGTCTTTGATCTCGGCCGCATTGTTGGCTTGTAGTACAAATAAGCAGGCAGCCCTCGTCTCTACCGTGCTTTCATAATTCCTCTCTCCCAGGAGGCCCTCGGCGACGGAGAAGTGAAATTGTAACAAGTCGCAAGGTACTAAGCTTCAGCTAATAAAGCCCTTTGCACAAAGTATGAAACGTAGATAAGATATTATGCTTTTACAAGTTGAGCATTCATTGTCGTAAAACTTAAAAGTAGTAATATTTCCGTTTGAAGTGCGAAATAATCAAGCTTTTACTGAGGATATTTCTTTTTTTTTTGCTTAGGATTTAATGTACACTAAGTGTTAAATGTATTTGATTTATATTACGAAATAAAGATGTTTTCAAAACAAACAAAAACTGAGGATATTAAAACATCACACTGATGGTCCAAACTTGGATTCCCCGTATCGATCTGTAAACATATACAAATAGGGCCTCAAATTAAACCCAGGCTCGGTAAAAGTGGTTATACCATACATACCTTCCCTACCGCGAACCGAATCCAGGATTCCTTTTACAGAAGGTTATACTTATATACTCGTACGAGGTCGTTTTGATATAAAATAATAATCTGAATGTACTCTAACCCCGTAGTGCAATTAATTATTAATTACCATGATTTTTTTTACAGTGGTTCACAAATTAATATCCTCAAGTGTACAAAAGACAAACAACGGTTACCGCAGGCACAGCTGCTCTCATATCATTGTAGATAATGTAATTGGGTAGGTAATCTGAAAACGTTTGTGATGTCACAGATGCATTCGGTTTGCGGGTGTTTTGTATTGGTGGAGTCAAAGTAAACAAAGCTCTTGTAAATACTATACAGTATTACTTGGAACACTATCTTGGGATTGCGATAAAAACTAAGTGCAAATCCCCATAAAATTAAATATTATTGCTTGAGTGACTCTAGGGTTGCTACTAACATAAAATTATCTGACAGGGTCATGATAGTGCTCCTGAAAGTTGAAATTCGTAAATGTGTATGTTAAATTATCTTATTTATAGGTATAGTATGTGTGTTTGTATGTAATATATTTAATTGTATTAAATTTACTGACTATTTATACGCGCACCTTGGAAGAGACTCTGTGTCCAGTAGTGGATTGAGACAGTTTTATGATGATGAAGTAAAATAAAAATATTATAAACATTTAAAGGTCTTGAGGTTAAATTAAAACTCTTCTGGTGTAGAATTTGTATACAAGTCAGTGTAGGTTCAGTCGATAAGCACATCGGAAAATGTTACAATCCACACCGTATCATTTCTCGAAGTGGTATACCTATAGTTGTACATAACGATATGTCGTCTCAGCACATAACATAGCAGAACGTTGTTATTTTTCCCGTCTCCCAGTCGTTGCAACAAGCTCTCACAGTAATAGTACTCCACTGGTTAAACTGTTTACTCCATTTACAGAAAACGGTCTCGCTCCAACGAAATGGCTTACTCCGTTTATTTATAAGCTTGGTTTTGCAATTTGCAATAGTAAAGTTAATTTGAATGCAAGAAAAGTTTCTTGAACGTGGTTAAATCTCCTTTATTATATATTTTACTATTTTCTATATTCAAAGTAAATACCTACCCTTTCAGGAGGTCGATAAAAAATTCTCATTGCCCCAGTGGTGATAGTATAAAATATATTCCTCGTGTCACCATTTTTTGCACTTATTCGTGTCTACGTCGGTCTTTTTACGCGGATGTGTTTGTGTATTTTGGGAGTTTTTGTGTAATTTTGGATATTTTCACGAGCAGATCTGACCAACGGGAATAAAACTTCCCGTTGGCCAGATTATTTGACCATCGTGCATCGGTCTGACATCTGACCAAAGGGAATAAAACTTCCCGCTGGCCAGACTAGTCGGTCTATCAATCTGACTACTGGGAAACAGTATAATTTAAAAATAATAAAAGAATAATAGAAGACATAATATTCTCTTTAGCCTTAGACCTACATTCGGTATAAAAGTAACAACGAATGGGAAAAGATATCGTGTCGCCTGCCTCAGCTTCTATCAAACAAAATGCTTTCGTTAGCAAAACGAAAAATATCATTATTTATAAAGTGCCGGGTAACGGACTAGTTTAAAACGGGCTGCATTAGGGAAAGTAGCGTTATCACTGCGCCAGTGCCCCCTTAGGCCGAATAAAAAATAACAAAGTATCTGTTACACGGGGATAAGCCAGTAAACGGGCAGCATTCAATTCGCGGCCGCTATCTCTACGAGCCGCAAACACATCGCCCTCTAAGCCTCCAGCCTCGCATTCTGTGTGTTGCGTTCAGGGAAAACGATGCTTACCCCAGGGACGGATTCATCGATGGCAGTAGGGGGCGACTGCTCAGGATAGCCCAGGGATATGACCAGGATGGTGCAAGTACGAACAACCATGGACCAACCCACATGGTGGATTAAGATTACCTATACAAGTACATATACATCATCCGGGTGAGGGCAAACTTAAGAATTTAATTTTGCTGACATTTTGTTTAAGTGTTGTAGAAGAATTTGTGGATCAGACATATTTGATATTAATACTAATATTTACTTCATCATCATCATCAGTCTATTTATATTGCCCCACTGCTCGGGCACAGACCTTCCCTTACATCGAGGGAGCTGGGGCCATGATCCACCACGCAGGCCCACTGCGGATTGGCGGATTTCACATGCCTTAGATTTTTTCTTCTTCTACGGCATGCAGGTTTCATCACGATGTTTTCCTTCACCATTTTTGAGAGCATTCGGTAAATGTACGTAAGTTTTTCCGTCGAAAAAACCGAGGATAACTCATTGGTACATGGCTGCCCTGGCTGGGAATCGAACCTGGGACCTCCGTATCGCAATCCCATTGACCTAACCACTGAGCCACCGAGCTCTCAATATTTACTTAATAGTTACGAATTTTTAACTTTCTAGATTCTAGAAAAAACTACCTAATTATTCTGGAGTTTAAAATAGTCGAGTAAGTCACACACATAATACACATTTTGGCGTTGGCACCGATGACGATGCCATACCTAAGTTAATGGATAATGGTCATAATACGCCCCTGTATGTCACCGGCGCGGCTACATACGCACGGCTAGTCATTTATCTTACAGGGTTAAGTACAGGGTGGCCAATTATTATTCGCCCAGGGCGCAAATTTTAGAAATACATCCCTGGCTTACCCGTTCTCGTTACCAGTGAAACCCGGCTTTATACTCTGATATTTTCCCACATAGACCGTCATTTAGATAAGGATATCTATCTATCATCTACCTAAGTCAGTACGTCAAAATATTTGCAGATCGATCAGCCGATCAGGTCAGTAAAGTACTTTCAGACAAGCTTCAAGGATATAAAATATAGTGCATGGAAAATAATTCAATTTATATCTATCTCTTTTTGTGTGCAATCCACTTGCCAAGGTAATAGCTTAGTTTTCATTGGAAACTATACAAATTAAGCTAGCTAGATATTTTTTAAAGAAGTAATCAGAGTACTCATAGTAAGAACTACTTTGACTAAATTAGAATTTGTTTTAATACCGTTCGTCACTATGTAATGAGCTTTATTATTTTCTTAAATAAAAAGTGGATAAACCGAGCATAAGTAGGTGCAAACATGAAACTCTTGGCTACACTATCCATTGACTTGCAAAATTCACCTTTTATCGGAGAGAAGTAACGCGCCTTCACTCTCAGCCCGGGGAACGAGTCTGGAGCTGACATTGAAATATGTTAAAATTTGGAAATGCACAGGTTCAAGAGATTGCACAAGCTAGGCACACTAAAGCCACACGATTGTCTATAGCACTACACCCCATCCATGCATGACGAAGTTACGGTACCGTCCGATTTTAATCACTTCCCAAAATGTCCCGGTATGTTTCAAGTATTTATATTGACAGTCTACTGGTGCAACTGTTTGAAAAGAAAAAAATATACACCATTTTACTGCATCTAGTCATATATTATTATGTTGGGAAGAAATACTATGTTCTACGGCAATATTTTTATTGACTATCTTGTCTATATCTCAAAACGACTACCTCCCAAAAATATCTTCTTCTTAAAACGATCATTAATAAACACTTAACATCTAACATAATAAATGAATACGAGTATAAGTATAAAAAGAAGTAAAGAATATCAAAAGGCAAAAAAGGTCCAATCAGGAAGAACAGAATAAAAAAGCAAGCTTTTCCAAATCTCAGTTTATAGTCCGCACTATAATAACCGGAGCGATTCTATTTGGGGAATACGCAATAGAAGTTTGCCGCCAGGCAGGCGTCCCCGACGAGAATGTGCGCTCGTTCCGGGCAGGATACTGACCCACACATACTTGCCCATACTCATATTGTCATGTTCTATTTTTCTTTAGCTTCACAGCTCCAAAATTCAATTACCCTATTTTTCATGTTGGTTTATAATTCGTTTGCTATAATAGACAAGCAGCTACTTCACCAGCTGTCTAAGTGTTAGTACCTAAGTATAGCTACTTAGAACAAGTAAATTATAAAAATAAAATAAAAACGACCGACTGTTCTTTTGGCATTAAATACCTATATCCTGTATATGCCAATGAACCTAAAAAATATCTCATACATCAAAATCGGTCAAGTCATATCAAATCAAAATGTTGAGGTTGTTCCGCTATTCGTGCCATAGTTTGCCTCGGATGCAGAAAGTAACAGAATATGGCCACTTTTGTACAAATCAACAATCTATATGTACGAGTATATAACCTCGATAGTTATGTATGTGGAGGATACATAACCATTGGCCGATTGTATCGTGACCCCGCATTTCATTAGGGGCTTGTTAACAAATAAATTAATACAAATAGGCTATTACAGAGAGATTTGCTACGAAACCATTACTGGTTTCGTACTCGTTTCGTTACGTTCCGTGCTTACGCACTCCGCAACTTCCTGAAGTTTGGATAAAAACGATTAAGTACTTAACGCATTTTCAGCTAATCATTGTTATAAATACAAATTATTATTAGGAGTTCAATATTAATTTCTTCACATATTAACTATCTGAGAAGAAATTAATATTTAACTCTTACGCACAGAACTTTACTGCCTAATAACAAAGTATATTTTCTTCTAAATATGTAAAGAAAAGAAAATGTAGGTGCTTTCCGAGATCCTGGATTAACATCATTTAAAATTTTATATTAATTGATTATGTGCGTAGGTGTCATTGCGGACCCACCATAACCCCTGGTATAAGTTTAGTTTCCGAGAGACTTGCTGAATACTTACCTCGACTTCTATTGAATATCAATATCGATCAGGTTGTAACGTTTGTTGCTATAACAACTTGGATCCGTCCCACTTAAGTCGCAATAATTACTACAAATGAAATGTTCAGATGCGAAAACATCGACAATAAAGGAAATCTCGACGCAATAATATTCTCGGCAAAGCCTTCAGATGTCGTTTCCTACTTAATCTGATAATAATTGAACTCAATTTCGCCGTTATTATATAACATCAAACGAGCCCTCGGCGAGACCCTTCTGGTTACCTCACTTGGGGTGTCATATTATAAGCGTGTTCCTTTTGTGTTCCTCAAACTAAAACACAATAGAGTATTTGACAGATATCGAAAATTAAATGCTTTTCATTTCACTACTATTAAGAAATCCATTTATTTGTTGTTCAAATGTGAAAACATAATTGAACTTGGACCAAAAATTAAATAGTTGCAAACTTTACAATCCAGAAGACGGCAATGGCACATTGTTAACGTTATGATTATTAACCCCAGCGTCATAAATGACTAGCACACTACAATGATGTCGTTTTTCAAAAAGGGATAAAGGAAGCCTTTTATATTAACAATAATATTACACTGGGAAACGAATTTCCGATTTCTCTTCAGAGTCTTCATGTGAATTGACTGAGGAACAAAAAATAGTATAATAGTATATTTCGTTAACAGATTTCTTCCGGTAAAATAAGTAGTAACTACCTATAAAAACTGTCGTAGCTTGAGGTAATAATTTATTACTTAGTGGTTAATAATATCAATGAAACACGATTACACTAGAAAGATGAATACAAAAGGGAATTTAAAAATACCTGATGAAACATAAACAAAAGCGTAGCTATATAATTTATTGGTCGGATGGTAATTTCCCTGTAGAGCAAAGTTACTAACTCCCTATTTCAACATAGAAGCCCTACCGAATTCTTTCGAAGTAAAATTATTTCCAGTGTTGTTTCAGTTTACAAATAATGAGGAAGGGTGAAACGTGAGAGGGCGGATCCGAATTGCTGCGTAGAAAACGGAAAACACAGACTATTTCCATCACCGGAAAAGGATGTAGAACCTGTAACTTTGAACGCGTGTTGCATTGACTTCATGTAATATTTACCTTTTATATATTGTAGAAAGGAAGTGATACGTACACGGATACGCTTAATTAAAAATATTGTCCGTCATTTTCTGTTGTAATTTTTCATTTTACGGCAAAGGATCACAATCCTAACAGTGTCCATTATATAAGGAAGTTATATGCGCGAGTGATATATAGTGACCACAATATACAAATATCCTAACGCTACGAATACCTAACCGACATATCAATGTACCGACCGGAACGTTTTTGCTTCCACTTTTTGCTTGTAAAATCACAAATTCAGACTAAAATGGACTGTGAATTCACGATTCATCGGCTATAGCGTTTGTCCGTCATGCATTCAATTTGCTCACTTCCTTTGATGCATATTTCAGCATGTTGCGCAACGGCCCGACCGCAGACACTGAAATTTCACCTTAATTAAAGTGGAGAGTAGTATCGTAAATCATTTTGGTGAATATGATCATAAATTATTGTCTGAAAACCCATTCCATTTATTATATTGTATGATGATATTATACAAATTTTTAATTGAACCATTATTAATACCTTTTGCTTGTATTTTAGATTTGTGTATTGTGGAATTATCCTGAAAAGGAAATATTGTAGATATAATTTTGAAAAATACTCGTACTCGCGTGATAAATTATCTACTACAATAGTTAATTGGCTAATTAGATTGCGCCCCGTTATTTTAGACATTCAGAACATACCTACTTGTAAATAAACACAATCATATTTCTTTGTATAAAATATAGGTAGGTATACTTAATATATTTTCAAGTAGACACCTAGTCCATTAGCTAAGCTCGTGAAGAGGGAACTCAGTAAGCGGATCAGAGAATAGGCTTAAGCGACAGATAAGACGTCAAAATACGCTTGCAAATTTAATGGTAGGTGTCTTCTACAATAAATATCATACGATTGGATTGAAAATACCAAAACAATACATATTTCTATCACATAATACTTATACTTCCAAAGCGAATGATATAATGTGTTAGTTGAAAGTTAGAACATTAAAAATTAAAGTTAATTTAGATGAAAGACGGCGGATTAACAAAGGAAAACGGTGTACGAAGTACTTTCACACACAAAGAAGACTCAAGTTAATGAAGAGACTACGCAATAAAGTTTGTAGACGGCAGGTGTGGCAAAGACACGAGTTCCGTTTTCAATTTCACAAGTGCAAAGCTGTTTGTACGTGGTGTTGGTGTGGCACTGACTTGACGTGGCTTAAAGGTGACTTAAATACCGAAATTAATCTTGATGTATTTATACAAAGTGTAAAAAATGATACAAACGGCGACATAGACAAACATATATTAACATAACGCGAATCAGTCTCACAGCGATTTAGGTATACCCGCGTAAATGGAGTCGTACTGGTCAGAACTGGCTAAAGCAATGGATCGTGATCTTTAGTAAATGAGTCAGTGCGGTTAGTGGTTTGTTTACTTCCATAGAAAATTGGATTAGGACAACTGTATACATATAGAATGATGACCAGATTCCCTATAAATGACAAACTATCAATGATCATTTAAATACACTATCGTAGGTTCGACCTATTATTTTTATCATTATGAAAGAGTCTTGTCTACCGTCTTGCATTTCATTATAATTAATACAAAATCGATAAAGGTACATCATTAAAGTTTTAAAGGAAATCTTGAACATACAATGGAGTCTTATTTTAAGGAAACGTTTAAGTTATTGGAAAATCGAAGCTAAAGTTAAGAATATTGAATAACAGCCAGGCGGCCGAACCCGCCTCCGAAAGCGCCTCTTATTGAAAGTTATTTCTTGGCTATTTATTTCTAAGCCGTCCGCAGCGACCGCTAAGAGGCTTCACTGTATTTACGGGAGTTTTAGTACTGAACGTCATGTAAGGTAAATATTTATATCTAATATTATAGAAAAACATAGCTACTTAAGTATTTTCTTCACGAATTTTTGTCACGTTTGATTATAACTGTCGGTATCATCCGCCAGTCATTAGCCGTATTATGTCGTTATTTGTGTGTGTATAATATTTGAAAAATAATAGTCATTTGGAAATTATGTCATACAGTATTACCGTTTTTTTAAGGTTACGTACCGTTTTTATCCACAATAAATCCCCTCGATGGCTAATCTCGTACTTTGCGGAGGACTTTTCTTTTTGGTATCGTAACTACCTACTCGTACTATAGAAATCCCATGATTAAAATGTTGGTACAGCTAACAGCAGATCAAGTGTAACACTTTGGACTTGGACCGTTCTTATTATCTGCGTCGTAAGAGTTAAAACGTACTGCAAGTGTTACCTTTGATCTGCTGTTGTCCGTGCACACGAAGACAGAGATAAGGATACAGGGCGCCTCAATAAGGTTGAGATTTTCTCAAGAACGACTTAACCGATTGTAAAAATTATTATACTAGTACATGGTTTAGATTTAGAGTGACTACGTATTTGTAAAGAATTTTCAAAAATCAGTCAGTCACTCTGTATTAGACTATGCATGCAGGTGACTCCAATAATGTATTGTGTAGTGTAGAGGCACACCAATCAAGTCACCAGTGGCGTATGGTCGGTGACAGGCACATCATGAAAATTGTGTTGCGTTGTGTTCCGCGCACAAACCCGTAATAAATCCAGCTCCCGCCCCTCGCCTCTACCTACCTACCCTGCGATCCGCGGATAGAAAATGTAACGTTCATTCTATTTGCAAGAATTGCATTTGCATTCATTTATTTAAATGACATTTCACTGTGTAAAGCGACAGCACATCAAGTATAAAACACGCATGGGCACTCTACGCGACGGAAATATGGCCTAGATTGCAATGGTTTTTGTAGGTTTATGTGCTATGTAGCTGTACTTTACCCATATCACAAGACTTTAGGGGTCTTACAATAGAAAAGGTATCCAGGGGGCCTCAATAAGAACTACTTGACCGATTGTAAAAAAATATTTTTCTAGCAGATTGTACACACTATGTAAGCGTAAAGAATTTTAAAAATATCAGTTAAGTATTTTTTGAGAAATTCGCAATCTTATTGAGGCCCCCTGGATATTTTACTCGGGTGTACAGCACGTGTTCAACGCGTGTTTATGGCAAGATTGATACAATCTCATTAAATAAGTATGTTTGTCTTTTTTATAGATTAATTTATTTTATATAGACTTTATGGATATACCTACTATAATTCAGTTAACATCGCTAACGGAGGCTAATTTGCTATTCAGTGTAGCATTCGTAGCAATCTAGCAGGATTAGGGTCGAGCTTTGCAGCGGGAAGTTACACCGATGTAAAAGCTGACTGGCGGCCATTAGCACACTCGCTAGTCACGGATCAACCGGCCAAATCCCGTGCTGCGCTGTTGCCATCTACAGTAGTGTTAGTTATATTGCCTAATTACCGACAAATGGGTTACCCAGCTGATAGTAGGTGCAATCTCTAGGTATACTTACACAATGTATGTATGTTGGATTATACTAGGGGGAAATGATTCTCATTGTGAGTAGGTACCTACAGGTTCGTTGATAAAAGTTTTTGGTATATAACTCATCACATCAATCTCTTAAAACTGGAGGCGAGAGTTAAATATGGCACCAATATAATTAATGTGCGTCATTTTCCGCAGCTGTAATCTGCGTTTTAGGCGCTATATCAAAGAGTACCTAGAGGTTTTATACATGAAATCGCTGGCAAATATTAGTACTTATGTAGGTTGTAGGACAACCATAACTAAAACTGGATACCTACTGGATGTATATGTATTGCTAGATTACAAGTCTACTTATGACTGACGTTCCCATTTGAACTTCATAGCGTTAAACAAAAGAAGACTAATTTCAGTTCCCTTTTCACGCTCGACGCTTCGGCACAAAGCAGCACAATGCGCCATTTCGCATCGCTCAGTTGACAGAGAAATTAAGCTTAGACAAACGTCATGAATAGAGCAGACGTCGACGTCGCAAACTCGCAACTCGACGAGAGTTTGCTCCACGCTGATTACCAGCCGACTTCCCTGCAGGCGTATCCACTAACTACTTGTTATACTAACAATTGTTACCTGCTCCCTGCGTGGTTAAATTATATGCGCGTTTGTCTAAGTTGTTCGTCTGTATCACACGATCTGGCCTCAAATTTCTGCAAATAACGGACAAGCGACTACACAAACATAATGTCAGTAACTTAGCTTTCCAAGTCCTCCCTCAGGAGCACAGAATGTCCGCTACAACAATAGTTAACATCAGAATCCCTAGGTAACTCAACGATACAGTTTGTGGCAGTGTAGGCACGTCCTTATAGTAGGTATAACAATTAAGTACTTCGTATACACTCGATAGCATATCAGTTTCTTCTCTCAAAACTATACAACATTCAAAATGTTACAACTTGATGTGTTAACTATGATCTTTGTACGGGTACGGGTAAATGAATTTAAAAAATATTATAATAAATATTTATATCAGGTAAAGCACCCAAATATCAATAAAAAAAATTATAGAATGTTAAAATACATTCCTTCATTCATTCATAAATCAACAAGGTGTAGGTACTTAAGTCGCAACCATCATTACAATTACAACCAAATTTCAAATTTTGATGAATGTTACCTTTGACGCTCTAACATGATAGCTAAGCCAGCAGCATATATCCCTACGGATTTTGTAATAAGGTCTTCCATAAAACAGTAATAAGTAAGATTAAGACGATACTGACCTTACTTACTTCACGTCATTAATTAAGAATCCTAAACACGTCAAAACAAGATGTGCCTGACTGTCCCGAGTTTACGGCTACAGCTGCCCCGATACGAGGTTCGATCGATTCCCTTTCATTGTTAGCAATAAATCCTTCGCCTTCTTTATACACTACGCTTAGTGAAGTGAACAATACCTTGCTTTGTATCAAAGATTACGCTAGTACCTACAGCTAACAGCAGATCAAGTGTAACACTTTGGACTTTGAACCGTTTTTATTATCTGCGTCATAAGAGTTGAATTCGTACTGCAAGTGTTACCATTGATCTGATGTTGTCCGTACCTACATACATAGGTACTTGTTAGTTAACATAAATGTGGCTTAAAAGTTTTTCATGGTTTAAGCAACGGTGAAGCGAGTAATTGGATACATGTCCCATCTTCTTCGGTTTGGAAGATAAATAACACGTTTTCTGGAAAAAATCACCAAAAATCACGACTACCATTGGTAAATAAATTCCATAATTATTAGATATTTATATCAAGAATCTACTTACCTGACCTGATATGAAAAGTTACGCAGCGGGTTTCATCTTGAAAGCAGTTGTTCTGATTGTATTGTGTGGAGGGCCTTTGCGGCAGCGGGGGTTGCAGGGCCCGTGCCCCCGCAGCACCCACCGGCCGATCCAATCAACCGCAAAGGAAATTAAATTGTTGAATTATTAACGTAACGGCTCCAAGGAAATAACCGTCCTTTCTAACTGCTACTGCGGTATTACACTCAATTTTATGTAAATCTCCAGCAACGTTTTGCCGTCGAAAGTCTATTGAAATCGTCACGTTCGTCCCCCGCCCTCCCTTTACCATTCATCGAACAAGTTTAAGCGCTTATCGCTCGGCAATAATTTAGAATTTGCCAATTAACACACAATAAAAGTTATTTACTTTAACCCTTTGGACCATTCATCACATGCTTACAAAAGTTTAGTAGAAAGAGTTTCGAGTGGACCCCAATGTCGCCCCTCTTCAAGATTGATGGCTTCCCTCCTCAGTCAACTGGCTCGGTGTTATTCACTTGTTCCCATTCCTCTCGGATCTACCCTTTTTCATTATTGTTGTGTGTTTTACCATTCTCATTAAGATCCTTGTCTGGGTTCCGGACTAAGCGACACCTTTTATCCTACTTTGAAGTTACTTGTATGAACTTCCCTCCGAATTTACTTAATGACTGGCATTTTTCAAGTAGACAACATTTTAATTTACAAGCACGATAAAGTAGGTATTGAATGTCCATTTTATGTAAACATATCTATCAATCGTTTTCGTCTGCGATCTTGGATTTCATAGATATTTACCGCCAATATGAATAATTCAAGCAGAGTGTGGCTGAAAATGGTCTCAAAGGCAAGACGAGCTATCACAGTTTAAAATTGACGCCGCTCTCTCGTACCCGTGATGCCTCCATCCATCCGCTCGTAGAGTGCGAAGTAAATTTCTTCCAAAGAATTGTTTAGGTAGTAGAGAAAATACCGAAAACTGGTTTTACGTAAGTATCTACTTTGTTTAAAAATATAATATATGTAAGTAAAAAAAAGTAAGTAATCCGTTTATTTCGCAACAGTAAGATGTGTAGTATGAAATGTATATAATATTTTGTCCCTGATTTATTAAATAAAAATACTGATAAATTATTTTCGTATTATTCGAGTAAACAACTTGTATGTGTTCAATTAAATATCATGTTTACAATAGTGGGCATTTTTAAATGTTAAATTAGGTAGCGCGGAATTTACTCCGAGATTAGGGAGAGCGAGAGTAGGTAAGTAACAGCGTATCGCTACTATCGCTGAGATCTTTTCTATTCATCCAACCAATATTACGTTGTTTCTTTAACCTAAATCATTGTGCAGGTGAATTTAAATGAATCTTTACATGTTTATTTATACCTGCGAAAAAAGGGTTATGTTATTAGTTAATTGTGTGTAATGAAAATAATACAAGTTAAATTAATTTCATCTCTACTAAAATATCCACCCCGTTAAGTCGGTTAAGGCAACACATTTTAGTACGAATTATGTATTATCTGTCGCCTTGTTTGTCATATTACCTTCATCACGTCATATCACGTAATCTTTACAATCGTGAAAATCGCAATCTCTTGGAAAAATAACGAACATATTTTTCCCCTTGGTTTGGTATGTACTAACTTATCATACGACGTATCATAAGTTTAGTATAGGTTTACAATTTACTAAATTATAGGATATATTTTTTTACCGTATAGGTACTCATTGGTAAGTAAGGTGGGCACGCTCTTAACGCCCGTTGTTCATACTCATGTCTGTATATTCATTTATTTTTTGGAATATTTGCAGCACGCACCAGCTTAGTATCGTATATGACGAGTATGATGTTGTAAAAATATAAACCATCATCACTAGGAATTCCCCCTTAGATGTCGGTACTAGGTACGCTATTTATTTTGTGCTATAAATAGCGAACTTGAACTTTCTAAAGAATCAAGTTCGATTAAGTTATTCGCAGTTTCGATTTAACCGATAACCAATAAAAAAGTATTTATATAAATATTTCCAAATACCATTGCCGTTGGTTTGGTACAGACAACTTCTGCATTGAAACTGAATGGAGGTGTATTGATTGGCTTTGATATTAATTAATTGTCCCTTTTTACTTTTTACTAATATATATAGCTCGATTACCACTGACTGACTGACTCACTGATTGACCGTCCCGTTTAGTCTGAAGGAGTTCCCGGAGGTGAAAGTCATGTAGGGGGGAGTTGTATAGTTTAGTGATTGGACCAGAGGAAAACTATAGGGAAGTGAAAAAAACAAGATGGCGGCGGGTCACGTGATGCCATCTCCGCCATTTTCCAACCGATTTCGTTCAAATTTGGAACACGCGTCACATGGTCGACCTACTTTGTGATGAAATTGAAAAACAAAAGAAAAACAAAATGGCGGCGGAAATATAGCCGATTGAAAATTTGCACATTTCAGACCAAACTTTGACGAATTAGCTGGCCTAGCACGAGCGCATGAGGAATATCCAACCAATTCCACTTCGTAGCACATATGATGCAGTATACCAGAAAATTGTCATTTTTGGGAAAAACAAAATGGCGGACGAGCAGTAAACCATAATATTTTTTAAATATATTTTCCTATACGAAACGAAAGGATTACTGGCGTGCGGTAAATATCTATCAGTAACTATAGCGAGGCCGAAGGCCGAGCACCCTCCCGCGAGGCCGAAGGCCGAGCTCCGCGTAGGGCGAAGCCCGAAGCGATAGAACACCGCGAGGCCGTAGGCCGAGCTCCGCGTAGGGCGAAGCCCGAAGCGTCCCCTTGTCAAGCAGAAACAACTCCCCACCTTCCAAGTAACTTTTGCGAGGCCGAAGGCCGAGCCGGCCTGCGAGGCCATAGGCCGAGCTCCGCGTAGGGCGAAGCCCGAAGCGTCTCCTTGCCAAGCAGAAACAACTCCCCACCTTCCAAGTAATTTTTGCGAGGCCGAAGGCCGAGCCGGCCTGCGAGGCCATAAGCCGAGCTCCGCGTAGGGCGAAGCCCGAAGCGTCCCCTTGCCAAGCAGAAACAACTCCCCACCTTCCAAGTAACTTTTGCGAGGCCGAAGGCCGAGCCGGCCTGCGAGGCCATAGGCCGAGCTCCGCGTAGGGCGAAGCCCGAAGCGTCCCCTTGCCAAGCAGAAACAACTCCCCACCTCCCAAGTAACTTTTGCGAGGCCGCAGGCCGAGCCGGCCTGCGAGGCCATAGGCCGAGCTCCGCGTAGGGCGAAGCCCGAAGCGTCCCCTTGCCAAGCAGAAAAAACTCCCTACCTTCCAAGTAACTTTTGCGAGGCCGAAGGCCGAGCCGGGCTGCGAGGCCATAGGCCGAGCTCCGCGTAGGGCGAAGCCCGGAGCGTCCCCACGCTACCAAAGAAAAAGATGCCCTTGCCTTTCGAATTATGAACAAAGTTATGGAAATTGTATACAGCTAGCAACGTTTGGCTTTTGAAAACTTTTTTTAAGTTTCTGGCATACGGGCATTTCGAGCGTTGCTTGATTTAAACATCACAACAATAACCTACTTTAAATGAGCAAACTCTTTTCGAAATAAATGTTTTTCACAGAGTTTTGAACTTGCAACTTTCGGGCGGTGCTTGATATAATTAGTGGATGGCTTGCACGAATTATTTGCACAGCGAACAATCCGGATAATGTGTATTTAGTTGCGGCGCCTACAACACGAAAACAAAGCCGTCTCGCGGGCCGCGCGCGGCCCGCGCACCATGCAACACCTAGTTTTAGTATAAGTACAATACAATAAAATATAATCTTACCCGTCTGCCGAAAGGAAGATAGTGCTGTTTTTACTTTGTATTTTACCTACTACGTGTAAAAATACAAAACAGAAGTACCCCGCCCCGCAACTTAGAATATTGTTTCAACTACTCACACACATTCGACTTGATTAATTTAATTGCCACGCAATTACGCCACCTTGATAAACTGTCTGAAAGCATATAAATTATTACCAGTACCTTTAGAGGCTTATTAAGCTGAGTACCTACCCACATACCTACAAGTATTAAATATAGCACAGACTAAAGTACGTCAAATCTTAGTGTAAAATTTTGACTTTGTACCTGAATTATTGTAATTTTCTTGGTGACTGCTCTAGCCTTATCAATCGAATCGAACCTATTAACGTAAATATCTAGTAATATTGGCTCGATGCCTCCTTTAACTATCTCATTCGAATTAGGAATTAAATACACATCAATGTTTACGAATATAACTATAGGATAGGTGTATGGATGATATTTGCAATTTACCTCCAATAGAATCTAACACGAAAGTCGAAACTCAAGCTTAAGGCAAATAATAAGAGTGGAGTTATTATTATATCATCTACCTAGCATTCAAATATTCTCATGCCATATAAGCATACCTTTACTAGCCAATTGCGATGATGTTGATGAGTTTGAGTGTCTATCTACATATATATAGTTTCAGTTTCCGGAAGAGATAATTTTATGTCATTTTCTACATCAGTCAGTACATGCTTGAAAAAATATGAATACTTTTCCAAGTATCTCCCTCTACTCCATCCACTACAATATTTGAAAAGATTGAAAAGCCCCGCAGCGTATCTAAAACCTGATTATGCCATCTTTAATAATTTACGAGTGGCACGCACTTCAGGCCCGAAGTGAGGGCTGCTGAGCTGACATTCATCACCCCCGCACATTCATCACTTACACCCGACCGTAAATCGCTACAACGATGTCACGTAGGTACGTTTTATTTGAATCTATACAAGTTGTTGTTACCAATATTGGTGTGATATTTGTTATTATATATACTTTTCAAATATACGTCAAATAGTCATTAGAATGGCATCTTAGATTATTGGCAACTCGCAAATCGATCTCTACTTCCACAAAGCTCGATATTGTAGCGATTCTAGGGTGTGGCACGCTATTTTAGTCGTCGCTAAACGAGACATTTTGCTCACTCTTATTACATATAGCATATGAGCGACATCAGCAGATGTGATTATACATTGTAAGAATGAGCAAGACGCCTCCCTTAGTGACGGTTAAAATTAGTAGGTACGAGTATGTCACACTCTGGAATCGCTACATATTATGACTGTTGCGTTTAGGTTTATGATTAGTTATGGCAGTCACTCCAGAATCACACCTAATCAATGACTATATAAGTAAGTACTTAATGGTAAACATGTTAAAATAAACACATAAATATCTTAACGCTTACGGCAAACCACTTTCCAAAGTCCTTCCAATGTTTTATGTAAGATTTATGTAGAAGAGACTTCCTAACGTTCTCTTATTCTATTAGATCCCATTTCCTAAATAGCCTTCTGGTTATACCCGTAAAATGGGAAATGTGTTATTGCTCGTCTTATAACCCTAAAATGCAAATCGAATCTATTTTCGCATGGAAAATGTTTGCGTGCGGGATGTATGAAATAAGCTTAGCGGAGAGTACGAAATTGGCTCTGATATGTCGATATTATTTAATGTACCGTGCCCTCGGGCTTGTTTGTCGACTGGAAAATATTTATTACACTTTACTGCCACTAGAGGTGGAATATTTTCCGTTTCCTTACATTGTTTAGGTAAGCAAATAATGCAATTACTTACTCTACTCACCTTTATAACATGTCCTAAGAAGTGAGACATATTAGGTAGGTACTGGGTGATTAATATCAGAAGGAAATTATGTAACATTGTTGATTAGATTGTAACACTCTGCGAAATACTGGTAATAAGGGGTACTACCTACTTGAGAAAATTTAAGTTAGATATTTTTAAATTTTCAGGCTAAAAAATATAACGTACATAATTTAATCAAACAAAGAACATAATTTTAATTATATATTTACTGCGTCAAAAATGTATTCACAAGAAATGAGGGTAAACAAGTAAGTATCAAGTTTGTTTATAATGAAGACTTGACGTGCTGTAACTCTGAGACAATTTGCATAAAAGGCGCGGAAACGAATAATATCGTTGATATTGGAAAACTTGGGGAAGATGTTTTGAGCTACATAGCTAATAACCTCCGCGAAGGCAAGCAGTTCAATATTTGCTGAATGGCATCAGGGTTGCCAACATCTTTTCATACTTGTACAGTCGAAGACAGAGATAAGTATACAGGGGGCCTCTACAAGGTTGAGATTTTCTCAAAAACTACTAGACCGAATTTAATAATTATTTTACAGTTACATAGTTTTAACTTTTATCTATCAAACAGTGAAATAATTTTTGCAATAGGTCAAGTAGTTTTTGAGAAAATCTTAACCTTAAAAACTCTCCTGTACACCTATATCTGTGCTCCACCGTACCTGTATATTTACGTTACCCTATCCCACAAAAAACACAAGATATCATGTCAGTAACGATAACACTTCCGTTTAACATTAAAAATGGGAAATTGGTGGTTAAACTTAAAGATTTACATTTGCCAAGGTATACTGCCAAGTACCAACACTCCATAAAAGCTGACGACGACGCGACGGTGTCATAAAAGTTATTCTCGATAAAGATCATTAGAATGGTATTAGAAATTAACGGAAAGAGGTTCATTTTATTCTGCAAAGCAGACAAGGTTTTCTGGATTCCGGAGATTCTTAGAAATTGTCTATTCAATAAAAAAAATTCTTCCTTTAGTAATATTGCGAACGGAACAATTTCTTCGATCGAATAACAATAATATTATTGGTATTATCCGACATCCAATATGTAGGAATAGGAATGATCTAAATTCATTGCATCCTCGCATTAGTACAAAATTCATTGTTTTAAAGTAGGTACTTTACGAGATAGTGTGTATCCATTTTGTTCATCTCATTTTGATATTCTCATATAAAACATAATTACCTGTCCTTGTTATCTTTAATATTATGATATAACTAGCCGGAGGCATAGAGTAATTATATACCCGGAGGTCATCGCCCTCCCGGGGAAGCTCTATAAGTACCTAAGTAAGGTAAAGTGAACGTATTTCCAATAAAGCCTTTGAGTCGCTAGTGTCACAAAGTGAATGCCTTTGCACCCAGTGAAATCTGAGTCTGGAGTGAGCTATCTTTGTGTAGCTACGAGGCTGACGTGAGGCTAGAGGCGAAACGCATTCCGCGTGCGAGCAATACAAGCCTACACGTCACGATTCACAACCTTGTCTAATCCCGCTGCGCTTCAATTTGTTTTGCGTAACGTTCCCGAGTAATTCTACTGAATATAAATGAAGTTTCCCTTGTTCTATGAATAACATTTACTATGAGCGCAATTTGCATTTGTTTAGTGATGCTTTTGTACGTACCTATATTGTAGTGTAATCACCACATTTTTCTTATATTAATTAAATTGTATTTGTATCTCCTCAATCAGGAAAGCTATTTTTGTCAATATTTTTTATCATTATATTTAACATGTAAACTTTTAAATAGCTCGCTGGATATAATAATACCATATGTAAAAACCTATTCCTGGCAATACTAGCTTTTCATCATTAATTATTACAGACACTTTAGCAAAGAAACGATATTTTATGCGAAACTTACCTAATAATAACCTACCGTTTGTCGTCTAATCTCGTCGCACGTAACAAAAAGCACAATATGAAACAAAGTTCTTAGATCACTCCCCCCGCTTGAGTTGAGCGTGTAAATATTACTGGTCTGAGTAATGTCTTCCTTTTATTAACAGCTGAAAATATTGCTGAGTGAGAAGAGAACGTCTGTGATGAGACCAACGAGATTACCTGCGACGTTTTACACGGCCAGATAAGCTACATTTATCTTAGTTACACGCTGTGAAGACGGCTTTTGCCAAATCAAAGTGGTTTACCGTCTCTCGTATTAAGTATCTCTTTGATGTAGGATTTTAAGATGAATAATATTTAAGTGGAATAATCAATATTAAAATCATGCTTTAGAGATTGTGTTGCAATTATGATTATTGTTATGTGGAACCGGTTCGTTGCAAATATTACTTTTTTATCGTAAATAATGTTTATATTTACTAAATATAACTATATACACTATTATACTGTAATACAGCCTTACTTATAATTGTTGATTAAAATTAATACCTTGTTTAATAATCGTTTAAAAAAAATGTTTACTTATAAACACCATTTAAAGTAAAACAACTCCTGAACAACCGAATAAGTAGCTGTCAGTTTAAACAACGTAGTAGGGTTGTTTAAATGCTTAAGTAACAAAATGGCGGACCGAATTTGAAACAGCTGATTACATTTGATAGTGCTAAATCCACGAAAAAATTTCGATGCGCGCGATAGGAGAGTGCCTAAAGTATATTTTGCATGGAGACAGTTCTTCTCTTTTGTCGTCACTTTCTCTCTTATACGTCAGAAAAGGACATCTGTTTATTATTCGATTCGACGTCTATTGAAAATTCAAACAATGAAAACGGTTCACTAATGTTTGACAAAAAACGTATGACAAATGATCATTTTACAAATTATTTTTGAAAAAGTAATCATTTGACAAACTTATCATTTACTAAAGTGATCGTTTTAAAAGTGATCATTTGACAAAAATCCATTTTATAAATATTTAACATAGCAAATGTTGTGAATGCTAAACCGTCATTTTGCAATTGATTAAATGACCAAAGTATTCCTTTTTCAAGGTCGCCATTAGACAAAATATTGGGTAAATAAGTGGGTATTTTATATGTATAATTGTTAATAAATGAACTTGCTTTTTGAATGCAAAAAAAAAAAAACCTAACATCGAAGTCTCTGGCTTGGAGCGAAGCGCAGCTTCGCTCCAAGCCAGAGACTTCTGAACCTAAACATCCGTGTCGGATCTGGTTAGAGAGTTGGTCGGGGTGTCCCTTCATTTGATAAAAAACAAATTACAAATTTATGTATAATTGTTAATAAATAAACTTGCTTTTTGAATACAAAAAAAAAAACCTAACATCGAAGTCTCTGGCTTGGAGCGAAGCTGCGCTTCGCTCCAAGCCAGAGCCTTCTGAACCTAAACATCCGTGTCGGATCTGGTTAGAGAGTTGGTCGGGGTGTCCCTTCATTTGATAAAAAACAAATTACAATTACCAAACAGTGCATTTTGTCAAAGGTTTTTATGCCTTGCGTTGTTTTATCTATTAACGTATATAATAAGTGAATAGTTTGTTAAGTGATGTTTTGAAGAAAGAAACTTTGTCTCGTAATTGTTTTGTCAAATGAATTATTTATAGAACCATTACTTTGTACAAAGATGAACTTATGAATCATGATTTTGCCAAACGTTGTTTGTGAAATGAATGGTTTGTAATATGTTTTTTATCAAATGAAGGGACACCAATGAAAACACAAGTGAGTACCTTGATAATGAAAAATTGTCATGCAGGAGTCTGCGATGTAAATATGACTAACTCCATCGGCAGTTCCTTGCTTCAAGTTGTTGACAAATTGAATTTGACACTTCATTTTTCTATGACTGACTGTCTATTTAAGGACTTTGGAGTAGGCCCCAATTTAGGCAAAATTTTCGTTCTTTTTTTGAATTCATTCAGCAGTGTTACCGTACCAAAATATTTTTTGGTGTTTAAATGACGATTAGCTAATCACTGCTTAAATAACGTTTATAAGTAAAAAAAAGTTAGTCACTGATTAAGGGTTTAAATAATGAGTAGTTAATATGTTGTTCAGTGGTTGATTAGTGTTTTTTTATAAGTAAGAGGTGTGACAAAAAAATTACGTAAGCATATATGGGTAACCATACATACTTTTTTTTGTGAACCTATAAATTGTCCCACTGCTGGGCAAAGGTCTCCCCCTTACTTACTTTACTTAAATACTTACGTCATTTTTTTTGTTGGTTGTTTAAACGTCAAGGAAAATGTGAGCAAAACGAAAAGAAATTATGCCTCAATCAACACGCGAATTGTCAGGTCAAGCGATGCTCTGCACTTGAACGGTTCTTTAATCTAAAATATTTAATTATTCTTCGTTTGATATTAAATTTCTCCTTCATACTTCCATCCGATTGAATTTGTCAAATCTCCGTCGAGAGAGATCGATCCTTTATTAATAGTCTCACCCTGTTGCCGTCACGCAGCCCGATCCTTCCGCGTAATAAGTTTTAATGATGGCCGGAAGTTTTCCCCAGATGATCACCTGCATGCAAATTATGGCCCGTCGTTACTTAGCAACTGAACATCTTTACTTGGAGATACCGACTACATTTTTTTCCTTTCAAAGGAGGCACTCAAAATTTCTTTAAGGAAAGACGAAGTTAAAATGTTTCTTTGCTTGAGAATAATTTATTTTTTTAATGCTCCGCCTTTTAGGCTGCCTGGGGATGTAGCGAAAAGCCTCGTAATTAATTAAGTCATTCATTAGGTATTGCAGAGTTTTATCAACAAATATTTTAAATATCCAAGCTCATTTCCTATTTAAAAGTAGACTGCACTACGACTTCAGGATAATATTGAAATAGTGAGTTTTATCCACACATAAAATTTCAAATAATATAGTATAATTAGACTATAAGTAGAAAATTTGGCTGTAAATGCAATAACGTACAACATACGAATAGTAGGTATAGGGTGCCTGTTAGTAAACAAACTACAAAATCACGCCGGGAGATAGCAATATCGAGGCAACTGGCGCAGATGGAACTAATTTACACACGAGCATTCGTAACGTATACCGTATTTATTACAAGTTCACTCCGAGCGCGGGTTCTAGTTATTAGCCGAAATTATACTTCATTTCTCTGTTTGGCATCTAGATGAGCACTCTGCTCATTTTGCAGCAAGGATTATCTATTGATGATTTATATAAGAAATATCTTACAGATATACTGGTATTTAAAGTTATCTAATCGGCGGCGTGTTGTGTCCAATACACACTTAATACATAACAATTGAAGCACAATTACTTTTAGCGCACGTAAAAAAGTTGAGACCAAGTCCTTCGCGTTAGATGAGATTTATTTACACAATCATGTTACCTACATCTTGGTGTAATTTTAACTGTATGTACGGACAACAACAGATCAATGGTAACCCTTGCAGTACGATTTTAAATCTTACGACGCAGATAATAAGAACGGTGCAAAGTCCAAAGTGTTACACTTGATCTGCTGTTAGCTGTAACAGAAAAATAACAATGTTTTTATTCGATCTCCCACAGGACGTCATATAGGCTCTCCCCTCTACGTGTAATATCTTTACGTAACGTAGACAATAAAGGCAAGATAATATGAGGAGGGGAGCCTGTCCATAAAACCTTTAGTTTAGAGGGTCTATTTCCACGTCAGAACAACTTTGTTTAGGAACCCAATTTAGTCATCCAGAAAGTTGAAATGCAAACCATCTGAACATGTAATTGTCAAGTATTATGTTACTATCTAACTATAATGTGGTGATCCTTCGGAAACAGAAAAAATACTGCAAAGAAACAAGTTATATGTAGGGTTCAAACCATATTAGTTAAAGACATACCTAGATGATTGTGAATACATATTGTTTCATTCTGTCCGATCGCTTTAGAAAACAATTTAAACATAGTTTAAAATTAATTTCCCCACACAACAAATAAATTGTTATTGTAAGTTCTAGACCATGAATTATTCACGTGGGAAATTGTACCGTCAACAAACAGCTGTAATAAAATAACCAATGAAACTTTGCAGTTTCATTAGTCGACCCACACAGCGCTTATTTTATATTATAGTAACTATATCAATACTATAAGGTACTACCTCTAACTGTTGTTACCTATACCAATAGGTTCACTGCCGAAGAACAAAACGATCGAGTAATAAGGTATTTGGATGAGAAGAATAACTACATAATATGTAGCAATGAATTTCACATCAAAATGTATAACGCAATTCTCGAAAGGCAAGAATTCAAACAGACAGACATGTAAGACATGGACTATTCTGTTGAAATCTAGGGGGATGCTTCGGAAATTTAGCCAACCATTTGAGGTTAAAGGTCAAATGACAATGCCAGATTCTGCCCCACCATCAACCGCAAGTTGTACAAGATAACGAATAAATGTAAAAATATCTCCGTTTTATAAAAAAATATTGGTTTAAAATAAAGTTTCGTACAAGTTGCGATTCGAAAAAAAACATTAATTAAGAATTCAGAAAATAGTAAGAAATCGAAGCGATTTATTCATTGTTTTTGTTATTCTTCTATAGGAGTTGCGAGATTAGTAGAAAATGATACTGATTATGATTATGCAATATGAAACCTGTAATAAGTCCCCAACAAAATGATAAGTACATACAATGGTCACGTAGTTTTGTAGGTGGGGCAAAGCTCCATTGAAATGTGGCAATGTCTTTTTAATTTTATACCTCTAGTGAGAAACATGATTGTAATTTGTACCCCATGGGACTATCATGTAGTTGACCTGTGCGTGCCACTTTAAATACCTAAGGTATAAGTAGAGTTTCTCTGCCTTTAAAGTATTATTCACCGTAATAAAGATAATGGTCCCTGTTTTATATATCCGTATAGTCTATGCTTTTTTCTCAGGGTTACCGCATCATGCGTCTAGAAAAATAATTATAATAAGTTTCACAGGACAACCGAAACTACACACAAATAAGAAAGAAGAAATAACCTGTTTTGTTAACCAAGTGATCGCACCTGGTTAACAAAACAGGTTATTTCTTAATAAGCGAATTGATGTTTCGTCACAAATGATGATGAGATGACTGATGATAACACAGGAGGTGAGGATGACTACATAATTTGTAACCCAAAGCTGCTGCTACACTTATATGGTGTGTTTAAAAGCCTATATTAACGCTAGCACGAAGAATGTTTATGCGTGATGACTGATATTTTAAAAGACTGATATCATGACCTTTATTTTTATCAGGTAAATTAATTTTATCATGATATTCAGGTAAGTTTTATATGGTTATTGGTTACGCTTTGGCCGAGATTCAGACTTGCACTTACGACTGCCAAAAATGTGTGAAAACTGACAATTCCTTGTAAGATCGAACACAGACGCTATACAATACACAATACAATCGGCCTAAATTTCGACATTTTTTGACATTACAGCTCAAATACATAGGAAATGCTGTACGTATAAGTACATAGAAAATGTTGTGACGTATTATATGCGACCTAAGCTTAACCTAAGGTAAGTATACCCTAAACTGCCCTAAAGTAACCCTTAGTCATATAACTGATAAGACTTTTGATGGTAACCCTATCGGAAGAGGAGCTCACAACTCAACGATCCGAGCAGCAAGTGCTCTATCACAACAGCGTGCTTTGTTCTCTGTGTGACGAGTTTTTAGAATTGTTATCGAGCCCATTGTGGGTGTTAATGAACGACATTTCACGGAGTGGTTCCGTAGAGAGATAAATGGGTGCGAAGTGGGGTGCATTGACGATAATTGCGTATCTGCTGTGAGCTGTCAGAGATAATCTGAGTAAGCAGTAAGCACCCTATAGCATTTTATTTCAGTATGCCTTCTGATAACATTGTTGTAGCACAATAAAAGCGACAAAATATTTGGAAATAATGTTGTAGTAGTGAATAGTAGGCCTAAACTTATATTGATAAAATAAGACCGCCCTGTAAGTTTGTGATTGTTTAAAGCTAAGTTAAGTAACTTGTAATAAACATGTATAACTGTTGTGGTAGCTGCTCCTAACACAAACTTGTAGCTCGGTTGAGGAGAAAACTTATAATGTGAATACCTTGTTATATAGAAGCTATGCAAAGCTAAGAATTACATGATATGTTTAGTATTACCATAATTTATCTATGGTTATCTTTTTTGAGAACATGAGAAAGTCATTCAAACCAACATTACGAAGAAAGATTCAAATAGTTGAACATAAACTTTCGTTTGCTTTACAAAGTCATATTAGGTACGTACAGTGGGCAGAACACAAACGGTTATACTTCAAGTAGGATCTCCAGTCTTATGTCGTAGTCAATATGCATATTTAACGCTAAGCTCAAAATGTTTGTGCTTTCCACTGTACCAACCCACTAAAACAAAGTTTTACCTTTTCGCGGTCGTAAGTGCTCGTAAATTGTGACCAGTCCGGTTAGACTAAGGGTCCGGGCATTGTAACAAACCATATCTCACCCCAAGGGCAGGCGGATACCTTCACGGTAAATACACACAACACCTCCATTTTACACTCTGCCAAGTAAACTCAGGTACCTAATTAATGTGGCTGTTTTATCTAGTATTGTCTTCCATCAAATAATGGCATCCACCGGAGATGCCATTAAAATTTCGCCCGAAATCAACTTAGCGCCAGTCCATGGACAGGGAAGCAGTAGCTGTTGCTGAAAGATGTCGCACACGATCGGAGAGCCATGGCTCGCTTTAAACCGAGTACCTCACCCCAGCAGAGGATGACAGCATTAGAAAGAGATTGTCTTTAAATGATCACAGTAGCACGGTCTACTAAAAGCCGATGACCGTAACGATTGATAAGGAATCGATAATAAAAGCTATATTTCCCACATTCGCCTCTTGACATTCATCAATTTTTTCTCATTCTCATCGGAGCGTTGCAATCGTGTGATCGCAGCAGATGGATGGATCGTCTCTTATACTACGAGAGAAAGGCATTGAATTTATGTATGAGTATGTAATCAATGCATCTCGTACGGTGGAACACAGAGAAAGGTGTACAGGAGAGATTTTAAGGTTGAGATTTTCTCAAAAACTACTTGACCTATGGCAAAAATTCTTTCACTGTTTGATAGATAAAGGTTAAATCTATGTAACTGTAAAAACATATTAAATTCGGTCCAGTAGTTTTTGAGAAAATCTCAACCTTTTTGAGGCCCCCTATATACTTATCTCTGTCTTCGACTGTACTAACATAGATTTTACAAAACTTGCCATGAATGATCAATAGGTGCTATTGTGAAAGATAAAGTTGTCATTCATTACCGAACAAAGTTATCAAACATTGTTTTGTGAAGTCGCGTAGTGCGACCTAAAACAAATTTTAAATACGTCAGTATTGAGAAGTAGCGCGGATGAAAATATAAAATAGTAAGCCATAAAACAGTGTATAGCTTTAGATCAAATACTACTTTAGACCTCATTGGAAAATCCGAAGTAGTCGATTAATCTCAGCGTGCAGTTAGTTAGAGAACAATTTCACAACGCGGAACTTACACGATCAAGCGTGTAATGCCGACGAGTCTTGAGACTGTAGTAAGTAACTATGTAACATGAGACCTGGATATAAGGGTTTAGTCTAACTCAGTTATACGTTTCTCTACTTTGTGCGTCATCTCTGAAACTGTGTTTTCAGCTGATAGGTATTAATGTAAACTGTACTGCGGCGCCGCATATAGTTAAACGTAAAATAAATTTATGCCACAGTTTAAGGAAACCTTTCTAACTGAATTGTGATGTTAAATTAGGTATATGACTAATTGCAATAGAGATATAATAAGGATCCAAAATAGTGAAAACTCAAATACGCATATAACCACAGACACTTATAGAATTGCCGCAAACTGAAATTAAAGGCGACGAGACGATATTCTTATAAATGAGAACGTGTAAGATTTCTATAAAAATGGTAAAGAAAATGGTTATTTCATAGTGAACCCTGACCGACAAAAGTGGGCTCTACGGCGAGTTTTAATTGCTAGTCTACAAAGTGCTACGGGCGTAGCAAAGCGCTACGACATCGATAACTAAACAGCATGTGACTGCAGCGAACTCATACTAATACAGAAAAATCGAGGTCGATATACGGTTCTAATTTTTGTATAAATTAATTAATAGGTACACTCGACAGAAGATCAGTGGTAACACTTGAAATAGGTACTATAATAGAGCAATAGCACCTCTTTCACCGCCGACAACAATAACGGTAAATTTCTAACTTAACACATTATGTGATTTGGACGGATTGTTCCATCTTACGACTCCAAATCACACAAAGCTATTATAAATCTTAATGATCATTATCTGTATAAAGAGGGATAAGAGATGACTTGAACTTTTGCTACGGACTTGGCTCTCACAGAAAGTGTATGGCCCTTGAAAAAAATAACTTAAAAAGGTAAGCAGTAAAACGCGAACTTTAGTACACCAGTACAATTCACGTACAGAATAGTTGCATTACGTTCATTGCGAATTCCACGTGCGTACACACAGAGCGTCTACGTCGGAGGTGGGCTAATTAAATTTTCATAACACCTCAAGCATTCAACTCAAGCAAACTGAGTAAACTCGTACATGACAACCCTGGTTCGTAAGTAAATTAGTCCTGCAGATTTATGGTGAATTAATTTGGCACCATTATTGTGTAACTGACAGATGAAGATGAAAGAGGGAATGAAGTTCTTCGAAATTTGCTGAGTTGGTAATAATTATTAATGAAATGCGGATAGAGTACTCGTATCATATTCAAAATAATTCAATGCCATTATCGACCATTACTTTTAATTACCACAATAGGCCGGCTAACTGCTGGTCGCACACCTTTACCTTTATAATTGTGATTCCAGAGTGTGACACGCTAATTTTAATCGTGGCTAAGTGAGGAAGGCTGCTCACTCTATCGCAATGTAGCTTATGAGTGATCGTGACAATTGCGTTCAGGATTGGATCTGGCAGTCACGACAGAATCACACCTAGTACGAGTGTCAGTTTGTTATTTTACTTATACACTCTTCTTCCAGGGTATTAATTACTAATACAAAAACCGGTCAAGTGCGAGTGGGACTCGCGCACCGAGGCTTATCCTACTGATTAGTTAATAATCTGCAAATAAGTTTGTAATAATAAACAAACAAAAATTGGGGAAATGAAATTTAAAATTTAAAATTTTCGGACTTTTTCCTTTACTTGTGCTATAAGACCTAGCTTCTTGCCAAATTTCATGATTCTAGGTCAACGGGAAGTACCCTATAGGTTTTGGTTTTCTTACATTTTCAAACGAGAAACATGCGAGAAAATGCGACAAACTGCCATATTATCTTATGATTGCATTGACGTAGATGTTTGATTTTTTCCCGGTTGCATGAGGTTGTAGACCTAAGTATTTCGTATTAATTCAACGACGGATCAACAATTCAACATGATCCGTCCACGCGTTTCTGAGATATAGGTTGACAGACAGACGGACAACAAAGTGATCCTATAAGGGTTCCTTTTTTCCTTTTGAGGCACGGAACCCTAAAAAGAACATTTGAAAGAATTTTCAACTTTATTGATATCAAATGGAAATAGATATATGGAGGCTTGTGTGCTCATAGAAATCCTGATAAAGCAAAGTTAATAACACACCACTGTCAAGGGATGTTACACTCTGACCAATGTTCCGGTCTAGTCGGGACGACAGTTATCTGCTGTAATCTGTAGATACAAGTTAGATCAATGGAGTTCCTCTGAATATGAAGCAGTTTCCTATCCAACGATCGAACTTCGAGGAGTGCTTCGTCCAACAAACTTCATGCAAGGGTAGTAATTCATTGCTTCTGTATAGTTATATGTATACTTAGTACGTAGAATGTTAGCTACTATAATGAAAACTTAATGACTCTTGCTAGATTAATATGTACCTACGTAATCCATTATTTATATAATGAAGCTCGAAATCCATGAAGCATTCGATGTATGGGAATATTGCGAAACTTAGTAACTTTTTATTATCAACCTGCATCAGTAGTTGGACGTAGGCCTCTGCCAAGGCGCGCCACTCAATCCGATTCTCACCTCTAACTTCCGTTACTGTAACTTCTTAATTGTGCATAAATACTCTTTTTTTTACCCGACTGCCCCAGAAGGAGGGTAATGTTTTATGCGGAAGCATTGACGTCAATGTGCGGAAGCAAGATTTTTTAGTTTTTATAATAACTTTTAATTAACAATAACATTTATACTCGTAAGTTTCAGCATGTGTTGCAGTTACATTTTTGGGGTCCCATAAAAAATCCAATTCCTGATTTTGGTAATTATAATAAATATACAAATAATCTTGATGTGTGATGTAAATTATATAAAATATGAGACAATGAACGGAAGAAATAAGAGAATCTGTATAAAATCTTCCATACTTTAAGCAATATTATCGAAGCGCAAGATTTCTTGATGGCACTTCAAGTTTAGACTATGTTGATTATACTGTATAGGCACAATCAAAGACTACAAAAGAAACATAATACAATGGGGCATACAAAGAAGGTCCAACAAGCTTAATGTTTTTTATCAAAACTTCAACGTTGTTCCATTGTAACAATCGTATAGGACTCGGAATTCAATAGGAAACTTGCTTGGAAATTGTACTCGATACTCTAGACTAATTGGTCATCCAACTTCAAACGCTGAAGTAAGTTAAAGATAATTTCTGTTCGTTCACATTTAGTTAAATTTCTACTAACAACTTCTAAGATATCATTTATTTTAGACGTTTAAAGGACAGCTATATACCCACTTTTTTTTTAAATGTAGATAAAATTATTCGTAAAA
Source organism: Tachystola acroxantha (assembly GCA_963506565.1). Lineage (NCBI taxonomy): Eukaryota > Metazoa > Arthropoda > Insecta > Lepidoptera > Oecophoridae > Tachystola > Tachystola acroxantha. Next base: position 8,640,800 of record OY735872.1, read on the forward strand.
GCAGTAAATGGAGTGAGAGAATCATGCCAAATTAAGTGTCCTTGCATTGTGTAAATGTAGACTAATAAATAAAATACCTATTAAGAAAAATGTAATAATACCTACCCCTACAGCCAGCGAATAGCAGATCAAGTGTAACACTTTGGACCGTTCTTATTATCTGCGTCGTAAGAGTTAAAATCGTGCTGCAAGTGTTACCATTTATCTGTTGTTATCCGTACCTATTCTATTCCTACACATTTCGTGGAAACACGATAAGATTGCCGTCAAGAGTCACAACCATTCAACTGCGATATTCACGATATTTTACAGCAATCCTTATAACGATGATATGACTTATTCATGTTCTCTAGACGCAATAAGTTGAAAGACAGACATGCAGTCAGGGGTAGGACTAAGGGTAGGCTCTGTGTGGTATCTAAGTACCTAAATCTATTCAGATAAAAACTAATGTAATCTACGATCGGTTAGTAATTGTTCAACGCCAACTTGCGTAATATAATTTGCAAACGGTAGGCGAAGTGGGGGCAAATAAACAGTTTTATCCACGTCCACGGCTGACTAGCCTTAACACTGTCCTGTCATACTGGTGTGAAAGATAGGTAATATAATTCCTATCCTTCACACCAATGTGACAGGATAGTATGAAGTGGTGCCTTAATCGACAGCTTCTATTCTTCGAATGCCCTTTCTCAAATCTAAATGTTACAGTCCGAGGACAAATACTCAGTCAATATTTTTATATTGTATAATAATGAGTTCATTATTGCTAGTGCAGAGTTCATTAGCAAATGACGTATACTGTAAATGTAAAATTTTTGATAAATAAAATATTTGTATTTTTTTATAAATTAATTATTTAATAATAAAATTCCTTTATGTCTAAGAACAGTGAGGTCTATGTTAATTTTGAAAAGATTATAATAATCATTGTAAAGGACGCAAAAAAATCTGGAAGAACTGGAAGTACAATTCCTAGTTCTGTGCCTGTTAAAGACTTCCATTTGAGACCCGTGCCGTATAATAACGAGACAATAACGAACGCAGTGTTTGCCAGATATCTTTCCTGTCTACCGTTTTCTCACTTTTTACTCCCGAAGAAATAATTAAAAGGCAAACTGATAGATATCTAGGTTTGTTGATACAGTAGAATATAACTGGTTTTTATTATAATTTAGTTCATTTTGGTAAACTTTGTTTATTCATTTCATTTATTTAATTCCATATAATTATTATTGTGTCGGAAATCCGTAGAAAGAAACCAATACATTTCATTTCTTTATGTAAGTACTTTAATCAATTACCTATATTATTTAAATAAAGTTCGATTATCTAAAAAGGAAACTAAAAAAAACTAATTTTGAAAATAACTTTACGTTATGTCTAGTATACGTACTCACTCATAGCACGTTTATTCTGTTAGCGGAATGTAGAACTGCCAAATGTTGTTTGGTAACTCGCGTCCGTAAACATCTAAGCAGGTCTTCATTACGGGTGCACATATCTGAAATATAGGTAAAATAGTTACTTAAGTTATATTGACCTAAATATTCTATTGAATTTGTATATCTAAGTACTTTAATAATAAAATAAAAGATGTGTTATACCTAATAAAATACACTTTTTAGGCCTACGAGTGAGACTTATACCTAAGTCTATGTGTGGCTATTAAGTCATTTGTATTAATAACTAACTTTTCCATAGAAGCCCATAGCCCATACACCAACGTTGATACCCAAGTTAGTATTCGTAGCACAGTGGTTTATTATAATGTCTGTATTAACCTGAAACATAATTAGATTTCTTTTCTGAATAACAATAATTCTATTAAATTTAGATTAAATTATATTAATGATAATGACGGCAAATAATAATAGGTAAATGTTGTGGTTGAAAGTCTAAAACTGTTATTTAGGACAGCTTTACATATAGGTAACTATATTATTATCTTTTCACTTTATAGTTTGCTTTCTTTAGTTTCAGTAATTTAATAATAAAATCTACAAATCATACTTGAACATCTTCTCCCTCCTGTTCAAATCTAGTGATATTCGGCCTTTGTACAGGCAGCACGCGCCATCTGGCGTTGGACACGGGATGCTCGCTCAGGTATAGCGTGAACATGCCGCTTAGCCCCGGGATCGGATTCGGGTCGTATCTCATATACAAGGGCTGAAATAAAACGCACCTTTCATGAATACGTAGGTAGGTAAAAGGGACAAGGTTTATCGACATGAATGGAATTTTTGTCTATAGATTCATTCTTCACAAAGGGTACCTACATCAGTGGGATTAAATTTTTCAGAGCCTTTGACAATCCTTGTAACGTCTAAGTAGGTATATAATATACCTATCGTTGATGTAGGTAAATAGGTAATTATATATTTATTTGAAAAAGGATAGATATTCAATGTGTTTATTTATTGTACCAAAATGTAATAAAGAGGGTTGCATTAGATACTATAGTAAACCAGCAGCGCCCAGTTTCGGAACGTACCTCTCGCGGCCGTCTGCCCGCGAGATATAGATAGTCTGTGGTGTAGAAGTTTTGTGTGATGACAACGCGCGCATTTTGTGAAGTTTGTAAACTGATTGTCTCTCCTCTCAACCTGGAATAAAACTGGTGAAAATACAAATAATTGGTTTCATTACCAACCCCCGGACTTATACCGAACCCTATAAGTGGCGCCCCAACGTGTTTTTAGTGATTTTCACAAGTTTAATTTCATGAGAGAGTGAAAAAGATGGCGGTGAAAAAAAACTGAAACGTTTTCACGTAAAACTTTTTGATTAGTACGTAAATTTTGTGTGAGTTCGGTTCGCGTGTGTAAATAACTATGCCGCTGACCAGAAATCAGTTAGCACACGATGAGAGAGTAGCGGCTAGTGGAATGTTCCCTCCGCCCCTCTTATCGCGGGACGACGACGATGAAGCCGCCGATGATGCGCGCGCCCGCCCACTCCATCGTAGTGGCGGCGCACCCGCCGGCCAAGCTTTCGACTCCGCCGCCGACCGCCGCGCCTCCGTGCCTGCAGCTGACTCTACATTCACACAAGAGAGCGTAGCCGCGTTAGTAGCATCACTCCAAAGGTCCCAGACAGAAGCTTTTAAAGACCTGTTGGAAACCGTTATGGGTCAGCGAGCTACGATGTCAACACCGGTACCACCCTCGGAAAGTACTCATCACGTTACCATGACAAAATGTAAAGCCACATTCGGCGGTAGCAGTGACCCCACCGAGGTAGAAGCGTTCATAGATTCTGTAGAAAGCTACATTGAATGCACTCAAATCACAGAGTCAAATGTACTAAGAGGATTAGCTATGCAGTTAACAAACGATGCTGCAACATGGTGGCAAGGCATCAAGCACCATGTCACCTCGTGGGATGATGTTAAACACAACCTCATATGTGCTTTCGGGGACAGGCGCCCACCACACCGACTTTACAAAGAACTGTTCAGTATGACACAGGGCAGAGAATCGACAGACATCTTTGTGGCTAAAGCTCGTGCCCTGCTAGCGCGCCTGCCAAGAGGAGATTTGTCCCAGAAGGTGGAATTGGACATGGTCTATGGACTTTTAAATGGCCAAATAAGGATGCGCCTCCGTCGTGAAGAAGTAGGCACTTTTGCGGAGCTGCTTAGAAGAGCAAGAGAAATAGAGGACTCCAATGTAAAGTCAAACCAGCAGCCCTCCATCCAGCAAGCCGCTCCTACAGCCGCGCAGCGCGCCGCATACCCGCGGGCGCCGCCAGCCTCCGCGACTCCAGCCGCCGCCGCGCAGCCGCGCCCTGCGACCGCGCGCCCGCCGCCCGCCAACGTGCCCGCTCCTCCGCCTACATCCGCCCCACCGGCGGACGCACAGGCAGTAAACAGAAAACCGCGCGCAGTGTGCGCCTACTGCAAACGTTTTGGACACACTATTGAAGTATGCCGTAAATTAAGTAACTACAAAGATGGTGAGTCAAAATCCAATACCTATCCTGACACAAGTGGTAGTGATTATCGAGGCAAAGAGAGCTTTTATTGTGTGAAGTTATCAAATAACAATACTGACTCTAATAATTTTTCTACCTCAAATTATAATTTGAATGCTAAGAACTCTATCAAAACTGTGTCATATCAATCGGGTAACTTACCCAAAACTTATGCTTGCAATACACAGCTGATCGACCCAGGTCAACGACCTTGCAGTTCATTTGATCGGTCCGCTGTAGATTGTCATTGCCATAGTCATGACAATAATATTGTATGCGACTTACCTTCGAACAATGTATGTAATACACAGATGATCAGTCCGGGTAAAGGTGCTCGCTTTCAATCCGATCACTCTGTAGATTGTTATTGCCAAATTCATAACAATAATATTCCATGCAATGTTCCTGATAATAGTTTTGTGTGCTATAGGAATTGGGTTTCTCATAAGGTTGCATGCGCATGTAACGGATATGGGCAAGTGCAAAAATGCACAAATTCTGATTTTATATGTGATGTTCCGGGTTGTACCAAACATTTTTATTCTCATAAAATCAAGGACGTTCCATGTAACCATATGACAATGCAAACTAACCCAATGGTTCCACAAAATTTAGAAACTAAAAATAAAACTGTTGTGCAGAATTGCTATAACTTAAAGTTTTCAAAATTCCAGGAAAATATTCCCTGTGCTAATAATATTTGTTGTGATAAATATTTTAATTCAAATCAGATACCTACTCCTATGATTAATGATAATACAGGGGATGGTGTTATGCCAAAATTCGCCAAAAATAATTTACATCCTAAATGTGGTTCATCCAATTTTAATTGTGCCGAGGATGGCATTATCCAAGAGAATGCCAACCTTGAACTACATTCAAAATGTTTTTCATCCAATTTTAATTGTGCTGAGGATGGCGTTATCCAAGATGATGCCAACCTTGAATTACATTCAAATACTTTTTCGTCCAATTTAAATTGTGCAAGGGATGATGTTATGTCAAATGGTGCCAAATCACATTCTGTGAATAATTTGAATTTAAAAAAAAATATTAACCAAAAAAGTCAAGGGTTTAACCCTACTAACCCCGCTTGTTGTACGGAGAACTGTAGTAACCATGAGTTTACTAATTTGGAGGATAATTTTTCAAATGAATATTTTTTGAATTTAAGTGACTGTGCATGTAATAGAGATGTGTTATCGATGGGCAACGACCGCGATAGGCCTACAAAGTGTCGCGACTTGCGTCCAATTTTCAAAATAGAAATTTTGGGTTTTAATGGTACCGCTATGATAGATACTGGCGCGAAACATTGTATCGCTGGTCACACGCTATATGCTCTTCTGCTACGTAGGAACCATCCTTTACATCCCTCGTCGAGACGCGTGAAGCTCGCCGATGGCCATATTCGGGAAATGGAGGTACTTACCACAACGTTACCTGTGAGGTTGGAACAAACAGTCATTACTATCCCCTTTCTGATATTTCCGGACTCCGACAACAACGAGACACTACTCGGCATAGATTTTATTACTGCAGCTGAAGTAGTAATTGACTTTTGCAATGAAATTTGGTATTTCAGCAAGGAAGCTGATACCCATCACAAACTTCTCTTCGAGCCAGCCTCACGTAGCATTGGCTGTGCTTCAGCAGAGGTTCTTCGAGACGACGAAGGAACAAAACTTGGTTCAGCTGAACGACAGGCGCTTGCTCAGGTGCTCATCAAGCATGCGCACATCTTCGAGCCAGGGGGAGCTCCTACACCTTACGCCGAACACCGGATAGAAACAGGTGAGCACTCTCCCATTGCGGTGCCCCCGTACCGGCTGAATCCTGCAAAAAAAGAACTTATGAAAAAAGAAATAGACAAAATGTTACAAGCCGACATAATTGAAGAATGCGAATCTGCATGGTGTGCGCCGGCACTGATGGTGCCGAAGTCAGATGGTAGTATCCGTTTCTGTGTTGATTACAGACGGTTGAACTCGGTCACCAAGTCTGATACGTACCCAATGCCACTCATCGATGAACTGGTCCAGTCTACAAAAAGAAACTGCTACATGAGCACGCTAGATTTGAGAGCCGGTTACTGGCAAGTCAGCGTTAAGGAAGCCGACAGAGACAAGACTGCTTTCACATCACCTCTCGGCACTTACCGTTTTAAAAGAATGCCCTTCGGGCTAAAAAATGGCCCAGCTACCTTTCAACGGCTCATCGATCGTTTCCGGACCTGTGCGGCATTGAAGGATATAACAGTTCTGACGTACTTAGATGATATCTTGGTGATCTCCGAAGGATTTCAACAGCATCTGCAAGACCTCGAGGCAGTTTTTAAGCGATTGAGCGAGTTCAACCTCCATGTCAATCGGGAGAAGTGCGTGTTTGCAAGGGAAAGCGTAAAGTACCTTGGGCACGTTATAACGCAAGATGGCGTCTCAATTGACCACCAAAAGGTGAGTGCTATTCTCGAGATGAAGGAGCCTACTAATCTGAAGCACCTCAGAACCTTCCTCCAAACGTGCTCGTGGTTCAGAAAGTTTATTCCAAACTTTTCCAAGGTAGCCGAGCCACTTACACGTCTAACTCGAAAGAATCAAGTTTGGACTTGGGACCCAGCTCAGGCGCAAGCATTCGACGAGCTGAAGCGGTTACTTACCTCAGCCCCAATTTTAATCCAACCAGATTTTAAAACTGAGTTTATTCTGCGAACCGACGCAAGCAACTACGCCCTTGGCGCGGTTTTATTGCAGGGGGAGGACAAGGAGGAAAGACCCATCGAGTACGCAAGCAGACTCCTTACGGCAGCAGAACGTAACTACTCCACTACAGAGCGCGAAGCTCTGGCAGTTGTGTGGGCGGTCGAACGTTTTCGACCGTACCTCGATGGACAACCAGTAATTATTGGTAGCGACCATCAACCTCTTCGCTGGCTGTTATCTCTGAAATCGCCAACCGGTAGGTTAGTACGCTGGGCACTTAAGCTCCAGTCGTTTGATATTCGATTTCAGTACACTCCAGGGAAAGCAAACGTAGTAGCAGATACTTTGAGCAGACCTATCTGTTCCAGTGAGACACGCGATGACTGCGGCATCTGTTCGGTCATTATTAACTTACCTGCTAAGAAACCAGAGCAGATAAGACTGGAACAACTTACCGACTCAGACGTGGAGAAGGTGATCAAGGAGCTCGAAGCCACTGATGAAATTGCTGCGCAGAGATGGACGGACAGAGGATACCTTATGGACCAAGGCGTTCTCTACAGGTATAATCCCGATTCCGATAGTGAATCGCCGCAACTTGTTCTTCCCAAAAGTCAAGTGGAAGTGATTCTCAAGGAGTGCCATGACTCCTCATTGGCGGGACATCCTGGTATCGACAGGACCTATCAAAAGGTTGCACAACTTTATTATTTCACTGGAATGCGGAGGATAGTCACCGACTATGTAAAAGCCTGCATCCATTGTCAAAGGTACAAAGCTACCAACACTAAGCCTCCCGGCCTTCTCCAAACGCCCGTGTTAAATCAAAGAAACGAGGTGTTGGCTATCGACCTCTTCGGCCCATTGCCAGAGGGAGAGCAAGGAGAACGCTGGATATTTCTAATCGAAGATACAGCTACCAGATGGGTAGAACTGTTCGCCCTCAAGGAAGCCACAGCAGAAGCCTGTGCGCGTGTTCTCATTGAAGAATACTTTATGCGATTCGGGTTACCTCGCCGAATCATCTCGGACAACGGTGTCCAGTTTGTTTCGGCAGTCATGCGTCAATGCATGTCAGTCCTGGAGATAAAGCAGAACTTCGTGCCACTTTATCATCCACAAGCTAATCCCGCAGAGCGAAAGAACCGCGACTTGAAGGCACAATTAGCACAACTCGTGGAGAAGGACCACACATCCTGGCCAAAGAAGCTGCCGGTGATTCGTTTCGCCCTTAATAGTTCGAAATGCCGCACAACAGGTATGACGCCCGCTTATTTGACACTGGCCAGAGAAATGAGGTCTCCCACAGAGGTAAATCATGATCTTCGCACTATTCTGGATAAGGACAACTTTATCCCGCAAATAACACCCTATCTCAGGAAGTTTACCAATTCCCTTTCGGCAGTTCGAGAACGGGTGGAAATTCAACAGGACAAACGCAAGGATTACGCTGATCAGTCTCGGCGACCTGCAGATGATTATCAGGTAGGTGACTGGGTACTTCTTAAATCCCATGTGCTCAGCAAGAGTTCAAAGGAACTTACATCAAAATTCGTCCCACGACGGGATGGACCCTACCAAATCGCAATGAAAGTTAGTCCCACCACCTTCAGCATTGCACGCATCGAGCAGCCCGACGAAATTATAGGGAAATATCATGTTAAGGATCTTACCCGGTATGTCGGAAGTGAGGAAACTCCACCGAAACCCGTTATCCCAAAGAGGAAACGTGGACGCCCGGTAAAGGTTTCTGAAGACCTAGCCCTGAATCGAGCGCGATCTCCAGGTCTAGTGGGGGAGCATATAGTAAACCAGCAGCGCCCAGTTTCGGAACGTACCTCTCGCGGCCGTCTGCCCGCGAGATATAGATAGTCTGTGGTGTAGAAGTTTTGTGTGATGACAACGCGCGCATTTTGTGAAGTTTGTAAACTGATTGTCTCTCCTCTCAACCTGGAATAAAACTGGTGAAAATACAAATAATTGGTTTCATTACCAACCCCCGGACTTATACCGAACCCTATAATACCTAATTACTTAACTAGGACCTATTACGAATATTACACTACCTACGCATTGCTGTATTATCAGAGCTCTTTCGTTTCATTCAATATAGGTACTCAGCATTCCTTTTGGTCCCTCCCTAAAGTAGGTACTTAAATCATGTGTAACACATGGTCACTTTACGCGACGATAACACTGCGTTGTTTACGCACGATGTTTTTTTTACTCTACCGCAGTATGTTATTTGCTTATCATCGGAATTTTGTACAAGTCAATACAGTGCATGTTACAATTACTTTTTTCGTGTCAGTTGATGACGAAAGAGCGAGTAGAAACTCCTGATTATACTTGAGGTGTTCATTGTCTCTGTCGCAGTAATCGGCGCTTGTGACGACGAAGGCTGACCGCTCGTCTGGTTTCAAATGTGTCAAGCCCACCACTGAGCACCCATCCTCCAGTTCTTGTGAATAGTTGATGTCGTTTGATGAGATCCGACCTCCCAAAAGCAAACCCTTCTTGCCTTCTACAGGTGGGTCGGAAGCTGAAGGAAGCAATAATTTATTTATACTATATTAAACGAACAAAAAATCTAGGTACCTACTCCTATAGCGTAGCGTAGAGAATAGAACGATATAAGAAAGAAAAGAAAAAAACTGTTTATTAATTTGGAAATTACATTATACATTTTCTTATTTTAATCATAATGAATTTTAGGATACCCTGTAGGTACTATGGGTAGTCAGGCATTTACACTTTAAAGTTATGCATACGTGACCGATACATACTTGAGAGCGCATCCATTGTAGCACACTATAAAGTTTAAAACGTTACACTTGATGTGTTTTCGATTGTACGTGCTATATCAATTATATCTACAACATCTATACCACAAAATTCTCTACCGTCACGGTCATGAGTTACCAACGCAAGTTCATTCATTAGCGAGTACGTAGGTACGTAGGTTGCGACGTTCAGGATTGGTAGGATTTTAATTTCGCTACTGACGGCTTGTTCCATCTAGTCATACATTTAGTTCTATATGTACCTATGCAGCTAGCTATAGCTGCAACAAAACTTCCACCACACGAATGCCAAAAGTCGCAAGTCGCAACCAACATAGGTACTTAAATACTCACTAGCGAGCAATCTCACTACAGCGAGTCATGGTAATAGTTAAGTATCTACCATCAAGACAGCGAGTCTATAAATAAGCTCTAATTAAGATAGCATTACGTAAGTTGAGCCCATTAGGGTGTGGGTTGTTCAAGGGAACAGACAGGATAAATGAAGATATTTTATAAATAAATCTGTAATATTAATACTTTGATAATACCCTTTATAAGTTTAGATAATATTTATGCCAGTGTAGCCTCATACATTAATCTCATTCGATGCAAATATGAGGTGCTACATGCCCCGCCTAGGCATTTCTAATCTCTAATATTGTTCTGTGAATGCCGACAGAGGTAGATATTATTGCCTTACATGGAACATGTGGTGAAAGCAGACATATCTTAGCTCCGAAATTGATACTGCCTGTTGATTGAGTGAGCGTGGTCGGCGCACATAAGTTCTCTGTCATTTTCCGAAACCTCGCCAACATCAGATCACCATTCTTCATTTGCTCCAGAAAGATGTTGAGCTTATACTGCCAAAAATATGGAATGACCTTTAAAATTCAATAAGGTAAGGTTCTTTCGTAAATTTTAGTGAAAGAAATCATTGAAAACAAATAAAACTACCTTAAAATACAAAAATTCCAAAGCACAGTAACGATGCACATCAAACTAATACTTTTTATGAAGGAACAGTATAGGTATGTACCTATATGACTAACCATGAGGAGTCCAGACCACACGACAAGAAGAACTCTATGTCCTGCCTAAACAGTCAACACCTAAGGTACTATCAAATAATATCTAATACTAGGCAATCCAATAAATACGCTACCAATTACACTGAAGTATTTCATAAATATAAGAAGGAATGTCGAGAAAAGTGGAAAATCTATTTTGACGAAAGATCTCTAACTAAAGGTATTTGGTACAAGAGCATTCAAAGCGAGCCTCCTCGTGTTCCGTTGTTCGGTATGTTTAAACTAAATAGACAACAAATTGTAATTGCACATAGACTACGTTCCGGACACTATCCAACTAATTCATTTGCTTTTGCAAACAGTGCGGAACAGTAGAAGACTTTCAACACATACTGTTGGATTGTGTCCGCTACGCGTCTAGAAGACAACATTGTGTTGTAAGCTTGGGACTGAGTCACTTGAATGTGGGAAAGTATCACGGCATACTGTCTAACCCAACTTCAAAATCTGCTGCGATACTTTATTAGGTATTTAATAATAAATAAGGAACAATGCTAGTAATAAGGCACGATGGGATTGACATCGTCAATTGTGACCAAAATCCCTAATAAATAAATAATAAAAAAGGCACTATCAAATAAATAAGCTTACCTCCTCTAACTTGCTTTCCTCGTACCAATTGCCAATGAGGACCCGATTGGAATACACAATACCTTTATCTTCATCCAAGTTCGATTTCTTAAACATTTTTAGGGAAATTATTGTAAAATTTTCAAAATTTCGTGTTTTGACACTTCCTATGACACAAGATTTGTCAGTTTTTGTTTGTAGATTATTCAATTTGTCACCAAAATAAAAAGTGTGTTTCTATCGGTTTCTACGAAAATAATAAGAGCTTATTTAGCAAGCTTCTCATTTATTGAACTATTTACTATTTTGATAAGATTTGTTCCATCACCCGAAGGTTGCCTGGAAGAAATGGCTTAAAGCGATAAGGCCGATTTGATTTAATTTTTGACTAGGTACGTAGCTTCACAATTTAAACAAATACTTTTATATAAATTACATCATCCAAGAACAAATCGAACCTACCAAAAGTAGCTAAAGCCATAGAATAAACTTGTGGGGCAATGAATAACTTCAGATTGGAAAAGCTTTGACTAATGCTCCGTTCAGCAGACAAAACCTTCATTGCACAAATTCAACGGTATATGTGGATGACATAATGGCGCACGCAAGGCAAGTCACTGTCCGCGTCGCACACAATGCGAATATGCTAGTTTTGAGCAAAGATTGTCATTATAGTCTTGTTTTCAAATTGAAATCTAATTTACTTGTTTCACTATAAACTAAATTAGACGTGCCTAAAAGTAGCTGCTATATCTTTTCTAACCTTAATAAAAGAAAGGGATGGCGGTATTTCTAAACTTGTCTTTATTTAAAATAAGAAAACACAAATCAAAATCGCTACCACTGTAAGGATGTCACAAATAGGTGAACAGAATTCTAAAAATCGTAACTGCCACGACAGCATGTACACATCAAAGCAGATCAAGTGTAACGCTTTGGACCGTTCTTATTATCTGCGTCGTAAGAGTTGTAATCGTACTGCAAGTTTTACCATTGATCTGCTGTTGTCCGTACCTACCTATACAGGGTGTTGTTGAATTCATTCGAGAAATTTACTTAAATGCTGTGCAGAATTAGTGTATGTCAAGCCTATAACCACTTAAGTTTGTATACGTCATTCCATGTTGCTGTGCCCTACAGGGTGCATATGTCATAGTTTTAAGACCTAATGTATTAATGTACATTCTGACATGTGTATGAAATTAAATAAATTGAAATTGAAACACGTATTATGAGAGTTTATTGCTCAAGTAAGATGGTGTGTCTGAACGGAACATAAGAGGCATTAATTTATTCAATCTTTACTCTTGGTCTCGACGTCGCTTACTAGGGTGAAGATGTTTTCCGCCGTGAAACGTTTGTGAACGTCTCTGTAATCCCGGCACGTTACTCCACACTCCTGGGAATAAACCAAACAGTTTTATGATAGGATTACTATATGTATACTGGTGAGTATAGATATGGGTAGATACCGATATTCTATCACAGTCTTAACATCACAGGGTTTAAACGACATGCATTGATTTCGCTCATGTTCTTGCGCTGTAGAGCATTAGACGACCGTTTTGCTTGTTTTGCTTACCTATCACATTTTGGTTTTCGTATTTACTCAGAAAGCTAGCTATAATGCTAATCTATACCAATGTTTATTAACTTAATATCTGACTGTATCTTAGCACTTTTTAATAGATAATTTGCAATGTTCTTGTATTAGGTATAGTATAGTCCGAGGTGAGTATCGAACTCGCGACGCTTGCGCCACAGTAGCATACCTATCTCCTTGCCATTGGGCTATAATATTAATGCTTTACCGACTTGGTATGACAGTTGTTTTCTAATCGTCATATAGTGGCAATAGGTTGACTGGACCATCTCGTATACAAATGAGTTTAGTTTTAACTCACACGTCTATCAAATATTGTAACACAAACACATACCTAACCAAGAATAAGAGAAAAACATACAGGCCCAAAAAAGGTCATCATCCAGTTCTGATTCATAACACACAGACTCATGTCGGCAACACAGTTCTTTACGATCAATCTGGTACCCGTCTGAAATTAAAAGGTTTTATATGTTAGTTAATTTAGTCGAATTAAGTATTTTACAAGTAACTATTTCATCGTATAAGCTAATTAGAAAATTGCGACCCCTTCATTTTAATGTAAGTATCAGCAACTATTACCTACCTACATAAAATGACTTTGTTTGCTGTTTCTTTTATGTATAACAACCTTCGCAACTTTGTTTTATTTCCTATATTATTAGTACAAGTCAAATCGCTAAAAAGGAAAATGTTGCACAGTCGCCAACACGTCAATTGTAACACACCACCGACTCTATGGGACGGTATTACGGCCTAAATTTTCAGTGTTTTTGTGCTGGTTGATGGGCTATCGGCTGTACATGAATAACTGTAGTAGGCTCTCCTGTATAATAGACATCCGCGACAGAAAGATAATATAATAAGGTTTTAGTTACCAGCTATGGAATACAAGTTTACCTGAACCGGACTTCCCAGCAGACCCTCCAGTCTATCACGCGGCAGCAACGGTATGGTGGTCCAGCGACAGTTGCTGTCTTTGGTGGCGCTGAGTCGGATGGGCATTCGGTCGGGTGGGCCCGGTACGCCTTCCGGTGTGTATCGCACATACAGTGGTGCCGCCTGATAGATACCAGTTCTTATATTGCATACGAACTAAACTTATGTACTATTAACTACTAATATTATGTATTGTATAATGTAATGTTCTATAAAGCATGCTGAGCGAGGCTGTTTAGTTATCTTTCGGTTACAACGACAACTTTATTTCTACAACTTTTCCATAATAATTAAATATTACTGCTAATAAATAACCCAATAATTTTAAATTCACCTTAGGGTCTCCATAATTTTCTGCTCTTAGGAAAAATTCTTCACCGTAGTTGATTTTCATCCCGTGTCTGTCGCCTTCCGTGCTGTAAATATTTAGGTGATGGGTCCTTTTTAAATTCAAAACGATGCACATTCATTCAAGTAAAAAGCATAGGTATGACCAAATACGACTCGCAATATTTTTAATTTTTATTAGGTATGACGATCGTGGAAGCATTCCAATGTTGAATGAATCGGAGAATAATTATACTATGACGAATGTGAAATTATGGAATAAGTCAAATAAGAAACCTGAGTATGACGAATGTGTTTCGGCAGCAGGGCGTGGTGATGGGTGAAAGTGTCATGAGGCAGCCGTCGGAGATGTTCTGGATGTAATCCACCTGCCGATCGGTCACCAGACTCGACAGCGCTAGTCCGGATTGCTGCTTGCCGCTCGCATTCGTCGATTTAGCTATAACAATAAAATTAATTAGCACAGCGAGTTTGGTGGCGCTCGCTTTGAAGAGAGCTATAGGTGGCGCTGTGGTTACATATAGAACACTGGACTTCAGTTACGGAGGTCCAGGTTCGATTCCCAGCTCGGTCATGTACCAATGAGTTTTCCTCGTTTTTTTTATCGAATGAAATAAATATTTACGTACATTTACTGAACACTTTTAAAACGGTGAAAGAAAACATCGTGAGGAAACCTACTTGCCTGAGAAGATAAAAGTGTAAGGCATGCGTAAACCACTAATCCCGCACTAAGCCCGCGTGGGGGATCATGACCCCAGCTCTTTTTAAGGAAAGGTCTTTGCCCCAACAACCAGCGAATTTGAAAGCTCGCTGCCAACAACATATGATTCTATAATGGCCGCCAAATCTAATCCTAAACCTACAGGCAGATGCCTTAAAGTCACTATGACTCATATGCTACATCGCGTGAGAGTGAGCCTCCCGACTATTAGCATGCGTAACAATCGACACAGGTGAGGACATAAAATGATGAGGAATTACAATATATCTTAGCCGAAAAACGCACAGAAGGGTTACTAATTTAGGTAACCATGAATAAAACGCAAATACCTGGCATATCAGATGCGACTAGTTGAACGTTATAGCCAAATAGGACAAAACTTCCGCTTATTGCAAGAGGCCTCTGAAAAGAAAACTTTACATGTACGATGGGGTGAAGGCTCTACTTAGGTGCTTAGTTTATAATCTATGAACAATATGCATAAATGTTCCTCAGCTACACACTATGACCATCTTGGTCTATAGATAGGAAGGAGGACTAGCACTCGACGACGAAGCCATTCATTGCATGCTATGAAAAGTTTTCTTCTCTGTAATCTGCATGCTGGGTGACCATTGCTGACGATAATAATATGCTATAAGTAAATAAGCTACAATAACTTTCTGTAGCTAAGTGTGGCTATCTACACATATACCATATACCAATATGAATATATATACCTAGGTTCAAAAACTTGAGAGTATAGTTTACCTCCATAAGTAAGTTGCTGAATAAAGTTCTTGATCTTTGCAATAACAGTTCACGTCTATCTCGTTTACGTAGAAATAGCTTGAACTCGTACTGCAAATCATTAAAAATTGTTAAGTATCTGTAAGTTATTAAGCTTGTTGTGAGTGTTGACTGCGCGTGAGTTTGAACATGGTTTTAATACAAATAGTTTCTTAGGTCCTCATAAGGTGTTGTTCTAATGGACCACCGCTCGCATGATCATGCGATGCGATTTGTCGAACGATGAAACTTATCGTAATCATCAGTATGTTTGATCGCACGGTCGTCCAAGCAGCCATCGTAATCGCATGGTCGTCCAAGCGATGTGCAATTAGGACAACGCCTTACACAACACAACATCTTATAGATAATACCTACTTACATACGTACTTACTTAGGCAAGTAGGTATAGGTAGATAAGTATTCTCCTCGCCTAATTCTGACAATAGGCAATGCAAGTAGGTAAGCAATTTAGGTAGGTACTTAACTTACTTCATTTTTAAGTCTTTCCTCGCTCCAATTTCCTATTAGCACCAAATTATTGTAATTCATTTCAAAATAATCTCACATACCACCACGCAACCCACGATTGTCCAACGAATAAACCATAGAGGAAGTAATCACTACGTTATACAAATAAGCAAGGAACATTTATTTATATAATATACTTGCAAAGGCAACCAAAGAGTAAGTAAATTAAAGTACCCATCCATACCATTTGCAAACACCAGTTTAGTAAGAGAAGCCATAAAATAAAATAAGTAGATATAAAGTTCGGCTTGTTTCACGTGTATGTACAGTCGACAGCAGATCAATGGTAACACTTGCAGTACGATTTCAAGTCTTACGAACGCAAATAATAAGAACTGACAAAAGTAAAAAGTGTTACCATTGATCTGCTGTCGACTGTACTTACTACAACCTTTAATTTGCTGGACTAATTATTACGGCGTTTGACAATTCATTATGTTAAGGTTTGACATTGTAGTTTTATACATAATTGATTTTATGTTATATTTTGCATGCCATAAATAATGGGACTGTACCTAAATTGATAATCTGTAATACCCTTGTTCTCCTAAATTAATAATCTGAAATACCCTTGTTCTATGCGAATAAATGATTCTGATTCTGAACCACACAACAACCACCAACCCCCATCGAGCGAGGTGGTGCTGATTGAACTATTCATTTTCATACAAATACCTACCCACGTATTGCTGTTGTTGTCGAGTGATTGCGGTAGTGGTGTGGTTGTGGTACGTGTGAAACCACCGTTATGGGTGCCACCACTCACCACCAGCGATATTAATATTATTCTTTGCAACCGCGACACCGGCCACAGGAGAATAATTAAAAATATATAAGGCATGTGTAATCCAACAATCCGCACAGTTACCCAACAAGAATACTTTTAACAAGAAATGCGTACTACAACCGTCCAATAAATGCAATATTGAATGTCATGAAAAACAAAAAAAGTTAAATGAATTCTAAACAATTCTTTGAACATCCTTTTATATCAGCGCCATCTATGAACTATTGAAGAACTAAATAGAAGCAGCACCATCTATTCGCATACCACGAAACGTTTTTGTTGCTCGTAGCGACATCTATTAATCACCCACAACACTAATTTTTGTAACGTGTATGGATGCTTTTTAAATTTAGTTATTCTACTCGACGTTAGATGGCACTATTTAATGGAAGAATGATGTTAGGATGTTAGTATATGGAATTTTAGATAATGCCAACATTGCGAAGAGACCACCTACTTCCGGAAACTTTCTTTTGGCGACATTTGGCGACGTTTGTTTACACATTTAACAAAATACGACGTTTATCAAAATTTATCGCGATCCGGATCGCGATATTGTGGTTTTTAAGTTTAAGGGTTTAATGATGGGTGCATTCAGAATGAACAGCCAAACAGGCGAATTTTGCATCAAATTCAGCGTTTTTGGAAATACGGAATCCAAGTTTAGGTGAAATTGTCAAGATATTAGCGTGAAACTGATTTTGTTTATTATTTTGAACACATTGAAATATTGATGTGTAAACGTCGCCTTTTGTCTCTGTGGACAAAAATTAAAAAATGATATTATCTAATCTGTTGAGTGTTGAGCCAAAAGTATGCAAAAGTTTACTAAAAGTTCATTCAACTCTAAATAAACTTCCTATATTTGTCTAACGTTAACCAAGTGCGTAGTAATTAGGCCTAGTTTGCTATTAACAATATTTCTGTTCGGTGAAAGATAGATTTGGAGTAAAAACTACCGACTACAATAAAACAACATGCCAGCCAAAGGTTTTTATTTTCCAGTGCTCGTATTTATCTCTGTATTTGTATGTAGCACGTGCGTCAACTTGCCTTTGATAGAGAAAGCATACGAAAAAGGGGTTTTAGCCTATACAGGGGAGAGATGGTCTGAATGTATTGTGCAATTTGAAGAGTCCTTACATTTATATAAACTTTACAAGACCATAGTTGTGAGCTGCAGGCTCCAATGTAATTCGAAACCTTATGAATCTGACATCACAGAAAACATAGGAGATTTAAAAATGTATGAAAGGTTTTTCAACACTAGAAATTGCCTGAACAACTGTCAAGATGAGGGATTTCGACATGTTAATATGAAAATTGATCTTGACGACTCTGTGATATTTAATATGCAAACCAGGAAACCTTACGAATATCTGCACCTGTGTTATTTCCAAATGAATGCTTTACCAAAAGCCGCTTCAGCAGTGTACACCTTTTTGGCAGCAAATCCAGAAGATGAATCAATGCAGAATAATCTGAACTATTACATTCAGCAACCAGAAGTTGATGTAAATGATATTGTTGATCTATTAAGTGAAGACTACACAGTCCTTTATAAACTAGGATTGGACGCATATAGGAATAAAAATTGGGGAAACACTGTTGCCAATATGGAAGAAGTTTTGACAGGTTATCTGGATTGGGAAGACAGCTGCCGTGTGGAATGTGAAAGACAGCCAGAACAAGAATGGTCTCCTGAAATTATAATAACTATCTCTAATAATATTGCATCTCTTTTGCATTGCCGACAGCAATGTCAGGATAAACTCAAACCACTTGGATACAAATCTGGTGGAGATTTTCTGGCTGATGTCCTTAACTATTTACAAATATCTTATTATCGCTCAGACAAAATCCAAGAAGCAGCACAAACTGTTGCAAGCTATTTAGCCTTGATGCCCCATGATGAGGTTATGTTAGAAAACAAAAACATCTACAGTACACTTACAGCACAAGATTCATTCATTGAAAGGGATAACATTGTGTACTATTGGAAACGTGATAACTATGAAAAAAAACTACTAAATTTTTTTCACCAGCGAAATGGTGATAATGTTAATTTTAATTCCAAATAATTTTATAAGTCACAACAGTTCCTATAAAGAATTTTAAGCTAACATGATTTGTTACAAATAATTAACAGTGCCATAATAATACCTACCTAGTTGTTACAAAAGTTACATTTTAAACTAAATAAATACCTACTAAATAATTAATAAAGATTAAACAAACAAAACTATATCTGATGATTATTAAGTTAACTTTTTATTTTTATATTCTTTGATATTATTTTAGATGTAAGTACGTAATTATATCATATCATATTTTGTAATAGTGTGCAACCTATTTTGTCCACTTTCTAAACCCCATTCTCGCTTTCATTATTGTAAGTGAAAACAGGGATAAATGTACCAAAAATTGTGTGCCATATTTTTATTTTAATAAGTAAGTATATAAATAAACTATTTTATACGAGAAATGTACAAAAATGTGTACATTCAATTATTTTCATTTTAGTGGTAAATATAAAGGATGATATGCTGCATCTCCTCTTAATGAACACCGACATGTAGGACATTCCCGTTTATGACTCATAACTTTTTCCAGACATGTCAAACAAAAGACATGTCCACATTTTGTTGAAACCAGTGGCTTGGTACCTAATTTTCCCCAACAAATAGGACAATTGCCTAATTCACAGGATGCCCTATATTTCGGTTCCTTTAGTATGTTCGTTGAAGATGACGATCCGTGCTGAAAAATAATGAGATATTTAAATTCTTAAAAAACAGGCCAAGTGCGAGTCGGACTCGCGCGCCGAGGTTTCCGTGCAACTTAACACCGTAACTTTGCTCTATCGAAAATATAAACTAGAATTAGGGACAGACTTATCTTCGCCATTCGAAAAGTACTACCGTGACCAACAGCTTCAAATACATAGGTATACTTAAGTTAGTAATTCTAATTTTAAAAAATTAAGTATAGATCAGTTTTGGGATTTTGTCCTTTACTTATGCTCGCCGGCAGCGCCGCGTGAATTTATGTTCGGAAGATAGGTCAGATTGAGCATCTTATAAGATTTAGCAGGCAGAACGAAGGGAGAGCCCCTTCACCACGCTGCGTATTAAATATGATGGACAGAGAAGCTGGAGTGCCCATCATTTATGTTGGAGTATTGCTGGTAGACTGATATGGAGCACCCGCCGTCCGTGGAATACATTTGCATAGATTAATAAAGGATGACAAGTTAATAAAATTATGAACCATTATTTCTACTTATGTATTTACCAAACCAATCATAAATTATGGGTAGTTTGAGCAGGTAACTATTATGGCCTCAGTCACCTCGGTGGCAGGCAATGGGGAATATTGTGCCTATATATTTAATACAGTGTGAACGAACTGTGGGGAGTAGATATACAGTTTACAGTAAAGTAGACTCCAAGAATTTACACAATTCTTAATACGTCCTATATTTAAGTATCTACTAGTGTTAATTCTAGAATGCGCACGCTAATATTAGTCACAGCTAAACGAGGCGTCCCGCTCGCTCTTACGCAACGTAATATAAAATACTTAAACAACAAGTTTGCTCTTAGGAGTAGGCTCAGAGAAATAATGACTTCGACTTGTGGCCGCTACAGAATTAGTCACATTGTAAAAATACAAATAAGGTAGGAGGTAACAGTTACCTAAATTACTTACCGATTGCTTGTACCATATTGATCTCCGTGGTGCAGGCTTGGGCACAGCAGAGTTAGCGCCTAATTCGATTATTATGACGTTAGCATCACTATTCGATGTGGTATGGTCATTTAAAGTGAAAGAATCCGTTAAATCAATTACTTCGAATTCGGGATTCATTGTAAGAGGTTGAAAAGGTAAAACCGTTGTTAACCCACTTTTCATATCATGCAATGCAAAGAGTAGCTTTTAATATCATGCAACTAAACAAGATGTAAAATTGTGGGTAAATGGCAAAAACAAATTACCTAAGTACATAAAAATGTAGGTAATTTGATTTAATTCAAACCAAGCAGCCTCTGATTGGCTAAGGAAGAAATACGGGAAATACTTCGAGGCGAACTCAGAGAATTATTTCCAAAGAAAATATATACTCTATTATTTCTCTGAGGAGGCCAAGGTTCGAGGGAAATACCGTCAATTTTCAAATTCTTGTGATAGAAAAGGCAAAGCTTACTAAAGCATACAGTCTGGATGTGCAAGGTCGGCTAAACCTTGTTAACAATACTTAACAATAGGACATGCGTTTGGCGTGCATTTTTGTTGTTGTAAACCACTGACTGACTTGTAAACGCAGCTTCATGAGTTTCGGTTTCGCCACATACATAATCGCAGATTTGAAACGCTACCTTGGATGGAATGGAATTTTTGTAGTTTTTTCTGTAATCTGTGGCGTGGTTGTTTTGACTTTTGCTTTTTTGATGGGGTGTTTTTCTCGTAATCTCGTTTTTCTCGGATTCGTAATAATTAATCAAATTGTTGGAGTTTTATTATAATTTTAATTTTCTACAAACCAAACGCAGCCATGCATTTAGGTGTAAATATCTCGAATGCTTTGCAACAGTTAGAAAGTGTTAAGGCTGCCGTCGACCAAAGTGATGATCCGAAATTGAAAGTAAGTAAACTAACATTTAACATTTTTTTTCCTTTTTTGGCTTTCCTTTTGATTTCGTCACCACTCACAGGTATAATATTTTTTCAGGGAGCAACCAACGATGACTTGAATATGCTTATTAATCTCTTGGACAGTCCTATATTGAGGAGCATAGCCACTTTGCACGACTCTGTTGGTTTGCTGGCGACTCAAGTAGCTCATCACCCTTCAATACTACCTGGAGACTTCGACATCACACCTGCTGGTAAGAATATAGGGTACATATGTATACTTATACTGTCCAACACTATATACCTACCTAATACTTACCTAACTAGGTACCTATCATTTCCTTATCGTTGAAACCTAAAATTATGAACAAAGTAATTTAAGGCCAACCCAAAAGGTTGGGTGACAAATTGACAACTGACTACTTACAACTTAGTTACTCTTCAAATGTTCGATTATGTTGCCTGAATCTTTCTTTTCTTATTTCTATTCACCTAGTGCATATTATAATAAATGGCTGGATTTTCTATGATCATATTTTAGGTGACCTTGCGTTACAAACAAGGAATCTCTATGGTGGAAACGAAGGAGAGGAGGAGCAGAGAGTGCCCCAAGTGTCACCACCCCAGAGCCTGGAGTTTGGCTCCGGCTCAGACAATGAGCGCGTCCTGGGCCTCGAAAGTGGCTCTGTAGACTCCAACATGTCTCCTAAACAGGTGAACATGATGTTTCTTTTTGTGGTTAGATATAGGAAATAATGGAATTATTCAGTGAAGTATATGCCAATAGCTTAAGAAGTGCCACAAATCAGATCTCAATGTTTGCAACATTGTGATTGTTCTCTGGTAAAGGTTGTTCTTCTAAATAGCGTAAATGTGTAAGTAAGTCCACGATTGATTGATTTTAAAACTGAAACATTATTATATATTTTATTATGATATGGAAAACCAACAGCTTATAAACTACTACATTGTCATTTTAATAGAAGCAAGAACCCAATTATAGGTTTTCACTGAGTAATTAAACAATACGCAAATAATGCCCTCCACACACAGCCGGGATCTGCGATCAGTTGAAATGCATACCCCGACTCATTTTCTAGGCACTTTAACATCCGGTAGGTAGCGATCTGAGGTCTGCGATCTACGTCCAGTAGGTAACGGCGGCAGAAAATGAGGCGGGGCATGCGTTTCAACTGATCGCAGATCGCGGCTGTGTATGACACACACAGCATAATGGAATAACAGATAGAAACTAAAAAAACTAAGATCTAGTGCAGTGCTTATGCAGTATTATGGATTGCTTGTTAGTTTGCAGAAATAGGTAAGATATAAAATATACACTATATTTCACCATAAATATAGTATTAATTACATTATTGAGAAGCATGTACTTTTGGCAGTCTTAAATTGGTAAGATAAAGAGAGTAAGCTAAGCTAAAACCTGGCAGTCTGACACAAAGTTCTACCAAAATATATACCATATCTGATATACAATTCCAAGTGTGTGTATCAGGTTTTCCTCATAAGATCTAAAATTTTTCATTTGCTGAGATTTGATTACATACATTTCACATTGTTTTTGAAGATGACTCATGTCATGCTATTAATTTATGTCTAGGGCCACGGCTTGCTAGAGCTGATTCGTAATGATGATTCGCTGGCATCTGGCTCAAATAACATAGTGGCCGGCGACTGGGCGCAGGTGGAGATCATCAACCTAGTCAATGATGGCACTGGACTTGGATTCGGTAACACCTTTTTCATATTAGAAAATTATTGTTTATAGCTGGCACTGGCAGTAGTATTTTGTCTGAATTATTCCTGTCTGTTCCCTCGATTCTATGTCTATGTCCCATGTGTGAGAAAGAATCGAGGGGATATTCAGGAATAATCCATTCGTCTTTGATGGTTGCACTGTCATCATGATTTACTTGGATGTACAGTCGAAGACAGAGATAAGTATACAGGGGTCTCAATAAGTTTGAGATTTTCTCAAAAACTACTGGACCGAATTTAAATATTCTTTTACAGTTACATAGTTTTTGTTTTTATCTATAAAACAGTGAAAGAAATTTTGCAATAGGTCAAGTAGTTTTTGAGAAAATCTCAACCTTACAAACTCTCCTGTACATCTTTCTCTGTGTTCCACCGTACCAAGTACTTGATGAGCATTTATTTTCTGTACAAAGTAGATATTATTTTACCGATACTTTGGAAAACAGTAAATACTTGTAATAAACGATATGTATCTGAATCTGATTAGGGGGAGGACTCCACCAATCAGATCCATACATTCTTTGTAGTTTTGTAATCGCAACAATGTTTTCAGGAATAATCGGTGCGAGAACAAGCGGCGTTATTGTGAAGACCATCCTGGCAGGTGGTGTCGCCGACCGCGATGGAAGACTTAAATCTGGAGACCACATTTTGCAGATAGGAGATGTTAATATTCCTTTACAGTTTCCTTCATAGAGGTTATTTTCCGCATGTAGAGCGAATGAGTGAAAGGGGGGTCATGAAATAAATGTGTAGAGCGAAAGTTGGTGGAAGGATCGGCAAAGGTAGACCGAGGAGGGCGTATGTCGACCAGATTGGCGAAGTTTAAAAAAAAGGTCAAATGCGGTTTACAATAAACCGACGAGCGTGTATGAAGATATTGATGAATGTAGATGAAGATCCTGGCAGGATCGCAGTAGATGGAAATGTTGGAAAGATGGTCCAACGTCTCGCCTACGGGAAACAGGCTTGAGTTTAATGATGATGGATTT
Source organism: Tachystola acroxantha (assembly GCA_963506565.1). Lineage (NCBI taxonomy): Eukaryota > Metazoa > Arthropoda > Insecta > Lepidoptera > Oecophoridae > Tachystola > Tachystola acroxantha. The sequence goes on from OY735872.1 coordinate 8,665,030, forward strand.
TGATTTAAGAGGACAGAAGGTTGATAGGGAGATTTATCGTTTCGTTATCGTTTTCATTTTGAATGGATGCTATACATTAAGGTGGTGACTGACATGAATATTCCCTCGATGTGAGCATGTTCCAAGTCGAATATTCGACATGTCAATACAGTGAGCCGAGCAGCTCGATGGCGAGCGTCGAGCACCCGGCGCGCTCCGTTCTGTGGGATTTTTGGTGAATCCCTTTGAATGTTATATTACAAGTCAGTCGTCAGCGCGAGCATTTGTGAGCGCACGAATTGTGTACAACTGGGATGGAGCACAGCCGAGCATATATTCCAGACGAGCATTCAGGTGTCGTGAGCATTTGCGCACAACAAACAATGCTCGATGTGAATATTTACATCGAACGACTATGTCAGTCGCTACCTTTACAAACAAGCGAGTTTAATCCGTGTACATATATTAATTTCAATAAAATACCTTTTCTTATGTGTGTTCTCAGGCCCACCTGATGGAGATGGGCTCTGAGCAGGTTGCCGGCGTGCTGCGTGCGTCGGGGTCGCGCGTGCGGCTCGTGGTGGCGCGTCCGGTAGACCCGGCGCTTGCGCACGCCTCGCCGGCGCCTGTAGTGCCAGCCAGGTATAATTACATAGACAGTGTCAGACACGTGCCGTAGCAGACAAACGAATATTCTTATATACAAAGCACTCTAGTTCCCACACTAGGATCACTATGTCCTGGGGTTCGTATCAACAACAACGATTAACACTAACTGTACCTGAAACATCATCGTCGTCGTATCGATCGAATCTGTATGCTTGCTGTTCTATTCTACCAACTCAATTCATTATGTGGTAACATAAGCTAGAAGTATTCCAGCCAGTATAATACCAGTAGGGGCTCGTAGTCCCGTTGCTTGCAGTACACATTGAAAACGATCGTACAAGTTAAGTAACTTTGGGCGAGGTCTGGACCTGGATGGGTGACCGTTGTGACATTTTCATCTGAGTTCCTCCGTGCCTCGGAAAGCACGGTAAGCTATCGCTCGACAGCAGTTGTTAGTTCATATTGCCAGGCCTACCGGGCGGCATGGACAACTATGCCAATAGATTTGGTCACTAAACCACACGAGAAGAAGAAGAATACTATGTTTCTCTCCACAGACTCCTATCTGACCCCGAGGCTCTGGATCGGTACCTGCTGGATGCTGGATTCGAGCAAGTGTTCCACACGCAACCCGCGCCCCTCACAAACACAACTACCTCGAGATTCGTGTTCGACCAGTCAATCACACCGCCACCGGAGACGGACGCAGAATCGCCAGAAGTCGACAGATTCACTGTGCAGCTGAAGAAAGACGAAAATGGACTGGGTATTACGATAGCAGGTATGTATTTTTCATAAGTCGTCGAATAAAAGTACTTAAAGTACCTATCTAAATCTTAGCAGGTCATCCTAAAGCGTTAGCTCGACCGAGGCAACGTGTGCCCGAATGACCCCGAGGCACGTCGAGGCAACGCTCAGCTGAGGCGTGCGCTCAGTGGAGACACGCCTATTTACGATCGGTACGGGGCTGTCCGTGTTGCTTGCTTCTTACGCAGTATATTTAGTATTATATGGCATAAGTGAGTGTAACATATTATGTATACCGCCTTTCGTTCAGGCTACGTGTGCGAGAAAGAGGAGCTGTCCGGTATCTTCGTGAAGTCCGTGACGCCTGGCAGCGCGGCGGCGGTGAGCGGCAAGGTGCGCGTCAACGACCGCATCGTGGCCGTCGACGGGGTCTCGCTCGCCGGCAAGTCCAACCAGCGCGCGGTCGACGCGCTCAAACAGAGCGGCAATATTGTCACGCTGGAGTTGGAGAGGTTGGATGACACGTATTTTAAATTAGCATTACAGCCCGTACAACTTCCTCGGCATATCGGGCCCCAAAAAACGCAAGTGTACAAAATGGCGGACTTATTTTTATTATCTGGTGTTAGCCATATACCTACTTTATTCTCATTTCCCTTAAATCGTGCTTTTGTCCCATTTACATTTCGTTAAAGAACTTTAAGTTAGAACGGAACCGAAGGCTTGTGCCGTGGACTAAATCACGTTAATGGCTGACCACGTATGGCTATTAGCCATAAACCTAGTTTATGTCGTGTTTTTTGTCACTTCACTAATAAACCTTAAGTTATAAAGGGACCACGGCTTAAACCGTGGAATAACTTAAGTCACTTTGTTGGCTAACATGGTCCCACGCAGACCGTAATAAAAATTTATTATTATTATAATAGAGCTAGAGAGAGAGGGATGATACCTACAATACATAAAGTACAAATATGTGGTGTGCAGATACCTACGCGGGCCGAAATTCGAGCAACTACAGCAGGCAATAGCGGCGGGTGAGAGCGCCGCCGTCACCGCAACTCCGCACAACCCGTTCCTACACATGCACCGACCCGAACCGGCCCCCGGCGACAACGACATACAGATGACAAACCTACAGAACTCGTAAGTAAAAGTACTCGTTTAATTCCTTTCCATACATGTCGGTTATATTTTTCATTTCATTTATTTAATTCCATACTTACATCAATGATTCCATATACAATTATTATTGTGCCAGAAATCAATTCCCTATAATTATAATGAACGTAGCTACCTGTATTGTTTATAATTATAACTAGAAATCTAAGGAGCACGAGTACAAAACGATCGTACAAGTTAAGCAACGTTGAGTGAGGTGTACATTATGGATGCGCCTCAGAAAGCGCGTTAAATTGGTTGCTGTCGTTCGGCAATCGGCAGTAGTCGTTAGGTCATGCCAGGAGGCCTGGACAAATCTGACCGAATCTCCGCCTCGGAGTCTAAGGATACTTTATTTTTTCAATATAAAAATCTATATTTTTATTATTATAATCCCTACAGCATGGACTCGACTGTCGACGAGCCCGCGGAGCCGTCCCCGCCGCCGACGCCTGCGCTGCCGCCGCCCGCCACGCGGTCGCACCCGCCCTTCGAAATGCCGCGCACGCACGAACAGAAGGAGGCCATACGCAGAAAGTGGCAGGCCATTTTGGGTTAGTTCATCATCATCAGCCTGTATCAGTCAACACTGAACGAGATTTAAGCTACGGTCCCTTTCTAATAAAGTGACATCATAAGTCTATTTGTACAGCTAACAGCAAATCAAGTGTAACGCTTTGGACCGTTCTTATTATCTGCTTCATAAGAGTTGAATTCGTACTGCAAGTGTTAATATTGATCTGCTGTTGTCCGTACATCCCCACTGCTCGGGCACACACCTTCCCTCTCTCACATCGAATTAGCTCGGGCTATGATCCACCAAGCGGGCCTAGTGCAGATTGGCTAAATGCCATATTTTTTCTACGGTATGCAGGTTTCATGACGATGTTCTCCTTCACCGTTTTGAGAGCATTCTGTTAATGTATGTAGTGGTTGTATGTATGTAATGTATGTAGTGGTTGGGTCACATACTGATGATGAATTATAAGGCCAAGAGATTTACACCATACCGATCTCAATTTCTTTCCAGGTGACGATGTTGAAATCGTTGTGGGCGTAGTGATGCGCGGCGGCGGCGGTCTGGGCATCTCGCTGGAGGGCACAGTGGACGTGGAGGGCGGGCGGGAGGTGCGCCCGCACCACTACGTGCGTTCGGTGCTGCCCGAGGGGCCGGTCGGGCGCGCGGGCGTGCACCGTCCGGGAGACGAGCTGCTCGGTGAGTGACGTCACAGCACGATTCGTCATCATCATCATAAACTCACACCTGTTTCCCGGGAAGACACGATGGACTTCCATCTGCTGCAATCCTGGCATACAACTCTTACTTCATCTACAGTCTTCAACCTCTTCATACACGATCGTGGGTTTGTTGTAGACTGCATTTGACCCTTTTTAAAACATCGCCAATCTGGTCGACGTACGCAATTGAGTTACCACTTTTTTTTATGAGAAACTGACGGGGGTTACCTTATGTTAAGCGGTCATCGTCACCTAGAGACACCTACCACTACCTACAGTCCTACATCTACTTGAAATATGGGCCATTAGGTTACTACTTCATTGACGGATTCTCTTGTCGTTCAACGGCTTATTCTATCACCGTTTTACGGAACTATTCAGTTCTAGTAGTATTAATAGCATATATTCTACACGCAGTCAATACAAACACCAAAATTATAATGAAATGTGGGGTGGTTTATTTCTCCAAGAATGTGGATCAATTATTGATGGTTAGTGACCCGGTTCAAAATAGTTCAAATATATACCTATTGTTCGACAATGATGAACTCGAATTTGCCACGGGTTAACTTCGTGATGAAAGAGAAATTTGTGTACTTTCACCGGGGTTATCTTCGTGACGCAAGTGGCTCCTTATCACCAGCCCGTATCAGTCAGCCACCTAGCGAAGGTCATCCCTTCATCTGGTCGGGGAGTCCTTATTTGGATTCTATGGTCATCGGAGGCCACATGGGGGCTCGATTTTACCAGATTATTTGTTCCATAGAGGTGAACGGTCACCGGCTTCTGGGCATGAACCATCTGGAGGTGGTGTCTATCCTCAAGGAGCTGTCTAGCGAAGTGTGCATGGTGTGCGCGCGGCCGCGCCCCGCGCCTGTGCCCGCGCTCGACCTCGCGCCGCCCGCGCCCACTCTAGTCAAGGTAACATATAACATTTTTATTTACGATATAATTAGGTGTAGCCTGTAATTGTGAACTATAAATAAATAAAATAAATATAAAATAATAAAAACATGGCTACACACAATCTCTCAATAATTGTGTATGAAATAAAAGAGAGACGTGGCCATAATACAGTATCTTACCATGAGTTGCCGTAACGTAACGTAAGTACGCTCGCTAGCGACTGCGTAAACCACAACTACGAAGTACGGGATTGGTCGGATTTGTGTTGCACCTCTAGCGATCAGTAGCGGAACCAACGTCCCACCAATCGCGGGCGTCTCAGCGAAGAGTAGTTTACGTAATCACTAGTGGGCGTACTTACGTTATTATTATTATTATTTGATATCACGGTGTTGGTGCTCGCCCAAGGGTCACTGCGACCTCAAAGGTCTATTGTGATACTTACGTTGGTAAGGGTACAGAATTGACTTATTATATGAAAGGAGTTTATAATGTCAGCGGAATAGGCGTGGCTAAGTATGACGTTTTCGTCTCTCCCCTCACCCCGCAACTACCCTCGGAGTACGACGCATTTTTGTTACAAAAAATTTCAACTCCTGTCTAATTCTGTACTTTGTGATCTCAATACGGAAGAAAATAACAATTCAAATATACAGAAACGCCACATTAAAATGGCTGACAGTGACTGTGTGCAGAGAACATGAGATTTCTCAGTTATGTGACGCTTTAGGAGAAGCCCGTTCAGCAGCGGATAACCGGGCTGTAATACCATTTTAATCCATCTCATCACTAGTCTATTTTTAAGCCACTATTGAGGTACAGACATATCTTCTCTTGAGTCGAGTGAGGTTATCAGTGGTCATGCCATAGATTAGTGGTTTAGTTGCCACTAATTTTATTACCTTGCTCCACTATAATTAGTGGTTCAACACAGTCATTTTCGATAAAATGAAATCAACATGAGTTATTGTTTTCTAGGCCAAATCGGACGGTAGCCTAGCGGGCGCGGGTGCGGAGGAGGGTGGCTCCCTGTCCGGCGGCAAGGTGCGCTCGCGCAGTCTCGAGCCCCTAACCGGTCTCGCCATGTGGTCGTCCGATCCGCAAATCATAGGTACGTTGCATGTCACACTAAAGATTAACATTAATGTTTGTTGTTAGGTTAAGTTTTATTTTGTGAGTGCATTCACGAAGTTCATTAAAATAACATCTGTAAATAATTAATTATTACACAAGAAATATGATTGAGTAGTTACAGCAGCTTGTAACTGTAATCTAATTGTGTTATGTAGGTACATACCTATTATATTCTTTCGTTATACCAAGCTACACACACAAGAAAAGCGACGAAGGAATTTAGGGGTTGTTCCCATTCTCTTAGCATATAAAACTGAGTACGCTACCTCAGTTTTAACGATCTGGCTGTTAGCCATAAACATGGTTTAAAGTTACTCCGCCGTTGATCATTCGGTCCCTTTATAACTTAACGTTTAAGTGTGAAAGGGACAACAACAAGGTTATACTAACAAACTAGGGTACCTATATGTCTAACATCATCTGTTTTTCGAGATATATTTTTATTCGAGTATTATTTTTGTGAATTTGTGATGTTGACGTGAATATACGAACTGTAGGTATTCACTTGCAATAAAGATTTTTCTTTCACATGAAGATATGTTTGGATTAAAATGGTAATCAATCCTAACCATTCCTCAGAGCTGGTAAAAGGCGAGCGCGGTCTCGGGTTCTCTATCCTGGACTACCAGGACCCGTTGCGTCCGTCGCACACGCTCGTGGTGATCCGCTCGCTGGTGCCGGGCGGCGTGGCGCAGCAGGACGGACGGCTCATACCCGGCGACCGGCTGCTATTCGTTAATGATCAGGTACAGACAACAACGACATTCAAAATTTTGCGCTCTTGCGGCGTTTGTACACTCGACAGTACCTAATGAACGTAGTAACTCTTTAGGGAGCTCATGCGTGGGATACTTATTTTTAAGTTGTCCCAAGCATTATGTCTGTACAAATTCCACTCTTTTGACGCAGGCAAGGCAAGTACAGTAGATGTCTGAAGTGTTACAATTTATATGCTGTCGACTGTATAGTTATACATAGCCTTATTATTAACGTTGAGATTTTCTCAAAAACGACTAGACGGTATGTAAACAAATCAGTAATAAGTTTAAAGTGCACGGTCCAATAGTTTATGACAAAATATTAAACTAAATGAGGTCCCCTGTATCTCTGAAAAAGTTGGGCACTTAACACCGTGTTAAGTGCCCAACCTCGTGTTAATTTTAATTCGTGTATCCCGTAGAGGACCTCGCCGCTAGCGGTCATTGGCGATGTCATTTTTATGATTTAAATCGGATAAGCTTTATTCCGTGATTGACGCAGTTGGGTCTCAGTCTTCTATCATAAACCCAATTAGCATTGCATAAATAAATAAAATAAAAAATCCTTTAATTTCTCAATAATAAATTAAAGTAACAATTGGATATTAGATAATTTGATATTAAAAAATTCATTTCATGCATAAAAAAATATAATAGTAATTTTATAATTTAAGCTAAATAATTTTTAATTATTAATGGTACTCAAATAAATTTATTATTGCATTGCAATTTAGCATTGCATAGCAACTAACATAATGAAATCTCTACAGAATCTGGAGGACGCGAGCCTCGAGCAAGCCGTGGCCGCGCTGAAGGGCGCTCCCCGCGGCGTCGTGCGCATCGGCGTCGCCAAGCCCCTGCCGCTCACGGATGCTCCACCCCCTCTGCCAACCGTCGCACCGCCCACGCTCAACGACTAACGAGCCTTCGAGTTACCAGGCCTGTTCACTATCTTGTTAGTGTGAGACTCATACTTTACTTTGCAGAACAATTAACTGGCAACTGTCACACTCCAATGTGAAAACTGCGGTCGATTTATTTTGATTAATTGGACTCCCATCCCACCTCTACACTATTATGGTACACAACTAGTACAGTCAGCAACACATCAATCTATACAAAACTATCGTAATACGAATCTAAGGTGTATTACCATCGCGTAGAGTGCCCGTGTTACACTTGATGCGCTTTGAATTGGTTTGACGACTAAATTAGTTGATAATAATAAGTATTGATATCCCATTATCCGAAAAATCCTATATCTCATTTCAATTAGACTTAGAGGGACTTGCCTTTCGTTTCTAACATCAATTAGTTACTATAACACACTTCCAATAAAAGGTTTCTTCTATTCATTCATCTTTTCATCAATTCTTTCATTCCGACTACTGATTTTCTCGATAACCGCTAAGTTCACATGTGTTGCCAGTTAATTAGTCCTACGTAGTCAGCATTGTTCTACTATTTTCACATCGATGTATATGGATTCTGTATAAATCAAAAGTCGTGATGATAGCTCCGTTTGCAGAAAATGCGAATATAAATATACCTTATATTTAAATATCGATTAGTTAGCATTTATAAATGAAAAGCGTGATTCATTCTGTCATTTACGCTATGAATATGCAAAAAAACATTTGATTTCGTTCAAGGCATTTGCAATTATTTCCAATGACGTAGTATGACTAACATAACAAGCTGGATTTATGTGATTGTTGGTTGCAAAATTCTTCATAAAACCTCGTCCATACACATCGATGGTTATTCTTGTATCTTTTCTACACCTCTTGGATATGTTTCATCATTGGCATTCAGCTGAAAAGTGAATGCAAATGACATACGTATAGGTTAGGCTGAAATCTTGGTATTCGAACGTATCTTTTATAGGCCATACTTTTTACATGATTCTCGAAACTATGTCCAATAGACGTAATAAAAGTATATTTACTAATCGTTTTAGATGGATGCCTAAAATTTTAGATTTTAGAAGATACTCTATCTGTATATATCTGTTCGAATGCCGAGACATAGGCCTCGTTACCATGGGATCACAGTATCCTGATATCCTTCGAGCAAACCGATCGTGCCTATAACGCGCTTATGAAATGGCGCGTTCCTGAATATAAATCAAAATATCAGGTAACGATCTTTAGAAAATTACTCCCACTAAGGGTTACATTCCAATTTATCAGTATTTTGACACGATTTGAAGTTTAGTATTAATGTATGCAATGGAATTTATTACTATATAAGATTGTATAAATAAATTTTAATCACGTTATTCAAAACGAATATTTTATTCATAAATGTCTTTTTTGTAACAAAAATAATTATGTACTTACATCTCAGTAAAATATCGATCACAATAATTCCAAGCAGTACTTCCCTAGTTGAGCAATAAAAGTATAACTATTATTTATAATTTAATATCCTAGCTAGCCCTTCCTAAATACTAAAATTATGCTTAAAATCACTCTTTGTAGAAATCTTCAATTATGTCCTTATATTTCTCGTACACAACGTTTCTCTTCACTTTCAGCGTAGGTCCTGAAAGAAAAAATCGGAATTAGGATACATAACACTTTTTGCTTTGATACCGTCGGTTTGGACAAGACGTCGTCACATTTTTATGACGTATCATTCCAACAAACCGGCATATAATACGAATATCGTCTACGAACCTAACTCTCCAGTGTGCATTGAAAAGTCCTTAGGAAGAATAGTGAATTTCTGTATTTTTTGCGCGTTGGAGATAGCGTGCTTGTTAGCACGCATTATGCCGGTCTCGATAGCTTTGTGTACCTGAAAATGTGACACAAATAACGATTAGATTTTAGCAGATTTCTTTCTATATTCCATTGAAGATAACGTTTTTGACGTAAAGCAACCAATGCACATAAATTATTGTTACGAAATCGACCTTCTCACTATCAAATACGTAGGGCTATTCGCTAGAATTTAAAAGCGTCAAATATTACCTATTGAAAACGTGAATGTAACTCCGTAAGAGTAAAAAACTCACCGCCGGATCCTTGGAGTTGACAATTTCGCTGACAGTGGTTGCTTTACTACCCAGACTTGCCACCCATTTTTTGGCCTCTGTATCTAAGACGTCTAGTGGTTCAGCCGTTTCTGGATCTACCTTAGCCTGGAATAAACAAATGGTTTAAGGATATGTATTTAAAATAAATCTGAGACAAGCTTTTTATTTTCAGAATCACAATTTATTATTTATTGTCAGTAATGTGTATATTTTTGCAGTCGTGATTTTTTATTTAACACTTCTTAGCAATGTGTTATCACTGATTGATTAGAGAAGGCAGTAAAAACTTTTAATGACACAATTTTAGTACAAGTTCGGTACATACTATTTAATTTCACGACTGACTAACCTTAACACTTTCCTCATAATATTTTTATTGTTTGACCATATGTCCAAAGCGTGTAAGCCTCGGGAGCAATGTCAACGGTCTGATGCAGACTGTTGAATGATATTTTCATCATTTTCTATAGAATTACCTTAAGTGTAAGCAATATAGCGAGGAACTTGCGCCGATCGCCGATCAGCACTGCGTAGCCAACATGCAGCAGTTCCGACTGCACAGTCTGTTCGATCAACACCGGCGCTATATTTTCACCGCCTGCGGTGATCAGTAGTTCCTGGGAAAATTAGTTGTAACATCAATTAGTTACATCCATTAGAAACCAGCCTTACAATGTGACGTTATAATTACCAAGACGGCCGAAGCGGTGACGACATACTCATTACACACTACATACTAAGAAAATTTAGTTTAAAAAATGACTACTAACGGACTTAGGGCGGCTAGCGTAACGTTCTTAAATTGTATTAGCAGTAGCCAATATGTCACAGTAGCATTTATGGTTATGGCCCTAACGGCTATTGACTGCGGCGCAAGTGGCGTGCGTTCGATCCACACCTTTGGACTACTGTGGTGGCCGCTCCTGCAGAAGCTTTTAGCTTATTTGGTGTGGTTAAGGAGAAATTATGTGAAAACATGGCTAATTTTTTTTATCTTTGAAAATACTACTACATAGTAAGAAAAACGACTTTCAGATTCATCTTCAGTCGTATTTCAGCATCATTATAATTTAAGTTGTCTTATGATGACAAAACTATTATTAGTCACAGGGTCCCAGCCGCCATCGCCAGTCGCGATTTTATAAAAACTGTGAATTGTTACACTACCTTTATCCTGCCAGTAATATACAGTAGGTTGTTGCTGTCGATCCTGCCCACGTCCCCGGAATGAAGCCAGCCGTCGTCATCAATAGTTGCTCTGGTCTTCTCTTCATCGTGCAGGTACCCCATGAACACATGTCTGCCTCGCATCTGGATTTCTCCTGGACCGTTTGGACTCATTGAACCATCGAATTTCGTTTCCGTGCCATCTAATAATTCCCCTGATGCATCCAGTTTGAATCTAAAAACATTAACGTTTTTGCATTAACTGATCATGCGACATGATCCATCAAATTTTTACCCGACTGCCGCAAGGAGGAGGGTAATTTTTCGTGTGTATGTTTGTAAGATGTATGTCGGTTATTTTGTGGCTTGGTATAGCCTAAACGGCTTAAAATACATCAATTTTAATGTATAGGGTATATATAGGGTATACTTAGATTTGTCTTAAACATGACCATAGTAAATATTTTATGGCAAAAAAGCAGTCGTTATTGCTTTTTGAATTATTTTTTCTAAGTATACGCATTTCACGACCTCCCGTAGTCGGTAGTGCCCTCCGTCACTCTGTGCAATAGGGTTCTAATTCGATTCCCAGTCAGTAAATTGTTTGTATCTATAGGCATAATGTTCTAGGCCAGGGACATGTAATCCTAATTTGATTGGGAAACGACTACCTATACTAATTCCTAATAAAAGCGATGTCAAATCAAAATAACTTACTTAGGGTATATGCTAAGCGAGTGTGCGCCAGACGCTTCGCTCATGCCGAATGCATCCATGATGGGAATGTTGAGAGAGAGGAAGAACTTCTTGATATCTGCTGACAATGGGGCCGCCGCCGTTACGAAAGTTGTACAGCGATCCAACCCCAAAGAATCCATGACTTTGCTGAACACCAACGACCGCGCCATCTTGTATCCACATGTTGTGCCCTTTTGCCTGCAAAGTTTAAGGTTACGTTAATAAATACTATCATTGATATCCCCTCATTCTAACTAAAATGTATACACACTATTTCACACGTTCTTTCAATCAATGCTTAGAGTTGTTCGTGCGTTTCGATTGGTAAGACCGATTCCTACTCTACTGTAATGTAATTCATGCATTTTTAAATTTGCTAAACCATGTAAATGCTTCGTAATAATACAGGAATTAATATCTATTACTTAACTACGATGTAGTACTGAAGATTTATAACTAGGTATTATGTAAAACAAAAACGTCCACAAAAATCCAGAAAGACGACATGCATGATTTAATTTGGGTCTAGTCTAGACTATGTATTACGCTAATAAATTATTAATGAGACTAAGAAAACGACAGGATATTCATGCTAGCGTCAATCACGGTTACATACCAATATTTTAACATTTCGAAGGCGGTGAAGTCTATCGGAAGACCTGTCATTCCAGCCGACAGTGCACTATTTAAAAAAATCGTGCTCTTAATTATAATTAATAACGTATACCTATGTTTTCCTTATTTCGGTGGTTTAGACGTCTTGATCTCGAGTTCTTTGACTTTATGTCTCTAAGTAGTAGGTCACCTTATAAAGTTTTGCACATATTCTGATACGTTTTTGGTCATTGACAGAGTTTACAAATCTGATCACGACTTCCCGATTTTCTATACTTGAAACCTAGTTTGGGAAGTGGTATATTATGATTTATAAGTGTGATAGGTGTGTGGCAGTTACGTACCCTTCAATCCTAGCGAGGTGATGTTTGAGACCCTTGTCTTTTGCCCATATCGCCATGTTGCGTTTTAAAGACCCATTAGCCGCGCCAACAGCCATTATTTTCTCGTACATTTTCTCCCATACTCGCGGCACTGCCAGAAACCTGTTGGAAGGTAAACGATTTTTATGAGGAATTGAAAACCTCCTCCTTTTCGAAGTAACTTAAAAATAGAATCGAAACTCGTTGAAAAATAAAATAGCTACAAGACATTCAGAAATAAGGAGCGAGAAAGAGACTGCAACATACCCTTTGATAGAGGGACGATGTGACGTTAAGCTCATACCAAGCCAAGCTACATATTAATACTTAGGCTTTTACTAATCTTAGAGATCAAATTTCAGATTACTATTTCGAGTCAAAATCTGTATAAACATTGAATTAAATAGGTACGTAATATAAGTAATTAGCATTTAAATAATCTACCTTGTGGGTCGCACTTCCTTGAGAGTTTCTACAAGACTGCCCTTTAGAGCGTCCGGCTGTGCGAAGAATACAGGTATACCGTTCGATAGGGTTGTGTGGATGTCTACCACCTGTAAAACAAAATGAATATTATCCACCTACAATCACACACTTGGTAGGTTCCTATTTAGTTCTTAGGGTTTGTTTCAGATCAATAGTTTATAAAATAATTACGATTGTCTCCCGTGGGAAATTCGACATTCTTTTGACATCACACGGTACAGACAAAAGCACATCAAAGTGTAACTTTGTGCCGTCTTTATTGACTGCATCATAGGAGTCGAAGTCGTACGTCAAGTGTTGCCATTGTGTTGTCGAGTGCACAAAGCTTATAAAACAATTTTTTCTAGGTTACTATTACCTAATGGGCCGAGGACGGGTGACTGAATCAAGGGGTATAATAATATCGCCAATCGATACACCGCTATTAACTTTTATTAGCTACCTACCTATTGCTTTCAATTAGCTAGGTATTTCGTTAGCGTCTTTAATATTTTAAAGAATATTCATAATAATATAATGATGACAAATTCCATATCTTTCCAATACCAACTTATTGTTTTTAATGAATGTCTGAAAGACATAGGTATTGTAATGCAAAACTTTATTGTATGTCAAATATTGAATACATCAATGAATGCTTATTTTAACAAGTGTTACATGACATACCTAGCCTAGGTACTTATGTAAACCAACTGTCGTATTCGATTTGACTTTAATGAACTATTTACCTGTGCAGCCACGTGACTAAGCGGCAAGAAAGATATGAGTCGCTCGTTGGTAGGTTGCAGATCTGCCACTCGCTCACCGATTGTGAACGCGTCCCAAGTCAGGTTGTCATGCGTCAGCATCACCGCCTTTGGTGCGCCCACAGTTCCCGACTAGAATGGAAATAGGCCATATTACATTTACATCTATCCTCAAATTCGCTTTGTGGCGAGGATGAGGACCATTCTGTTTGGCGGATGACACAACGCACATATTTTCACATGCATGTTTCCTCTATTGCAAAATATTAACAGAATAGGTAATTTAGACTTGGGTATTAGACTGCCCGATGTTTGATATCCGTTTCCTCTCGCATTTCTATACTAGATTAGTATGTTATGACTCATTTTCATTAGTTCTATGTTAGGCCTATACACACAAAGGAAGTCCTACCCCGCCTTACGGGTAGTCCCCGCATGCTACATACTGAGTTACTTAATTTAATTAGTTGTTAGCATATGGGCAGTCCCCTTTTCTGTTTATCGACCGAGCTATTGCATAATGGAAATGAGCCATCATCTAGTCACCAAGCGTTGATGTGGTTACAAAATATATACGCAGGCAGATATATCATCAATATAAAAAAGGGAATTAAGTATCGTGTGTAAGGATTGAGTCCCTGATATTTCGATGATATTGCAGCCACCATAGACTGCGCGAGTGAAACGTTGGTAGGTAATTTTTAGACAATAATTCCTATATTGTCATCATTATTCATTAAAAAAATATAAGTATATCAATGTAATTACTATGCCGAAACAAACATAACAACAATAAGTTTCAAGGCTGACCTGCCATTTAAATAACGATTACCTAATTTACCTTTATCTAAAATTATTTTTTAGAGATCTAGATACAACTCTACAGGACGATTACCTAATTTACCTTTATCTAAAATTATTTTTTAGAGATCTAGATACAACTCTACAGGGTGATTGGAAATTCGATACATTCCTTGAAAGGGATTATACTACCTCTAGTATCCTGTATCGAATTTCCAATCACCCTGCATACAAATCGTAAAAATACATCGATTTGTATAAATTCCAACGAGTTTTTTAAATACGATACAATATCATACCCTGAATAATTATCATATGGCATTGAAAATTTGTGCACATGTATCAAAATGAATCACATGTATGTATGTATTATATTAAGATCCCTCTTATATTGGTCTAACTTACGGTGTAAACTAACGTGCAGCACTCATTGACAGATATACTTTTCAGCGTATTGTCTAGGTGAGTGTCGGGTTCTGTGCGACCTATCTCCATTAATTGCTCCCACTGAAAACATAGATATGCAAGGGTCATAAAAATAAAGGTTTTATCGCTCGTCGGTTTGATCAAAATTGAATTGGAGATAATAATAAAAACGTTCGTCACCGGTACCTACTCGTACGTAGGTATTTAGATAATTAGAGGATATCATGTCGAGGCCCTATTAAAATTGCCTAATTAAAACTAGCCCCAAACAACCATCTATCATGCATAAATAATAAACTTGGCATAAAATGGATAGAAACTATAATCATAAAAGATCCGGGGTGGCCCCCGAGAGATGTTTACCGTAAGGTGAGGTAATATTTGTAGAGTATACTTATGTCGCTATTGAACATATTGTAGATTATTGTCGTGAAAGAAGTGCTGAGGGACTTTTGCCCAATAGGGGACATTATTAAAATGTAATTGAACCTAATAATGAATGAAGTAATATACACATAACTAGGTGTTGCATGGTGCGCGGGCCGCGCGCGGCCCGCGAGACGGCTTTGTTTTCGTGTTGTAGGCGCCGCAACTAAATAAACATTATCCGGTTTGTTCGCTGTGCAAATAATTCGTGCAAGCCATCCACTAATTATATCAAGCACCGCCCGAAAGTTGCAAGTTCAAAACTCTGTGAAAAACATTTATTTCGAAAAGAGTTTGCTCATTTAAAGTAGGTTATTGTTGTGATTTTTAAATCAAGCAACGCTCGAAATGCCCGTATGCCAGAAACTTAAAAAATGTTTTCAAAAGCCAAACGTTGCTAGATGTACACAATTTCCATAACTTTGTTCATAATTCCAAAGGCAAGGGCATCTTTTTCTTTGGTAGCGTGGGGACGCTTCGGGCTTCGCCCTACGCGGAGCTCGGCCTATGGCCTCGCAGGCCGGCTCGGCCTTCGGCCTCGCAAAAATTACTTGGAAGGTGGGGAGTTGTTTCTGCTTGGCAAGGGGACGCTTCGGGCTTCGCCCTACGCGGAGCTCGGCCTATGGCCTCGCAGGCCGGCTCGGCCTTCGGCCTCGCAAAAATTACTTGGAAGGTGGGGAGTTGTTTCTGCTTGGCAAGGGGACGCTTCGGGCTTCGCCCTACGCGGAGCTCGGCCTATGGCCTCGCAGGCCGGCTCGGCCTTCGGCCTCGCAAAAGTTACTTGGAAGGTGGGGAGTTGTTTCTGCTTGACAAGGGGACGCTTCGGGCTTCGCCCTACGCGGAGCTCGGCCTATGGCCTCGCAGGCCGGCTCGGCCTTCGGCCTCGCAAAAGTTACTTGGAAGGTGGGGAGTTGTTTCTGCTTGACAAGGGGACGCTTCGGGCTTCGCCCTACGCGGAGCTCGGCCTATGGCCTCGCAGGCCGGCTCGGCCTTCGGCCTCGCAAAAATTACTTGGAAGGTGGGGAGTTGTTTCTGCTTGGCAAGGAGACGCTTCGGGCTTCGCCCTACGCGGAGCTCGGCCTATGGCCTCGCAGGCCGGCTCGGCCTTCGGCCTCGCAAAAGTTACTTGGAAGGTGGTGAGTTGTTTCTGCTTGACAAGGGGACGCTTCGGGCTTCGCCCTACGCGGAGCTCGGCCTACGGCCTCGCGGTGTTCTATCGCTTCGGGCTTCGCCCTACGCGGAGCTCGGCCTTCGGCCTCGTGGGAGGGTGCTCGGCCTTCGGCCTCGCTATGGTTACTGATAGATATTTACCGCACGCCAGTAATCCTTTCGTTTCGTATAGGAAAATATATGGAAAAAATATTATGGTTTACTGCTCGTCCGCCATTTTGTTTTTCCCAAAAATGACAATTTTCTGGTATACTGCATCATATGTGCTACGAAGTGGAATTGGTTGGATATTCCTCATGCGCTCGTGCTAGGCCAGCTAATTCGTCAAAGTTTGGTCTGAAATGTCCAAATTTTCAATCGGCTATATTTCCGCCGCCATTTTGTTTTTCTTTTGTTTTTCAATTTCATCACAAAGTAGTTGGACAATGTGACACGCGTTCCAAATTTGAACGAAATCGGTTGGAAAATGGCGGAGATGGCATCACGTGACCCGCCGCCATTTTGTTTTTTTCACTTCCCTATAGTTTTCCTCTGGTCCAATCACTAAACTATACAACTCCCCCCTACATCACTTTCACCTCCGGGAACTCCTTCAGACTAAACGGGACGGTCAGTGAGTGAGTGAGTGAGTCAGTCAGTGGTAGTCGAGCTATATATATTAGTAATATTTCGTAGCAACGTTTATGTATTTTCATTAGCTATGCTGTCGATTCGATACCAACAATCTACTTTATGGATTGTGGAAAGTCAAATGTTATGTACATAGTGTTACGTAGATAATTGGCTTGCTATTTACACAATCTGTATTAGCGCATTTAAGACGTATATAAGTGTTTTAACTAACGCACCAGTTGTGAGCAAATAGGTACAGAGTCCAATGTTTTATTAGATACTTAGATAAAATTGCATAGGTAGGTACTTTTATTACAACTTGCAAAGAATAAATTATGTTTATTTTATTTATAAAGTAGCATATTTAATACTTTTTACTCAATTTCTCTTTCTTTCTACATAGTATTACCTCTATCAAAATGACGTTGGGTCTAACTTACACTGTAAAGGTCAGGTACAGAGGAGTCGACGGTTCCTTCCCACTGCACGATCGCTTTAAGATGCTTCAGCCGGCTGCGCACTGACAAGATTTTATCCAACTGCTTCTTGTCCTGCACTGCGCAGATGTTAGCACGCGACGACTCAAGACAGTGATAACACGCCTCTGCTGAGTTTGTTGTATAAATTCCAGCGGCGTAACCTCTGACAAAAACAATTGAAATCAATATCCCTCCACCTCCATACAATGTTACTGAATCAATCGCCATTCCACACTTTCAGCCGTCTTACTTTTTTTTTTGTCTCCTGTCTTAATTCTTTCAACATTTCCTTCAGTTGTTGCATATCACCAAATCTTATCACTTCTGTGTTATGTCAACAAAAGTTGTATTGGTGAAGATATTTTTTCGCAGATTGCACTGGAGTAGCTAAGTCATTCTACAAATGGATGTTCATATGATAATTTGATGAATTTATCATGTAGCGTGTCCATTATCCAGATAGAATAAATGTTGAAATTGTAAATATTCGTATTGCTCTATGATATCTCTAAATATGTCATGATTTATCAGATCATTATATTATAAATGACTTCATCTGTATCTACATTATTCATCATCAAATGATGATCAGATCGATAATATTTTTTCTTGGAGTAAATATGATTTAGTTAACTTTTGATTATTATAAGCTTGGCTAGTCATACCCACATTTATCTCTTACATTGCATCGCAGATTTCATGAATAGAAGTAGATAATGTAATCAACTAATTAGTCAATAATTCCTAAAATTTTGACGTATAGTAATTGAAAATACTATAGACACGGTTTCGCTATTATCACTGCCGATTAAGGTTGCGCAGTCTAATCAAACCAAATGTTTACTTCAGGCCCGGAGAGACAACATTGTGATATGAAAAAGGCGCAGAAAACCCAACGATTAGGTTTTAAATAAATGTAGGTACTTTAGTATACTCGCTGAATGCCTTATTTACAAAACGTTTAAAGTACTTACCCAGCATGTATGGCCGCAAGGTCTGCAACGAACCATTGTTCGGAGTTGAATCCTAGAATGCACACGGAGTGGTAGCGTTCGAGACCTAACTTCAGAAACGCTTTGGCAATGATGCGTACTCGCTCCTGGTACTGTCTGGAATCCGTATAATTTATGTTTCACTATGTTTATTGGTTTCCTAAATTATTTAACCTAAAATAGGTATACAACTAGAGACACCTGTTAATTGTTTTAATCGAATTCCGGGTCCTCTTGAATTATATTATCTACCAGACGTTCATTGCCTTCTGTGGAAGTGATTACCTGTGTGATTGATTATTGCTTATCAAATCTAGTTTTAAGAAGAGTCGTTATCGACAAAATAATAATGAAGCTTGATATTTTGATTTTGATGGAGGTATTTAGGTAGTTATAGGTAGAGGTAATGTGTTTATTAATAAACTTACATTAGGATTTGAACGTCGTATTATTTAACGTAAGAAAGATTATTGTATAGTTGTATTAAAAAAGAACTTGGTATAAAGTACGAGTACTCCACATTTACGAGAGAACTTACTTGTAAGTAATTTTGTGCCATTTTCCATCGGATTTCTTAGTTGCCAACGCTACAGAGTCAGGGTATCTAGCGGCGGTTCGTCGAAGCAGACCGGGCACTGATATGGGCGGCTCTGACGAGGGTCCCCGAGTTCCTATCCTTAACTTCACATGTCCGCCAGGTTCGCAACATATATAATTGTCGGTAGGTATCACCTGATCCGGCCCTGTAAGTTTAGCACAACAATGGTAACCTTCGTAGATTGTGACAATATTTGCCTTGGGGTCCATAACTAAATCACCGTGAGTCTCGGGATGTACAACCACACAGGATGTTTATAACCACTCTAGATATTTGCTCGACATTGGTTGTCCAATATACAGGATGAATTCTAACTTAGATGTCGTGACAATGGGAATAGCTAGAAACGACAGTCGTTCAACGTTAGAAAAATGTTAAAAGTGGGAACGCGCCCTAAGTCATTGACATAAATTGAACCTATTATTGTACTCATATTTAAAAATATTTTGATAATTAAACTGAATAATGATTGAGAATTTTAGAAGTAACCCATTATTTGAAAGTTTATTTTTATACATAACATTGGAACACAAAATGAAGGTAGGTAAGTAATGTAAAGCCATGTGAAAATGAGATTCACAGTCTGATATATGAAGTCCATTTCGTATTTTATATTCACGAAAAAATAATATGCCTATAATACCCTTCACGGACTTGTGTTGTTTTATTTTTATAAGATAATAAAGCGTACCTATATGAAACTTATCTCGGTGACTTACACTAGCTGACCGACAACAGACCCATGATAACCAGTTCCGTGAGACGTGACCTTAGAATAGGTATAATCTCTGGTTGTCTGGTATATCTTCCCCAATACAGGATGTTCTTGGAAACGCATTTAAAATATATTTAGGTTAATGAGCCACAGGGAAAATGTTAGATTCCGACTATATTCCATAGTTGACCGAATATAATAGTTATAAATATGACCAAGCGAGCACTTTACGCTGACGTTGATTAATAGGACATCATATAGGAAAATGTTGTGAAGAAACCCTTCGGCATGCACGAAATTCCTATCATTGGAAACGTAAGCTTTTATTTCCCGTAAGTTACCAAAAGGTTGTGCTCTACCTACACCTGTATGTACAAGGTAGGTGAGCTGTAGATAAATGCACTTACCATTCATATATTTTTCATGATTAATTCCATTGGAGGTCTGCATTTTATTTATCTTTACGATTTCTTCACCGTTTTCTACAATAACTGTTGACGTCTCCTGAAAAAGAACAGCTTACTTAAGTAATTTGCATATGATTTTTGTGTGTCAAGCAATTCATAATTTACTCTACGATGTTTGTAATCGTATTTGCTATACCTAGATGTAATTTATGTAATGTAGCGATGAATTTATGTAGGTAAGTAAAACTATCGATGAGATCGAATCAATTAGTTGGTCGCACTTGTTTCTTTATTTAAAGTGCCTAATAAAGAAACAATTTAAACTGTTATTATACGTATGTTCATAGAAAAGAATAAACAATTATACTATCTATCGTAATAAATTTTATATCAGCGCGGCGCTTGATTTTATAAATAGGTGGTTTATCTTGCTTTGTGACTATTACTACAGCTATTTATTGTCATGATATGATGGATGATAAGGCAAGAAGTTATCCTAGCGTGACTTCAAAGGGCTAGGCCGGTTATTACCTATCATTCGAATTAATTAGGTACCAACGTCAGAAACATGAGGAAACGTCTTCAATGGAGCGATTATAGGCCAACAATTAACTGTTGCATAAACTAAGCAAACTAACCTGTCAGCCCAGCTAGTGACTTTAACTGCAGGCAACGCGTGCTATTCACACATGCATTCGTACTGAACTTCGTCCGATGGCGACTCTACCACACATCGAGATTAATTATATCTGAGCAATTATTATATTATTCTAAAGCCTAGGGTTTACAGCTTTATTTATACCGCAATAAAACATTATTAAGATAAAAATTATATATATTACGCAAGTAGTGTATTAAACGATTACGGATGTTCCGGCTAAAGTGGCATTAAATGATAAATATTTCAAATGACGTTAAATGGACAATTATCTAAGTAACTACCCAAATCTTCCGTGACCTTAGAAGGAATGAATGTCAGTCATGCACTGGCCTGGGGCCCTGTCCGATTTGTTAAGACTAGTTTTCCGCCCGGTTTTCGAATATCCCGTGGCAACTTAATGATGACGCTAAAATTTGATACTTCAGACGTAAAACGCTTCTGCAAATGATTAATAGATGCAGTAATCCCCTATAATCACTCTAATAAGACAGTACTCGTAGTTAGATAATTATGTAGGTAGGTATGTTTGACAAATTACTTGCAATTACAAACTAACCTAGGTACCTAGAGCAGCAAAAACAATAGAGTGTTTGCTGACTACGTATTACTTACTACAGCCATTCCTTTGGACGGAGTAACTCTACAAAGTAGGTACCTTAAAATATTACATTGTTTCGTAGTTATACGTAAGCTAACAGCAGATCAAGTGTAACACTTTGGACTTTGGACCGTTCTTATTATCTGCGTCGTAAGAGTTAAAATTGTATTGCAAGTGTTACCATTGATCTGCTGTTGTCCGTACATGTGAAAACTTATGTCACCTTTACAGCGTATGGAAACGATAGCGGTGATAACGATGGGCGTTTGTCACTCATTATCAGTGAGTGTGGTACGATGTAAAGCGTCGTCTAGTATACGCGCTCGCAGATCCGGTTCGTTCCGACTCTACATTATAAATTGTGATCACTTTCACTTTGAGTAAATCTTAATATACTCGTAAGTTAACAATATTATTATTTTTTCCTGTTGATGCTGTTGAAGGAGACGATGATGGCACAAAAAAATATTAGCACAACATTACGATACCTACCTAGGTTGTTAATAATTTAGTTTAATTAAATTATAAGTTGTTGTAAATTAAGATTTTTAGATTTTTTCGGCGGATACGCTCTTTATTTACAGTAACTACCTACATATACGTGACCTATGTTTTGATTACCAATATCGAACAGGTTTCAATGCGTGTTAAGTAAGTACCTACCTATATGCGATAACAACAACGCGTGGGGCGAGAGCTCTCGCTCCTCCATAGGCAAAAGTTGGGTACCTACTCTTACTTGTTCCAAATGATTGGGTAAAATTCAAACTTGATTTCCCGTTGTAAAAATCTGGGAGCTAAATTAAACTCCTACTTATCTCAAAATATATTTATAATTACGCATCATCAATTTATGAACTACGCCTTAGGAACGCATTGCCAGAATGCAACTTTAAGATAGTATGTGGCTGGATATTAAAGGTATTAGCGCATATCGGAAACTATATTTTTTTTTGGGTGTACGAGGATAAAGTGATTACAAATCCCACTCAATTAGTTTCGTGCGTCAGAAATCAACCTGACACTTAGGTATCTACCTACATACCTACTTAACACGATTATTAGCAACGAACTACATACGCATAAATGCAGTAATCGATGAACTAATAAGTGTTACTAAATGTAGTTCTTATTCCCATGATAACGATAGCAAGAGTAGGTTACCTTTAGTTAGAAACCTCGTGTTTGCATTAATTTCGGCAAGACGGTCAGATAACGGGTCTAACGGGCCAATCGTGTAACGTGTTTCGTCTCTCTAAATTTCGTTTGCTTCTCTAAACTCTTATCAAAATATACAACGAAAATAGTTTAGGAAATGTTAGTGGGCCGGTAATGGTAACGAATCGTCTGGTGTTCTATTTTATAAGTAGGTATCAAATTAAGAACATAGCTGAGTAAGTTGCGTATAAACTAGGTTACGTATTGACTTTTTGATTACATATAGTTTGAAATAGGCGTCGTGTGGAGGAAATACAACATTTGATAGCTTTTTTATCGTGCATGTGCGTACGTTATAATTGTGTACGTATGAATATAATCTCACCAACATAAAGTAAACAAATCTTCAATAAATCCTATTTCAAACAATCCAGTTCTATTTCGAATTGTTTCACTTCACTAATCACTTTCGTGGCTGTTATAATCACATTTTTATTTTACACAACATGGTTATATTGTGTTAGGAAGCCTCTAAAAATGATTTCGATGACCCTGTGTGTAGGTCGTCGTGACACGGAAAATGTATGGAGTGCTGCGACCGCGGCGACTCGAGTACGGCAGCCAACTGGCGACTTGCCCTATTCGTTTCCACGGACGATACAGTATAAAGTTCAGAATTTACTAAGTTTGAGATGAACACCTACAATTTTCGCGCGCTAAAATGATACTAGCCAGCCTCTCTTGCGGCAACTGAATAGATGAACCGTGTGTTAAAATTCCCATAATAAATCCTTGAAAAAATACGACCAGAGGAAACCTATTTGAGTGATTTGACATGGGATTAGTTAGAGTAACTATGTCAAAGCCAGTTTACTTTACTTTAAATCAAAAAGTTTTGTCAATAGTTATGACGGTAATACGCTGAGACATTTGATCGTTTTGATTAAAATTAATAGATATTACTTAAGTAAACTTTCATTGCAGACACACTAATTAACACTCAGACTATCTCTCTTTGGCGCAAGTTGGGCTTTAAGATGATGCGTTGATTAAGGTTGATTCTGATATCTCGTAGAAAACGAATGTAGATACTAAAAATGTATATTTTGTGAAAGTAGTGGTGTGGCAGGCACATACCGTAGCGTGGTTCTGTTCCCGTTCCACGTCCATGGCGCTGGCGCTTCGCTCGCTCGCGCTGCACTCTGACGACGAGACGTGCTGAGAATTCACCGGCGGGCGCGACGACGCAACGCGCGCGCGCTACTCACTGGACACACGTCGATTGCACGCTCTTGGAGGATACTTCCAACTGATAAAATGACATGCTTGCTTTGAATAATCAGTCGTAATTACCACAGTATTTAAAACTTATTCCTATAATATATTATAGTTTAGATAACAATTGTAATCTTTACTGCATCCATAACGTTGGTACCTACCAGATCTATCTATATGCCCATAAAAGTATGCACGTACATAATATGGTAGATTACAGATTATCGGTAAATTATAATGTTAAACAAAACATTTCTTGATAATGGATTGGTTTGGCATGCATAATCTGTCAGGGGGATAAATCGAAGTTTTTATTCCTGTCTGTCCCCAGGCGGACAGAATGGAGGGGACAGACAGAAATAATCCCTTCTTATCCTAAGTCAAGCCATAGTTATGATCGGAGTACATTTTGTCTGTCCTTAATAATTTATGACATTATTCTAAATACTTAACAATAATTTTAAAACCTCCCGACACTAGATTTAAGATATAAACCGAGTAAAATCGTTCTCCATCATTACTAACTCGATGACATACTCACTTAATTATTTTCTGTTCTCTTGAAAATGGCTGGAAACTACGGTAGCGAAATTATTTGATAATTTTCATTTTAATGTCTACAGTGGTTATTTTGTTTTTAATATCACGTTACATTTATCAGAAAATGTTCGCGAATGACAGTATGATCAATTTATTGGATAATTCATGCAAGATATTATCAAGAGTCCCACTATGAAGTGAACGTGACTGTCGAACTGCTTCGTCCAGAGTGACGATGCTACGGCGACTCCTCTGGATGAAGACAAGAAGACGCAGATTTCCAGGGTGATGACGCCACGGTGACTCCTCTGGAGAAACAGAAGACAATGATATCTTGAATATTCTGTACATGACATTGGCAAATGACGATCTGTCGAGTCCATTAATAAAATAATTAATTATTTTCAAACAAAAAAGAAACAAATTTCGTTAGGAAGCTACGATACCGTAGAGAGATAATCTAATAGAGCCGCAGCCCGCGTAGCTACATTTACCCTTTCGCTCTGGCAGCAAGTGTTACCTAGGAAAAACTAATACCAAATTTTAAGGGTATTTTTCACAATAAAATTATAATCATTTAGATATGAATTTGCAAAAAAAATGCATTGCGTATGTTTTTGGTAAAACTGTATTTAGGAATATAATATATAATTTTCTAAAAAGTCGTATTTTGAAAGCGTGATGTGTTCATTTCTAAAAATCAGTGTATCTGACAGTGACAGCAAACCCATTGCTATTTCTATAATCCATTGCTCGGATGCTGTAACAATAATTATAATATTAGGTACCAATGAATTTCAATTTAATCCGTCCACGCGTTTCGGAGAAAAAGGTCATGACAGACAGACAGACGGACAACAAAGTGTCCCTTCCTATAAGGGTTGGTTCCTTTTTTTACTTTCGAGGTACGAAACTCTAATCATATCAATCGAGTGAATCAATCATTTTGCACAAAGTAATAGACCTAGTAACTAATAGATTAAACTAGGTATTTTAAATTAGGACTAGCTAAATACTACTGTAATTCCCATACATATAGTGTGGAACAAAATATTTTTTGGGGAATTTTTACCGACACTGTTGACAACACTGAGTTTTATGTCATACATTATACAAAATACTTTTCGATGTTATTTTGATATTTAGGCACTGTTTCCAAGCAAAATTACACCGCGTTGCAACGTGTTGATTATGTATAAACTATGTACCGTACGTTTTGAAACATAGTTTAAAGAATGGAAAATATGACCTATGAAACGAAATATTTGGATCGTTGCGTTCTCATCTATTTTTGTACACAACAAACCCCCTTAGCAATGATGATACAATTACGACAATATGTTTCGATCTAATATATGACTACAAACACGAGATCTAACATGGATCTAACACATAAAATGCTGCTAAAAATATTTATCAGAATTTAAAGCACAGAAGATATATGAATCTTCCTCTCTCACGCTTACGATATCCATATTATGTTGTTCTTGTCGCTCGAGAGCGAGACAGAAACCACATTCCCTCTATTAGTTTCTCTCTCTACGTACGATACAGACAACATAAGTACTTACTACGTTCTTAAAGCAAACTACGTTAAGTTTTTAACACCACTCTTTTTTGCGTCAGGGGTATAAAACAAGGCCGTGCGGTTTGTGATAATGTTTGAAAAGCGCACGAAGAAGCAATATTTGAGTTTCTTTAGTAGTCTGACGTTACGAGGAAATGTCCACGGGACCGCGGAGTTATCGAAAGAAAGCGTGTTGTTTATTTTTATGCTCTTATCTAGGATTCCTCGCATTACTACTTAGGAGTGGACGCCTAAGGGTGTTACCACACCAATCTATCGACGTCGATCGATCGATTGGTCTCTCCTTTCCTGGTCCTTATTTCTCTGAAGAAATAAGGACTTCTCTGAGATTGGCCTAGTAGAAACTATGATCTTCTGAGCTATGATCCATCGATTGGTGTGGTAACATACTCCCGCTACGGGTAACACCCAAAGCACGGAATAATAATAAAAAACAAAGTAATGCGAGAAATCCTTGATAAAGATCGTTGAGTTATTTTGGGATGGCTGGATTAATATAAGGTTAATATCGTGAACTTCTGCTTAGGTTTTGTCATTATTATTTGAAAAACGCCCGCCCAGGCTGTATGCTCCAGTAAGCCTTGCCTTACCATATCGGAAGAATTAAAAAAAACGCACAGTGTTGCCATCTTTACAAATATCCTATTAGATCTAGCGGATTGGGACACAAACAGTGGAAATGGGAAAAGTATCGCCCCGTCCGTCCCAATACTAACGGAACTTTTAATTATAACGAATGGGAAACGGAATCATTTTTTATAATAAAAATAAAATTGACACCTGTGGACTGAATTATTACAATTTTTTAAAATTTTTTAAGGGCACTTAACGTAATTTCAAAGTTCTAGTAGGCAACACTGCTACCTAGCGCCATGTTTTTCCACACGTACGTTGTGTAGCAAACGTCACTTTTCGTTTACAATTTCTATAAAATATCGTAAATATTCACAAATTTTAGGTTTCTGTGATCAATTTATTTATAGATGGTAAAATGAATCGAACTGAGGGTTTGGTGCAACGAAGAAACATCGTAAAGGACAGCAATCCCGATGGAGCATTGAAGGAAAACCAGGACGGCGATGATAAGAAAAATGATAAAAATTATGATGACGGAGATTCGAAGGAAACTCGATTGACCCTGATGGAAGAAGTATTACTTTTAGGACTAAAGGATAAAGAAGTACGAGTTTGTTTTCTGTGCAGTAGGTATGTTTTGAAATAGTAAGTGTGTTGTCATGTTTTGTGAATGTTGTGATAATTTCAGGGTTACACATCATTTTGGAATGACTGCATATCTAGCGGTTTGAGAGGATGTATACTAATTGAACTTGGGCTACGAGGCCGCGTTGAGCTGGAAAGAGCTGGCATGCGAAGAAAAGGACTGCTGTCTAGAAAAGTTATTGTTAAATCAGGTAACTATTTCTCCATCGTAAAATGATGGCTATTTCTATTAGGTACCTCGAACCCGTTGTTGTGTTGTCCTCAATTTTATTTTGCTTTTGCTTAAGGGTACAAAAGTGGCAAGTCATTCTATATTAAAACCTAGCATGCCTTTATATACTGAAAAAACAATTTATTTTATTTATTTAACTACTTGCCTAACAGTGTTGTATGTTGCCAAACCAACACAACACTGGTTTACAAGTGGATATTTGACTTTCAATACTTACATCTTTACTCTATATGTATAACATTAATCTTGTTTAAAAAGCAAATGACATTGCCACATTTCAATGGAGCTTTGCCCCACCTACAAAACTATGTGACCATTAAAGCTGTACCTATCATTTTGTTGGGGACTTATTGCAGGTTTCATGTTGCATAATCATAATCTACTCTCGCAACTCCTACAGAAGAATAACAAAAACAATGAATAATTTGCTTCGATTTCTTACTATTTTCTGAATTCTTAATTAAGCTGTTTTTTTTCGAATCGCAACTTGTACAAAACTTTATTTTAAACCAATAATTTTAATAAAAAACGGAGATATTTTTACATTTATTCGTTATCTTGTACAACTTGCGTTTGATGGTGGGGCAGATTCTGGCATTGTCATTTGTTAATTATATGGATGCATAAATACTAATATTTTAATCATGAATACTATTATCTCCCTTTATACCATGTGATCATTCATGCGCTTCAGGGGCTTTCTATCATTATCATGTCACTTAATAGGTAAACCCAAGCTCAAATCAAGTCTTATTTTATAATCAAAAACTACCCTACTCTACTAACATTTTAAGCTGTTCTGTGACTATTGCATTGTTATTTTCACATTATTAGATCTGATTACTTTATTTTCACAATGATGAACAGGTTCGATCAATCAGTTCCTTCAGTGTTACATTCATCATCAGTCTATGTATATTGTCCCACTGCTCGGGCACAGACCTTCCCTTACATTGAGGGAGCTGGGGCCATAATCCACCACGCGGGCCCAGTGCGGATTGGTGGATTTCACATGCCTTAGAATTTTTTACAGTTTTACATTACAACACATAATTAGACGATCATATTTGTTTACAAAATAAGACACTTGATTTGGGCTACGGTATTATAGGTACTTAGCCCTTGTTATAGATTTCACCAGTTTGGTTGATGTATGGCCTCCTCAACCTGAATTAGGAATTGATGTATATTTGTAACATTGTTGTCATTTGTTTCAGACACACCTACTGGTGATGTGTTATTAGATGAAGCATTGAAACATATGAAAGAGACTGACCCACCAGAGTCAGTGCAGAGTTGGATAGAATATCTCAGTGGTTCGTATCCATTTTTAAAATAAATAATGCTGTGTCATAATGATTATGTCAGACATTCGTAGGTTTTTGGAAGTAGTAGGTACCTATGACATTACGGAAAGTGCAGGACATAGATACTTTACGATTGAGAGCCTCTGTATACTTTGGAAATGCTTGGTAAAATCGATTAGCAAGATAGATCGATTAGCAAGATAGTAAAACCTATGGTAGACCATAGGTTTTACTATCTTATTTACTGGCACTAAACTATTCTGACTATTTGAAAGATTTATAATTATTCTAATTTGTACCAATCATTTATTCTAGGCGAAACATGGAATCCTATGAAGCTCAAGTACCAACTGAAGAATGTACGTGAAAGGCTCGCTAAAAATCTGGTTGAAAAAGGAGTCCTGACTACTGAGAAACAGAACTTTTTATTGTTTGATATGACTACACATCCACTAACAGACAATGTTGTTAAATGCCGCTTAGTTAAAAAGGTATGTGGAATTAATATAGCATAATAGACATTTAATTGTGTTCGGTTTGGTATCTGTTAATTTGGTTCTACAACTTTTCCATTTAAGTACTGTAACATACATAGTTTGTTACAAACGGTTTGTTTGTTTTATTCCAAATTTGAGGTTATGTTTTTCTTAACTTTCCTTTTTTTCAACTTTTATGGCCTGGATATCGATTATTCACATTAATTTAGCCTATTTATGTAATTGATACTCAATCGACATGTCGCCTCCCTATTTGTTTTTTTAAATTATATTTTTTCCAATGGCAACTTTTTGATTTACCTGTTGCAAGGTTCACGTTTTTCTTCGCTTTTTTCGAGTGGAACTTGTCAAGTCGCCATCATTATGTGGCAATAAATTTGTTAATTTAAGCCAAATGGGCTATTTTACTTTAAAATAGATTGAAAATCTCAATCTCAAACCCCAATGGAGCGGGCATATCAATAAACTGGAATGAAAGGAAATATGACTAATCGGATTTAAATTGATAAAAAAAGGCAATAAGGTTAGTAGACACGTTTTGTATTTTTATTCGATATTTCGATTTATTTTCCAATTGGAACTCTCTTCTGATAACTTGTGATGTTTTCAGCCTTTTTTTTATATCTAGTTAAATTTTTCAAGACGAGTTCGGATGTCTTATGGATTTCCACGCCACCTTCTGGATGGAACCCTAGACGGAAGACCGCAGATCGCCGTATTTTTCGGTCGGATTGATTCGTCGACACCATTTCGTTGTCTGTTTTGAAAAGGGATGCAAGTCTAGACTTTCCACTACGGGACGTACGTCGCCTCCGTCCTATATGACGTGAGCACCTCGGAGACATCAAGGTCAGCCCGTTCTCATTATTTTCTACAGTTGCTACACAGGAGTCCAATACTCCCCGAGTCACCTTTAGTGACCGAGCCACATGTTTTTGATCGGAGACTTTTTTGGACGTTTAATATCAGTGAATTAGTATTATTAACTAACACCTTTAACCTTTAATATAACTTTAAATTTAATTTATGGATAAGAAATTATTTGTCAAATTTAGCTTTTCTCGATTGTACCAGTAAGTACATTTATGTGTGACATAAATCCGAGCGGTTAGTTTCTAATTAAATCTTAGGTATTTCCTTTATAAAACGCTTCATATAAACGCAGTTTATTGTAACTTTTAAATTTCATAAAATATATGATATTACATTACATCCTGAGTCATGGTTTTACTTTTTTTCTTTTTCTTTGAGAATGTCTGGATTCTCTGGCGCCCGATTTAGTACTAAGGTCAGTGCTATTTACTAATTATATAATTTTCCAAATTTAATTTTCATTTTGCAGCACCGATACCTTAATTTTTTAACTTTTATTTTACTCGGTTCTGGCTATCTCTTAGAGGAAGCTCCAGTAACCCGTTGTATTTTATTTTATGGATGGTAAGACCATACTGGGATTATCCCAAACATAAAATTAATATTACAATTTGCGCCCTCCGTAGGGACTTTGAAATAACTTTTGTTATTAAATCCCTTCCCTTGGATTTATAATTTAACTTGAATTTTTTACAACTTAGCTTGAAACCTTTGTATGACACAGAATGTTTTGTGTATCATTTAATTTACATTGTAACAATAACTTTTAATTTACATTGTAACAATTTATGCCTTTGTATAACTTTGTTAACTATAAGTTTATACTTGTAATAGCTCCTATTTTGAGTTGTTTATTTTTTATAACGCTTCTTTTAGCACGCTTTGTTATTAGTAACGTTCTTTTTGACGTTTACTACTTTATTTTGGATGACGTTCGCTATTTAGTGACGTTCATTTATTTATTATACGACGTTCGTTTATTTTTCGACGTTTGTTATTTTTTCGACGCTCTTTGTTTAAGACGCTCGCTTATTTTGTTGGGACGTTGTTTTCGGCGTTTGCATTTACACGTTGTTTTGCATTTTTGCTCTGCGTTACCTCTCTCGACATTGAATATTTTTGGTGGTGAAATCTTATAGCTTTTACACATACTTTACATTATTAATTTGATATTTAATTGCTTGCTTTAAATATAATTTGAACATTCTTTAATGTTTATAATTTAATATTTACATTTAATTGTAAATTTAATTTTTTATTTGCGTTTTACATATACTCGATTATCAGTATCACGATGCATCGGAGTAATTTGGTAGACCTGTCACTTCCATTGGAGGCACACTCACTTTTGGATGAACCATTGCGGGTTTCTGTTGCTACTTGTACGGATGATAGTCGGCAAGATGGTGTATGCCCGACTTATAATGCAACGATGAATTATTCACAATTTCATGGCACTTCTCTGCAACAACAACCTTCTAAGAATGTTTTGTATAAACGAGCTGATCTTTCTAAATGCAGATTTAAATTTGATGGGAAGACATGTGTACGAGAATTTTTAACACGTTTAACTGAGTATTGTACGGCTCATAATGTGCAGGACGAGCAAGTGTTAGATTCTTTTTCTGAATTAGTAACTGACTCCGCACTTAAGTGGTTTCGTTCGGTACGTCATTCAACCTTTTCATGGGCACAATTGCGTAGCGAGTTACTTAAACGTTTTGATAAACTCAACTTTGATTACCAACTAGAATTTCAAGTGCGCACACGCAAACAAGCGGCTAATGAGTCTTTGTCTGATTATATTATCGACATTGTTGATTTGTCTAATAAGTTAACTGTACCTTTGCACGAACAGACAGTTTTGGAGATAATGAGACATAACATGTTGCCTACATATGCAATACATCTTTTAGGCAGGGATGTTAGATCCATTGATGACTTAGTACATTTGAGTAAAGTAGTGGAAGAGTATGTCGCCACTCAGACTCCTGCTGTTGCTTCTATTCCACAGGGAACACCTGCTGTCGTTAATCGTAGACCAGCTCCTAAAGCTGTTAATGCTGTTCAAACGCAACCGGCTCTGACGTGCCTTAAGTGTAATCAGACCGGTCATTCTTATAAAAACTGTAATTTATATCCAGGGTTGATTTGCTTTAAGTGTAAGCGAGCAAATACTTCCTCTCGTAATTGTCCAACATGTAATCCGACTACGATACCTTTAGATTCTACGGATTCAAAAAACTAGATAACCCCCGGAAAGGCTTAGTATCTCACAAGCCTAGCTCTGAAGTTCAGCGTTCTGAGTTTGAAGAATGGCTTAAGTATATTAAAGTATTCTCCAATGTATGCAATTTCGCACCCGTTCTTTTTACAAAAAACTCTGATTCTCGCCCATATTTACAATTTACTGTTAGAGGCGAATCCTTTTCGGGACTTTTAGATTCCGGCGCGACTAAATGCGTCTTAGGTTCACACATTCATAAAGAATTTACTAAATTAGGTTTCAAATTAAAACCAGGTAAAGAAAAAGCTTGTACTGCTGATGGTAGCACTCAATCAGTTTTGGGTGTGATGAATGTGCCAATCACTTGCGATGGTAACACACATGTTTTACAATTTATGGTCATTCCATCATATAAACCTGAAATTATCTTGGGATTTGATTTCTGGATGCGCTTTGGCTTAGCTAAAGATTTATTTAAAAACATTACTTATCGATCTAGTGATGTTCCTCAAGTTTGCTCTATTACTTCAGTCACTCAACTCTCGGCTGATGATAAGCTAAAATTGGGACAGGTAGTAAATTTGTTTGAAGATATTTCGTATGAGAAAAGAGGTTTAGGTCTCACGAATCTCACTGAACACAAGATTGTTACTGTAGGCGATCCTGTCAAACAGAGATATTGGCCTCTTAGCCCAGCTAAACAAAAAGCTTTGTATGCGGAAGTAGATAATTTATTAGCCGAAAATATTATTCAACATTCCAAATCACCATGGTGCTCTCCTATTTTGGGTGTTGATAAAAAGGATGGTACTACTCGTTTATGTTTAGATTCACGTCGTTTAAATTCCTTAACAGTCAAAGATGCTTATCCTTTACCTTATACCTCACGTATATTGGATAGTCTCCGGGATGCTAAGTTTATAAGTGCGATAGATTTGTCAAAGGCATTTTTGCAAATACCTCTTGAGGAATCTTCACGGCCGAAAACTGCTTTCGTTGTACCCGGAAAGGGTTTATTTGAATTTATTCGAATGCCCTTTGGTCTTACCAATGCACCTGCAGAACTCCAGCGGTTGGTAGATAGACTCTTTGGACCTGAATTTGACGGACAAATTATGGCATATTTAGACGATTTAATAATAATTTCAAAAGATTTTGATTCTCATTTGTTTCTGCTACGACAAGTACATGAAATATTACGATCAGCTGGATTAACGGTCAATCTTAAAAAATGTAAATTTTGTAAAGATCAGTTGCAATATCTTGGATATATAGTAGATGGTGATGGTCTCCACACCGATCCTTCTAAGTTGGAATCCATTAATAATTTTCCTGTTCCGAAAACTGTAAAAGACTTGAGAAGTTTTTTAGGCTTATGTTCATATTACAGACGATTTATTTCAAATTTTGCGGATATAGCTGCACCTCTTTCAAAATTAACTGGAGGAAGCAAAAACTCTAAAAAACCGATTGAATGGAATGAGATAGCTGATCATGCATTCAACGAACTAAAAACAGCATTAGTTTCTTCACCTGTTTTACATTGTTCAGACCCAGAAAAACCTTATTTTCTTCATTGTGACGCCAGTGGTGTTGGCATAGGCAGCGTACTGATGCAGGAAGATGACAATCAGGAACAGCATCCTATTGCGTTTTATTCTCGTTCATTGTCCAAATGCGAGCGAAATTATAGTACGACAGAAAGAGAGCTCTTAGCAGTTTTAGATTCTATAGAACACTTTAGACCTTACATAGAGGGGATGAAATTTACCATCGTTACCGACCACGCCAGCCTTAAGTGGCTACTTGCTTTAAGTAATCCGTCAGGCAGACTGGCAAGATGGGCTGCACGTATCGCTCAGTTCTCATTTGATGTCGTTCATAAGAAAGGTAGTGCTCATACAGTTCCCGACGCTCTGTCACGTATTGAGATTGACACTGTCCACGTTTGTTCTATTGTTCAACCTGATGATTCAATTGACGATCCTTGGTATAAACGAATTTTTATTAATTGTCAAAAGACACCAACACGTTATAAAAACTTTAGAATTGAGAATAATATTTTATATAGATTTTGCAAACCCAAATTTAGTTTACGAGATAGTTTATCATGGAAAATAGTTATACCTAAAGAAGATGTTATAGATACCATTAGAGAAAATCATGATGATATAAATTCAGGACACTTAGGTGTTCATAAAACTTTAAGTAAATTAAAATTACATTATTATTGGCCGAAGATGTTTAATGATGTTCAGTCGTATATTTCTAGGTGTGAGATATGTAAGGCGTATAAGCATTCTAATGCGCCACCTCTTGGTCTTATGACTAATCAAAAACTTGTAAATCGTCCGATGGTTGTGCTTTCGATGGATTTGGTTGGCCCACTGCCAAAGGCTTACTCTGGTCACCGATATATGTTTACAGCAGTAGATGTATTTACGAAGTACTGTTGGCTTTTTCCTATTTGTAATGCCACTACACAGTCTATTACTAAAATTTTACAGAAAGAAATATTTCTTAAATTTGGTTGCCCCAAGGTTATTATATGCGATAATGGAGCACAGTTTACATCTAAGAATTTTAAAGAATTCTTGAAAAGTTATAATATTCATAAAATATTTTACAACACTTTGTATACCCCCCAGAATAATCCTGTGGAGCGGTATCACAAGACTTTGGAAACTTGTATTGCATGTTACGTTCTAGATGATCAACGTAATTGGTCAAAATTTATTAATCACGTTCAACTAGCTTTGAATAGTAGTGTTAACTTGGCTACAGATTTTACCCCAAATTTTCTGATGTTCGGGAGAGAAGTAATCGTAGACTCATCTTTACATCGTTTTGACGATTCGCTTGATCTTTTGGATGAAGTTGAGTTGGGTAGTCGACACGATTATGCTACTTCTTTGCATGACTTGGCAACTATTTTTGAACTGGTTGTTAAATCTCTTTGTAAAGCTTACAAGAGGAACGCCTCTTATTATAATAAACATAGGAAAGCCATTTCCTACGAGCTGGAAGATATTGTGTGGAGAAGAAATTTTGTTCAGTCCAACGCGGCCGAATACTTTTCTGCTAAGTTGGCACCTAAATTTATCAAATGTAAAATTGTAGAAAAAGTTTCTAATAATGTGTACGTATTGAAAGATTTGGATAAAGGTACCGTTAATCGTTTTCACATTAAAGATATTATTAAAGTTTAAAATTAAATTCAATATTTAGTATTTTGGACTTGCATATGGATTGAGTTATCGCGGGGTTGTATGATGAAGAATGTTACTATGTATTATTATTCGTTATTTATTTACTATTTAGATGATGTATGATTAGAGCCCGCTTGAATGGTGATGCATGTAGGGAAAACTTCATATCTATGTGTAAGGCTAAAGCTGCGAATATTTTATTTCATATTTGGTTATTTTCTAAATTTACTCCCAATCTTCTCCTCACACCTCTTTCGATCCAACTCGTATGATCTTAATTATTGTTTGTGCTGTCTTGTTTAGGTTTCATCACCTTTGTTGGAGCCTAACGTTTTAGTTCTGAACCGACCAATTTTGTTTGATTCAGACCTTTAACCTTTTTAAGTATATTTTTGTTGAACATTTTTGTTCTCATTTTTCGTTTAAACATTTTTTTTCAAACATTTTGTTTATGTTTTTGTTTAAACATTTTTGTTTTGTTTTTGTTGGCATATAGCATAGTTTATGTTTTGTTACTTTTGTAGATCCGACCATTCATTTTAGGGTCGTTCACATTTTTTGGTGTAACTTTTTCACACATTTTTAGTTAAAATTTATATATTTACATATATTGTACAGTTCGTGCATGTCCCTAGGATACGACTGTATATTTTGTAATTAGCTCCTCTCGGATGTGACGTTTATACACCCGGATTTTACTTTTTCCCAAGTGACTTTTCACTTGTGGATTTATTTTGGAATTTATTTCCATTTATTTTTCCCCGTCTACGATTCGGCATGTCCGAAGGTTTCCGTCGATCGTAGTACTGTGGTTTTCTTTATAGGAACTCGTGTTTTCCTTATTTTTTATATGTAGTCTGCGTACGGAAAGTCAGTGGAGTTGTGCCGGCCGTAGTTCTATATATTTTTTGAGACCCTTGTTCTCACACATTTTTTACCAGACTGTGTTCGGAAAGTCAGTGGAGTTGTGCCGACCTCAGTTCTGTGTATTTTGGAACCTTTGTTTCCACCTTTTTACCAGACTGTGTTCGGGAAGTCAGTGGAGTTGTGCCGACCTCAGTTCTGTGTATTTTTTTATCTCTGAGTCGTCCCTTGTACGCTCAGGGGTAGTTGTTTGAAGAAAGGAGCCAAAGGGTGGTGTTCTATGGCAGACCCATCAGGCGAAGGGCGGTGTTCTACTGCAGACACGTTGAGTTTATTTATTTGTATTCTAAAATTCTGGAGTGTACCCGAGTAGGTAGTTGTTGGTAACTAACCTATCTCCAGTAACTAGTCACGGACAATCATGGTGGTTTCGAGTGTCTGGTCTTTGTGCCCGACATCTCTAAGGATCGTAGTATTGTATTGATGGAATTTTTTGGAAATATTTATTTATAACAATATTTTTATAGTATTGGATAGTTCGGCGAGTAGGTAGTTGATAGTAACTAACCTATCTCTAGTACATATTTTGAGTGTGTTTCGAGTGAGTAAGTCTTTGTGCTTCTCATCTCCAAGGAATGGTTTAGATGGCTATTTATTATAAATATTTGGTAGATAGTAGTTTTTTCGAAATTTCTTTGAAATTTAATTTTTTTGGCATTTAACTTTAAAAAGGAGTTTTCCTCTTTTTTATTTTTTTAGTGAGGGTGTAATGTAACATACATAGTTTGTTACAAACGGTTTGTTTGTTTTATTCCAAATTTGAGGTTATGTTTTTCTTAACTTTCCTTTTTTTCAACTTTTATGGCCTGGATATCGATTATTCACATTAATTTAGCCTATTTATGTAATTGATACTCAATCGACATGTCGCCTCCCTATTTGTTTTTTTAAATTATATTTTTTCCAATGGCAACTTTTTGATTTACCTGTTGCAAGGTTCACGTTTTTCTTCGCTTTTTTCGAGTGGAACTTGTCAAGTCGCCATCATTATGTGGCAATAAATTTGTTAATTTAAGCCAAATGGGCTATTTTACTTTAAAATAGATTGAAAATCTCAATCTCAAACCCCAATGGAGCGGGCATATCAATAAACTGGAATGAAAGGAAATATGACTAATCGGATTTAAATTGATAAAAAAAGGCAATAAGGTTAGTAGACACGTTTTGTATTTTTATTCGATATTTCGATTTATTTTCCAATTGGAACTCTCTTCTGATAACTTGTGATGTTTTCAGCCTTTTTTTTATATCTAGTTAAATTTTTCAAGACGAGTTCGGATGTCTTATGGATTTCCACGCCACCTTCTGGATGGAACCCTAGACGGAAGACCGCAGATCGCCGTATTTTTCGGTCGGATTGATTCGTCGACACCATTTCGTTGTCTGTTTTGAAAAGGGATGCAAGTCTAGACTTTCCACTACGGGACGTACGTCGCCTCCGTCCTATATGACGTGAGCACCTCGGAGACATCAAGGTCAGCCCGTTCTCATTATTTTCTACAGTTGCTACACAGGAGTCCAATACTCCCCGAGTCACCTTTAGTGACCGAGCCACATGTTTTTGATCGGAGACTTTTTTGGACGTTTAATATCAGTGAATTAGTATTATTAACTAACACCTTTAACCTTTAATATAACTTTAAATTTAATTTATGGATAAGAAATTATTTGTCAAATTTAGCTTTTCTCGATTGTACCAGTAAGTACATTTATGTGTGACATAAATCCGAGCGGTTAGTTTCTAATTAAATCTTAGGTATTTCCTTTATAAAACGCTTCATATAAACGCAGTTTATTGTAACTTTTAAATTTCATAAAATATATGATATTACATTACATCCTGAGTCATGGTTTTACTTTTTTTCTTTTTCTTTGAGAATGTCTGGATTCTCTGGCGCCCGATTTAGTACTAAGGTCAGTGCTATTTACTAATTATATAATTTTCCAAATTTAATTTTCATTTTGCAGCACCGATACCTTAATTTTTTAACTTTTATTTTACTCGGTTCTGGCTATCTCTTAGAGGAAGCTCCAGTAACCCGTTGTATTTTATTTTATGGATGGTAAGACCATACTGGGATTATCCCAAACATAAAATTAATATGACAGTACCACAATAAAATTCACCAATTACATAACATTGATTATTACTTTTCAGAATTAAATTTATTTGAAAAATCGTAGGAAAAAGTTATTCAGTTACCTTTTGGGCTTAGTATGCCGTTTATGTTATCCTGATAAAAATGTTAATGTTATTTATTTGAAGGAAACATGGCATTCTTTACATTCAACTTTATTAAAAATTTTGTAATGTGAACTGCTTTGTTTGCGAACTGACTGTATAACATACAGGATGCTTTGAGTAGATAGTGGTGTTGACACAATCATTTTATCATTGTTTCATTATTAATATATTTTGGACACATTGTTTTCGATCTACTAGGCTTCTCTGTATATTGGGCTCAGATAGGCACATTATATACAGGGTGTAACAATACCCATATTTTTAGAAATAAGAAACTGTTTTTTATACAAATTGTTACAAATAGAATGTGGTTAATACATAATGTATAAGTAAGGTGCAGATTATGTAATAACACCCAGACTTGCAAAAAGACTTATGCGGATAAAGTACCTTACGCTCAGGAATTATAGAACTGTTGTACCTGGCTGCCTAGTTGGTAGCAAGGGCGTCGCCAAGGGGGGGGGGGGGGGCAGGTAGGGGCAGCTGCCCCCCCCCCCCCCCCCCCCCCCCCTAGAGATTAGAAAAAATATCCAGCCCAATGCAAAGTCCTTAGTCAGGTACTGGAAAGCGATGAGGCGAGAGCGAGCGGGGAGAGGAGAGTGCTCCTGTCTCTCCTATTCCGTCCACGCGGCCGCGTCGTCGCCTGCTCTCACACACAGCTGTAATTTATATCGGCTTGCCCCCCTCTGGGCCATCGGCTGGCGACGCCCTTGGTTGGTAGTGTACCTGCCTTGCACAGTGGTTCTGGGTTCAATTCCTGGTCTGGAAAGTCAGTTTGTGTATAAACAATTGCTCTGAGTATAATTTGTGAGTTTGGGGTCATTACATTATAGTGATGTCATGTCTCTTGTGTTATTTCAGGTCCAAGAGGCAGCATTACGCCGATCCATTACGGACGTGGCGCACGCCGACAAGAGGTCACTGGCGCTGCTGATGCTGGCGCACTCCGCGGACGTGCTCGAGAACGCGTTCGCGCCGCTCTCCGACGAGGACTACGAGCTGGCCACGCGGCGCGTGCGCGCACTTCTCGATCTAGACTTCGAGGCAGAGGCGATGCGGCCTGACGCGTGCGAGATCATGTGGGCCGTGTTCGCAGCGTTCACCAAATAGCGGTAACTTATTCTATTCTTTTCGCCATCTGACAGAAAATGATTTATAAAATATTGGACACAAAATCAATTGAGTGATATAATTTTAAATAGAAACAGTACCCGTAGTGAGTTTTTGCGTTTTTACGAACACATTTAATTTACTATCGCGTATGCGTCATAATGAAGTTTGTATGGAAAGTTTAAGCTTTTCTTATCGCCCGCCAGGGGCAGCCTTCAACTTTCCATATAAAGACGTGACACATACTCGGTAGTAGAGTAAATGTGCTTCAAAAAGCTCACACTATATGTACGGTGGAACACAGAGAAAGGTGTACAGGAGAGTTTTTAAGGTTGAGATTATCTCAATAACTACTAGATATATTGCAAAAATTCTTTCACTGTGTGATAGATAAAAGTCAAAACTATGTAACTGTAAAAGAATTATTAAATTCGGTCGAGTAGTTTTTGAGAAAATCACAACCTTATTGAGGCCCCCTGTATACTTATCTCTGTCGTCGACTGTACAAAGAATTTTGAGATTACAGAACCATTGTACTTCTAGCATATACTCCATAATGAATCATGAGCTGAGAATTTTGGTTATTGAATACCAGTATTATTACATGCCATGTAATTGTCTTATTTTGTAAACAAATATTATATATACCTGTTGTGGTGTAACACTGAAGGAACTAATTGAAAGAATCTGTTCATCATTGTGAAAATTCGGTGTCCGATCTAATAATGTACAAGTAATTATGCAATAATCATAGTAATGCCCAAAATTTTTGTTTACAAAATAAGACACTTGCTGTATACCTACCGCATTCCAGTTTGTGATGTAGATGTTCTGACATGATATATTTCCTTGGATTTAAAGCATTGAAGTCCTAGAAGGTCTAACATTAGACCATTTGTTTGGTTTGCAAATGCAAAAGGTACAATCGGTTTATGTATACATAGTTGAATCGAAGATTAAAATAATGAGCACGTTTATGATATCCACTGTGTATTATTCCTTAATTGCTCCATTGGTGACACTAGTTGAAATTATTTTTGGAAATGACTTCCTTTGCAAGAAACCATTTCTAGTTCGTTAAAATGCAAAATCTTAGTTTCGGAGCCTTCCTTTATTTATAATCCTGATAGAGGGATACCCTTTATATTTAATTCTGTATTGTCTTTCATCCGTCAGTTCCATCTATATTTTGAATTTTTGAATAAAATTACACATACAATGAATAAATAAATACAAGTATTTATTTTGTTTGAAATATGTATATATATTTTTATTATGAATTTATAACGTTATAGGGTACCGTTTGTTTGTGTCTTAACTGTATTTAGATGAGTTTTAGTAAATACTACTTTTAATTTTGTATTACATAGTATTTAACATAAATACTTACTATGTAATACAAAAATAAGTTAACAAAAATTTTATAACTAATTTTATTTTATGTACCTAGTAAATATAGTATTGTAAAAATAAATATGATAAATCCCCGTGACGAAAAAGTAATGTACACGGAAGCGAGATTTTAGGGTTTTAATTCAAAATTTAACTTGATAATTTTTTTGAGTTTGTTATTTAAATTAAGGTATTCATTTCATTTAATAAGACCTTACCAACACATTGATATTGATTTGTGAAGGTTTACAATGAAATTAGTTTTCGTTAACTGAATTAGGATTAAGGTCATTTTAAGGATATAGAATAGACTATTGAATTTTTTCAATAATATGACTGCAGGATAGTGTCGAACGAAACAAATATGATACGAATTTGATTTATTCTACAGCTTATATTGATTTCTACGTCGTATCTTTAGTATTCAGAGTAACTGTTATCGGTCGTTCTGCATTATGCTATAATTGTATGAAATTCTTATATTTTGACGTAACCTCTATCGGTGCGCTCTGTAACATTCTAGTATTGTTACAATCAAATGAGGATTGGGTTATAGGTGGTTATAGTCATATGACAGTGACTTTTCGCTGTTTACAACAGTGATACTTCATTTTGTTGTCATTCACGAAGGGAAAGACACATGGGAAAACATATAATTACCGTCTAGGTACATCGCATGACACCGTTTCGGAATCTGTAGCACCTGTTTAGGACGAATTATGTCACAACACGAGTCTAAGTACCTATAAATCGCGTTGAAATTGTCCTTAGTCTGTCGACCGACAGTTCAGTCTTTGGTTTATTGATAGCATGCGATTCGTGCGCAAACAGCCTAGTGTTGCTTGGTTATTATTTTATTTAACTACAGGCTTCTGTTATTTTATCTTTTATAAGGTTTATTAGTCCCTAATTAAAACCATGCCACATCAAAAATAGAAATAAATTGAGGATAATGAGAAGTGTATAAAATTAAGATAAATTATGTATGATACACATAGTATTAAATTACTCAAAATATATTCCTTAGTAAATTACATTTTGTTATTATTATGATCTCATTGATGCGTAAAAAACAAGTAATTGACTTGAAATTATAATTTGTCTCTGACATGAAGCTATCTAATCTACTAAGTTTGAAATTTAGTGATATTAGGTTTGATAACCTACAATCATGAAAACAGCTTGTTCATTGATAAATATGTATCTGTGTAATGTACAACAATAATGTATTAATTTTGTAGGTGTATATAATTTCGTATGGTATTGGTATTAAACCTATGGTATTAGAAAACGAAAGGGAAGGGGGATGTTGGCACATACAAAAACGGAATTTCTTCATTTATTTTATTAAAAACTTGCACACTTCACACAGTGAATAAGTCTTATACCTCTTCATAACACTAATTTCAATAACAATAACTTGGTTCACATTGCATAATACATACTTGTGCATTTAATTAATTTAGTAAGTATATTGTCCAATAGTAAATAAAACAAAAATGAAATAAACCATACTACAATAATATTATCTA
Source organism: Tachystola acroxantha (assembly GCA_963506565.1). Lineage (NCBI taxonomy): Eukaryota > Metazoa > Arthropoda > Insecta > Lepidoptera > Oecophoridae > Tachystola > Tachystola acroxantha. The sequence goes on from OY735872.1 coordinate 8,707,935, forward strand.
AGTACATGAAAGTAATTGGCGTTATTTTTTATAGGTACATCATGCATTGATTCTAGCTAATTACTATAAATCAATCATTCACTTGTTAGGCAAGTCTCTAAATGCTCAGTCTGTAGTGTTACTATCGCGACGATACCAATTCAAATACAATAATTTCACTTGTTGACCTCGAGATCATTAATTGTGCTATCAATCAATGTTTAAGGCAGTTGCACTCATCCTGAAATAAATGATTATCGCAACATAAGTTTGAGTTGGAACCGGATCGAAATTGGAATTGTTTCCATATATTGAATAGGTATATATTATATTGGTAACTTGTTAATTTTACAGTACAGTCGACGGCAAATGAACCTAAACCAAACCATTGCAATCTTTTCCGTATTACCACCACGTAGAGTGCCCGTGTGTTACAAGTGACGTGCGGTTGGCTATACCAATATCGACCAGGTTTCAATGTGCATCGCGCTGAATTTGCATTACGCATTAATTACACAATACATATGTGGACATGTGGACTTCCATCCAACAGATTTCGTAGTAACTTTAAGACATTTGTTGTTTGCTAAATAAGTAGGTACATAATAATAGTTTAATTTACAGGAATACGAGTTTAAATAGGTACAGTCGAAGACAGAGATAAGTATACAGGGGGCCTCAATAAGGTTGAGATTTTCGCAAAAACTACTGGACCGAATTTAATAATTATTTTACAGTACATAGTTTTAACTTTTATCTATCTAACAGTGAAATAATTTTTGCACTAGGTCAAGTAGTTTTTGAGATAACCTCAACCTTAAAAACTCTCCTGTGCACCTTTCTCTGTGTTCCACCGTACACATCATGAGAACACGCCAACTTTCCAAATGTTTCATACAATGTTGGTTATTTTTCTCACAGCCCAAATATTTTTACATGTAGGTAGACTAAACGTTTTCTGCTGACGAAATAGAGCTGAGAACTGTAGGCAGCATTAGGTAAATAACATACACAGCTCTCACTGCACTCAACCTCTACATAAAGGTAGACGCTGAGAAGTAAAGCAGCAGAAATAATGAATTCCTTTTATATTAATACTAATACTATCATTTTAAGCGTATTTTAGTAGAATAACTAAAATCAATACTAGGTATATCTTCTGTACACATTCATTATCTAACTAGGAATATCTAATAATAAATATGTAGATTAATTAAATATTAATAAGGTGTTCATCAAGTCCAACATTAAAACTGGCACTGTATTCAGTTTGAAAAATGTTAAAGAAGCACATTATACTTGCACAAATCGCACATTGGTTGAATTTTATTCAATAATTGTGCTAACACGAGTAGTTTATAAACACTTCATCCTGTCGTACAATCCCAAAACATGACGCATAGGGACTGATTAATTATCTATTATATTCTACTATACACTGATTAATAATTCGAAAATTTAACTATAACACACACCAGGACATTCATTTACGTCACTACACCACATTACACGCACACACATCCACGCAAACTTGTGGAATAATTAACCTTATGTACTAGATAAGTTGGTGAGGTGAGTGAGATCGTGCGAAGCTATCAAATTAATCATAATGATGCAACAGCTATCTGCTTCCGCGGCTGTAAAAGTTTTGTGTTTTTCACATCTGCTTATGCTGCTATTTCCGCTTTATAATGGAATATTATCGAATTTCCAAGTTTCGCGAGATTATCGCGATAATCTCGCGAAACTTGGAAATCGCACTCTAATTTGCGAATCGCATGATGTTGCTGAGTGAGGCGCGCGGGTAGGGTTGTAGGATCTTAGATTTGTGTGAAAATTGTGGTTTTCTTCTTCTGTAGTGTATGCATTATTTGTGCATTTACTAAACGGAAGATGAATTTGTTTATTTATAGAAAATCACATAACCCGTTCTCGTAAATTTTCTAATTTTAGCATCGACATTCGTTTCCTCTCCTGTTATGTATGACACTTCTGTTGCACCACTACTACTCATATGGTTGTGTTGTGGGGTCGGTGGGCCGGCGATCGTTGTCACCAAGCTTCCGTGTAGCGGATGTCATACTCTTGGAGATGTGGCAGCCTCTGGCGCAAACTCTCGAATGCTTCCGCAGACAGTTTGGTGCTGTTTAAGTTTAACCGCTTAAGGCTGGATAGACCTGAAATGTTCGTGAAATAAGAAATTAATGAAGCAGGTAGAACGTGACAAAATAATTAACATGCTTCTCAGCCACATTTATTAGCTGACTGCCGACAAGTAAATTAATATTTTTTGCAGTATTATTTTCAAAAATTACCTGACAAGGCCTCGATTCCTTTATCGGATACTGGTGTCTCGCAAAGGTTCAGAACTTGTAAACGCGGCAGGTGTTCGGCGATCAGCTGGACTCCACTGTCACCAAACTTCGTGGCCCACAAGTTCAAGTAGCGGAGCGATGGCAGCTTTATGAGAAAAATAAAAATATTCCAATAAATAATCAAAATATGTCATATACCTGAATATGATTACATCCACAGTATGAAGGAAAATTTGATATGAATATCAAAGATACAGTGACGCCAAAATTACAACATTAGAAAACACTTACAATACTTACTCGTAGCATTTAACCAATCTCATAATATAAAATATTTTCTTCCAAATTCCATAGATTAAAGTAACTATAGCAAATGTGTGATTCCGCGTGAATATGAAATAACTGAAACCAAATTGTAAGAGTAAAATACACGTACTGCAGACTAAAGAAGATTATACCTTTATAAGATGGTGAGCGCAAGCGCTGGTGACACTGGTGAATGCGAGCGAGAGGCACTCGAGGTTGCCCAGAGCTCCCGCTTCTAACAAAGCAGCGACATCGGCGTCTGTCGCGCGCACTGGCAATGCCAACCGCCTTGGACCACCTTCTGCTTGCTGGATTTATTAAGCATTGATGAGATTATTGATGTTTAGTACTCATAAGGATCTTTGGACATACTTAAGTATGTAAGAGTAGGAAACATAAATATAAATTACCAATCTTTGCAGGTTCTGTTGTCTTTCGCACAGATCCTTGTAATATTTCTGTCCTAGAGTGGTGCCTTGCAGAGCTGCGATTATTTCCAGTTGCGTTTGTTCACCGCTCGCTACTTCCCATTCTAGCATCAGACATAGAGCTTCTAAGGCAGCAGGCTGTAAGAATGGAAACATTATTTATTACTTATTTGTTGAAAGTAGTTTTGAATTGATTGCTTTATGTACGTCATATAATGGTATACGTCATATTGAAATATGAAAATACCTAAGGAAAATACTTACGTGTTCTGTTAATGCGACTAAAAGAAAGTCTGGCAGTTGTTTGCTCATGCTTTGAAGAAAGCTCTTTCTTTTGCAGCAGCAGTTTAATAAACTTCCAAGCTGAAACGAAGTTAAGTAAATTAAATTTTAGGTGTTGAGCTGTTCAAGTTTCGTACGCTCCTCTGTTCATTTCTATCAATTGTATTGTCAGGAATTAACAACCACATACCATATCGCCCCAAATTTGGCATAGTTGTTGGTGTGGCAGTGCTAACAAGGGGTCTGATGGTGCGGCCGCTCTCAGCCAGGATGGCGGGCAGAGGCGAGCGGCGCGCGCCGGCGCTACGCACGCGTGCGCTGCGCACCGGGCGTCGCGCGTCAGCGCCCGGAGCACGCCGCCCAGCCGCGCGGCCACTTGAGGGCACGACATCGCGCCCGTGCACAGCGGCACCGGCTGCACCACACCGCCTACTACCACTAGCCAGTCTTCGTATTCACACCTGGAATTATCGTAATTGAGCTTTGAATATATGTAATTAGTAGAATTTTTTTTATTAAGTATTAGGTAATATCCTTCTGTAAAACGATGCGGAAGAAATAACAAAATTTTACGCTAATATTTGTAACTTTAAAACTCTGTCTTTCAGCAAGTTTATATCTGATTAGATAGGTATTAAAGTAGTCGGCCGAATCCGCTACGTCCAATTGGTTCCCTTGGTTGGATCCATGAATAGATCTAAAACGAATAGTCTATTTGGATGGCTAGCTGACTAGCGCAACTGTTTAATCAATCTTTCATCATCGTTGGTGGGCTGTAGGCGGAGATCACTCGAGAGTATTATTTCTTGCAAGAAGTCTTACATGTGCTCCAGTATGTTGGCAAAGCAAAGTACTTCGTCCTCGCGGTCGTCGCAGACGTGTGGCGTAGCCGAGTCCCGGTAGAAGTCGTCTAGCGCGGCGAGCGCGACCGCAGCGAGATTGGGCGCGGCGCGCGGGTGCGGGCACGCGGCGCGCGCGCCGTGCGTCACCTCCACGAAGCGACGCACCAGCGCTGCGCCGGAGTTGTGCGCGCTCAGCGCACTGCACATACGGAAATAAGTTTGACAACTTGTTGTACAGTCTATCACAGAGAAATTTATACAGGAGAGTGTTTAAGGTTGAGATTATCTCAAAACCACTTAACGTATTGCATGAATTCTTTCACTGTGTGATAAAAGTTACAACTATTTACCTAACTGTAAAAGAATTATTAAATTCGGTCCAGTAGTATTTGAGTAAATCTCAACCTTATTGAGATCCTCTGTATTCGACTGTCGTACGTACGTACGTACGACTAACGTACTTACTTGTATCTGTTTTCGACTGTGCATACTTAGTAAACAGCGAAATTGAAATGCTTTAAAAGTAGCAAAGCACTTCGCAGTTGCACTTAATCGAATTTAGCTTGAAAATCATTCATGTTTTGCGAAATACTTGTAATATTAAAGACGATGTATACGCTTTGAAAGAACCTAATCTATAATAGGCTAATTTTTAATTGAAGCGCCGTTAGACTCATCCTGGTTGCAGAAAATAAGAAATTAGATAAATAAGATAATAGATATTCATTGTAGTACCTATATCTAAGATTAGTATTAGAACGATAGATTATACACGCAAATTAGCCTCCCTTGGACGCTGTCTCACTCCCATTTTCCAGTAAAATGCCTACCTATTATCGTATTAAGGCAGTACTTAGCAGTAAAGTGATTTATTGACGTCAGACTGCTGAACTCTACATTTAATTAAGTAGCCTGCAGAGCAATGACTCGATATTCGGTGATGACGCCATTAATAATCTGTATTGTAACCAAATGAGGGCATGCTATGATGCTAATGCGATATGCAGTGTCGGCTATACCAACAATTTCATAATGTTCGGACGACCCAAATGTATACAAACGATCCTATTAGTGGATGCGTATGGCGCAGGCATGTGTCCTTCATATCTTGAAACTTGATCGATTTGTCGCTCTTTGTTGTGTTATCTGAGTGTTCTGTTCCCATTATTTTTAAATCGCTGGTAATTAATTAAACATTAACCCAATACAAACGACTTTGTTGGATTGCTTGCATATGACTATAAATAAACTTTGTCAATTGAAAGCACATGGGCGTGACATATGTTAGCATCACCTCTAACTAGATAACCTATATAACACCCGGTATCGCATCATCCCCTAGATAACCTGTGAAACACCCTGTATTGTATACGACTCCTATTTCGATGGGCCTCGGGAATTTCGTCTCATACGCATGACGTCACATTGCCGGCCCGGCCTTCGGTGCGATTGGTTGTCCCATTTGTAAAAGTCCTTTAATTATTGAATATTAATGGAAGCTGTTCTCGTTTAAATTATGTATTATAATCAATATGAAATTATAAGTAATTTAAAGGAAGAAACTGTGTTTTAGTCAACAATTCAGAACCGGGATCGTCGAGAATTTCTTCAAATCTCTCGCCACGCCCAAACGAAAGTGTAAGTACTATGTTTTATTTCATTAAAATGTGCAACAACAAAAAGAGAATATGCAAATTAAGTGTTTTTTTTCTTCTTATTCTGACTAATGTATACTTGGTATTTTATAAGTATAATTAGATTTGAGGAGACGCTAGATTGCGTCATTGGATCTCTTTTTGGAGGGGAATTCCCTTGCTGGTACGGTGAACCACTCGAATGAACGACCTAGAAGTCTACTAGAGGTGGACGATGATAGTACTTTATTGTTATATAAAAAAAATCCATTATTTCCTTCGTGTACTTATTGGTCTATTGAACGACTCACACAGTCAATCGATGTTGATAGATTTTCACAGTTGGGAGTTGTACAAAAAAAAAATGTTTCAGGCATTTCAGGACTTAGAAGTTAGAAATAGAGGCAATGTGTCCACGCTTGTAACATATTAGAGAGTATGTTGACAAAATGTTCCCACAATAAAGCTTGGAATATTTATCCCTTCTTCAACCCACTTACATAATATATAGTGTAATATCAAATGTTGATTCTTACCCGACTACCGGAAGAAGAAGAGTAATGTTTTATTACTACGTCTGCTCTAAGCGAGACAACATTCTATCCTTATCAATGTATAGGTATGTCACCATGTGTTAGCACTCGAGTTCTCGAGTCCAGTCTCGTTGGGGGGCGCCAAATGTTAGCAGCGAAAGAATATAGACACTTATGCTGTTTTTTAGCCATGAACGTGATTTAAAGTTAATCCACCGTTTATGCATTCGGTTACTGTATAACTTGACGGTTTTTTTTCAAAGCATGAAAGGGACAAGAATATGGTTTAAGCGAAGTGAGCTTTATGGCTAACATCATTAATGATAAATTAGTGTTGTTACGATAGGTAATCGAGCTGAATACTCAATAGTAACGATTTTGCAATCCTAATTATAAAACAGAATAAACGATGTTTTAGAATACGCATTCCAGTACTTACTTTAAACTTTATCGACATGAAATGATCCGCGGAACTGCGAAATATCATTCGTGTTTAGATGGAGACTCCTCCTTAATAATCGGCATGGTTTAGCTCACTCCTAACCTGAGCCATATACTTAATACTTATACATAAATTTGATGAAATAGCAGTGTTGCTCGAACTTTGATATTGTCTCATGAGAGGGAAAATCAAGTTGATCGGAGTGACATTTGATCGTCGGTGTCTTTAGGCACGGTACTCCTATTGGTAATCGGATAACCTAATAACTAAGTTTGAGTTTTGTAATTGGAACTTCATTCAATTGCTTGATGGATACCACAACATTCATATCTTGTTTATTTATTTTTATGGATATACTGATTCGATGTATGCCATGATGATGATGATGAATGTTCGGTCATGACTATGATACTTACCCAGCTAGCAAAATTGTGATAAAATAAAATATTTTAACATTAAAGAGTGATAAACAAACAATACAAAAGTGACCGTTGTGGCCGCTGGTCGCATATATGCAATTCTTAACAGTTAACACTATTTAGCTGCATAAGGATATATGAATTGAATTGAAATAATATTGGATACTTACATTCTAGCTACAAATTCACTTAGTCCCCATATAGCGAAAATGATGTAATAAAATGTCATATAAACGTTTACTCGAACGTTTGTACAACATAAATAACGCAGCTGTAAAACGGTAAACATAACAGCGATTACATAGCAGTTTTATTCTATAGCCGCTTTCCACAATACCTATATAATGCAAACTTATACTATTCTGGCGTCCACATCACTGCAATATCCCTGGTGTTACACCAGACACGAATATAGCTACATTGTAATATAGTGCACCTCATCACAACTATTATAATGTGTCAAATCTGCCATAAAGAGACTTTCGATAACTCTGTGTTATACAAATTATAGTGGACTCTATAGTTAGCTACTTAAATGATGGAACATTGCTAATCTCCTTTTCGATAGATGTAACAGACGATATAGATTTGCGCAGGGAAAATGGTGCAGGCTATGGTGTTGACTGACTTTGAGACGGTAGGGTCCCTAAATGTAAGGGGTGTAGGTAAAGTTAGATCAAGATTGAATAATTTATGAGGATGTTATTATAATATATATAAAAATAGCGGTCCTAAGTACAATATTGATAGTGAGACGCGATCGCTCGCTACATGTAGCGCTTGGTATATATATTAGCACACTCTATTATACTTCCATCCATACGGAGCATGGAATATAAATAAAGAATGCACATAGTATTTGACAAGTATTGAAAATTAAACGTTTTTCATTATTTTAAAATTATAACTATAGTGGGCCATTACTACAAATTATTATATATAAACGAATATCACTCACTTATATTATTGCAGTCGGCAATTATACCGAATTTTTCATTATTAAGTATTACAAAATAGACACAAATTAATGATCAACTGTGAATACAAATTCTCATACAGTGATTACAAGTTTCAGATGGACAAATGATGACGCTGTTCGGATTGGACCAGGTAATGATATGATTAATTTCATTCGTGCGATGAAGAACACCACAACGTTACTTTACTCCACGAATACCTACAAGCTACGCAATGGAAGCATTTCGACTGAATATTGATTTGATTGGTTTCTACAATTCCCCGTAAGTTGAGTCTAATGATCTACGACGAGATTACAAACTGGGAGTTACTAATGTGATAGTAGTACCTATGACGAGATTTCTAGCAGAGTCAACTATGATAATGATTACTTTGATGAATCTTCCATGACGACGATCATGACAAAATCTGATATTTCTTACCGTAATTCTTCGTGAGACATGATTATAAGCAAGAAGCTACTAGTGTGATAGTAATGTTACGAGATTACCAACAGAATCTTAGATGATGATGATTTCGGCGAATTCGGAATATATGCTTGACCCAATTCTTCGTGAGTTATGGATCTACCACGTGAATTTAAGCGATAAGTTACTAATGTGATAGTAATGTGACGACCATGATCTTTAGATAATGATGACCTTGACGGGATCTGATGGATGAGTTCCCTAATTCTGTTGAGATCTACGATGATGTTGTAAACAGGAAGCTACTAAAGTGACAGGTAGTAGTTTTGACGAGAGGATTTGAACTGATTTATGATCGATGAGCAAGAGCAAGAAAAACTTAACATTATGGAAGCGACTAGGGTTAGAGAGACAGGCACGAACGATGAGCACGAGCAGCGCTGGTTTGATTTCGGAGCAATGCACCCAGTATTGTAGATATGGAGCACGTCTACATGATGCAGTGACCTGAGCGGTGCGCAAGAGCGACGCTAGCTGAGTTCATCATATATGAAATGATGTAGACAGCGGGGAGCATGAGCAACGCTTACTTGAGTACGTGACCCGAACGGTGAGCATGAGCGACGTCCGAGGAATTATAATATTGGTACATCAAATGAGACGTAGACGGGGAGCACGAGCAACGACTACGTGATGTACGTGACCCGAACGATGAGCACGAGCGACGTCCGAGGAATTATAATATTGGTACATCAAATGAGACGTAGACGGGGAGCACGAGCAACGACTACGTGATGTACGTGACCCGAACGATGAGCACGAGCGACGTCCGAGGAATTATAATATTGGTACATCAAATGAGACGTAGACGGGGAGCACGAGCAACGACTACGTGATGTACGTGACCCGAACGATGAGCACGAGCGACGTCCGAGGAATTATAATATTGGTACATCAAATGAGACGTAGACGGGGAGCACGAGCAACGACTACGTGATGTACGTGACCCGAACGATGAGCATGAGCGACGTCCGAGGAATTATAATATTGGTACATCAAATGAGACGTAGACGGGGAGCACGAGCAACGACTACGTGATGTACATGATCCGAACGATGAGCATGAGCGACGTCCGAGGAATTATAATATTGGTACATCAAATGAGACGTAGACGGGGAGCACGAGCAACGACTACGTGATGTACATGATCCGAGCGGTGAGCATGAGCGACGCTCGAAGGCCATGGCGTGTACCCCGAGTATCATAGACGAAGAGCATGAGCAACGGCTATGACACCGGCAGCTTAGGGATCTTCGCAGCTTGAACATGGAGCGTGAGCAATGACTGCGCTGCGGAGACCCAGGAGAGCTGAATGACGTATAAATACGTGGTACACGAAGTCCCTTAGACGAGGAGCTTGAGCACGGCTAAGGGATAGGCAAATTCTTGATGACTGTGACATGATATCCCCAACCCCTACTCATCATATCATTACCCCTTTTCATGGCTTTACTCTAAATATGTTATGTTATGTAACTCCGAAACCAAATATGAAAAAAAGGTGTCGGACGTGTTTCGATTCGAATCAATAATACAATTTATTGCCATGAAATTTATGAAGTTATAATTATTATTATAAATAAAAGATGAAGCCAAATCAAATCTAGTGAGAGCAACTAAATGCAACACTTAATTTATTATGTACTTAGCACCAAATATTGTGTGTTGCAACTGCCTACATAAGTATGTTGAAAGTATTGCAACATGGTTCGTATTCGTCATTCGAATTATGAATTCCTGAATAAAGAATGAATTGTTCCTTGAACAATATAATGAGAAAGTACTTACACGACTCCACCTATCTATCCAAAAACCTGCCTACATGTATACCAAATATTCCAATCCATATCATATTTTAGTATTATACCCGTGACGACCGACTGACGAGTGTTATGACCCTTAATACGCTGGAGCAGCACACTGCAAGAACGATTATGGATGAACGACGAATTTCAAGATACAAGACATGGTTTGAACAATAGACGAACAAGCTAAGTTAGAATAACTAATTGGTCTAACGTAAACCATCACACCCAAACGTGATATCGTTTAAAATCCAGCAAAGATATTTTTGTAACTGAAAATAGAATGCTCATGCAACTTTATCATTGATAATTTTATCAAGTCACTTTGCCGAATTATATAAATGTCATTTACTAAGTTTTTAGCTTTGGGATTTAAGCTTAATGTGATAAATAATATATTACATTAAAATACCGATGAAATAACTCCTCATATATATAACGCCTAATAACACTGTCGACATATCTTTTCTTCTAGTTTGATGTATGAGAAAATAACAAAAATAGAAAAGAAATTGGGTTTCTTATCTTTGACAACTCATGGATATTAAGAATGGGAATTGTAGTAATATCTTGTTGGTAATTACTAATTCAGTTGGTCGTAATATAATGGAGTCCTGCACATATTTTATTGATGAATCAAATTGTATTAATTATTATTGTATTGCGCATTGTACAATGTTTATATTTTATCTAAGTAATTCAGATGCTCCAAACCGCCTGTCTGTTTAAGTGTATAAAATTCGTAATTAATGCCAATTGCTGAAATGACGAACCGTTTGTTTGGTTGTAAATGTGAAATATACTATTAAGTATTATAAAATCGATCAGTCTCCTCCCAATGCTTATCATTTGTAATTGTGAGGGCACTCTATGGAGTGATTACAATCCTGCAGTTATATGAATACAAAAGATGAAGTTGACCCTTTGGAACTTATATGTTGCACTTGTAGATGACCAACTATTTGTAGAATATTAATTAGTTCAATATATAATTCGTATAAGAACTTGTTGGAAAGAAAGACTTAATTAATTTATTATTATATAACTGTGCTCCTATTATTGGTCAATAATGTTATATATAATGTTATAAAAAGGATAACTTACATAATACAATACAAATACGTGTGCACCATTATTATTAACAAATTACTGTATTGAAAGTGAAAATTAATTTACTTAGCTACATTTCTTACAAAAAGAAATTGAGATACTTATATATTTAAAACTCTCTTATCCGTAATAGTGATGTTGTTAATCGACTTAGTTTTTGTACATATCATTGTGCACTTTGTTATTTGTATCGAATGAAATTAATGGATTTATGAACAGATGTGAATTGTATAGCATTAAATCACAACTGCATTATAATGTAGGTACGAGGACGTACCAAATGTCCGATGGCCGAGCTGTTAGCATCACCTCTAACTAGATAACCTATATAACACCCGGTATCGCATCATCCCCTAGATAACCTGTGAAACACCCTGTATTGTATACGACTCCTATTTCGATGGGCCTCGGGAATTTCGTCTCATACGCATGACGTCACATTGCCGGCCCGGCCTTCGGTGCGATTGGTTGTCCCATTTGTAAAAGTCCTTTAATTATTGAATATTAATGGAAGCTGTTCTCGTTTAAATTATGTATTATAATCAATATGAAATTATAAGTAATTTAAAGGAAGAAACTGTGTTTTAGTCAACACATACGGGTACGATTTGTGCCGGTAAATATAATATTGGATTGGTTTCGTAATCGTTGAACAATGCTGCGGAATGTACTTGAAAATCTCTAATGGGGCTAGCCATAAACTTGATTTCAAGTTAGTCCACGGTTTAAGCCTTCGACCCCTTTCTAATTTAAAGTTTTTTAACGAAGTGTAAATGGGACAAAAACACGATTTAAAAGAACTGGAGGCACATATAAATTCACCTGATCGACATTAATTTTAATTAATTGGCTTACCTGATATAATCTTTGACTAGTCGTCTTGCATTGGGTGCTCTGGCGAAATCCACGTTTCTAGTGAGGACCCGTCTGACGGGCGGCGCGAGTGCGGGCAGGGGTGCTGCGCGCGGCCGCCGCCGGCACAGCCGCGCCAGCAACGCGCAAAGCTCGCCGCTCGCACAACGCTCAGCCAGCAGTGGCGCCGATACGTTCGTCGCGTTCTCGGCCCATTCTTCCCAGTCTGGACTCTCTTTTGACTGAACAAACGAACCCGATTTAGCAAAATGTATACTTAATAATATAACTAATAAATAATTGCTACCTGCTAACTCCGATTACGCCGAGATAATCTGGGTGTTGGCACAGAATATATAATAGTACAAGTAGTGTTGGTGACCAAGGATTTCCAAGATGTTATCAATCACCATCTCCGGCTCAATACAAAACAAGGCGTTGTAGTTTTTAATTGACTTCATAATGGAGCGGGAGATAAAACCAGACTGGGTAACATACCTTACACACAGATTACGAATACGATTGAACTTCGCGGTCAGTACTCTGATCCCTTGTTAAATCGCAACTTACATTTATTTGATTTAGAACTTAATCCGTGATTGGCTCAATTCAGTCTAACATCGAACTGTATATAACGCAATTGTTTATTTGTAATAGGGCGCCAAAGTATGATCCTAATGGTGGTATTGAGTATATTTTGGTGTTATGTAAGGTAAATACATCAGTCACATTATTTATTCGTGTTGATGAGGCAGTCACGATGGGCGCGACAACTGGCAAACAGGGTTACGTCTTAAAATATTAGAACACAAATGGACGTTATTATTGTTAGAAATTTATTAATAACTCCTGGTCTGTTTTCGGTTTCAGGCAGGCAAGCGATGTAATGATTAGTATTGTTATTAATAGTATTACCATTGCTCTGCTGTCATTCGTATTTCGACACCCCTAGACTATTTGTTATGCCATAATATCCGGATATAAATTAGTAATGTATACTTCCTGTTGTGAATATTATGTTTACAAATAAGAGTGTTAATGTACCTAATTAATGTATTAATGTGTTTATGTAACAAGAACAGAAATAGAAATTCAATTCTTTTAGTATCTAGGAACATACTTAAAATATTATTTCCCCTGTGGTATTATGACCTAATACCTACCACTCGAGGCCAATATATCTTAATTAATTACTATTTACTAGATACCTATATCATATTAGGTATAAACTATTTGAAGACGACCGAGAACTGCCGCCCAATACAAGTTGTAACGCAACGTACGTGGATTTGTATTAAATCGAGTGTCAGAAAAAAAATATGTGTTGTGATAATATTGCTTTACTAGTTCCATAAGTTATTTTTACTGTAGGCTGTAGGTAGGTTATGAGACGGACGGTATCTATGTCAGTCATTTGTTTACCTCTGAAAGCAGGTCGGTCAGTATTTGCAAAGGCGCTCGCGTCACACTTTCGTCTTGCAAAGGGGTCGTCATGACGAAGTCCACCATATTCTAAAAGGAAATTGACAACAGATAATAATATACTACAGTTAAATCCCACTACGACATTTCTGTGTAAATATTGTATTTCTAACCTTCAGTTCTTTCAAAACGACCTCCTTCCTTACTGTTTTTGTGAGGAAATTCCGGTAGCGTATAATATTTCTCTGAAAATCATAATTCCAATTGCTTTACTCTTGTAAATAAGTTAATAGAAAATAATGAAATGGGTTTAATAATAGCTAAGTGATTGAACTCACCCTCCATATAATGGAATGATACCATTGGTCCCTTGTGTAAGCGTCGTTGGCCTGAAAGTCGATAATAATAGTCTCTATATTTATAAGATTACAAGCACAGGCAGGCAGACGTTGTGTCTGCTGTGCTTAAATTATATGACGTGACCACTTAACGAGTACCTACAATCGCTGAAAGAACGTTTTAGTATAGGTATCTGGTTATTTATAAATCATTAATCCAGCATTAATCTCTAGAAAATGTTAAAAACGTTTGTTAGTTATGACGACAATAAAATTAGGTCTGCCATTTTCCATGACTCTATGCCTGCTCTATCCGCACTTTTTTGGCCAGAACGTTTAGATTATTCCTACGATATAAATCAAATTATATCAAGGACGTTTTATGTATACCTATTTCAGGTTGTATGCCTTGTCTTCGGGGTAGGTAGAGTAAACAGAGCGCCACACTTACCGCTCTTAACATAGGTACCTCTCTCGTTTTATCCACTTCCCTTTGTCGTCTTGTTATTAGTGGATATCAAAATAATATTTAGTTTAGATATCATACTCGTACATACCAGTTAGTTTCGTGTATATTATAATATGAATATGGTCTTGCCCGCTTTTTAAAGTTATAAAGATAATAATCATCTAAGAAAGGAGAAACAAACCTGTAATAGAAGTGATCCGTGGGGCATCACAATCCTAAGGCAGTACTTTCGCGCGGGATCCCATCGTGAGATGCAGTATACCTCCTGCATACAACTGTAGGATAGTGGCCGCTCTAGTAGACCGGAAGGCTGTAGCAAATTGAATAAACAAATCTTAATTTCTGTCTAATCTAACATTATAAAATTTGTGCAAATGTAGTAGGGCTTAGTTAAAGTAACTAAATTATAAGTTAGCAGAAATTGTATTACCGTCAGAATGGCGCGGACGAGCTCCCAGGTCCTCGAGGCCTATCCTGGACTGATGTACCGCTTAAGCTAGAATTAGTGACGGAGTCTCATAATTTGTGACGCAATAGTTTAAAAGTTATAAGCCTTTGAAGGGGGCCGCGCCAAGCTGACGCTTGAAAATCTGACTGATCAAAATCAAATTAATGAACCCATATGGAACAAATTTGATTGATAAAACAGGATGTGACGCTGAAATGATGAGCATGTACCCAATTTTCATGTTTCAAACATAAACAGGTAAAAAGATATAAGCCTTCATAGGGGGCCGTGCAGAATCTCGCACCCCCCCCCCCTGGATCTCGAGAACTAGACAAGCTACACAACAGCGGATTGTATGAGGACATAATGCCGCAGAGCGCTGAATTCGTGACGGAAGAACCGATATTTAAACCGCAATAGTTCAAAAGTTATAACCATAAGAACTATTCGGAGCGTCAGGATGGCGCGGCCCCTTACAAACGCTAATAACTCGGTAAATATATCATCACGGATGGCGTGACTACCATCAATATTTCGGCATTCAGCGGCTCTAATTTGTGACGCAAGGTCCGGGGCTCCAAGTTTAATATTTGCTGAGAAAACAAAAAAACAAATTCCTATGGAGGAAGTCGATAGGGTGACAATGTTACTGAGTTTTATCGGACTTGTACTTAGTATATGTATAACAGGATGACATAATCGTATATAAGTAATTATCAATTAAAAAGTTATTAGCAATACTTAATTTTTTTTTTTAAATTAAAATAAATGTTACGTTATTATTATGTTTATTATGTGTATGCCGTATATGCTCGGTGGCTTCTACCTTTCGCTTCATATGATTGTAGAAATCGTTATGTCATCATGTTTGACATAGTCTTAGTACAAGTCCGATAAAACTCAGTAACATTGTCACCCTATCGACTTCCTCCATAGGAATTTGTTTTTTTGTTTTCTCAGCAAATATTAAACTTGGAGCCCCGGACCTTGCGTCACAAATTAGAGCCGCTGAATGCCGAAATATTGATGGTAGTCACGTCATCCGTGATGATATATTTACCGAGTTATTAGCGTTTGTAAGGGGCCGCGCCATCCTGACGCTCCGAATAGTTCTTATGGTTATAACTTTTGAACTATTGCGGTTTAAATGTCGGTTCTTCCGTCACGAATTCAGCGTTCTGCGGCATTATGTCCTCATACAATCCGCTGTTGTGTAGCTTGTCTAGTTCTCGAGATCCAGGGGGGGTGGTGCGAGATTCTGCACGGCCCCCTATGAAGGCTTATATCTTTTTACTTGTATATGTTTGAAACATGAAAATTGGGTACATGCTCATCATTTCAGCGTCACATCCTGTTTTATCAATCAAATTTGTTCCATATGGGTTCATTAATTTGATTTTGATCAGTCAGATTTTCAAGCGTCAGCTTGGCGCGGCCCCCTTCAAAGGCTTATAACTTTTAAACTATTGCGTCACAAATTATGAGACTCCGTCACTAATTCTAGCTTAAGCGGTACATCAGTCCAGGATAGGCCTCGAGGACCTGGGAGCTCGTCCGCGCCATTCTGACGGTAATGAAATTGTCTAAACTTTAGACAAATAATATTACGAGTATATTCTTGTTTAGGTAAAAGTAATAGCCCTATATTTAAATGACGTAGGTACACACCTCCTTTAAAATATACTTAAGTAGAATTAGCTCTATAAATAGGTATCGATCGATCAGTACTGGTTTAAGTCGGAAATACAAATAGTTGGTAACCTATTTTCGTATACACTGCAGATTCGACAGTAAATTAGGTCACCGAGCGAGAGAGAGGGGCGCTACGCTGGCTACGTGCTTTATGGCAGCTACGAGTTGATCGGGGGGTCGCGTACGCTTGGTTTTGGTTCAGTGCATGTCGACGTGACGTCGCGGAGCAATGCCCTGCCCCGGGCCGCTTCCTCCAGGCTCTGTAATGACGTCAGAGTCACCGCAACTACTGCTAAAAGTACCAATACCTTCCTTCATACACATAATATCATAACAGATTCTACGAATAGATTGATTATTTGCTTTAGATTACTTATTGACCCATTAGACTATTTATTTATCTTGTAGGTAAGTACCAACCTAATTGTTAGGTACTGTTTCTATAGTTTTGATTCAGTATGAAAATGTGCATATTATACTTATTGCTACCTATTAAATTATGTGCCAACAGGATGGTACTTATTAAACATTTGTCATATGACTTTAATCATGTGGATGTGGTTTAGTTTTTTTTGTAACCGTGAATAAAACATAATTATAATAAATATTTATGTGTTCTAATTTTGATTCATGTAATTCATTGTCATTAATACATATCATGGATGGGCTACCGATTTTTATAAGTACCTATTTATTGTTACTATTCCCCTTTAATTAATATACTTCTATGAGTTTGATGATTACAAAATATTATATCCAATAAATATGTTACCTACATATATGGACTCGCAGCAGGTCTTATTAGGATCTTTTACACCTGTTTTGCTTTGTTACTGTAAATTTTTCAGGATTTAAAAAGGTTTTTTCCTGCAGGTTAGGTACCTATCTACCTAACCTACTGTCTTACTAATATAAAATGCTGATAATTTCATTCTAAAAGTATCTGCATAATGCGAATTAAAATTAATTAAATACCAACCTTGCAACTTATTTTCAAGTGCTTTAAAGGAGTCGGAAATGTTAAGGATAACATGGTGAGGCTGGCTGGAGGGAAAACCGCATTCTATTGTTAGTTAGTGCCGCAAACTTTAAATGACCCTGTATTCCTAAGTATGGTCTGTAGACCATCATTACAGCACATAAATCTACATAAGCGCTGTGACGTACGTAATGGTTGGGTAACTGGACTTACTATACGGTAGTGTCGGTAGTCTCAGGTTCGAACCCCGGTCAGATCAGCCATGAACCTACCAATGAGTTTAACTCGATTTTTCGAAGGAAAAATTTACACAAAGCGGTGGTGGAAAAATCTAAGGCATATTATCCACAAGCCGGCACCGGGCCCGCGTGGTGATGAATCTACACAAAACCGATATTGCATCGGTCGTATTGCCGCTGCGTAGTGTTCGTGTGTTACATTTGATGTGCTTTCGACTGTATGCGTACTCTACCCAACACAACTAAATTGTGTAATTGGTGGACCAAACACCAATGCACGCTTATGGAATGGATGTGCACATAATTGTGGGACAAAGTCAACTTTTAATTAACTTGCTGATTGGTCAATCCAAGTAGGTAAACAGTTTAGTTGGATAGGCTGTAGTGTTAAGCTTGACACACACAGCCGCGACCTAGCCGCGATCTGCGATCAGTTGAAACGCATGCCCCGCCTCATTTTCTGCCGTCGTTACCTACTGGACGTAGATCGCAGGCCTCAGATCGCTACCTACAGGATGTTAAAATGACCAGAAAATGAGGCGGGGCATGCGTTTCAACTCATCGCAGATCGCGGCTAGGTCGCGGCTGTGTGAGGTAGGCTCTAAGCCGAACTCATTTTAGTTCTTTTTATTCCAAACTAAAAACAACAAAAGTTGTCCGGCTTGAGTATAATACTTAATAATATACATTAATATGGTACCTGACTTGACTATTTATAAAATAAAGCAGCCGTTTTAAGAGGTATTAACATAAAATACCTACACGTACGACAGCACGTTTATAAAACAGCGTAGGCATTCCAAATGAGTTCGCTTTGACGTCAAACTTTTTATTAGCTAAACCTTCCGACATATCACATTAAATTACATAATCGTAATTCGTTGCAAGTATTTATTTGGCGAGTCCTATAATGCTTCGCGCACATTATGCCGGACCGCAGCGTGTCGGGGCGGAGCGCAGCGCAGCGCAGCGCAAAATGCTTACTGAGCACATTAGTGACGGGCCGGGTCGCAGCGCATTGACGGATTTTGAGTACAGTGTACTGCCAGATATCGTAAAATGAACACGGGCGCGCGTGCACTCCAATCCGCTTGCTATAGCACACTGTGTCGGGGCGCAGCGGGGCGGGGCGGGCCGCATCGCACGGACGCAAATCCGCCTCGCAATAATGCGGCCCGCTGCGGCCCGACAAAGTGTGCGATAGTTCATACAAATTGTATTAAAGCGATTTGAGCAGACTTTGCGCTCCGCTCCGACACGCTGCGGCCCGGCAAAATATGCTCGGACCTTAAAAGTTTGGTCCTTTGATGCGAGCCGGGATGTTACCTAGACTAGAGCTAATGCAACGCATTGTTGAAATGCGGCTACAATTTTGAGTCTTTGTGACTCCAAGAAAAACCGAATTTTAAGCAACCATTATCCGGGATCACATTACTTTCAACTTGTAGTAGATTTGTTAAAGTTTGTATTCTGGCATTTAATATGTCTGATATTTTTTATAAATTTGACATTCGACATGACTAATGAACATTCATGTTATACATAAAGCACATGTACTACGTATACTTACGAAGAAATATTATACAGGGTGTAAAGCGTATATGAAGCCGAAGGGAGGGTGTTCAGTATCGGTAACTGAACAACTTTTGTTCTACGACATTTCGATTTTCGCGAATTTATTTTTTGACTTTTCATACATTTCGTACCGGTCAGCTGATCGATTTGTATGAGACATTAATTAATTTTTATTTTTTATTCGAAAAGTCGTAGAACAAAAGTTGTTCAGTTACCAATACTGAACACCCTACCCTCGGCTTCATATACCCTTTACGTTACACCCTGTATAGGAACTTATACATATTTCAACTTACAAGTAACAGTTTGAAGCATTTTATACATATTATATTGTAGCGTTGTTGTAATAAAATATATTTATTTCGCATTGACGTCATATGTATGGGATTTCCCATGTCAGATAATGTGTATTGTTATCAACTTTTACATTGAACTTTGGTATTTATGTTTATTTAGACGATATGGCAACAAAGCTTGGCTCGTCTCTCTATATTATAGAGCTGCAATCTCTAGTTTGCAATTTAATTTTAATATTCTCTATAACTCGTTAAAACATTTACCGTTAAACCAATTCGTTTCAGTTTCTATATCTACCTATTTATGAAAAGCTGTGGCGTAGGTATGTCTTAATCATTGTTTGTATTACTTACAGAGATGTGACGAATAGTAGTAGTCACATCGAATAGTTATCAAAACTTGATGATCCTACCTCGCATGCGATGCAGCCACACAGAATTGCATATTAACTTACGGAATGCAATAAAGATTTTGAATTTGCTGAAGGTAGGAACAACTTAGTAGAGACCCGGGATGGGAGCGATATTTTCTCAAATGCTTTGTGTCCTCAAAGCTAGATTTTTTTGTACATCAACTTTTAATTAATATCGATCAGGTTTCGCCGGTTTGCGATAATAATGTTTGTGACGACATTTATGGCTTCGTACGCCTTTATTTTGATTTTCTGCTAGGTATTCATTTGTTTCCGAACCTATGATTGAAATAATTTTAATTTCTACAGTGACCTATGTTAAGTGGGGGACAAAACGGGAGCTGTGCCGCTCTGTTGTGTCTATCGGAGAGAGACCTCTGGCATTATATGTATGTAAAAAAATGACTCGGATTTGTCTGCCCCATCACTCTGCACGTATGTGTATAAACTTGCTCAATGCTGAATCTGTACGATATGTCGCCCATGTGACGTGGACGGTGAAACTCGACTCAATTTGTATTTTTGCACGGAGTAGGCTTTATTAATAATTATAATAATACAGCATTTTTCTGACACGTCAATAAATTACAATAACAGGTAAGTACAGTCGAAGACAGAGATAAGTATACAGAGGGCCTCAATAAGGTTGAGATTTTCTCAAAAACTACTGGACCGAATTAAATAATTATTTTACTAACTGTAAAATAATTAACTTTTATTTATCACAGCTTTAACTTTTATTTATCAAACAGTGAAAGAATTTTTGCAACAGGCCAGGTAGATTTTGAGAAAATCTCAACCTTAAAAACTCTCCTGTACACCTTTCTCTGTGTTCCACCGTACCTATACCTACAACAATTAGAAAGGCATAATGTTTTTCCGCCTAACAAGTTTATGGAAATTACTAGGTGCCTTTGCTGACCTAAGTACTTACCTAAATGATTAACATGGGAATAGGTACCTATTATAGCAATATTTTATTATTATTTATCTCATTTTAATTTAAGTATTTGTTTTTCAATAAAAGGTATTTACATGGGAATGAAGTGACTATATTTTCGTTAAGTATATGTATGTATCTACGTTAATGAAACACATTTATAATACTACTGCCAAAGGTAGGGTTACTTATATTTACTCATAGAAAAAGTGACAAAAGATACATAATATTCATAGGACAGTCCGACCTTTGAAACCCAATTATAATATCTGCTACGAGTTATTATTAATATTATTAAAATATCTTTATTTAAATTAATAAGTTATACTAAAATATGTTTACAACTCAGTGACTAAGCCTAAGTATAAACTATCTTAAAGTAGGTAGTTTGGTTTGACAGATAACCGTCTAATATAAACTGTTGGCTTATTAAATAATATTTTTACAAATCCATAATTTGGATCAGGGATAAACGCCAGGATTGAGATTGGTTATGTATCTTTAGATTTACATTAATAGACTCTCTTTTTGCTTCGAGTAATCCATTCCTTAAAAACATATCGCCTGAAATTGACAATGAGACCGTAATACAGTCAAATGTTAAAAGTCTAAAAGCCTAACTATCCTTCATTAAGTAAATAGCCATAATATGTGATATTAATTACCTACCTGCTGAACAAAACAAACGACATTCCTAAGGGCGGACGCACAACGTCACGGCGCGGCGTCCGCCGTCGTACGTCAGCGCCGCCGCCGTGTACCGCGCATGTGTACGGCGGCGCGTCCGCCGGCACGACGCTGTCCGCCTGTGACCTGGCGCTGTCCGACATCATGCACCGGTAGTCGGTGCCGACGGACGCCCTGGCACGCCGCGCCATGCGACGGCACGGCGCGTCGGTCCTAAGGGCTAGCGTACAACGCCATGGCGCGGCGTGTAACGGCGTCTGCTGGCACCGTCTACCGATGCACGATGTAGGACGGTGCCACCGGTCACAGGCGGACAGCGTCGTGCCGGCGGACGGCGCCGACCACAGGCGCCGTCCAGGGGCGCTGACGTGCGCCGGCGAACGCCGCACGCCGTGGCGTTGTGCGTCCGCCCTAACATCTATACTTGTAATGTGTCATATTTACATGAGAACATTATATTATCACCTGATATCTTTTATGTGATAAGATTACATATAAGTAGATATGAATGACAGACTCAAAAGGAAAGCAAATAGTCCCGCGAAATAATGAGTTTGGCTTTTATTTTCCGATGCAAAATCCGGTATTTCGTATACACGTCTTAGGTATTCTGACGTCAATGGAGAACTGTTTTGAACAACAATATCCATTTCTGAAGGTAAATGTAAATATTTATGTTTCTTTCAAGCAAGCTTTGGCTACTTTATAAAGATCCAAAGTTGCGAATACCTATTTACGTTACTGTTTTATATTATGACAGGATGAATGCTGGGTTGCATAGCTACTGAAAGTCACTATGTACTACTCGCCGCACGTACACCTACCCATTCAATTATAATATGTTTGTATAAATAGCCACTACAATGATATAAAAGTAATGAGTGACGCACGAACATTTTCTTATCTACTGATTGCCCTCGTTGGTTGGTTTATAATAAAGCAATAATCATCTATTTTAAATATTCATACGTCATAACAATTAACTTTTTAACGAACATCATTAATTTATTTTATTGCATGCAACGGATTTCCTAATTGATTCTGGACCCAATGTTTTTGCATTGATTAGTTATATAGGTAGGTAATTTGTTACGTAGTTGTCAGCGTTATTTGTAAATAAATTGTTACTGTAAATTCGTCGATTATGTTGAGGAAAATCCAAGACCAAAACAATAAAAAAGTGAGTGTTTAAATTACCTATGCCGTTAATGAAGTTATCGACAAGAAATGTGTTGATCGATACTGTTGTTGGTCGATACAAGACACTCACAATAGACAACTACTACTTCATTTACAATTGCAAATCGGTTCGACATGTCCTGTTACTGGTGCACTTTTATGTGTGTACTAGGTATGTACTTACCTTAATGAAAAGTGTTATTTATTTACCAAACCATTGCGCTGGGCGTGAGAAATGACATATTTTCATATAATTTTTAAAAGAATGATAAATATAAACAATACTGTAGGAGGTACGGTAAAAGATAGACATGTTTAAAGAAACTAATTTGGAAATAAGGATACATTTTATATTATCTTTGCTACTTTGTCAGAAAGAAAAATAATAAGGGCGATGAATTAAATCACAGACATATCTACCTACCTATCCTATGTATATTGTTTCTTGAAATGTAAAATCAGAGCCAAAACGTAACAAACAAACAGTATCCAGAAGGATTATTCTAATACGTAATCTGAAGTGTTAGAAAATACACGCGGTACTACAAACGTAGCATCCTTTACTAACATAACTTAGGTACCTAACTAAGAAAACGTGGTGGAACCTTTTGTCAATTTTCGGGAAAACATGACTTGATTAAAATTTCTTTAACATTACGCATCGCCCCGTGTGATGAGTAATATTATGTTGAATTGACGTATATTTATATTAGTACAGTTGTTAAACAGATTACAGGCTATTTAAATAGTCAATTCTTAGTGAAAGTGTTGGTGACCATCAAGAACGGAATTTTGTTGTGAGCTCATGAAATGAACACGATAATAAATGCTTCATCGCCAAAGCTGGCGACATCAATTATCAACTGTTTAGTATGAAACTTGTAGATTAGATTTGATTATTGTGTGCGACTAAGTAAATATTTTATTTTGGACTGAACGAACTCGAACGTCGACTCTACATGTAACGACTCAACAAATATTCGAACCTATGGCATTCGAGCCAGATTTTCATCTTTTTTCCCATGGGGCACAATCGGATGAAGCTACAATTATTCATGTACTTACATGTAGTTTTAAATTAGTTATATAGGAAAATATTATCTACGAATATAAGAAGTAAGAGCAACGTTTTACTTACAGTTTTAGAAACAATATGGTCCTCTTGTAGGCAAAGTACGTGGGTCTCCCATCGTCTTAGGAACTTGGCGGCTAGTATCTTGTCGACGACGGTCCTCGTGTGCTGGAAGCAGCATACCCGCAGCGGGCCCTCCGCCGCCAGCTTGTAGCGCGGGCCCGGCGGCGGCGCGGGCGCACCCGCCGAGCTCGCGCTGTCCAGACCCACGCTGTCTGCGCAGCACTCAGGACTTGAACCCTGAACATAAGAATGGCGAATTTACTACAACTAACCTAACATGGCGAACCAGAATTCGTATAAAATAATTATCCGTGGTTCAATTCGTGATGTAACGAACTGTTATGTCAATTATGTATTTTACGAGAAAGGCGACAGGCAAACTGATCGTATAGATGTTATCGATTGAGAGACACTTGCAACACCGGATGCGTTAGTAACACCCTTACGACTCTCCTACATCTTGAAAACCTCTATTCATGTTTCTCTTCTGTTGTCAGAAGTTGTTGTAGCTTTGTTTTTACATTTATAGAAAACATTTTTTTTAAATACGTACTAAACTAATGCATCTTGTCGCATTGCTAATACGAGGTATGACTAGACGCAAGCGTGAAATCATCGCGGGAAGACTACAAAACTAATTCTTTATTGGTATTTATTAAATCTACCCATAAAAGAAAAAATGAGAATGAAAAGATGTGTAGAAAAGTAATTTATTTTATACCATCACATTAATTTCCCATACAGTAATATCAGTAATGAATATAATAAGTGTTTTATATGATCTTACTCTCCAACCCATTGTCTTGTTTACTAAAAACTATGGAATAATAATAATAATAACCTGGCAAGGAATATTTGCACGTAAGTTGACAATGCTAAGCCCCCAAAAATTGCAACACGAAAACACATGAAAAGTTTGTTTGACATAGTGATTAATTAGAGTGCCTATAAAATATTTAATTTACGTACCTTAACTAACAAAAGGCAAAATAATAATGCCGCAATTCACGAATGAAATACTTTGTTTGACGTCATTCACGACCTTGTAACTTGACGTTTTACAGTCGGATAAATGTTATTTTAAAAGATTATAATCAAAGTTCATGTCTAGGTATATAAATTACAATTTTTGATCTAGATATATACTTTCCATTAATTTGTATCCGTGTAATATGTGAATAGTATTGCATGCCTGTTAAAAATGAGTGCCTATACTTAGGTGCAATGCAAAAAAGTTCGCACATTATGGTTTGTACTTAAACGCAATGCTAATTAGTTAATTATCCCTAATATTTTGTTGTAAATATGCTGATTACAGCATAGGTAATAGGTAGGGTACTCCTACACAAAATAAATTGTGAAACCTATTGTGCTCCGTATAGTACCTTATTTGGTTGAACTAAATATCGTACTTATATGTATAATCAAAGGAACACAGCGGATGTGTCTAATTCGTAACTGTTTTATCTAATGTTTACTGACAGTTTAAAACAACAACAACATAGGTACCTTCTATTTTTCTTTCAGCATACACACACATGCTGGGAAACCTATTGCGTTGTTAGATATTAACAGTACCGTTGTTTAGTTATCTTATCTGCAGTAACTATACGTAGGTGTAGGTGTGCCGTTGTGTGCGGCTGCAGACTCTAACTGCCTGACCTGGTGGCTGCTGGATGACGTCACTGCGAATATTTGGGTCACGAGGGCGCGCTCTGCAAGGTACGACGGACTGCCGCCGCCGCACCGCCGCCGCCGGCCGTACAGATCGACCCGATTAGGGGCATTATTATGGAGATAGCATCGTCTTCATATTAACATTTCAATAATGATAAGACGAGAGACCATCTATAACTTTATTCAGTCCAAAAAAATACGAAAGTATCCAAAAGTTAGGTGTATAATATAAATGAGGTACCTTGTCGAAATTAGTCGAATGTGTGTCGAATAGGAACTCTGCATCATTGTATTATTATTATCATATTATAATGTTTAAAAAATATGTGCAATCAATATGATGCCAGGTATGCATCATATTGATTGCACATATCGTCGCGCATTCGGTCGGACCACGAAGGGGCGTATCTGATTTTTAACAATTGTTCAGTAGAGCGATTTTTAATAAAATGGTAGGTACCTGATATTCATGCCTAACGCTTTTACCGGGTTAATAGGACCTTCATTTAGATTGCCAACTGTTTTTATATGTATAGATTTGTTTTAGTTTACTTTAAATAGTTATGGAGATATATGTTTTTTATTGAAATAATATTCACTTACGCTCCTTTGTGATGCGCTAAGATTTTCAATAATTCCATGTACGCCCAGTTTCTAATGAGAGTAAATCATATTTAATAATACGAAAGAGAAAAAGTTCTTACATCAAAGAACTAAGTACACAATGTTAGAAAAATAGCTAATGTTTCCAGAACATCGGCATTAACAATAAAATCTACGGTTTTAAAATATGATACGGTCTTTCAGGGAAGCTATAGGTAGTGGAGCGTATGAATTTTTCACTTCAAACCGTGTCCGATTGGGTCGAGGACAATGGTCAAATTAAACGCCACAAAAACACAAACGTGTCTGTTCACTGCCAAACGGAATCCCTTTACCCTCAATCCCACTTTTCAAGATATGTCCAGACCGATCACCGATGAGCTGAGTCTTTAAGCATGGACATAAACTGAATTTTGGACGATCCATCAAGTCGAAAGCGCAAACTGCTGCCAAAAAGCTGGGTATCTTATTTAAGGTCAGACGTACTGCACGCCGGGGCAGCTTTTAAACCTTTATCAAACTCAAATCCGGTCATACATGGAGTACCATTGCCACCTGTGGGATGGATCAGCAAGGTATCAGCTCGCTGGTTTTGATTCAGTGGAAAAACGCGCCAAACGACTCTAGGCCATGAGCTGTTGTTAGCTACAAAGTTGCAAAGCCTGGCACACTCTACTTGCCAGTACGAAGCGTTTTTCTTCGTCATTCATCATACGAACGGCTAGGGAATGGAACGCCCTGCCGATGTGGGTGTTTCCTGATACACATATAACCTTGGAATGTTTAAGGCAAGAGTGAATAGGCATTTACTAGGCCCGCATGCTTCATCATCGGCCTCATCGTCACTTACCATCAGGTGAGATTGAGGCCAAACTCTGGTTCGGTCTAAAATAAAATAAAATTCTACAACATCGAAATAAGTATTTTAAATCTTGAAGTAGTCTTGACATGTCTTTGTTTCGTTCTCGCAACATTGCGCCTCTTCGTGAAAAAATATTATCGCCGTGAATGTAAAATATTATGCGTAACTATTCGGTTACGCCCCTTCGTGATCCGACCGACGATATTATATAGGTGTTGTTGTAAAGTTGTTACGAAAACCAGATTGTTCACATTGAATACGCCATATAAGTTGTAAAAATCCATACATTATGTGTAGATCAACTGATCTATTTATCATTGACGGTAAGTACCTATCGGTAACTTAAAATTAACAACTTTGTTGTACGATTTCTCCATTTTTGTAAATAACTTGGTGATTTTTCATTTTACGCCGATAAGTCTTATTTACTTTACGCATCGATTTATTTTTTATTTCAAAAACCGTAAAATAAAAGTTGTTCAGTTACCGAAATTATACTGATCAGGCTACAGGCACCCTCTTTCCGCTTAAAGTCTTTCCCACACAGGCGCAATCTGCACGCGGCTTGCCAGTTGAAACGCATGCCCGCCCCATTTTCTCCCGTAGTTAACGTCCAGTGGGTAGCGATCTGAGGCCTAGGCCGCAGTCCGATTGACGTTAACGACGGGAGAAAATGGGGCGGGGCATGCGTTACAACTGGCCGCAGTGTGTCAGGCAGCCTTAATGTTGCATTTCCTGCCGTAGTAGGTAATGCTATGTTTTCAGAATTTTGTGATTAATTGATAATTCTGTGACGTTAGTGCCAACGAACGGCGGAAATACGATAGAAGTACAGCTACTAAATGAATCACAATAACATGCTACGTCAGTCATTTTTCGTTTTCGGCCTCAACCGACCAATATGATGGTTTGTGTATGCACGTTGTCATATCATATCACTAAGGTTAGACTACTTCCTACAAATTTATGTATTGTGTGTTATAATCTCAAGCAGTGATAGACACCTATCTAAAATTTGATATACGAGTCGAGTAGCTTGGGATCTAGACAAACGGACTGTATTTCAACTGCACACCTACTGCAAATTTGCAGTTTGATTGCAGTTAGATTCGACTGCAATGAAACTGCAAACCATCCGTGCAGCCCGGTTGCATTTGGCGTGCAGTTCCAATTCCAGCGACTGCTAGTTAGCAGTCAGCGTGCAGTCGGTAGAACTGCACGCCAACTGCAATCGGGCTGCACGGTTTGCAGTTTTATTGCAGTCGTATCTAACTGCACTCTGAACTAAGAAGTAGGCAGTATCACAATTGGCGGTTTTATATCTCTGAAAGTGTACCTACTCTTCCAGACAACCTGGGTAGAGAAATTAGCGGATGAGTTAACAAAATGTTTCTAAATATTTTGTAAGCCATATCACATTATGTTATAGTTATAACGTCTTCACTAAATGGAGTGCCTAACGAGATATAGTGCTAAATTTATAAAAGTATGTCAATCTTATAAACCTCAATTTGATATCGTTTACATTTGTGGTTAGAGGTGAAACAGCTACGGACAATTGTTATTAATGTTCGCTTGTAGAGTAGAGTGGGTAGGTAGGTATAGGCTTAGTGGCGAGACGAATGGTCAAGATTAAAGTCGCTCGGATGTCCAGTTGAGGCAATCGATATTCGCACCAGGACGGCACGTGTGGGACATGATATGACCGCGTGGGCATAATATTACTTACGACGACGACGACAAATCGTCTTTGACATATCGACCCTTCCAGGATGAAATGTAGATATTTTGGTGTTAAATAAATTGAGCAAGACCGTATCAAAAATTGATTTCAGCTACAATGGACTTTACTTTGAATTTCATATTTTTTGGGACTTTGAACTTTTTTGGACGCATGACGTCCAGTCTAGACCCATTGTGGCTAAAAATGCGTAGCGTAGGACTGCGTTAGCCGAACGGATATTTTTGCTTTTCTTGTTTCCTCATTTAAAGTGAGATATACCTAGTCATTAGTCATATGTACCTAATTTAAACCCATCCCTGATGGCTTCGCCAATGCAACATTTAGTTAGTTTTTGTAGTTTTAATTATTCCATATTGTGAGCCAAATATCAAAATGGGAAATTTTTGTATGGATGAAAATAAAAATTTTGCCATGGCTGTAAAGACGATATCTGTGGTGCGACGGTCATTAGTCATTAATTAGCCTAACATGCCATGCGAACCATGACATGATCGCAAGTATTTTGAATTGGCTCGATTAGGGTCAACAAGCGTAAAGGACTAAAGCTGACCGCGTTTATTTGTGTTAGCCTAATTACTTAAGTATAGGCATCTAAACCGAAGCCGAAATCAAGTGTCCTATTTTGTAAACAAAAACTACCCTACTCTACTAACATTTTAAGCTATTCTGTGATCATTGCATAGTTATTTTCACATTATTAGATCGGTTTACTTTATTTTCACAATGATGAACAGGTTCGATCAATCAGTTCCTTCAGTTACATCACAAATTTGTTTACAAAATAAGACACTTGATTTGGGCTGCGGTATATATATGCCGTATGTACCTACTTGCCTCCCTACTCTATACTTACTCCTGGAATAAACAGTTTGTGATACATCTTATGACATGTGTATCGTTCAAATCTTATTTTATATACTAACGAATAGGTAGTAAGAATATTTGATTTAGGAACATTAGCCTACAATGGAAGGTTCTTTTATGCAAGTACATCTTCATAAATGAACTTTATACTATTTTATGGCCCTATTGTGCAAGTATAAGTAAGTCTCTAACTCTGGCAATAAATGACAAGTTAGCGACTTAACCCGTGAAATATGCTTAGGTAGTCGCTATAACTCTAGGATTATCTTTTATTGCAAGTGGGCCTTATAGACACATTTTTCGATTAAATAAAGTATGTTTTTACGTAAAACAAAAAATTATAGGTAGAAAATTTATGAGTATGGGAAAAATTATAAAGCTTTATGACAATAGATAGAGCTCAAGACTCGTGACTATACACTTTTGTAGAAATAAGAATCTGAACGTTTATTTGTTACGCACGGTGGAACACAGAGAAAGGTGTAAGTACAGGAGAGTTTTTAAGGTTGAGATTTTCTCAAAAACTACTTGACCTAATGCAAAAATCTTTCACTGTTTTATAGATAAAAGTTAAAACTATGTAACTGTAAAAGAATTATTAAATTCGGTTCAGTAGTTTTTGAGAAAATCTCAACCTTATTGAGGCTCCCTGTATACTTATCTCTGTCTTCGACTGTACCTAATATATGCATTTTAGGCAAAGAAATTATCACTGCATATTATAAGACATTTATTTGTAAGTACCTGTAGATAAATATTTATTATGCGACCGCCTTTGCCAACACAGATGACGTCAGAGACTTGATTTATTCGATAAATATTCTGACGTTTCCCAACAACGGTGAATGAAATTATCGCTGCGATACACGGCTACCAACCTACTATACATAATTATGATCCCTTTCGTTCAGTTTCGTTCGAAAAATACCCGTTGTAAAATCAGATCTTAATTTAGAGATTAATATTAGATTTGTAATTTTGTTCTTTCAAACATAATGTCATGAGAATCTAATAAATACACGACAAACAGGTATGTATAAGAAGCTAAATTGTAGATGACATCCTGTAAAACATGTTTAGGCCGAGATTCAGAGACAATTTTGAGACCGACCTTAGTTTGCTGCACACGAGTTCAAACTATGTATTAACTACCTATATGCAGCAGCAGAGTTAGTTGCGATTAGTCAAAGGTTTAAATAAAATAATTTTACCTAAGTTAACTTACTTCTTCATAACGAAACTACGACTTTCTTGTCGAGCTACCTAGTTAGGTACATAAAATAAATCCACCTAAGTACTTTCAATAGGAAATAAAAATAATAGTTTGGCCCACTTGCAATAAAGGATAACCCGAGAGTTACCTACTTAACCCGTGAAACACGTATGGAGTTTATTTTAGTTAAGCCGTAACTCTTGGATTACCTTTTATTAGTAGGTAGGTAGATAACCCGAGAGTTACCTACTTAACCCGTGAAACACGTATGTAGTTTATTTTAGTTAAGCCGTAACTCTCGGATTACCTTTTATTAGTAGGTACCTACTCACTAAATTCAATACTCGTGTATTTACTTCGGTCTACGCTAAAATCACTCAAATGTGAGAGTGAACTTTGGTTTCGCTGGAGACACTGCTATTGACGTCAGTGGCTGTCATTGACACGGCATCCTTGCAACACCCCTGTCGGCAGGTGACAGGACAAGACACAGGGCGGCGGCGATAGGGTTAGCGACTTTATTGTTCTACCTCCATCAGAACACGGGGTGCTTGAACTATCAAAATAGCTAAAAATGAGTAAGTACTTATTATACTTAGGTAAGTTAATACGCATTGCTTGATGTTAACGTGAATAGTTGCCTTCTGAATTCTGCTCGCGATATTAAAAGGACCTTCCGTCCAAGTCCTATAGGACTTATACCGTCTGTAGGTATTTGCTGAAAATGATAGTTTTCTTAGCTCATGTGAGATAGGCAATTTTTTTAGTTTACAAAAACTTATACTGAAAACCTATTATAAAGTATGTATTCCGGAATTATATTCAGAGGATTCACCTCGTACAATAATTGCATATCTAAAAAAAATTAAAACGATCCAGACAAGGAGCTTTTAAATTATTGCAGGCACTATATTGACGTCAGAGACCGGCCGGCATTGGCACGCCATCCTTAGCTTCTCTTGTTGGCAGGTGAGAGGGCGAATGATTGCGATATATGAATATTGCCTGTCTTTTCTTGCGACTGTTGTCTTCAGTCATACTTATAGGTGAAAACACATTTCGCCTTTTCGGAATTGATCAAACGGTAATCGGGTTCGGTAGGTTTGTACGGTCTATTACCCAAGATCAGTATCCAGGGGGCCCATAAGGGTGCTATTTTCTCAAAAAGTACTTGACTGATTTTTTAAAATTCTTTACAATTATATAGTGTGTACTCTAAAAAATCTACTAGAAAAATATTTTTTGCAATCGGTCAAGTAGTTCTTGATAAAATCTCAACCTTATTGATACCCCCTGGATACTTATCTTGGGTACTTGGGTTGACTGTACTAGTTTCGAAAGACGTTCGTGAGACACGCTGTTGCGAAAAAAATTGTGTGGTAGGTACGCTAGTTCGAAAACTCATTGGATCGAAAACCGCCTGTAGCGAATAATGTGATTTAGGTGGTGGTTAAATCGAAATACTATAAAACATATTCGATACGGGGACCGATTTGTCCTGAATGGGAATCGATCCGATGACCGATGCGACAGTAATAAAATCGTGCTAAAGCTAAAGGGGTTGTTGTTTACTAAAATAACATGTTTTTTTGATCAGCGACAACCAACTCAGGGGTGGTAGTAGTGGTAATAGACTAGGTACTAAATAATATTAGTTCCTAAAATATACCCATAAATTGTAATTTAACGACCACTTAAAAGTATTTTATAAGTATGACATATTATATATAAACATTTCCTAAAATTGTTTTTATTATTTTTAACATAGTTACTATTTAAAAAAATCTCTGTTCAAGTTCTCTTGAAATTATAGCAGCTCATGGGCGCTGTCATTGTGCGGTAGAAAATACGCCCGATCACGCCGTCACTGGCCCGGCTGATAGGCCATGAGTGTATGTAACAACGAATTTCATTAATTGTGGATTTATACATGAAAAATTAAGGTATACTTTTTAGAATTTTTTTTGGCAACAGTATCGTGTATATTACCTATCACCCCTGAGTCGGTCGTCGTTGACCAAAACAACACCCTGTATAGATTATTGTTATTCTAGCTGACATGCGCAAAAAACACTTCACTTGGCTATTCGTATTCGCTATTGTATGTTTGTCGTATTTGTCAAATACTTGACGTACAAATAAGACGAATATTTTGTCAAGAATACCAACCACACATGGCAATTATGACAAATCCGCAAATACGAATAGCCAAGTGAAGTGCCACCATAAAAAGAAAACACGTTGATGTCTTTTGTATGTAAACGCAATATGAACACTACAATAGACATCAACGAGCTTGCAATTTTAAATCTAGCAAAAAAAATTGGAAACTCAAATTTTTTTCGTAACAGCGTCATTCGCTACAGCTGATTTTAAGGTTTTAATCCAATGAGTTTTCGAACCAGCGTACCACTCAAATAGTTTTTCGCAACAACATGTGTCGCAAGTACCTACTTCCGTTTTGTGTGAGTCAGTTAGGTTGAGGCAATTGCGCCTGTTACCTCGCCTCCCCATTTATCTTTGCCTTTGTCTAAAGTTTATAGGTACTCTAGCGGTATTCACAACCAGATAAAACTGCATTTGTTTATTTTATCGTTCGGCCAATCGAAGGGCGGTAATTGCCAACGTTTCACACCAATCACGCAAAATAGGTACCTACGCCAAAATTTTGCCTGGTTTTGAATGCAGCTTAGACCTACAGCAGTGTAGGAAAGAAAGCCTATCCGGTGTTGTAAGGAAATAATTTATTTCAAAGAAAACTAAGTCTTTATCATCAGTCTATTTTTATGTACCCTATTTTTATGCTTGAGTAAACTGTAGATACCTTTCCTTATATCGAGGAGCTCTGGCATTGATCTATCACGCGGGCCCTATGCGGATTAGCGCAAAATGACCTTAAAGTTCTACGGCATGCAGGATTCATCACGATGTTTTCCTTCAGCGTTTAGAGAGCATTCCGTAAATGTCCGTAAAAAAACGATAAAAAACTAGGCTTCAACTTAATGCATTTATGTTACTTACCTATGTCGCACGCCGCCAGCCAGGTCAGGGTGCTTTGAACTATTGATCGAACAAACTTTGGCTTTGTACTATTTACCGTATTTTAATGACTTTTTGTAGTTTGATGTGATATTGACTGTACTTACAATACCACGTAATGTAAACGAATACATGTCTTATTTTTGTAGTGTAATTAATTAGGTATGCTTACTATAGCCTCATAGGAAATTTCATTATTATTTCCGTTGTTGGGCATTTTTTCATTTGTAGATAGGTACTTACCTACCTACATTTACCTTTTTTCGTCGACCAGCTTTCAATTGACAGCTGCCAGGTGAACAGTTGCTTTTCATAACCACAATTACCTACGTCCTACAACAAATAGAGTTCACGTTGCAGCTGTTTCCGAACGCATACTTAGATAATTGATGTTAAGTTACTGCCCAGGTAGGTACCACATGTTATATGTAGGAATTTAAGGACTAACTACAACGTACGAGTAAGTAGTGTACTTATAGGTGTTGCATATGCACTTACGAAGTACTCTGCAGAACTTTGGTCTGCGAGGGAAGGCGAGAGCAGGCAGCTGGGCGAAGGTGGTGCGGTGGCGGCGGGCGGCGGCGGCGCCAGCGATAGCAGCTCGCCCGCCGACGCAGACATACTGCCCGCAGCTGCCAGGCTCCGCAGCCGGTCCGCCAGATCCGTATGCGCGTTGCTGCATGACTTTCCAGACCCGTCCTTTTCGCACAGGTTGTCTATAATTCGTGGCCGCCGCAACTTCCGCGATGCCGCTCGCCATCGCCTCAGCCGGCAGGCCGCGTTATTCAACACCTCGTCTGTGTCGCGAAACTGCGGCTGCTCCTCGTCAGATTGCGTCGCCTCCTCCGGGTCCACCTGCTCGTCGATGAACGGCAAGGTCTGCTCCAATGCCGAGGGCGAGGGCTCCCTCTCGCTGAGCACCGTGCTAGGCGGCCCGAGGAAGTCTCGCAGGGCAAAGGCCAGCCTCTGGTCGGCGCTGAGCCCTGCCGGGGCACTGGTCGGCACTGAGTCTGTAGATACATTACTATCCTCATTTCTACCATCATTATTTTCAGTCTTCAAGGCACTGTTTTCATTAGAATTCAGATCCACATTTATTTCTTGACTATGCGAAGGCATTCTGAAGAAATGGTAGCTAACGAAATTCATCAATAATCATCTTGATATTTTATAGACTATAATACCTACTGTTAAAATCTAACAGTGTTACTATTTTAGGCGCTCGTGTAAACAAAAACAAAACTATAATAACGATCCGCACATTATTATCAGAACACGAGTAGGTAACTCACATTATCATAGCCTAAATATCAATCTAAACTTTTTCATTTAATCGATGATGTCGGTAGCACTTGTCGTTCCGCAGCGTTAACTCACTGAACTGTTTAAGAACTTATACGGTAACGACTGTAAATTGCACAAATCGGTCATTATCGGAATCCGCGGGAACGGTACAGATTTATTATGATGGGTTGAAGCGTATGCACCATCGGCCTCGTATTACACAAGCATTGTGCGCGAGTCGAGCACTACTGGCTGGCTGGCGCTGTCATTCTATACCTACTATACATACATATCGTAGATTGAGTTGTTTGTTGTATTGACGTAGGTGGTACACTAAGCTTGCGCGAAAGCGTACACGGCGCTCCCTAGCGGCCGACTGTAATGGAAACTCAACTACTAGTGCCATCTGCAGTTAGCGGCGGACACGCAGTGAACTACTGTGTCAACCACTCCTCGACGTATTGTGGAGCATTTCGCTCATTGCGATAGATGACACGGAAAAAACGCCGCCAGTTTTAAAATCTACAATCACTGAGTACTTGAAGCTGAGGATGATCAACAGCAACGTCAGCAACAGCTAGGCTTCTTTGACAAGCTTATTACACTACACCATGAAGGAAAAACAGGGTCTTCCTTGCTTTTACACCGACCAATGACAACTAGACTAAACCACGAATCCTGAACTTTTGATTCTATTGTGTGCCTGGTAAAACTATGTCAATCATTGAGAAGTATCAGAACACAATATTAACAGCTCTTGATAAACCTTAATATTTAAGTCAGCACACAAGAAGCAGGGGCAGGTGACCGCGACTTCAATCTTTTTCGTTTTCATTTTGACACTTGAATGATATACATCGCTGCGTTTCGTTGTCGTTTGTTAAAACTTGCAAAAACATAGCAGCTATGTATAACGTCCATGTGTCAAACTGAAAGCGTTTACGATAACGATGAAAGTCGCGGTAACCCCACAGTTTCCCAAAATAAAGAAAACTGAATACTTAGGCACGTATTCATTAAACGTGATTTAAAGTTACGCCACCGTTTGGGCCCCCTGTCCCTTTCTATCTTAAGGCTTCGTATGCGCGCATTTACAGTTTTTCTATGAAGGCTACGGCACTGACTATTGAAATTAAACGTTTGAAAAAAATATATAGCAATCTTGGGGTGTATATTTAGGGATTGATGACCATCGATACACGATCGGACAAACTTCGCTCGATAGAAAGAAAACGCAAACATACCCCTTCCATGTCTTTTAAAATGAAAATTATGTGAAAACCAATTTTAATTTTTAATTTTATTTCCTTCTTTTCGTCTTCTCATCTTTATTAGGATAAATAAATAATGTGTAAACCTAAACAGTTATTCATACAAAATATGTATCAAAATGTAGGGTATTATAAATACGAGAGCTTGTTTTAAAAAAAATCTGATTTTTGTTGGCGTATTTTTATTTTCCTGCCAAAATTCATCCAAAATTATAAAAATACGAATATCGAGGCACTGCGCCGTGCTCTTGACTCCACCGCTGCGGGGCATCTTGTGTCCACTCTTGCTTTTGACCACCATACAGCGCCTTAACCTTTTTTAACGAAGTGTGAAAGGGATAGCAACACGATTTAAGGGAAGTGAGGTTTAACTAGGTTTATGAATAACAGCATTAGTCTTCAAACAGTTCTAAAACTGATTTTGTTATCTGGGAATCCATGTAGCACGAGGAAATAGGTAGGCAGAGTTGTTATGAGTTGTTATAATTCGTTAACCTTCATGTAAAGTGATGTTTTGGTTGATGAATCATCAAACAACATTAACACAATTTATCTGTGAAAATTTAAACCCCATAATTTCAGTGAGGTCATAAAAGGATGAGTAAGATTGTGCAACATTATGCCTATTATCTACCTACCTACAACAGATTAGTAATTCCCATTTGATGATTGCAATAATTTGTCGCTGTGTGGTTAGGAGCATTATACCATGAAGGCTGCAATTGTTAGGGGAATACCGCCCATTTGTAATATTAAGGACATATTTAATGCTCGCTCGATCATCACATCGCCTTTCCTGAATTTACATATAATCAGATCTCGCACTAGCTGGAGGCCGTTATAGTGTTTGCGTTTTGCTCAGCAACGGTCGTGTGATTCGTCAGATATGTGTCTTTGGCTGTTAACTGCCTGCTTGGGGTTG
Organism: Tachystola acroxantha; assembly: GCA_963506565.1. Classification (NCBI taxonomy): domain Eukaryota; kingdom Metazoa; phylum Arthropoda; class Insecta; order Lepidoptera; family Oecophoridae; genus Tachystola; species Tachystola acroxantha. Next base: position 8,745,618 of record OY735872.1, read on the forward strand.
TTGCCGTCGAACCCCTCGACGAACATTGTGGTGCAGGTTCCCGTGGGAGTGCCTCCTCCGATACTTCAACCCACGACTATACCTACGCGTCCTACACAACTACCGACCGTCACCCCGACACTGCCACCCACAAGGCCAACAGGTGCCCCTACGTTAGGTCGAGTGTTTTTACCAGTCATGCTTTGTAACGATCCTGATGTTGTATGTATCTTTAATCCTGACGATGACACCAATACAGGCTCGCCGTCGATTGATCCGAGGCTCGGCACCACCCCAGCAGCATCAGCTGCTTTGCGGGTCCCACCAATAACCGGTTACGGTTCTCAAGTACCGGCTTACGATGCTGCCGTCAAGTTCCCCAGACAACGAAGAAGTGCACAATTTGTTTCTAATAAAGCCAGAGAATTCCTAATGATGAACATTACACATGAAATCCGTAAGAGACAGACAACTTGCGTATGTGTTCCGGCCGGTACTTGCAATACTGGAGGTGCTGGTATGATCGACATCAGAATTGTAACTCCAGTAAGTACCTACCTTACCGCATTAACTACATAATATAATTATGGATGTTGATTACATATCCCAACTAGGAAAACCCAGTTGTATAGAAGGCCATAGAACATGTCAGAAACTCCAATCGATACTATAAAAGGGCAAGAATCAGTACCTACTATAAAATACCTTAGAACGTTTACTGAAATAGCAAAGGGCACATTTACATCGCTATTTAGTGTTGTATAGTTTCGATAGCAGCTTCAGGCGTGACATTTTAGACCTATACAATTGATATGTAACAGTGACGCCGATCACGATATAGTCGTGTAACTCAGAGAAATAATGATGTCCTTATTTCTCTGAGTCGTGTAAAGATCACCGCGACGCTTTTATAAAACTATTTTATACTAAAGTAGAAATTTGTGTTTTCTTTACATCATGATTATTCATATTCATTCATTCTTTTGTGATAGAAGTGCTCTGTGTGTCTCAGTCTCAGCTCAGAAGATATAATATTTAAAGTGTTTAAGTATTATTAAACGAAACATCGTGGTGAGTAAAACTATATTTTGATATTACGTTATTCGTCCCCTAAAGTGGAATTGATGTGCGACCGCAACTTTATTGATAGATTAAGGGTAGGTTTGCGGTATATTTTTAATGCCCCCTCGATTTATTAAGATTTAACAAAATATATTGAAAATCTTATGCGCCTAAATTAGAAATCTCGGTCAAATATGTACTGACAATTAAATGTAACTATAATTTACTCACTGAACACCAAAAAGTAATACCGTGGCTCCTATAGGCTATCAAGTATATATATATATATATATATATATATATATATATATATATATACTAGTAAGGATATATATATTAAGGAAAACACTGTTTTAGGGTATGAATGTTGTGTAAAGGTTTCGTTATGTTAGCCATGATACATATTATTTACATAAGAGAGTTTATAATTCTTCTACAGTACAATAAAATAACGGCACGTAAATGTAAAATAATGTTAATTTAAACGACAGTTGTGTACCGTACAATTTTAAATAGATGAATGTGTCAAACTAGATGTACCCCGCAACTTCGTTTGCGTAGAGGAGGAGGATGGAGAGGATGGAGGAGATCAGGAGGCAGATCTTCCTCTCTGGATCCTTGTTTCCACATCACATACCGCCATGCCTATGAGCTGTCCGGATATTTCAGCTATCTCCTAGTGAAACTCCCATCAAAATCCCTTCATTAGTTATGGCGTGATACCTACTTGCACAAAGAGACAAAAATTCTAAAAAAAAAATGTTTTGTCATCAGTATCGATCCTAAAACATATTACAAATATTCTTTTCAAAAAATATCCAATGTACAGACACAATTTTTTTACAGTCTTATTATAATATGTATAGATAATATATCAAATAAGGCTGCTAAGTGGTGTTCAATAATATCGCAGGGCGGGCAGCAGTGTCCCACTGGCCAGGTGTACTGCTGCGGCGGCACCACCCCGAGAGTGACTGTTGCTTGCGGCACTCTGCAGGCAGTGCCCGCTACAGCGGTCTCCCCAGCAGCCGGACAAGCCAGCTATGGGGAGTATCCGTGGCAGGTCAGTACAACTTTTAGTATGACTATTATTATTATTTTACTGTTATAAATTAAGCAAATATGACAATGTAAAAATGAAATACCCATCTGACGTGTAAACTTGTTTTTTACCAATAAAACATATCATATCATATCAACACTTGTAGCGAGAGTATGTTATGCTAAAATTACCACTAAGCGAAGCGTCCCGCTCACTCTTCCGTGATATACCTGTGAGTGACAGTGTGTTTAGGATTAGATTTAGCGGCCACCACAGAATTCAAACTGCTATCTCTATATCCGAGTACGTACTCTCTTGACAATACAGGGTAACATTTAGTACTTGATGTCTTCACATTACGTACAAGGTAGGTACTATGTTTTCCCTAACACTACAAATACGTTAAAAGCTTTTTAGCATCTAAAAGCTAGTATTACACCTTTGGTTTTTAATTCCAGTTAGAGATATTTATGTAAATTAGCTGACTATAATTTATAACCATTACTTTATAGCGGCCACCACGATAGTATGGAAAACGAACCAAAGCGCCACATCTAGATATAGCCATTGAGCTATTGTAAGTTAGGTAGGGAAAAATGTTGTATATAAGTTGCGAATATATGTTAACAATTTGAAAAATGCTTACAGGCGATAATATTGACGAAACAAAATGATTACATAGCCGGAGGAGTCCTCATAGATCAACTGAATGTTTTGACTGTAACTCACAGAATGATACCTTACATGTGAGTAGACGGCATTAATCCGATTTATAATTAGTTAATTACACATTTTTATTTCATTTTGCAACATTTTTTGTCATGCTTAGTGCCTACTTAGTACCAGAAAAGTTACAGAAACTTATGAGTACTTACCAATATCGATCGGGTTTTGTATGTCCCAAAATTCGTGTCAGCAATTTACCATACTAAAAATTGTTTATATGAAAGTTGGTGGCTCGATTTTTACTACAGATATTATTTACGGTGGACCGTGGAACCATGAAGGAAAAATAAGTTATCATCAACATAAAAAGCCTGACACGTACACTGGCGGCCTGCCCGCGGCCTGCGACCTAGGCCTCAGATCGCTACCTACTGGACGTTAACGACGGGAGAAAAGGGGGCGGGGTATGCGTTGCAACTGCCGCATACCGCCAGGCCGCCTGTGTACGAGTAGGTACCTATGTGTCAGGCTTTATGAAAAAAGAAACGGAATTGTTACCAAGAGTGAAGTTTACATATATTTTATCATGATATTCACAGGAATAATGATTACTGGATCTGCCATTTTAAAAATAAAGATAAAAGGTTCTTAATTTTTAAGTGTTTCAGGCACAGCTCCAAACGTAAAAGTGAGGCTCGGTGAATGGGACGCTGAAGGAGTATATGAGCCGATTCCCTTCCAAGAGTACTCGGTGCTGAAGGTTTTCAGTCACCCCTCGTATAACCCTGGCACGCTGCAATATGACATCACAGTGCTCCGTCTGTCGGCCCCCGTGCCGCTGACCGCGCTGCCGGGCGCCGCGCCCACAATAAACAGGGCATGCCTCCCACCTGCGGCTAATTCAGCTTATACTGGACAGAGGTTCGTAATACAGTAATAGGGTTAATGTATCATCTGTTTGTCTTAGGCAAATAAATAGTTATATACATGTATATACCTATTTATATAATATAGGTGATACATTAAAGCCTGGTAATGACTACTCGAACTCATTTTCATCTCAAAGTGCATAGTTGGAAAGGATAACTATTTGCTATTTATAAACCTCTGACTCAACCTATCATATTTTCTTTACACACAAATACGTCCATATAAAAGCCACCATGGGCCTAGAGAAATTTCTCTAAATAAAATCCCAATTGGGATCGATATTAATTTTATCGATGAGCATTGGTTCAAACATTTGTGGGGTCGAATACTTGTTGAGTCCGGTCCGATACACGTAGGATTGATAAATATTAACAACGGAAGTTATTACCAGTTTTCAAGACCACTCTTTACAGGGATACTAGTCATTGAATCGAAATTCGTAGGTGCGAATATTCATACCAAACTTTAGTAGGTACTCCGCTAGCTCAGCGACCGAAAGTGGGGCTTGGCAACGAACCTGGGAAACGATGACGCTAATCATGAGTCATGACGATCCCACACCGACTCGTCTCCCGCCACGTGCAGTTAGTTCAGAGCAGTAAAAGAGTAGAGAATTTCGCCGCTACACATAACATGTGTTTGTAATTTTAGATGTTGGGTGTCAGGCTGGGGTAAGAACATGTTCGGCCTGCAGGGTCAGTACCAGCAGATCCTGAAGGAAGTGGACGTGCCCATAGTGGCCCCGGCGACGTGCCAGGCGCAACTGCAGGCCGCGCGGCTCGGCGCCAGCTACGTCCTGGATACCACTTCGTTTATGTGCGCGGGAGGGGAGCCAAACAAAGATTCGTGTACGGTGAGTAATCTATCATCATCAACAACCTGTATCAATTCTTTGCTGGGTGCAGGCCTCTCAGCAGCGCCCCTTCGGAGCAAAATGTACAAAACGCAAAATTTACAATACGCAGAATGTGCAAATCGCAAAATGAGCACGACACGCAAAATATACAAATCGCAAAATGTATAAAACGCAAAATGTACAAAACGTAAAATGTACAAAACGCAAAATGAACAATACGCAGAATGTGCAAAAAGTAAAATGAGCACGACACGCAAAAAGTAAAAATCTCAAAATAAACAGGTAAGCCTCATTCACCATGACGGACCCACCGTACCCCTGCACCTGGCCATACCCCTGAAGGTCAAACGGTATCACCGATAGTGTTGTGTGTGACCAGGGGCACCGGCCGATGGTACAATGGGTCCGCAGTGGGTTTTGCAATGGAACTAGTAAAACTATTATTTCTCAGTAGTTCCTCTTGTAGTTTTACTACAAACTACAACTAAGTAGGTAGTGTTCATTTTGAGATTTGTACATTTTGCGTGTCGTGTTCATTTTACGTTTTGCCCGTTCCGCATATTGTTCATTTTGCGTTTTGTACATTTTGCTTCGTAGGGAGCAGCGATACTCTATTCGTTTCTAGGTTTTTGCATCCGACTGTCCGACGGTCTTGCTTACGACGACGAGCGGGTCTTTTCACCCCTAACTTCGAAAAGAAAAACCTCTACCCGGGCGTGAGCTTGCCGAATAACAATCCGACGACGGGCTTGGACTAGCTTGGGATGCGGGATTCGGGAATTGGGGAGTTCGGCGGGCCGACGTCCATTTGGAGCACGCTCAAACCCGCCGCGGCGATGGGGAGCGTAGCAACTCCCTCTGGAGACGGTGGCCTTCCGGACGGCGCGTGTGCAAGCATCGTGTTCTTACGCGTGCTATTCGTATGTTCAGGGTGACGGTGGTTCTGGGCTGGTGTGCCAAGTGAACGGGCAATGGGTGCTGGTGGGCCTGGTGTCGTGGGGACTCGGCTGCGCCAGCGCGAACGTGCCCGGCGTCTACGTCAACATCGCCGCGCTGCTGCCATGGATACAGCAGCAGATAGCCACTCCTTGACTGATCAATATATTATACTCGTATTAACCGTATAGTTACTTAAATTATTTACTTTCTATGTATATACCTATGTGTATGTGTATACCTATTAAATATTGTTAATTGCTGCATAGATATAAATCAAGAAATATAGGTACCTTCTGCTTCTTTGAATGTTTAACAATATAATGAAACTTTCTATGAGAATTGCGTGAAACCTCCCTTTATGGTGCAGTTATATCATATATATATTAGAAGTATTAAATTTAAATTAAAGAATTAAACGTCGTGATATGCAAAATTCGTAGACTGACTTTAAGCGAAGAATCCAGTGAATAGGATTTGTAATTCGAAATATAACATGAAAGTAAAAAAAAAACATGAAAGTGAAGCTTAACGTAATAATTTATTAAGTTAACAGTTTATACAAATAGCCGTGTAAATATTATAAAACATACTCCTAATCAAAAAGACAGTACGATCTATGCGTTCTAAACGCATATACAATCAACAATATAGATACACATAATATTTAACATAAACTACTAAACTATACTGGGACGTAATCTAGTATTGCAGCGGGGTGTACCCGCGTCGGGGACGTTAACGTTCTTACATATATTCGCTAACAAGTTAACACAGAATGTTTGAAATGCAACAATATTACACTGACAACTCGTTACATCAAGATGAAATCAACGCAGCCGCATTATCTGTTACCTTGCCAAATTCGAGCTAGTACCAACTACTACTCGAAACTGCTGCGATCATCATCTGGTTTCTCCTGTTTCACGACTGGCGGCGGGGTGGGGGCTGCGGGCGGTGGTGCGGGAGGCGGAGATGATACTTCTATGTACTCATCAGTCCTTTCCTCCTTTATCTCCACTTCCCTTTTAACTGGGACTTCCACCGTCGCTGGAGTGGACACTGATGGCAGATGCTCAGACTGTGGGGCGAGGGCAGCCCACGCGGAGGCAGCTCCCCTCGCGTAAGCCTCATAAAAGGCTCTCTGCGCTATTTCAGCTTCCTCCAGATGAACGAAGGCGTGGTTGTCGAGTTCGGCTCGGAAGAAGAACTTAAGTCCACAGCGACCGCAGTCGTAAGGTCTGGGAGCCGCTGCGTGCTCGGGCAGGTGACGCTGTAGACCGGCGGCGCTGGTGAAAACAGCCGAGCACAGGTAGCACGTGAAGGCTCCTATACCAGCAAATGTGTGTTCGATGAGATGTGCCTGTAAAAGAAAAGAATTTTATTATTATTTAAAAATTACGTGAAAGACCGCAAAGTAAATTATAAAAATAACTTGAGATTGACGATGACGCTATAGATAGAGTAACCAAAAGAACATTTTGATTTCTGACCTGCAATCGAGTAGGAGAACCCAGCGCTCGACGACACAACCGACAGTCGTGGTCCGCGGGGGGCGGGGGACGCGGCGGCGCGTGGCGGGCGTAGCACGAGGCACACGCCCGGGCACCATCCCCTGCCTCCCCTTCTGGCAACGCCCGTAAACATATCGCGCAACGTTGCTCATCTTCAGTGACTCTCAAGTGGAACCGAGCATGAAGCCGAGCCTCCGCTTCAGTCGCGAGGGTCTGCCGGCAGACGACGCAGGGCGCGGGCAGTGCGGGGTGGTGGCGCAGCATGTGGCTCAGGAACGATTCTTCAGAAGACAGTCGTGCGCGGCATCGTGAACAAGTGTCACCAGCTATTACCTGAAATAGTAATGATACAAATCACGGTTTCGGCAAAACTGGATGCTGAGTAGATGACGTTTTACTAATGTAATAGATGTAATTCTATCGTGGGCATTTAGTATAATCCTATAGCAAAGCACAACTGTTACTTGTAACGATTCCAGATTGCGTATGCTAATAAGTATTAGTCGCTGCTAAGCGAGTCGTCCCGCTCGCTCTTACGCGATGTATAGCATATGAACGACATGACATTTGCTTTTAGGATTAGGATTCGACTTAGCTGCTACAGAATTAGCTAGACTGCAATATGGTAAGCTTCATCGCGTTAGAAGGACGCCTCCTTTTGTGACGATTAAAATTAGTATATCACACTCTGGTATCGCTACAAATATTTCCGCGTATACCCGTAGACTCACCTTACAATGTGTCAGTTTGTGTTCTGCAAGGACGGCCGCAGAAGGCAACACTTCATCGCAAATGAGACACTTGTGTCTCGCGGCGGCCGCGCCCGAGTGCGCGCGCGTGTGCGCCTCCAGCTCGGCGCGGCTGCGCGTGCGTTCGCCGCAGTACGCGCACTGCAGCGCCACAGCGCCATTCTTCCGCCGCCTCTCCTCGACGCCGGGCGTTGCTCCGTTGTTGTCGGCCATAGAAGTGCACGGCGAACAAGTGTTTTCACCATCAACGGTGTTATTATTTTCTACTCTCTTCGGTCTCGCTGTCTCGCCATTTAAACTCTGCAATAATAGATAAATAAGTAATTTATTTATTACCTACTTGACGATGATCAGAAAATAATTAATGTGAAAACATTCCACAAAGTCAGAAAGACGCGGCAATGTGACTTCCTTATGACTCTGTAGAACCAAATCAAGCTCCACAAATACCATTTTGCTATATATATAAAAGCTTCACCTGATGCGGCATAGCATGATGCGCCTGCATGTGCCTCTCGAGCAGGTACTGTACGGCGAAAGTGTCCGTGCATGATGGCACGGGGCAGCGGTACGCGCGGTGGCTGCGCGCGCGTGCGCCCGACAGCACGGCGCCGCACGAGCAGCGCGCTGCGTGCCGCGACAACACGTGCGCCGCGCCCTCCGCCTCGGAGCGCAGCGCGCCCGCACCCGCGCCGCAACCGCGACACATCCACACCTTGCTCTCACCGCTATGCGCTACTGCGAAATGCACCTATGGAAAACAAATTACCCATTTATACACTTCTCAAACAAAATCATTCGAGTTAATATTTTTAATGCAAATTTTATTCTCACCTGAATTGCCACTTTTGAATCAAAAATTTCTTTGCACAGTGAACAACGATACAAATGATGGGCATGCAAGTCCAGTAAATGCTTCTGCAGATCATCAGGCGCAGGAAAACTACGTGAACAACTGTGGCACGTGTACTCGCAGGAAACCGCCAGGTAGTGGGCCGTGAGATGGCGTTCGGAGGCGGCGGCATCTGCAAACGTGGCGCCGCAGTGCAGGCACGGCACCGGGCTCGAGTTAGCCAACTCTCCGCCTTCTTCTAGATGCCCTTTCAAATGAGCGCGGAAGGCTTCAAAGTCGGGTAAGGCCGCATCACATTGATTGCAAAGAAGTGTGCTCGGAGACAACGCCGTGTGCGGCGTTGCGGAGCCTGAACGTCTGCGTTTGATTTCTGAGCTCCCATTGGCGGATCCTGCGCGTTTAGTTGATTCCTCCGATCCTCGACGACTGAGATCAGTGGGTGCAGGCTGGTCGACTTGCGTCGGCGGTGTCTCGCCGTTCAATAATGCCGAGTGTGCTGAGCGCACGTGTAGCTGCAATTGTTCCATACTGGTGAAGGTGTCGCGAGTGCAGTATATGCAAGCGAGGAGTGTGGGTGGAGGCTGGGACGCTATCCGACGCGGTGGAGTCAATGCTGCGGCATCCACGCCGTGAGCGCTTGCCATGTGAGCCTACAAAATACACTGTAAATTACTTTTCATCTAGGCATCCTAAAGTTACTCGTAGTTCGGTACTCAAGATAAAGATAGCTCCCGGAGAATACAAAATACTATTATGTAGACACACTTTCCTGCTTATTTCTTACTCTAGTCTGCGCTTACCTGCAGCAAGTCCGGTCTTCTAAAAGCGTCTCCGCAACGCAAGCAGCGCAGGGCCCTGCGGCGGTCAGGCTCGCGGCCGCTGCCGTCGCGCTTGTGGCCCTGCATGTGTGACGTCAGCGCAGCGGCCGTGTTGTAACCGCGGTTACAAACGGTGCATTGAAAGGGCTTCTGGTTGTCGTGTGTCTTCATGTGGATTTTCAAGTGGTCACTGAAATTAATTAAACATTGTAGGTACTTAACTAAATAACAACATCGATGATAATTATAAAATGTTTCGCTAACTGTACCTACTTATTAGGATTAGACATTGAACTTGAGTAGAATGAAATTAATTATTGACTATGTTCAGATATCTTTCACGAATTCAGGAATAATTTGAGGGTTAAGAGCCAGCTCTTAAGATACAGGATTTTATATCTTATTGCACATATCATCTGGTCCTAACCAGATGATATGTGCAATAAATATATATTTATAAGTAGCCACCTAAGCTGTTATAAACTATAAGTAGTTTAATTTATTGATGAATAAACTTATTATTATTACGAATAGAAACGCAAAGTACCTAAATCCTACAACAAGCCAGCCCACTAACTGCAACGTATTCTTTTGATGTCTTTATAAAATGACTACATGAATATTCCAAGATTAACACTCACAAAAAGTCTAACCCGAAGACTTTAAGATAGGAATTTAAAAATAAATGAGGTACATCGTCTTTATGTGACCAGCGACGACAATTTGTCATATGAGACTTAAGTACCCACATAAAGCACGAACCAAACAGAACTAACAAAGAGGCTTTTCACGCAAACTACAGAATAGAGGCGTTCGCCCAAACACCTCCGCTAATGGCCGCGCTCGCCGTGCCGGTTTAGGTACGGCCCATTATTTCATTTTTGTGAGACCCTCGAAGCCATTTGTCAGCGCATCATTTCTTTTCACTAGACGGCGGTTCGTTGGGCCGACAAATTGCATGGAATTAGTCACGTGACCGCGGCGAGGTGACGAAAAAGGTGACGCGTCGCCTCGTGGCCAACGAACATCTTTGTGCGCCGTGACTTACGGTGATCAATCTTGTTGCTGGGCTATTGTCGCGGGCGCACCTCTTAGCGTCCTCAAACGAGTAGATACCTACGTACTAACATTCAAATGTTTTGGTTGAACAGAACTTGAAGAACCTATCAGCATTCTTGGTCATATACCTTCCTTCGTAAAAGAAACGAACCAAATTTTAAAAACATAGTCATTTTAAAATGTTATTGTCTAAAGCTGTTCAAACTTCATGCAGAAAGTTAAAGTGCACAACCACAATAATAAAGACATATTGTTTAACGATAACAGACGAGTTATCTAATAGAAACCACTAGTAATCAGTGTGACAACGGCCTATGCAAAGTGGCTTGCAGGAACGCTTGCGAAAAAACGAAGATCAAGTTGAGTGGCGAGCCAACGTCCAGAAGTGGATGGACAGGCTGATGATAATTACGTTGATATTGATAATCATGATGTTGTTCAATGTGGGACTCCGGTAGCCGCAGGTGCAGTACCGACGGCGGCTATCGCTTTCGGTTTAAAGTCAAAAAGGTTTCAGTAGGAATCCGATTCGCTATTCGAGGCCGATTATTAGGGCAATCTTTTTATTTTGAGATAGAATATTCGGAGTAAAAATTAAAATTCTTCGAATAGAAAATCTCCCAAATATGACTGATGATTATTATTTGATGGATTCTAATACTCATAGTAAAGAACATTGTTTACGGTGGTACTCACCTCCTGGAGAATGCTGACTCGCAGTGCGCGCAGCGATACTTCCTGTCACCGGTGTGAAGCTTGACGTGTCTGTCGCGAGACCGCTTGTGCTTGAACAGCCGCGAGCAGAACTCGCAGCGGAACGGCATCTGGTCCGAGTGCGTCTGCAGACAATCGTTCCCTTATTCACCACAGGCAATCAATGATCATAATGTAAGACTGCGGCGCCTCATAATATGTGAGGTACAAAGTTAGCTGAAGCATTAATTCTTTTTACCGACGTGACACGGCAGTTTCAGCCAGCACCCAATCTTCAACTTACCGATTATTATCATATTTCTTATTACGACATCTCAGTACGAGTGACGATTAAAATTTGTAAGTCATACAGTGATTGAAACGAAATAACTCCGAGTGCATTGATCACAAAAACTATCGTGAGAACTATCTGCGGACAATGGTCCGACTACCGCTGCGCCTGCGCTGCTCGGCCCGCAAGCCGCCCCGAAGTTTTATGTCAATAGTCGATAAAAACGGTAGACTGTAGAGCCGGTAGGCTAGTCGTGACATTCGAATAAGATATCATTATTACAGGGATCCACTGGGTGAGTTGCCGATAGATCGATTAAAGTGATAAGTTAATTGTTCAGATTGCTTCTTTTTTTGTTTCAATAAGTAGCGAGCGAGAAGATTAGGACCGTTACATTTAGAGTAAGTAATTTCTCTACGAAACGCAATTTTAGGATTTCAGTAGGTGGGTACCTTATCTACTCTCTCTATATTTGAAGATTCGATTTTTCTACATGTCTACTTAAAAATAAACTAAGTATAGAATTACAATCAAGCTCTTACCTACAAAACATTTATCTTATGAGTTGAGTACCTATTTATATTATATAATATAAATAGGTACTCAACTCATGTAGGTTTAAGAATGAATATCTAAAGTATTTTTTTTTCAACACGTAGTAATATCCATAAACCAGGTTCAACCTACCTTCCCTTAAATCGCGTTTTGTTACTTCGCTAAAAACGTTAAGTGAGAAAGGGACCGGTGGTTTTAAGTAGTTGCTCGATAAATCGATAACGTTCCAGAATCGCAAGTAAGTGATTGGGTTATCAGTTATCGATGGGATCTGATATTCACCAGCAACCATGGGAATGGGAGCCATTCAATTCCGAAATGCCTATGTCATATTATAACGGCAAAATGAAATATTCGATCAATTTATCGATATAATTTTATACCGGTACTGGGTACATTTCATCGGTTCTACATGACAAATTAATTAATTGTCAGTTCAATAACATCTAATATTTTTGGAAACGCTGCTGAGAGTTTTTGCGGATTTTCTACTTGAAATAATTAAATCATATTGCAGATAAATATGTGTTTTTATTAAAGCTTGACAATCAACAATGTCTGACATAAGAATGACTAATGACAATTGACATGTAGACATAGATAATTATAAAAGAGATTTATTGCATTTCTCCCCACATCAGGTTGCTAATTAATCCATCTAAGACATCTCGTCAATAAGGCGACGTGGTGGCCTTATTGTGCGCCTACTACGACGCAGCTCAACGGAAACAGCTGGCGTTCCGATACCGATCTCTGGTTCTAAAGATGCAGGTACAGGCGTGGCTGGCTGTGGCGTGATAAACGGCGTGGGAGTTAATGGTGATCTGTTTGACTCGTGTTGGCTTCTTATAGTAGGTTCTTCTATATCGGCTGCTCGCGGCATTGGAGAGGTCTGGGCGTATGCAATTGGATCTTGTGCAATTTCAGGGGCTCTACGTCGTATATGGTCAGCGTGGTACCTTCTCTTCACATCCCCTTTGTCGGTAACGACATATGAGTACCGGTGAGTGCGCCGGAGGATAGTCGCAGGTTGCCAACATGATCCATCCCTTGCGCGAACGTAGACTGTCTCACCCGGCTGATAATCGGGAACCTCGTTTTCAGCGTTAATATTTGCCTGAATTTGCCGATATTCAAAGGATCTCTTAGCGCTCGGTCGCGCGTTGTCCAAAATGCAAGCCAATTGTCGACCGAACATCATCAACGCTGGAGATTTGCCGGTGGTGGTATGAGGTGTGATACGGTAGGTGAAAAGAAAGTTTTCGAGTCGTTTTTTAAGGCTGAGCTCATCATCCTCACTTGAAGACATTCTGGTTTTAAAAGTCCGGACCAGTCGTTCCGCCAAACCATTGGTTCTAGGGTGGTACGGTGAAGACTTAATATGTTTTATGCCTTTGTGACTGCAGTAACCTTGGAACTCCTGTGAGGTGAATTGTGGACCATTATCAGAAACTATAAATTTAGGTAGTCCAAATGTAGCGAATATAGTGTCCAATTCATCACATAGCCTACTTGTAGTTATCTTGGTCATGGGTTTGACTTCGATCCATTTAGTAAACGCGTCAGAGAGCACTAGCCAATATCGTCCCTCGAAAGGACCAGCGAAATCCACGTGAAGTCTCTCCCATGGCCTGTCTGGCATAGACCATGAGTAAATAGGCAACTCTGGTCTACTCGGTCTATTTTCTTGACATTTGTGACAGCGCTTGATATGCATGTCAATATCTTCATCGACAGATGGCCACCACACATAAAATCGTGCAAGTGCTCGCATGGCGGATGTGCCTGGATGTCCTAGATGTAAATACTTTAGGATTGTTCTCCTCAGACCTTCTGGCACAACAATTCTTCCTTGCCACATTACAATTTTGTTCTCTAACGACAATTCGCTACGTTTCCGTGCATAAGGTCTCACGTCGTTTGAATATTGATTTTCTCGCCAACCTGTTTTGATGTGCAGCGAGACTTGCTTGAGAATAGTGTCCTTTTTAGTCTCATTCCGTAATATCTCTTCTGTTAGGACAAGATCAGCTACTTTATCCATTTGAAACTTTGCATCGATTCTGTGGACCGACAGTTCTGCCCGAGATGGTTCTTCATTCGGATTGGGCATCCTGGAAAGATAATCAGCTATGAAATTGTTTCCTCCTTTTATGTAAGCTATGTCGTAATCGTAACTTCCTATTATCAAAGCCCATCTTACTAGACGATTATTTACCAGCTTTGGTAAATTTCTCTGAGTGCCCAATACGTGGATTAACGGTTTATGATCAGTCACGAGGGTGAAGTGTGTGCCGCGTAAGTATTGGTCAAATTTTTGAATTCCAAAGAAAATGGCAAGAGCCTCGCGATCAATGACCGAATATTTTGCCTCTGCTGGCCGTAATTTCCTTGAAGCAAAAGCTATCGGTTGTTCAACATTGTTCTTTTTGTGAAATAGTACTGCACCTACACCTTTTTCCGATGCGTCACATGCCAAAAACAAATGGTGCTTGTCATCGAAAGCTACAAGCGGTTTCGAATTCGCTATCAAAGCCTTTGCTGTCTCAAAAGCTTTAGTTTCGGTGTCAGTCCAGCGCCATTTCTGGCGGCTACCTGTTATCGCATGGAGATCTGCACAAAAACTATGTAAATGCGGAATAAAACGTTCGTAGAAATTCACCAAACCGAGGAAAGATCTCAACTCTTTAGTATTTGTAGGCGGTGAAGCTTTGGAAATCGCTTCTATCTTTGATTTCGTGGGTCGAATACCATTTTTATCAATGGTATGACCGAGATATTCAATTTCTGCCTGTAGAAACGAACATTTCTTCAAGTTGACCTTTAGGCCCGCCTGTTCCAATTTATCAAACACCGTGCACAATGTTTGTAGGTGTTCATTGTCATCATTGCCAGTTACGGCGATATCATCAAAGTAAACTGCTACGTTTGGTATACCTTCTAAAAGTTTGTCGAGATAATGTTGGAATATTGAAGGAGCTGTTGATATACCAAAGGGCATCCTGTTATATTGAAAGTAGCCCTTGTGTGTTGAAATTGTTAAAAACTTTCTGGATTCTGGTGCTATTTCAAATTGTAAATAGGCATCTTTAAGATCTATTTTTGAAAAATTTTGACCATTTGAAAGATTCTGACGCAATTGGTCGAAAAGCGGAACTGGATGTGCATGACTGATTAATACAGGGTTTATCGTACTACGATAATCTCCACAGATCCGAATCTGGCCGTTTGTTTTGATCACGTTAACCGTGGGTGTTGACCATTCTACAGGAGTCACGTTAGGATCCACTTGAGTAACTATGCCCTCTTCAACTAGACGTTCCAGTTCAATTTCAATGTTTTTCCTCATAGAAAATTTAATCGGACGTGCTGAAAAATGTTTAGGCTCGGCGCCAGGTTTGATATGTATATTTACCTCATAATTCTTTACTCTTCCTAGCTTGTTATCAAAGAGATTGTGATGAGTCTTCAATACTTGTTCAAGGGTAGTAGGGTTACCTCCAATTGAATATACTGCAGCTGGAAAGGTCATATGAAACATCTCGCTCCAATACAGGCCAAAAAGCATAGGTTTGGCATCCTTCATCACGACTACGGGTAATAATTTTCGTTTGCCTTCGACTTCCACAGTTACGTTTGCTAGTCCCTTCGGTTTTAATGTTGTATTGCCGTACGCACGTAAATTTGGCGCCTCTGTTAATGTCGGTGCTCCAATTCGCTTCCAAAATTTTGTGCTGATTATGGAATATACCGAGCCAGGATCCCAATCGAGCGTACAAGTGATACCGTTGATGATGACGTCTATTCTCTTACTGTCTTTGGTTCGTTTGTTGTTGATTTTGTACACCGTGTCGCTGTCATCTTCACTATCATCTGTAGATGCATCCGAAGTTTGGGAGGACTGGCCGCTGCCGTTAGGATTATTTTTGATTTTGTGCAGTTTATTCTTCTTGTTGTCTAGTTTCCCTCCGTTTGTTGGGTATGAGAGGTATGCCCTGCCGGACTTAATACAACAGCTCTCGAAATGGCCTTGGATGTCGCATTCCTCGCAGGTGTGGTTCTTTGCCATACATTTTTCGTAGCTATGTCTTTCGTGTTTCCCACATCTTCGACATTGATTGGGTCGTAGTTTTCGTCCGGTTATGTGTTGTTTGTCAGTATCATTGTGTTTATTTGGTTTCATTTTACCATGTATTCTGTTTACATGTAAATCAGGGTTTTCATCACCCTCTGCCAGTTCTCGAGACTGGGCTACTGCAAATATTTGTGCAAATGTAACTTCGGTAATTGTGTTACCATTTTGTTCCTGAAGATCAGGCCATTTTTGTTTTAGTTCGATTTGTAACTGTTGGTGATTGAGACCAGTGGCAAAACGGTCGCGCAGTTGTCGTTCCAGTAATGTATCGCTGTAACCACAGCTCCTGCTAATTTCCTTGAGTCTGTTAGCATAATGTTCCATTAACTCGTTGGGTTCCCTCAGGCAATTCCAGAAGTCAGTGAGTGCCTTGTACCTTGTTTTTTTTGTTCGATAAAGATCGAGTAGCTTCATCTTAATGTCGTCATAAGTACTCGATTCAAAAGATGGTGTGAGGGCAACCTTAACCTGGTGATAAATCTCTGGTGTGAGACATGTATAAAGTAGATCCTTTTGTATACTTGTACAGTCGTCGCCCCAAATTTTGCATTTGGCTTCAAAGTAGTCAATAAAGTTCTCTACAGTCGTTACTGCAGGGTTAAATGTTTCGCATTTAAACTGGTTGATGATCGATAGTTTGTTGGTGTTGCCGCTCTTCGTTGGCAAGCTGGACGACTCCGTACCAGACGTTGAAGGTGTGGGGGTCGCCTTTATTTGTTGTTCGACTAGTCGTCTCAGAACATCTGATATTTGTTGTTGTTGAGTTCGTTGTAACTCTAGAAATTCTTTGAATTGTTCTGAATTAATTTCTTTACACTCTCGTCGCCAGTGAAATAATTAAATCATATTGCAGATAAATATGTGTTTTTATTAAAGCTTGACAATCAACAATGTCTGACATAAGAATGACTAATGACAATTGACATGTAGACATAGATAATTATAAAAGAGATTTATTGCACTACTCTACTATTTACATCCTATTTTCTAGTTTTATTGCGCTTACCTATTTTTAACAAATGAGAACAATAAACATACACTGTGTAGTGTGTGATCAGATCATTATTGGCGATGGTCTGCTTCTTTGTACCTATGCCTCTGTGTATCCAGCTAACCTTTGTTTCTTGAATCTGTTATTAATGTAATAAATTAAATTAATTTATTGATAATATTGACAAGTGTAAAAAATTAGTATTACGAGTATAATAGATTATCAATATTAAAAAAGTTAAAAATCCAGAAAACCCTTTAGGTAGGTACCTACCTATCTTCAGCGTACCTAAATTACTTAAAAACGTAAGGTTCCTAATGCGTTTTTAATTCTAGCACAGTCTTCATATGTAAGGTTATGTCCCACATTAGATGAATGCATTATTGATGATTACGCACTCGTCGCGTCATTACCTTACGTCTTTTCTTTGAGAATAATTTACCACAATAAGAAAATTACTTTTATAATAAAACTCGCAATAATATTATTTTTTCAAATGTGCCATGGTGTCGGGTAGGATACAATAGGTCAAAATGCCAAAAAATGCATAGAGTTTGGAGGTAAACTAAAACATCACCCACCAAGGTTGATTTTTGGGTAGCGAGTAATAGTCACTTATAATAATCGTCTGCATGTAAAATAACCTATTAGTAGATACAAAGCATTGCTCATAGGTGTATAATGAAGATGCTAATGTAGCGCGCATGAGTCGTCTCTGGTTCGGAGATAATGTGAGCCGTCGGCCTTCGCATCACCGTGAACCGACGAAGACGTTCAAACTTGAACATAATAGCCCCCAAACTGACAGTCAGTTCACGCTTTTACTAATAATTGACCACCTCGACAGTCATTCAACAACATGCAAAATACACGGTTTCAGTGATTGACTTGGCTTCTGTCCACCTTTAGGCAATATGGTAATGAATTATAGAAAAACAAACTCTACCTAATTTAAAATTGAAATGGGAACGAATCGCCCACCTAGTATTTTGTTCTTTTTAGTTTAGAATTAGGTAGAGTATTGTACGTCTACGTCAGTTCTTAAATTAAAACATTCGTAGTGTACACAGACTGAGATCTTAGTTGAATCTTTATATCTAGGTAGGTGACGATAAATTTGGAAACGATTGTTGTAGATAACTGGTCTTCTATTCAATGGATTCCGGATTCGATTCCCGGTCAGGCATTCCTTATTTAACCACATTTCCGAGACCGTATTTATTTGTGTGTTTAGACATAAATAAATGTACACAAAACCTGAATTGAGCCCTTGAATTGCTTGTTAAACCACTAAGTTACTAGATTGGTAAATCCAGTTTGAACTAAGTGAGTGTGTATGAATAATTACTTATTCAGAATTTCGTATTTTGAGTTTAGCCCACCATAGATTAACCCACGCCTGATGTGCCGCAGCTTAGTGGTGTAACAAGCCATTCAAGGCCTCAATTCGTTTATCAAATCCATGAAGGAAAAATTTCGCCGCGCTCTATGGAGAGAGCCTAAAGTATATATTGTATGGGGATAGGGTATCCACCCTTGTTGTCACTCTCACTCCCATACGTCAGAAAGAGACAACTGTTTGTGTATGTTCGACTTCTATTGAAAATTAAGACAATGGAAAAAGAAATGAGTGGCGGTGATGCTAAAAATTTGCCATGCAAGAGCGGTGTCTGCGATATAAATATTATAACTTACTGCATAGGGCGTTCCCTGTTTCATGATCAAACCCATTTAGTAGCTACTAATAACTTCATCGTAGCGTAGCTGATGTCAACTGAATCATCATAAACTTGTCTGTCACACTAACTGAGCTATTTGTATGCCTATACAGTTACTTAGTGCAATGCGGTAATGTTAGTTCTCAATAGCTATTGATCGGAGTATATGTAAACATTGGTTCAGCGAGGGGTTTGGTTTGGTCTCGTGGGTCCCCAATTACCACGGCGAGGCGCAGGGCCATTAGCGGCACATCTCAATTTGTTAGCGCCAGAGCTGGGCGGCCTTCCTCTACAAACTATATTTTACTTCTTTTATTTATAATGTAATCACGTTTACTTTCGGGATAGCCAGGGATTATTTAGAAAATGTTGTCATTTTAATGGCATACTTGTTCTAATCAGAATTCTCGGACAGATGGCATTAGTTTGGGAGTGCTAGCAAGATTTTGTTTAAAAGAGTGTAAGATTGCGTGACTAACTTTTAATTTAATACTAAACCCCAACACATTTATATTTATGTATTATATCTACTATTTAACATACAATTAACTATCCAATTTCTTTACTTTTAATTTATAAGTTATTAATAGGTAAGATAAAAGTACCAAATTCCGTGATAATTAATAAGGGAGTTTTAGATTTCCGCCACATAATGAGAAAATCTTAAATAAAATCGTAATTTTGTTCAACACCACATATTAACTAAAATGTAACGAAAAATCACGATTTCTAAACATACCCAATTTTCATATAAGAGTAGCGAGCTTTTGAAAACCTCATTCACTGCATTTCATCGGCTGTAAAGAGAGTGCTAAGGCGACGGAACAGTTTTCGTAAGATGTTTACAAATTATGGCTAAGTAAGTTTATTTTCTATAAATTCATTAAATTTTTGATTGATATTTATAAACAGATGATTTTAAGGCTTCCCCAACAAATTTCAATGTATTTTTCCATAGAAAGAAACGATTATGCGACTCCCGTGATTATGTTCCTACATTTACGGTGGTGAACCTTATTATTATGTGTATTACGCAATTAGCGAAAATAAGGAGGAATTGTTTTGGGGTTTTACTTTATCGATCTTATGTGGGTTTTGGTAGATACATTGAATTATAATTCAAATTTTAATGACATGTAAATGAAATATTTACCAATTAAATGGATATGAATACATTTGAAGGTATTCCGATGATAATCTATGTTAAGAGCAAAAACATTGATGTTTTAACATCGTGTTTTCTCAACATCGAACATCCCTAGTTTATCGGGGCTGCGATGACGTCATGCATGACACAGATAATCATGGCGGACACAGATAAGTTTTTGGTGTTTTAAAGGTCTCAAAAAATCTGTAATTTTTGTACGGTGTAATAGAACGATTACTATTTAAGACAAAAAAAATTGGATTAACTAGCCTATTAGCGCAGTAGGCAGTGTAATTTAGAATGAATGAATTAGAATATTAGTTAAAATATATATTATAGGCTAAGGAGCAAAAAAAAAATCGTAAATAAATTTTATACAAACAATTTATATAATAAAACAGTTTACATCCGCGGCAACTATTTACTTTTTCTAAAAATCCTGCTCAAACTTGAAAATCCCTTAACATCCCGTAATATGGTACTTTTACCTTAACTACTTAAATATTTTCGGCTTTTTAGTTATGTTAGGTACAAACTGTTTGCCAAACGGACTCCGAAGAGTAAAATATCTATTGAACAATAATAATTGAATTTCTGTATAATCTACGAATTTAATACCTACTTGTACGTAGATTAGACATAATCCTGTCCTGCTAACAATGATTATGGCATCAGTAGACCCCAGTCTAATTGTGCTAAGTGACGAACTTCCGTCGCTATACAACGCTTTCTTCCGCCGCTGGCATGTTGTTTCGAATCATTTATGTTATAGATAGAAAAAAACAGGGTGTCTATTATAACAAAACACACCGATATAAAAACGAACTACCTACTATACCTATTGGCGAATAAAGATGTTGAAAAATAAAAATTCATTCTATAATTCAGTATTTCTACTTGTCTGTTAAATAAATTATAATAGAAAACTCTTGAATAAGACAAAACTGCACAGTTATGTCAAATATTCGTTCAAATAAATCCATCGAATACTCTACCTATTGTGATAAAACCGACTCTCCAAGCTCAAGCCTTTCAACATCTATAGCTAAAAACATGTTTTTCTTAAAACATTGGAATCCCAAGAAATAATTCTTTAGATCTTGCTTTTCAACTCATCCATATTAGTTTTAACGCTGATACAGCTATCCAGATGCACTACGACTACTTACACTGATATGTGCCGGATCTTTGTAATTTAATCTATCCAGACAACACCTTTAATTAACGCCGACATGACATCCTGACTCGTATCGTGGCTACCGTGAGTGATATCTAAATCACGTGTTGTGATTAGCGGTGAGTGACGCGTAGTGTTGCTTGCAGCGCAACATTCGCCGGCCGTCGCCGCCGCGCCGCGCGCCGGCCGGCGCAAGCGCTGCGCATAAACATAGCTGCGGCATGTTTACTCGACTCGTTTAATTGGAGCAATCGCCAGACGACAGAATTAATAAATCCGATCGTCCGCAAGCGATAAATCGCGTCCCGAGTCCTACCAGCGCCCATTCCACGCAGGAACTCGTAAGAGGCCCTTTCAATGTGTAATTATTTATTTATACTGACTTTACTTATAGGTACCTATCTAACTTGTTTATAATATTAAATCGACTACTGTAATATTTAGACACATCCTTTGAAGAAAATACAAGTTCGCGAAAGATGAATAAATGCACCTAATTTAAAAACAGTTCTAAATAATCAGTTACGCGGGAGTTTCGCATCTGCGATTGCAGAATCGTAAACTGATTAACGACCCTTCCTTGCAACTGCATAATCTTTGCGTTACAGTATAGGTATAATATTGGATCTTGTCATCGCAATGCTTCGTGCGAGAATTCAATAAGCGCAGCGTGCGCCTGCGCCGCGGGGGCCCGGCCCCTGGGTGCGGGAGCCGTACTGCACTCGCCGCGCCACGCGCCCCACGCGGCTCGCTCCACGATACTGCACTTCGCCTTATGGTGGAAACACACGCGAATAACATCACGGTTATTATTACAACAAACACCGTGAGACCGGCCGACATAACTTACCAAATGTGAGACCTTTCCGCGTAAAACGCACCAAGAAACATTCCAAACTAGTTTGAGGCGCGCATGATAGCCAATAAAAGCTTGGAAATGGGCAGCGGGCGGCTACTGAGCGACTTTCCCAGGTGCAATAACATCGCGACATCGCCGGTTCACACAGTCGGAGCGGACTGACCCGGGCTCGGGTCAAATATAACAACCAGTGTGCCGGTTAGGCACCCTATCCACTTAATCTACACTACATTTCGTTTGTGAGTACATGTAAATTATGCTAAACCGTTTCTAACATTATACTCATACAATTTTTTTATTACAAGGAATTCTGGTTCCATGAAATAAGTAGTTAAAACGTTTCGCTCCTGTCGTGTAGGTAGGTAATATCTAAGGTTTAACAGCCTTAATTAAGATTAAAATCAATAAACACGAATAACTCTGTTTCTGTAATAAAAACAGGTGGTACATACATACTAAATACACATTTTCAAAGTGAAATGAAGACAAAATTAGCTTGTCTTGATAGCTCTTACACAAGCTTAGAATAGGTACTTGGGATAAGTAGATACGGGTACCTAAGTACCTACTTGGGTTGGGATGGATCACTACCTAGTAAAGTACTTGATACTTGATTTGATAAAGTTAATTGCAAATTGCAAGTGGGTTCTCAACCAGACAACGGAAAGTAGCGAGGCAATAAGATGCAGCAGACAAGTGGTGGGTGTGATGGCCTGCCACTGCCACCACGGACTGTTTTATTTTATGAGCGCGATTGCGCTCGCTTGCTCGCCCGCTGATTGAGCTGTAGTAACTATACAATACGTATAGAACCTTAATTAAATTGGACGGACGGTATCAGTCTGTTTTTCTGCTAAAGTTTTGTACCATGCATTGATTGCTTCTCAGACCAGTCAGTAACTAATCTGAGGATTGTCTAGTGATTTCTCTGTAGCGAGCACAACTAAAACAAGCAGCGAGGGCTACTTTGCAATTGATTTATACTTATAATGATTGCCTTTCCCAAGCTGCGGTGCGATGGTAAAGGTGTGGCGCGCAGCCTAGGGAGTTGTTATCGCGAAGCCTATTTCCGGCCGTCACCGCCCGTCGCGGCGCGAGCACGACGCGCGATCATCGCCCGATACATTTGTCGGCTCACACCTCGCGCAGCAGCCTGCGTCCGCGCATGCAAAGATCGATATCAGCAGAGACGCAATGGGGACTCGGCAATTGCATAGCGATAATCAAATTAAATCCCATACGTATCATCGTATCCTATTTTGTAAGATGTGGAGGTCTGAATTTTAAGGTTTTACGAGGTGACGTATTTGCCACTTTAGTGCACGTGTAGATCTGTATCGGTGCGTAGGCGGTGGTTGTAAGCGGCGGCATGCAAAGTGACGTTTCTATTTCACCCTATCTCTGCTAGATCTGTCGCGGCGTGTCGTAATCGTAACGCGGCGAGATGGCACACCACAAAGGAGCCGAGATGTACAGCCGACGTAATGGCCAGGCACGTCACAGGCCTCAGCCCGGCGCGGCGCGCTGCAAGGCGACTGCGATGCATATCTACGCACCGACTCTGTAAATGGGCCGTTTTGGGTATCTACTTGCTAATGAAGCTTGGGTCTGCACGGCGAAACTGGTCAGAGAATTCACAGAGATATGACAGTGGTAATAGTCGTGTTGTTTAATGTGTGTTGCGTAGAACCGAGAGCGCCACAACCTAGTCGGACTTCGTGATATCTTGATGGTTATCTGAATGGTCATCTTGTTTTGCAACTCGCTTAGTTTCATTAAACTTTCATTTGTATTTTCCGTCAGTAGACCTAAACGATGTCACCTAATAACCGGCGCGCAATAAAACGTAGCATAAGTTGACATACCTGTTCATGTTTCTTGAGATAGGAGAGCCTGGGGAAGGCTTTGTCGCAGAACTGGCACTGGTAGGGCGTGTGCTCAGTGGCGCCGAGGGTGAAGGACGACTCAGCGTCGGCGTCGGCCGCGTCGGCTGACGTCGGCGTGGACGCGGGCGACGGCGATGGCTCCGGCGTCGACGACGGCCACGAGCTGCCCGCCGTGCTGCCCACGCTACCCAGCGCCTCTGACCCAACAAACAGACAGGATCTTTCAGATACCACACAATTGATCTTATTGAATGAACCATTATTACATCTCAAGCCACTAACGTGTCAAAACTCTATGTGGTACCTAAAGTTAGATGGGGAAATAAGTAGATACTAATAGCTCTAAGTTTTTAGGTAGTCCTTTTCATTATTAATATTAGACAGACTGCATTAAAAAATCAGTCTCTTCAGTTTTGGGGGGCTCTTACTTAGCCCAGCCAGTTTCGAAGTTACAACTTTGAGATTACTTTCTTGCACATGCCTACCAGATATAAGCTTGATTAAGTTTATATTGGCACAACAATCGCCAACAACGCATAATAATCATTTTAATACCCACACAACAGATACGTAATCATGGCCTGTCAAATAATAACGAGTAATAATGACAATTGAAAGGTTTTACAGGCGCTGTAAAGCACATTACCGCTGGCAGCGGAGCTCCGTCTCGGATAAAGCCATCATAAATATCGGTAAAGCCCCATATTTCGGCGTTAGGGGCGGTATATCTTCGAGAGCACCTCGGAGTGGCGTGAAATATAAACAAATTGAATGGGCCGCGATGACGAGCGGCATCACACAAATGATGAGTAATGTCGGAAACCAGCGCGAGACGAGGGCTTTGCGCGGGAGAGCTGCCTCTATAGCACTCTACATCAAATTACATTGCTTGCAAGGTATATTGCATTATGAAATGGAGTAAGGTACCTTGAGCGATAAAAATCTCCAATTGTGGTTGGAGTTGACTATGATTAATACCTATAACCAAATAATATGATATGCGACTTCTTGCCTACGACCTATCTGGGTTTAATACTGTTATAGCAACCGCAATGAGCGACATGAGAAAATTTAATCGATAAGGACGTAACTAAATTTTCCATTGTTTTCTTAAAAGAATAATCGATTTAGTAGTTTTCGAATTATCTTGAGGTAAGCAAGATAACACTTCACTAAGTTTCCTTGTTTAGTGGAGCCCTCAAAATTGTGCTATTTTTTACGCAATAAACATTACTTCTGTTGGCTTTTACTGGGTATTTTCCTTCCCTTCCAGTACATTTAATAGGAGGAACTATCATTTATATCAATCTGTCTCCCTTTACGCTTCACGCCCCGGACGCGCGTAACGAGCTTAGATAATGGCCAAAATAATAGCAATTGAATTTAGCTAACTTGAAAGATATACTTTATACTGCACTTTAATAAGGTAAGTAGGTAATCAGATAAATTGTAGGCGTCTATAGGTAAAGTTGAAAACAGGGATATGTATACAAGAGCCTTAAATAAGGTTAAGATTTTCACAAGAAGTACTTGACCGATTGTAATATAACACTAATAATAAAATAATTCTTTTACTAGTAATATAAATAGTTTTAAAGAATTTTAAAAATTCAATCCAGTAGGTACTTACTTTTTGAGAAAATTTCAACACTAATAACTCTCCTGTACACCTGTACTCCAGTTCTCTGTGTTCGCCTACGTTTAATTTCCGGAATGTTTAGATTGGTTTTATTTCGTTTTAAGATTAATTCCCCGGACTATTCCATGGGAAATTGTCAGACAGGCCATCGTCGTGCCGTGCATCGATCGGTGAAAAGTGTGCTTGGCTTAGTTCGTCCGAAGAAATAATTATTGATAAACAAATCTTTTGGAAAATAGCCATGTGGCATTGATTTTCGATAACACTAGAATAGAATAGAAAGAA
Source organism: Tachystola acroxantha (assembly GCA_963506565.1). Lineage (NCBI taxonomy): Eukaryota > Metazoa > Arthropoda > Insecta > Lepidoptera > Oecophoridae > Tachystola > Tachystola acroxantha. Next base: position 8,771,459 of record OY735872.1, read on the forward strand.
AAATGTATGTGATTAACATTTGCCTTTTCGTTAGCAAATGTAAATCCTAAAGTACATTTTTCTATCTAAGTACTTATAGTATCATAACGAAAGTCAAAGCCATTTGGCGTATTTTTATTGAAATTCAGTGAAAAGTGACAATTTAGTCGACGAAGGATAATTCGGTTAAGGAAACCTGCATTCCTTGGGGCATTAAATTCATAGAAAGCGTGTGTAATCCAATCGTGGCCCGAGATTCCTGGGGAATGTCTGTGCCCCAACAGTGGGGGCATATATAAATAGGCTGATAAATGGTGAATTAGTAAATTAAATTCTATTTAAATTATCCGACTCGTATACTTGTGTAAAGTCGTACAATTTTCTGATAGTTACAGATTTCTAGATCTAGTGTACGTGTAATGACATAGAGATACATGCAAGGTAAAATCTTGTGACCTATTTAGACACTTCCAACGTGTTACCGGACAGATTTATTAGCCGTAAGTAGTAGCTGTGAGTGCGCTAGTTGGTGCGGCCGTGTCGGTGGTATCGTATAGGTCTAATTAGCGGCGATTGCAGGCAATTCCTCGGGTGACGGTGGCGGTGTGGCGCCGACGGCGGTGGCGGCGGTGGGCGGCGGAAGCGCACTTCCTAATTGCGCCGTCCCGTCTGCGACACCTCTAACGGCGCCTCGGCAATCAACGCCAATACCTAGCTTCATGAAAAACCGACTTACTACCACACGCTGATACGTGAATAAATTGTGGTAGAGTTATTATCATGACAACAGTCGTCATAAGCTCGGAATAGGTCGCTTATAACTGAAAGCAATATAGCCAGGCATCCTTAAGTAAATAATTTAAATAACAACAGAGACATCTTATTACGATTTAAAACAAAATTGTCACGACTGTAATTACGAATGCTCCATCATGATATCTACTATTAAAATTAAAATTTTATCGACTGGTGCCTTAAAAAACACGTATGTTGGTCAAGTTGTTATCGTTCTACAGCAGTTGCATGGCCTATTCTTAAGTGGGTGTGAGTGAGAGATGTTTCACCGACTCCACTAGGTGGGAGTTATGTTGGTTTTGTGTATGTTAGTACACACGAAGATAGAGATACTTATACAGGGACCTCAATAAAGTTAAGATTTTCTCAAGAACTATTTGAGCGATAGCAAAAAAATTTTTACTACCTAGTAAATAGTTTAGAATACACACTATGTAAATGTAAATAATTTTCAAAAATAAGTCGATTATTTTTATGAGAAAACGACAATCTTAAAAACTCTACTGTACACCTTTATCTGTGTTGGACCGTACAATCCGTACATAACATAGGTACAATAGAAGCAATAGTGCCTCTAGCATAATGCACAAACGAAAGTAATTATGAATCTAATTACTCTTCTTGCCCTTTGGTTAGTGACCAAACGTATGGTCAAAATTATTCAGCTGCCCTCCACGAGGTGGGAGGTTTGTGCATTAGTGCACATGTTAGAGACCTACTAACAAAACTCCCCCGCTAAAATAAAGCAAACCTGCAAGTGAGTGTTCATGTGTAATTTTGGGAGAAGACGCCCTGAATAATTACATTTCTACGATCGTAGAAGGCCATTTTTACCACACGTTTGATCACTAACCATAGGGCAAGAAGAATATATAGGTACAGTCGAAGACAGAGAAAAGTATACAGGGGACCTCAATAAGGTTGAGATTTTCTCAAAACTACTCGACCGAATTTAATAATTATTTTACAGTTGCATAGTTTTAATTTTTATATATCTAACAGTGAAATAATTTTTGCATTAGGTAAAGTAGTTTTTGAGATAATCTCAACCTTAAAAACTCTCCTGTACACCTTTCTCTGTGTTCCACCGTACATGAGTACTTTCAGGGCGTCTTCTCCCAAAATTACACATGAAGACCCACTTGCAGGATAGCTTTATTTTAGAGCCATATGTAGGTACCTATATGAGGAGGACAGTTTTGCATCCAATCTAGGTAATTATAGCGAAAATAATTACCAAATCAGACGAATCACGAATCCATAATAATCTGTCCTATATCGAACAAAGGCATTATCTCTTCTTTTGTTTTGCGACAAATCAAATGTTAATCCCATACCTTTTATTTCTTTTCTACTAGCGTTAACGAAAGTCAATGCTACTTAGCTATTATAGCTATGATGGCGGGGGGCGTGCTACAATTAAACCGAAAATTGCTCCTGGATTACTTGGTATATTACATTCTATTAGTAGATAACATATGTGAAATCTAAATTAGCGAGTTGAATGATGTGTTTTCGCTTACCTTTTAGATCTTCCGAAATTACGTCGTGATTTTCTTTGTTTGCTTGTATCTTCTCTATGAGATGTTCGAGCCTGCTGCTGTTTCCTTTGAATAGCATGATCATATCGCCGGCACCAATGGGACCGTCGAACAGCGGGTGAGACGTTCCGCGCTCGGTCAACTGAGGCACTGTGACGGCTCCGCCGCCGCAGATTGCCGCAGGTGCATCGGTTCCAGTTTATTTTGGTATTTTTTGCGGGTGCGTTTAACGCGAGTGCGAATTAATGCGCGCGTGTCCGACAGGTGCCACTAATTGAAGGGGCGCCCGTCGCGAGCTGCACTCCGTGTACGCTTCCTTCACGGCAATTATTGGGGTGCCTGCTGCCTGGGCTTAATTAACGACCATCATTTACGGCATGCAGTTTCGTCTTCCGGGTGCAGGTGCCTGTCATTTTTGGAGTGACTTTCTTTATGTAGTGCAGGTATCGTGATAGTGCTAGAATTTGTGCGATGTTTGTCAGCGGAGCGCGCGCTGAGAGCGGCGTGTGCGGCGCGACTGTGCGGCGACGGGGCGCGCGGCCCGGTGGGCGAGCCGCGCGCCCGACGGCACCCTGCGCCCCGCCCGGCGCCCGCCCCGCCCACACCGACCCCCCTCCTTCCCATCTTGCCCAACACCGGCACCCACACTGCCTTCCAGGTCCAGCTTATCACCAATAGTTACTCACTGTTGCACATGCATAAGGCTGAAATATGGCCCATCAATTTCAGTACTTGCTTTACCTATCGACTTGCTTTCCTTTGTTCTTGACAGCAATAACCTTGACCTTCCAATTTTGTACAACAAAACTATACATCCTACGTTTCTAATACTAAAATACTATCTACTCTACATAATGGGATTCCAGTAACCTGCTTTGAGTAGGTAGTTGATTAATTTTGTACTTATTAGGTACCCTAATACATAGTAGAGTCCCAAACTATTGTTACTCGTATAATCTAATCTTCTCATAATACGAGAACAGTAAGTAGTTACTAAGCTACCTATTATACCTAATACGAATATCATAAAATACAAAATAAGTACTTATTGTTTTTATATGCATGTATACTCCATTTGGTGAGTTCAAGAAATCCCAGGCGTAATCAATCGTCGAATATCTGACGTGCATATTTTTCCAGTCACATGAAACATATCGAATGCTCGCATAGCGACACGTGAATAATCAGCCGAATGACAGCTGGATGATGCTAAAAGCTTTTCAAATTTGCTACGACCACGGAAAACAGACTGAGAATTTTCTTTGTTCCACCCAGGGGCGTGGGCGCGGCCAATGGGCGCCGGCGCCCCGCGCCTCCCCGCGCGCCCCGCACAGCCTACACGATACACTAAACTCTACTTATTGCACCAAATAACTCTCAAACACTTATCTTCACCCTTTTTGTTACTCTTTGTTTCCACAACATTGAATGTTTTTAGCGATTCATTATGAAGTCGTAAGAACTGTAAGTATTTCTTTTTTGTTGTGTGTTTCTGTTTTAATCACCGAGCATGGCTTAATCCTTAAAAATTAAATCTAAGAGATATGTACGAGTATTTTGTTGATGGGCAGTCGTGACTTTTACTTACTATTTATGTTGTAAAACACTACGAATTATAATAAAAGTAATGTTCTCTCTAATTCTATGTATGCCATTGATGGGTAAGAACTCTTTCAAATACCTACATATTAAATATATTTAGATTTGTAGGTACTAAACCTACATTTTAGTAAAATATGACAATAAATGCGAAGGCCACCCGATGTCCGGCGATCGGTCCTCGGGGCCCAATGGAGGCCGACTCGGCCGCCGCAGGTTACCTTTTAGTTGTGAATATATTACGCGGATTACGCGGGACACCAACTGCTGTAATTTTGGGGATAAACTCCGGAAATATCTGCATGTAACTGCGCCCTTGCGATTAGTATCGTATTTACCCATTGGATTATGCAAAGAGAAGGATTTGTTTTGGAAAAAAAATGTGGACGTATCAAAATAGGTAGTGAAAAATTGTGGTGTGCTGGCTTAACTCTACCTTAGAGTTCCAGGTTCAATGTAGTTTGTAACGAGATTAGAAAAAAATGTAATATATCAATTTTGAATTTGTGTTGAATCAGTTTTGTTTTTAATCTACTACCTATTTTGATACGTCCACATTTTTTTCCAAAACAAATCATTCTCTTTGCATAATCCAATGCTCCAGGCGCAATGTAGTTTGTAACAAGATTAGATTAAAGAACGCTGTTGTAGTTTAAATCTACAAATGGAAAGTACCTACAGGAGAAGCCCCAGATTATTCCACTCATATAATATTAGATATTGGTAAAGTGTATCACAAACCGTACATGGTATCACATTTATAGTACCCACTAATAAGGCCCAGACAATGTGACACTTATCCGTATACACGAAGGTACAAGATGAATTATTAACGGGAGACAGTTAGCTAATAAGTTTGTTTGTTCCACCCTGATAGTGCAGCGCGAACTAAACGGGCGTACGGCTACATAACAAATTAATGGACATAAAAGATTCACGCGGCGCTCACGACGCGACCGGGATTGACGCGGAGTTGTCGGGTCGGGCGCCATCCAGGGAAGGGTTAAACAACAGGTTCCCAAACTGTGTACTTTCCGCAAACATTTTTCTTATTAGACAACGTAATAAATCTAAACAACAAACTTCGGTTGTTTGAAATGCGACCTAATGATGTGCGTCATCTTCATGCATTGTCACTGGAATATCAGCTGCATTTTATGAATTTGATTGTTTCATAATTTGTATAAGTATTTATATATTTTTAGAATTAATTCAATTTGTATACCAGATAGAGTAATGTTATGTTCATGTTCTATGATATGGTTCGGCATCAACATATTTCGAATATGCTAAGCATCTAACAGTTATTGCTTAGACATGAACAAGTTTGGGAACTTCTTGGTTCAACATTAATACTTAAGCGGGCCGCACCTCAGCCTGACATGGCCGATTAGTCTGTCACTGCCGGATCTCCAAACCCTGAATAAAGTATCATGAAAAAGTGCTCCTTATCTCCGGAGCCGGGCCCACAACCGCAGTCCATTTGATGAGGGTCAGCATTTTCACTTGTTTCTTTCTGTGCTATTTTACGACAGACGTTTGGTGTGAATGGGATCTTAATTTATACATACATATTATGTATAACACCACAAAGTAAATTGTTATAAAAATTAAAAAAGACTGCTTTCTTGGCATATTTTCAGTCCGTGATCAAGACTAATCTAACAAGTACAAACAACACCCTATACGTCAATATCAATCAATCAATTTAGGCTACAGGAAGGCTCATTGAAAGGATTTTTTTTAATCTGTTAAATTTTTTTATTTATAGAAAATATTTTTTTTGATGTCCTTATAAATCTATTGGATAACTCTAATGTAATCCAATTTATCATTTATTTTTAAGGTTCCGTGCCTCAAAAGGAAAAAAAGGAACCCTTATAGGATCACTTGTATGTCTGCCCGTCTGACTGTCAAGACCTATATGTCAGAAAGGCGTAGACGGATCAATTTGAAATTAATACCAAATACTCAGTCTGCAACCTCATGCAGCCGTGAAAAATAAAATTTCAACGCAATCAAAAGATAGGTATTGCAATTTATGTCGCATTTTCTCGCATATTTGTATTAATATGCAATAAAACCAGAACCTATAGGGTTCTATACTTCCCGTTGACCTAGCTAGAATCATAAAATTTGGCAAAAAGCTAGGTCGATGTATGGACATAATATTTTGATAATGGCAAAGATAAGTTGGTCTCTAAATCCAGTTTATATTTTCGTTAGATCAAAGTTACGGGGCTAAGTTGCGTTGCACGGAAGCCTCGGCGCGCGAGTCCAACTCGCACTTGGCCGGTTTTTTTATTGTATTTTCTCAGATCATGCCGTTTGATTTACCTTGGCACAGCCACCACGATTTATAATAAACTTTTATTATTTCCGACTTCTTATTTCGTAAATATAATATTATAAACAAGTACAATCCTACTATAAACACGAAAGTTTGTATGGATGGATGGATGGATGTTTGTTGCAACGCAAAAATTACTGAATGGATTTTAATGAAACTTTACATTAATATAAATACCTACATCATACATCAGAATAACACAAAGGCTATAATTTATAATCCTGCGCAGACAAAGTCGCGGGCAGCAGCTAGTACGAACATAATACAGGTGAATGGAAAAACAAGTTTATATAGATCAAAGTGTGATCTCCCGGAAGCAGGGTTGCATAATTGATGGGCTGCACTGACATCCGCGACCCTCACTTTTGGAAAGCAAAGACGATAATTTTCATTATTCAACCCGTTCCCGTTCTAGTGTCGGCAACCCATTCGCTATCGACTCATATAAATTTCATAATGTTTGTACCTACCTAATCCGTCACTTAACTTGTCTTGGTAGAAAAATATTCTCGTTGCAGTAAACTTGTTAAGTAGAACGTAATCCCAATAACTTGTGTCTAAGTACATACTGTTTTTAAAGAGCTATGATCTATATATCTACTAGAGAATTTATGGAATCCAGTATGCTTGAAAAACAGTTTAATAATAAGAGGTAACCTACCTTCAAAAGATATTTTTTGCTATTTATATGAAGAAAAAGACCTTTTAATTGTTCATTACCGACGGATTCTTGCGTTAATAGCTTCATTGAAAGGTTGCTCTTCGTTAGCTATAAGTTACCTTGAGGTTGTAATATGCTTACGACAACGGACCTCAAGCAAAACCAAACACCTACCGTACATACATTTGGCTATTCTAAAATGTTTCATTTTACCTACATCCTTCCCTGCACAAAAACCGTTAAAAATGTTTATCTCTAAATTAAATTGTAAATAGGAATTTTGTGATTTCCGACCATGACGAACCTGCTTTGTCAACAAACACCCAAACTTTTTCTTTCCCTACCTGCACCCCGGAGCCCGAGGCCCGGACACGCGCACACGTCTGTTCCCGTCCTAATAAATCAACGGGACAGGCTCACAGACGTCATTTCAATGGATTAGTACGTCATTGTATCCCCCTTTTACGTCTATTTTTTGCGCAACACCTTCCTGATTTCTATCATACTCGCATATGTCTTTCAGATGAATTAATTATTTTTGAATCGGATATGTAAAAATCTGCCATTTAAACCCACTTTGTGTTTAAGAAGATTCGTATTAATAAACGCGATTTAGTCATAAAAGATTGAATAAATCAGTTGTTCATTAACTGTCAAATTAAACCATCGTTTAAGCAGTTCTTATTACTTAACAATAAATCGAACAATTTAGTAAGTAGGTACATGTTATCTTTTGGTACAATTTTAACTTAATTAAGATTGTTAAATTGGACCTTATTCATTGTGTTTGTTATTTTATCTCAGCAGTTTAGTATTTTTGGACACTTGGTTACTACTAAATATTTATTATTATATTTAAATCTACAAAAACTCAACTGAAGGCCATGCTTCAATGTTCAATTCCACAGGCTCCGTGGCCCCAATGAGCGTAAAATGAAGGCCACACAAGACAAATAAATCGATGGGGTGACGTTTTTGTGCGGAGATCGCGTCATCAGATAGTCACGCCAGGGTGGTCCATTGCATGATAAGGCACTTACTCCTAAGAGACCCACAGGATATCAGAAGGGTAACTCGGAATAATTTAATTACATGTTGGTTACGTGGTTTTAAAACCTCGGAATTCCAACAAGATGACTAAACTACCACCTCTTGTGACACCTTTTTGTTAAGAAATAAAGGTTATTCACTGGTTATTTCGCAATTTTCCTTTTTCATACTAAAGTTTTCACAGTATAAGTTTTATTACTGAACTCCTACGTATGCAATTTTATTTCGAAATTAAAACATCCCTAAATTTAAATTACAAACACTAGAAAAAGAAGTTGTAGGTATATACTATAATACTATAAATGACGTTTGCGAGCGACAACTCGAACGAAATAATAGATAATATAATTTGTCATTTTTATCGAGAGATAGCATAGAATGAGATTTCGCTAACTTCGTACACTGGGCTACCACTAATTTCCCTAATTTAATGCTGAAGTTTTATCGTTTGTAGAAATAGTAACCCCTTCAAAGCACTTAGTACAGAGTAGATCCTCGGAATACTAATAGCTGTTCTGTGCTAGAATGATACATCATAATTCAAACTTCGTTAGAGACATTTTCTGAATAGAGGAAGTACAAGTACAATAGCTACGTATATTTAAATGTGTCATAACAGGAATTCAGTATTAAAATATTCGTACGTAAGACAGTATGAAAGAGATGTTATAATAATGAACCTCCCTTAATACCAGCAAACTTATAGTTCGTGTGTTCACTCACTACCTCTGCGCGGCATCACGTAGCGCGCGGCGATGGTATCCCAGACGCGTCGCGTTGTCTTACACGCGGTTGTGCGTTACATCTCACACGAAATAGGTCAATTAAGACGTGGGAGTGAGCGATACGTGACCGTAACGCCTGATCCCAGAAACGATATGGCGCGGTGCCGCGTTTCACGCCTTTGCCGTTGCGTACGAACGTCATCGTCATAGCTATGTTACGATGGACCAGCATCTTTTACACATTTACAAAGTTTATACAAGGAACTATTATCTCTACGATATATATGCATAGATATAGTAATTGTACCGTGTAGTGCAGTTTCGTGTCCTTCATCCTGTACGTAGTAGATACCCAGGGCAAATAAATCGTACGTTACCTCCCCTGGTTAACGCGCTACTGAATACTATTGCTTCCATAAAACTGGGCGTGACTCTGATTGGTTTCACCATTCACCCTTCGAAAGTATAGACACTTGTGCGTGCAATTCACAGTTGATCCATTAGCATTGTGCAATGACAATCAAAGTCTTCTGTCTTGTAAATCATGGTTACCGCACATATTCTTCAAATCCATGAAGATGGAAAAATAACTCAGTCAAATAAAGAAAAAATTCCAGGGTTCAATAAGGTTGAGATTTTCTCAAGAACTACTGGCCCGAATGTAAAAATTAATTTACTAGTATCTAGGTACTCTTCTGTACCTACACCTTTATGTAAAACCGTACGTACCAATATTTTTCTTTATGTCAACTTCCGCAAGTTTTATTATTATTAAGCCTATACGCGTAACACGTCTCCGTGGGAACTCTTCCTCAGCCATCCGAATTTTATTTAAGCATGACTAAATGTAATATAGTGAGCTGGGTGGAACGAACCGCCAGGCATGCCCGGCTTGGTGACAGTTCCGCGCTCTATGAGCGCCTACTACGCCGAGGTCACCCAAACGGCCGCGTTTAAGGGGACCAAGTATTTTCTAACAACAACAGGTATTTGTATGATTCCCGCTGATAGATCCATTACACAGCAGCAGAGTATGTGATATCATTAATAATAATTATCGTGTCATCGAGAATATATGACGTATACACCCGCAATGTACTTACCTACCTAAGTTACATTTCAGATACAAAACTACATAATTCAATAACAAGATCGAAAGATATCAGCACCATTTACTAAGTTTAATAAGCATCACTTACTAAGTTTATATATATGCAAAACAGAATAAATAAGCACATGTTACCATTTAAAAATTGGTGGAGCCTGGGGAGTCCTAATATACAGAATGATTCAGATTAACTCCTAGTTTAGGCACCAGACTCCCAACAAGCAATTACTAAATTTAAGTGCAAAATAGTAAGATCTACCATGGAATTATGGTTTGGTGAGAAAATTTTGTTATTTATTTATTTTTATTTTTAATGATGTCAAATTTATTTACCTACACTGAATGTAAAATTATAACAATTGAACCAAACACTTCGTTGATAATCTAGCTAGATACTTGAAAATTCTTCGGAAAATCTCTCGTTCACGAATAGTGTGGTCATAATAGCATCGATATCGAATCTGCGACAAATACAGTTGTCTCTGGCCCTGGCGCAGTCGTGCTCTGCGATTGACACGCGGCTTTTTACCACCACTTGGAGGGGTATGCTGCGTTAGTCTGCACGACCCTGAATACACCACGCTTGGTGGCTTGGTGCCATAATGATACAAAATTTGTTTTTGTGATACATTGGGAACATGAATTGTGGGCATAAAAATTTCACAAAATTTTATGAGCTTGTCAACAATTTTCCCCGTCAAAACAATTTTTTTTCTTGGAATAAAGCTATAGAAATAAGTCAGCTTAATTCACGAAATAATAATAAAAAGCTGATAAGTAAAGTTAAGACATAACTACATAAGCTAGGACTAACCAGGTTTAGTTTTCTCTCAAGAACTCATATCAAGAAGACATTGACTTTTGCTTAAAGTAGTTGGTGTCAGTTACGGATAGGAACATCTTAAATTCATCGGTTCCAATAAATTAGATATAATTTTGTCCGGGTGATTGTGCGAGGCGGCCGGTGTCTCGCGGGGGCGCCGCCCGGGCGAATCGGCACGTAGTTCCGGCTGCGCGGGCGCAGGTGACGGTGATGCTGCGGTCGCGCTCCGCCACCGCCGGCACCTGCACTGCACGCTCAATGCGCACTGATCGACCACCGCCATTTCGATATCAACTAACCGATTTGTGGAACACCTTTTTGATGAAAGACAATGAACCATGTTTCAAGAGCTAACGATCCTAAAATGAGGCTAATTTCTCTAAATTTATAAGATATATGTCTTGCGAACTCGAAGTAGATCCTCAATCGAAATTACAGTGACAAAGGGATGTGTGCATAAAGTAAACTTAATTCCCGAGCTCATAAGTCACCGGACAGGAAGGCTCGCCCTCTAAACTATTCCGCAACAGGCCACGCGTCCGGCCAGCCTCCCGAGGGGCTCTAAGATGAAACTTGATGGACTTCCGCCTTTTAACTGCTTCTGTAGGATACGGCTTTTATTTATTTGTTAAATAAATGGTCGTGCACACTTAAATAATGAAATTTTTTGAATTTATTTTAGTTCACATTAATTGGTGCCAACAATATAACCGTATTAAAACTCGGGACAAAATTACAACTGTTATTCAAAATAGAAAGATTTTGTAAGGATATTGAAATATATAAGATGTTTTGTTTAGATACGAGTATCTAAAAAATCTGTTACTATTCTACGGAGGATATTTGGAATGTAGCTGCTTATGCTGTCACAATCAAATTGTTATTAAACAGTGATTTCATCAATGTAGATATATTAAACTAAGCTGAAGCGGCGAATGCGTAGATAAACAATAACAACAATGGACGTAAGGGCCGGCTACCGGCAGGAAATGCCGGGGAAGCCAAGATGAGCCGCGCTCCGCTTAACTATCACGCACAATGGCTATCCAAACAAAAGACGACGTAGATCTTCGAATTAATTTGTAAACACTCGGCTACTGTAATTTAGCCTCAGGCGTTACATACAATTTATAATTATAATAAGTTAAGCATACCTATCGACTGCAATAAAGTTAAAGATAACTTACTTGGAATTACGAATGCTTAAAACTGAGGCCAGAAACATAAGCGAATAGATGACTTTATAGTGGATCAATCTATATACAATGGTCTATGTTCTCGAAGTCGGAATCCTATTTATGGTACACGTACAAATGTTCCCTACTCGAAATCAAACGCCATTTGCTAGAATATCATAATCTCGAAACGTTTATTATAATGACTTAAATCGGCATGACATAATATGCCCGACAGTTCAATACCTCGATGCATCAAAATCTCCGATGAACATAGTGTGAAGCTCAGATCAGTGATCTGAGGTGCGAAGGATCTACTGCGCGGTATAAGGGAGGGAGGAGGGAGGTTCAGTCGAAAACAAAGAATATTGAACTGGGGCCTCCCAAACTGGGGTTGAAATTTTCTCAAGAATATAATTAGATAATATTTTTACAATCGGTTAAGTAGCAACCGATTATAAAAATTATGTGTTACACCATACCTACTACACTACCGACTTAGCCAGCAACAATAAATTTAATACGAAACCAAGCAATGGTGAAGTAGGATGGATGCTATGCGAATGACAAAATATGTAACGAATTGCGGTTACAACTAATTAATATCATTATAGTACCTACTTACAAAGTTACAATCAAAACAGAAAAAAACCACCGCCACAAAATACTCAATTTAACACCATCAGTTTAGTGGGCCATTACGGTGGTTGAAAAAACTACGGAAGCAGCTTTGATTGCCACACAGACTGCATAATAGCTCGCTTGTCGATCACCGGTTACACTGAAATTGTTCTTGAGTGGCGGTAATGAAGGGGCGAAAGGAGATTAGTTGCGCACGCGCCGATGAAGACCTCATCACTTTACCGACCACCTGCTTGTAATCCCTCATGATTTCAGCTTTCTTTCACCTGTAATCGAGACATTTGTTGGTTGCGGTTGTAACCGGTGCGTCAATTTACTATTTATCCTATTGATAAATATAGGATACTTGCTATCAGCAAATTCAATAATTCCTGATTTTCGGATCATTTAAACGATTACAAGTATTCAGTACTATGCATGCATATACTACATATTATGAAGATTGCACTGGTTTTGCAACACTCCAGTAAGTGGTAAAAAAGGAATTAACGGAGCATTTAGTAACCGAATAAGTTTCTCATGAACTTATGACTCACACTGTCTTAAAACAAATATTATTAAATAATAAACCACAAAATTCTGAGAAAATTGCCTTCGAATTCGTCAAGCTTGGATTAACGTTTCCATCGAAAATAAATACGTACGTAATGAATAGGTAATTCCGTACCACTTTAAAATCAAATAGATGAATTTTAAGCCTGTTGCAGAGAAACCAACTGTTCAATAAATTGTTTTCGCAACGTACTTCGAAACTGATCGATATTAAAATAATAATTATTATATTAGTAATCAAATAACACACAGTACCCGTAGGTAATCAAAACATATACATAACCAAACAAAGAAAAAAAACTTACACGGCAAGTAACTAACAGATACATATGTATAATAGGTATAGATGAAGATTCCGGGAAACAAAAGTGAAAACTTTGGAAATAGTTTCATACTTAGGTGAATTGATTTTTCACTAACACACAGTGGAAAACCAGTAATAGGTAGATACTTTACTTAACTGTCACTTTCTGTCTAATTATTCCTTTTTTGTTTTGTTCCGCTAAATGTGCCAGTTTTTTCTTTCTTTCCGCAACTAGATTTAGAAATAACTATTGATTATATATAGTTTATGTTCCAGTATAGATAGATATAACAACTTATATGGAACGACATCTCTACAAATTTCTTAATCTAAATGAGAACTCGTATTTCAAAAATGTAACAGTGGACAGACGTAATCTTCACCACAATGAGGCTGGTGATGAGCAATAACGGCGTGAATGCGCCGATTTTCCAGCAGCGAGCGTGGAAACGTGACCGAGGCGTTTGGCTTTGGCCGCAAGCACCACGTTATATTATTCTAATTACGTGTTCCCATAAAATCGACTACGAATAGCCAAGCCCAGTTGTTACGGTAATGATATTGCGATGACTACATCTGAAATGGAACGAAGAGGTGCCGCTCCATACAATTCATCTCACAATACATTAGATATATTCCAATAGACAGTTAATTTTATTTCAGATCCAAACGCGTAAATTATTAATTATACAAAAAAAATCTCTTTTTTGCGGGAACTAGATACTTTTACACTAACTTTTGATTACATATCTGGTTTTAACGTATGTTACAATAATATTATGTTAATAGGTGGCCCCTGTCTACCAGCCTTACCTTAGGCCTCTTAGGGTATTAGGGCATGTAGCGTTACCCAAGCCGAAGCCGCAACGTTTACACGAATTAATATGTCGTAAAGAAAAAGAGATTCGTTGAAATTCAATCTGAGTAGAAAAGGAACAAAGTAATTTCTCACTCTCTGGACTCCCATAAAGGTTCCAGGTCCGATTCCCGAGTCAATCATATTAGTATTTTTTATTTATTTAGACAATTTTGTCGTAAATTTATGTTAAAGATTTGTGTAAATATTATTATTATAACCCTATGGTCAGTCAGACCATAGCGGATAAACATCCTATTTTTGGGTGGTCGCATCAGCGGGCGTTCATTTCACGCATTTTACGCCGTCATTACCGCCATCAACCAACCTCCAAACCCCAAGCTGGATAAACACTATTAGATCACCGTGTAATTGTGACCAATGTGAATTGAAGACCAGTTTCCAATTAATGATCAATCAAGGTGTTTTTTCTTGGTTTATGCTAATTAAGGTAGTTCAAAGTTTGTGTATAATCGAGGAAGCAATTAAAAATGTACAATGAGTATGTCATTGTACAAAAGTATCAATTCCAAGAAGTCAACATTTGATAGGGTTTGGTAAGCAGCAGCGAAATAATTTCACTGATTATAAACCTTTCTATGAATTTAAACGTTAGCGTATTATCTTTATAAATCCTAAATTCCGGAAGCCGAATAAATCGTCTAAGCTTTAGACGATTAATTCGTCCTTCGTACTAGTGTTAGTACACGAACAACGTGGTAATATGGTCTAGGTCCTAGCTAGACCATCCTAGACTCTATGATGTTGGACAATGTGCTGTATATCGTACCTATGTTATATAATCATCATTCATCATTTACCTGCATTTTGTATAAATTATCAAGGTTTAGAAAGATTTTAATGATTCACTAATAAATATACAATAAAATAATTTATTTTCAGACTAGTAAAATGAAATTAAAATTAATTACGGTAGGTAACTTTTTTATTATATTGAAGGCAAAAACTTTTTTAATAAAATTGATTATATTGGAAGATATAATTTTTATTAAGATTGGCGGCGTTAGTTGGCTCATGTCAGGCCCTTAACAGGCTAAATTCACTCCCATTATGTAACAACTTACAGCCTCTGCATCATTTTTTTTTCTTTAAAATACAAATCTAAAATTCATTTGATTGGAAGCTGTTGCACTACCTTCGACACCAGTTTACATAGCAATCGTTAATTTCTTAGCGCAAGTCTAGTTGGGTGTGAAGGATGGGTGCTCACGTGGGTGCCGTGGGCGGGGTCTCGGGCCGCCCATCGCTACGCCCAGCGGACACGCCCATCGCGGAAAACTTTTCAGAATAGTTTCGGCAAAAGGGTGGTAATTGGTGAAAGTTTATTGATAGTGAGCCTCGTTGATGTCTTTTATATTGGAATCTGCTACGGGCTACGAAAGTTCTACAAAATTATAAGGTAGGTAATTAAAAGATGTGTATATAATAATTTATTTCATATTATTTGTGTACTTTTTATCACACAATTAATATGAAAAAGTATTACGTAATTTCATATTAATTGTGCGAGTGTTTTCACATAATTAATATGAAATAAAGTCGAGTTCTCTTACCCCGTTATAAATTCAATTCATTATCTAGAACAATTTAGTGTAAAACCCATGTATACAAATTAATATTTATACCCATTTATACTATTTATTACCTACTTCGAAATTTATACCTATCTACTTTAGAAAATACATAATTTTAGTACGTTACTAATTTACCTATACTAAATAAATAAATACTAATAAGTAATCACTGTCCAAGTTAATTGTACAAGCGACACGTTTTCGTCCTACATTCGAAGAGCGAAAGAGACGAGAATCGGTTTGATCAGAAAATGTATTTGAAGTTCTCACGCATGCTGTAAATGAACCTTGAAGTAAAAATGTTTCCTGTATCCGGAAAAGCTGCTTTGTTAGTTCTCTAGTTTTTCCCTAGATGTCGGTATGCCATACAGAGGGAAGGCATGCCGCATATTACGTGCAAACCAACTAGCCCTCAAACAAATTTCTTCGTTTGGCGGTAGAGTGCGCTACGAGGGGGTATCAACCCTTATGAGAACTTGGAAAAACATATATTATAATAGGTTCTCTTGAAAATGGCGGGAAACGACGGTTGCGAAATTATTTGATAATTTTCCTTTTAATGTCTACAGGGACTATTTTGTGTTTAATATCACGTTAAATTAATCAGAAAATGTTCGCGAATGACAGTACGGTGAAGTTATTGGATTATTTATGCAAGATCTGCCCCCTTACATTTAACTCTTATAGCAGTATTACTTTCATAATACTTTGTTACTTCGTACCTTAATGAGCTTACTTTAAGGTCGTCATTGTACGAAGTAACAAAGTATTATGAAAGTAATACTGCTATAAGAGTTAAATGTAAGGGGGCTGAAGTTTCAAGCTTTTATCAAGAGTTTCCGCTACAAGCTCGGGAGTGAACGTGACTGTCGAGCTGCTTCGTCCAGAGTGATGACGCTACGGCGTCTCCTCTGGATGAAGACATGAAGACGCGGCTACCCAGGGAGAAGACGCTACTGACTGCGACTCCCCTGGAGGAAGATAGAAGACTATTGAATTTTCTGTAACATGACATCGAGTCCATTAATAAAATAAATAAAATATATTATATAGGTACAATTGACAGCACATCATGAGTGTGTAATAGTATATTGGACTATAACATGATCATGCTGAGTATAATACATACATCTGAAATTATACCTCCAGAGATATCAATGATTGTTAAAGTTGTGCTTCATGGGGCTTTTTGGCATGTTATTTTTCAAATTAATTCCATTTAGTTTCCACATTTGACCAACAATTTTATTCGTAAAAAAATTGAAAAAAAATCTATACTTGTCAACTACCCTATTGTATGCGCCCACAAGGGTTGAAATCAAGTGTTACCATTGATGTGCTATCGACTGTACCAATCGCCGTAGTCAAAAGCCAGTGTATGTTTCTAGTGATTTTAATATTATCAAGTTTTTGGTGGGTATATTAAAAAAACAGACTGGTCATTTTATTATACATCGCTTTAAAAAGCAATGAAGACAAGCAGTAGAATTTAAATAAAATGATAATAATCAGTAAGCATTAGTAAAGGGGTAGTCAGCGGTAGGCCAGCGGTGGCGGCGAGATGAAGGCACCTCGATACCATCTGGAAGTCTTTGCGACACCTCGCCGCCACGCGCCTTGCATCAAAAACTTGATAAACTAACGACGCTCGTATCTCATTCCATCTCTACGCACAAATCTATTTTGCAAATCTCTCTAATATTTCTTTTGGACCCTGATCATCCCATGATGGTCAATTTTAATTTATAACTGTTGGTAAGCAATTGATTAGACTTCACTATCCTTTCAACTATAAGTTTCTACTAATAGGATGAATAAGTTGGTCTATTTTTCTAGCTTATTATTGCTGTAAATCCTCTGCAATGATTATTTGATGCATGAAAAAAGAGCTTTAGGTCATAAGATCGTCAAACTTGTACATACTATACAATAATTTAACTAAGTAGGTATGTACTAACTTTATTTTTATGAAATAAAATATCGACCGACATGCTTGCTGAATTAAACAGAAGCCATATTTATTATTGGGTTAAGACTTTCGCGATGGCCCTATACAATTGTAGACATAGCCATTAGAACATAGTAACGAACACAGTTTACGTTATTGTTTATGTCATTTTGCACCACTACGACATCTCTTTCTCCATTGCCTGGAAGAAATCGCTTAAAGCGATAATGCCGTCTGTATAAATTGTTTATAATATTCTTTACATACAATATAATCCTTTGTATGCAAATTAAAAAGATTTGACTTGATTTGATACTGTTTGTGCCACTGTGTTTTGTTCACGACCTTGTTGTTCCCACGGCGGCGTCGCAACTTTCCCCGGCGACCCCGCCGCGACGCCATTGTCGACGCCCCGTGGTACCACCAACCTGAGTCTTCCACTGGCATAAATGCCATGCTGAGGCCAGCCAAACGAATAGATATCGATTGTAGTCACAGTTCTGATCAAACAATAGACCGCACGCAAACGAGTAGCCGTTCAAGGTGAAAATCGATGTCCATCGTGATTTCATGGCGCTGATGTCATTATCGCTGCCATTTTAGAATTGTAGATTTAGTTTCATTGGTTACCGTTATATGAATTTCTTTTAAAAGACTATAGATGCAACAATGGTAATAATTAAAGCCAATAAGAACCTTAATATATGTATTAAGGATTAAACTGATTGAATATTCTCATAGGAATAAACTATCAAGTACCCATGAAATCGACAGATCTAGAACAGTAGGTATCATCTACTTTCAATAAAAATAGTCATGACTGGCACCTGGTACGCGTCCATTCCATTGTACAGCGCACATACAGATATTCCATTGCAAAGCCTATTCTATGATTAGCGACAGGGGCCTTTAGGGTCACTTGCATCAAAAAGATAACCGCCTTAACCCGTGTTAAATCACGAAAATGTTTACATTAATATTTTCGTTATGATAAATTACGATTACTCAACTTTAAAATTGGCTATCTGAAACTTCGCAAAGCTTTCGGGTTTGGAAGCCGGCATCTCTGTCCATGCATAGTTAAGTGCATCAGCGTCAAGTGTCGACGCAATATCAGAACTTCCCCCGGGGTCGTAGGTGTTCTAACTTCTTCACTTCAAACTGGTCCACGGCCGAAGCAATCTTTGTATAATATTGTGTGGTTCTGAGTAGAGACACTGTTCATGAATAGATAAAGTGAAACGGGCGTCGCGGGTGGATGTGCTCCCGAGAGCCCTCCCGGCGTCTTGAGATATTACTGCTTTCGCTACCATGACAACTTCTATCTGCTAGATTATGAGTAAATATATCTATTTTTACGCTACTTAATTATTTAATAGGGTTGTCTTTCTAAACTTGGTGAGTCGTCATTTATTACAATCCCATTTTATTTTGCTTGGTATACAAGTTGTTTGTAAGGAATTGCCTGGCTATGTACTCGTACCTATATCTAATCGTTGTACCTCACTGTTGGAGGAAACTTCACTACCCAAGGTTCTAGTTATTTATATTTGTTAATTGAAATTATTAAATCAGTGCTGTTATTTATTGCCTTAAAGCATTTTATTAACATCGATGGACGATGAATAAAATGAAGAGCTAGAGAGAGGGTTTCAATCAATAGTATTAGAGATAAAAGATTTATCTCGAAATTAGTATAAAAGTAAGGTTATCTAATCTCACACGTCCATATTTATTACCTATTCGTAGAGCGAATCGCAAAAGCCGTCATCTGCCTGACCGTCAGGCACGGCGCTTCAGCGCGGCCGCGTGCGAGTTGCTTGTCCAAGTTTAATTGAACAGGGACATTAGTGTCATCAGGGACAGTAACGAGATTGATCATGGGCCTTTGGAACTTGAGAATGGGGTAGTCACTTAAAAATACAATCAAAATCTTATGTAAAAAGCTTGTTATCATGTGATTTAACCATATTACAATGTAATTTAAATAGTGTTCGGTGGGAGGATTGTTGTTAGCCCGCCCGGCTCCGCCTGCTCCGGTATTATCTTTTTACAATCTCCAAGTGCCGCGTGCATGAATGCTTGGGTCCCATTCAATGCCGCAATTCACCATAGAAACAATGACGTACCCTCAGTCGCGCCCGGGGTAAAGACAACGAAATGCGAAAAAAAAATCATATTATATTAAGCAAGTCCTTGGGAACCCTTTATCGCTAGGGAGGGCAATCGAATGCTTAAAACATTGCAGACGAATATGAGTCTGCGGCGGGTGAATGGTGGCGGCACAATGGCTGGCAGCAGCGGCAGCGCGGGCCGCGGGTGTCGGATGTCGGCCGCGTCGCCCACGCCGCCGCCGACACACGATATCGTCTTTTTATTTCATAATTTCTACACAAAACCCCTGCACAGGCGTAGGGTGAAGACAATGCGCCCGGAGGTAAAACCGCTCGGAAACGCTTTATATCCAATTTATTGTCTCAAAATAAAATCGGGTGCAAATTAAAAATATGTATGGAAGCACAGTGCGACCGGTAATTCCAAGGACTTTTTATCCGATTACATTATAGGTAGGTAAGTAGTCAATTTAAATGCTTAAGAGAATACACCTAGTGGTTGCGGCCCCACATTACTGTGCTTACATAGGACGTTATTTAGAAAATGGAAGCCAACAAAATAAAGGCTAAACAAATCAGTAAGATGACACAAATATCATGTAGTATTCTGTTCATGTGAACAGAATTCTTCTATTGTATCGGTAAAAGTAGCCGAAAACAACTCTCGTCAGCGGTCGCTAATAAATTGTGGGTAGCTTATCGAGATTGGCGATCCGGAGTAATGTGTGTTCGGGTAATCAGATGTGCGCCTTCCAACTTTTAATTCCCCGAGATGATGGGGTCCGGGGGGGGGGGGGGGGGGGGGGTCCGGCGCCGACGCCGATATCGCATATAAAAAGGTTGCGGATCGCTCGTTCCTCCATCCGGCGATTGGCTAGGCGGCGCCCGCTGTTCCCCAGGGCCCTATACGAGAAGCGAAATGGGCCCCAGAACACCCATAAGAGAGCGACCCCGCCCGCCACGGCCGAATAATTAGGGCTCTTTGTTTAGATAGCGGCAATTTTATTTGGGAGCGAGCGGGCGCTTGGGACGTCTTCGGCCATTCCAACAGCGTGATATTAATAAGAAACGTGTGTGCCGAGTAACAGGCTATGCTGAAGAAAATCGTTGCTCCAATTCCATTTTATTAAATCCGGACTGGAAGAGGCGTCATATTGCAACTATTTGTAACACCCAACCAGTGTGAAAAAATGTGGGAAAGTGTCCATAAATGTGTTTTTACGAAATCATTTCGAAAATTACAATAGTGTAATAAACTTTAATATAACATCCAGCAAGGGTCATAGAATTGTCTCCAATATAAAGAAAAAGAATTAATTTTATTATAAATCACATTCATACTAAACTCCTACAAAGCCATTTAAGGGTGATTTAACGTTATTCCAGTTTAATAGGCCTCTTTCTAATTTACCATTTTTAACGGAGTGTGAAAGTGACAAAACACGTTTTGAAGGAAGTGAGGTTCAACTTTGTAGGTATATGGTTAACAACACTATAGTTATGAGTCAGCCTAAAACGAATCACAAAGCCATATTTTATTATTTATTTTTATATATACATATACCTATATTGATAGCAAAAGTTGCGGAAGCGTGAATTACACCACAGCAAGTTCATAGAAGAGAAAAGGGGAACGTCGACAGTCACCAAGCAATATCACATAAATAATGCAGCCAGCAAAATTGGGATTTTGATTTGTTTTCTTTGAAACTTTTATTTGTCTTTGCAGTGAATGGGGCACTGAGCACAATGGTTTGGGTCTTTTGTCTTACCTTTAGGAGTTCAATTCTTGTTTTTGATTTCTGTAATTAATGTTGTGGAAAATTGTTTATGAACCCACATTCTTATTAACATAATAACGTAACGTTATGAAACCAAAATCATTTATATACGAAGATTATTGCATTTTCTGCAAGCTTCTTCTAAGTAGGTATTATCAATAATATACTTATTATATATAATTTAACTACATGTTATATTATAAAAAAATACGTGTAGGTCTGCTCTGCTGCCATAAATCGGTCTCTGACTTGGACTGCAGTTTGTAAAATACGAGTAAATGTGCAAGTTCGTGTAGTAATATTGTAGTATGCTAATATTATACCTAAGCTATATAATGGTAGGTTATGTTAAATTAGGTTAACCTAAGCAAAATTGCAAAACATAAGAAGAATCATTTATAGTAACAAATTAAATGTAAGGCGATCTGAATTTCTCGGATTCCGAAAACATTGTGTTTGTGTTGAAGGGCCACCTGTTCTTACAAGGCACTGACACTGCATATTGTAGCAAGCCTGATGCGACTCGGCAGTCCGCGGGGGCCGCCATACACCTCGCCTTTGTCTCGTCCCCGCAAACTCCCCATAAATGTTAATATGGGATCTTCTTACATTTGAATATCTATTTCTTCGCGAGGCCGGTTCGTTAACGCGGCCTTGAATTTTAAATTTTATCGCCGCACCGGGAGTGCCGCAGATGAGGTGCGCGCCTACGTGATCTCCCCGAGAAAATAACCGAGGGAAACTTCTTTTTGTTTCGTCGCTCTTTTTTGTTGTAAAGTGAAATAGATGATCCGCAAACACGTTCTATTATGTGTGAAACTGGCCGGCTGTATTGCAAGGTCTCGTGAATAAACCCACGAATTATAGAGAGCACTTAAACTGCTTCTTAATTAACTGTCATAATTACTAATAATAAAGATGAGATTACGTATTTTCAATTTTCGTAAAAAAAACAGAATCGCGTTGATGTCTTTTCTAAGGATACTCGTATAAGTAACTATCTCACAAGTTATTTTAGTGGTCTACCAGAAAAGTTAGTTTTTCTGCTGATTCTTGGAAAGGGCACTTCGTTTATTGGCGATTCGAGGTGGTATTGACTTCAATAAATAATTCCTATAAAAACAGTCCCAATGCTTGATGATTTATTTTCAAATTTGTATTGTTTAATGTAGGTACCTATTATTGGTTTATTTCCTCGTAGTTGAAGTGAAAAACAGAGGCTGGTAGCTATAAACTTAGTTTACCCTCTCTTTGTTTAAATCGTGTTTTGTCACGTTCTAACTTCGGTAAAAAAGTTTGAAAGATTGAGCCGTGGAATAACTTTTAAGTTACGTTTATGACTAAAAGCGGGTGTGTTCTCTGATTTAACCCGGTTTAACACTTGAACTAATAACAGGCTACGTTGTTGCTACTAAGTATATAGTGTTAAATGGATTACCTTGAGTCCTTATTAAACACTCTACTATTGTTTGCCAAGGCTATAGAAATAGTAATAGACAATAAATAGGGTAAAATAGGTAAGTACAAAAATGTTTTATTTACGACAATCTAGTTAAGTAGGTAAGTGTTATACGAAACAAATTAATTTAATTTCGTTAGGTATGTATGTACCATCAACAACATTGTTTGTGTAAACTCTTACTGAAAAAATGTAGGGAGTCCAATGATAAAAACATGTGTGCATAAAAATCTTTTGTTGTTAATTGTCGTAAATCACATACCCGGTTTGCTATTGGTTGATGAAAAAAGGAGGAGCTGTAGGGCCGCCGGTAACTGCAAATAAATTGCAACCTAAAGATGATCAGGTGGAGCTGTTGCCGACTGTACATACTAACAAATACACTGCACAATCGGGGAGGCCCTAGTTAATTAGTTTTGTTCTTAGTTACATTACATGTCACTCCATCAGTGGTTACATCTTGCGACAGTTGGAAAAGCAAATTAAGATATGTGCAAGCAAATTAACTCACTAAATCCTGCAAACATTGTGCAAGCGGGAAACTTAACTACGTAGGAAGTACAGTAGATACCTTAATCAAAGGAAAGCTCTATGTCCGTTAAATATTTTTTGCCAATCCTAACAATTGATCATATCTGAGTAGTGATTAAAAACTACTAACTTACTACTATACCTGTAATCAGAATAAGATACAGAGCTGGAATGGTATCTATACTATACAGTACACACACACAATCACAGGTGATGGTTGGTGTCCAAATCTGGCTCGTCTGACATCGCGGTTCAATGGCAATCGGAAAGTTTGGCGAGCGTTTTAATGTGCCCCCACCACCCTGTCTGACCCTCAATTATTGAAAATGCATTTCTGTCCGCGCCCTGTGCCCGGCCCGCTGCACCGCGCCACATCGCAAATGCACATTTTAAACTGCGCCTGATTGCAGAGTCGTGTTACTATTCATTCACGCTAAAAGTCGCGCTGTCGCGTTATTTTAGTCGACAGGGCGATCGCTTTACAGTTCTGATTATAAGTTCTTCGTGGACACTATTGGATGGTGAGGTGACCTAATTTTAAGTTCTGCCTGAATAAATTATTGGAACTCTATAATAACATTTTACTCAGCTACGAAATGCGAAATAGTGAACTATTATTCTTGGACGACTCTCGAGCCTAATAGATATATTAGATATATATGTGTTGGCTCTCAAGTTTGATTCCAGGTCGAGGTGATTCTTGTAGGTAAGTATAACAAGGACTTGGGTTATATGTAATTTTTCCAAAACTATTATTCGTGAATGTTAAGATAATTTTGGTTTGTACTAGGTACGTGATGCCTTATTTGTAAAAAAAGTTATCAGAATCTTCAATAGTTAAATTTAATTACTCTCCTCCTACGGCAGTCATATTTAAGAATCAAATCTCAAGTTAAACGTAAGGTAGTTACGATAAATCAAATACTCTACCTATCTGATATTAAATCAATTGCTTTATAAACAGACCAGTAATACAAATTATAAACTGCTTAAAATCATTGGTGGAGTGGGTCCTGCACGGCCCGGTCTAAGTGATGAACGCTGTACACAATTTGGGGCGTCCGTTTTAATTGTAAGTTCGGTACGGTCTACGGTCGGCGTCCACAATGCAATTTTAGCTTCTCATTTTCGAAGCTGTCTTTCCTTTTAGGTCTCCCTTAATGCTTACTACTTTTAGAATCAATTTAGGTACCTACAATTACATAATTTATAGAAGGAAAAGAATAAAACTATAAATAGCCTTCCAAATAAGATCGATTTTCCCAAGGGAGCCTGCATTTTGTTTTTCAGTACCTATAACTTAAGTTACGAAGTAGCGTAAGTTTACGAAAGAATGATTATGTAGGATGTTAAATTTCGTTGAATCATATGATTTTTAAGAGTAAACAGAAATTTATCATCATCATCATCAGTCTATTTATACTGCCCTAGCTGGGAATCGAACCTGGGACCTCCATATTGCAAGTCCATTGACCCAACCACTGAGCCACCGAGCTCTCTATACTATCTAAACAGAAATTAAAATGTGTAAATTCTTACTCGTAGAACAAGTTACATGTTATCTACAGGTAACCGAGTAAATAGGGCAAATGAAACAGTTATTGCCCGCTTAAACTATTTACACAACAACGCACATTTCATGCCTATGACACAGCGACTCTTGTGAGCAGATTAAATATGGTAGAGACAGTATCGTTGGATAAGAAATAATATTGGTATGCACATACGCCTGAGATCGACAACGGTACTTTAACTTCTAAATGTTCCCTCCTGAAGTTAAAGCTGTTTGTTTGTCTTTCCTTATAATATTGGTCCTACAGCATGTAACATATTATGTAAAGAGTTTAGCCGAAAAGGAGCGTTCAATATCGATAGTTACATTCGTTAGTTCAGTTGAACTACTTTGTTCTAAAACTTTCCACTTTCGCGAAAAAAAAATTATTTTCATAAGTACATTTATTTATACCAATCGAATTATATGTAATTAAAAAGTTGTTGTTGATATTACCGACATTGAACACCTTAATTCCAAAAAAAAATGTTATTACTGTCGCTGGGCGATTATAGTATATTTTACCCTATGCCATTATATTTGCTATTTCCCAGGATACTGCGCGCGAGAAGTGTGCCATGTCTGAGCGCGGCGCGCACGGTTTGCGTTCGCAAACTGCGTGTTTCCAGTCGTAGCCGGTTTAGTGTCGCCAGGAGGGAAACTACGATTCCTCTGAGCGGGAGTATCTGCTCCTCAACTTTATGTTCATTTTATCTTTTCGGCTGTATTGCGATGCGGGGACTGCGCCAAAGGCCCTCCAGGGCTGCGTTAAGCCGCGGCCGGCCCTGCCACCTCCGACTTCAACACTTTTTACACTTTTCCACTATTCAAATATTAATATGAGTGTTCTTTTTACGCCGTCGTTGACATTTAACTTAAATTTTATTCTTATCATTATTTTTTGTAATCTAGTTATTTTCGCTTAGTACCTAGGTATCTACCAAGCGACTTGGGGTGTAACGTAAAGGGTATATGAAGCCGAAGGGAGGGTGTTCAGTATCGGTAACTGAACACCTTTTGTTCTACGACTGCAAATAATAAAAACTGTCAAAAGTAAAAAGTGTTACCATTGATCTGCTATCGACTGTACCTATAGTCGTACAAAAGGCTCACTCCCAGGGACTCATAATCTATTGTTCTCGGAATCTTTTAACTCACATTAAATACCCGTCGGCTCCAAAATTTAGTTTAAAAAATTATAGGTATTATTTTCCCACCAACTCCAAAACTTCATATGTAGATACTATGTAGGTATCAATATTAATTAACCTATGCAGATTAAATAACGTACCTATATGTACAAATTATTCTACCAAAGTATTTAAATTAAAATGAATGTCATGTACACGAAATGTTTTTACGAGAGTTTTATTAGACTTTTACGAATAAGACTTAGGTAATCTAAGCTTAAACCAATAATTATTGAATCAAATAAAATCAAATTATTTAGCTCTTATGCGTAAGAATATTTAACTACTATTTACCTGATTCGAAGCTGTCCATAGTTTCTGATTTGATGTCAGCCACATCTGAAACAAATAATTTATTTTATAATCAGAAACTTATGTAGGTAGGCAAATTGTTTAAAGTTTAGGTAACTTTCTTTTAGCCAGAGGGTGTGCGATGCATAACAAAGTTGGCTGGTTGGGGAGCGGAGCCCTACACTGCCTAGCACACAACAGGCGCGCCCGGGGCGCGGACGCGGCGGCTGCGGTCGAGACCTCTAATCCACTTCACAGTACGCGCCACTTCGAGCCACTTTTCCTCTTGTTTTAAATTTCCAATTGGAATAGGTGATCCAGTTTAAACTTTTAGTTACATTTTCTAGTTTAACTTTCCCTTTGAATACATATTATAATAGTGTAGATTAACGGGTAAATTAAAACATGGTTTATTTAAAACTCCTTGGATCGTGTGCATACATGTTTGGTGTCTAATCACGTAAATATTATGCGGTTTCCTATAATCAATGGCTTTGATAATATTCATTCTCTGGCATGCAGGTTTCATCGCGACATTTTCTATCGCCGTTATTAGTGCAACCGGTTCTAAAGATTTTTTTTATAAATTCGAGGAAATCTCATATTAACATACTTGGGTATTGAACCTGGACCTGGATAATTAATATGTCTCTACGAGCCCTAATATATTTTATTTATGCTTAAATTTTAGTATTTACAGAGAATCGTAAAGAACCTGGCGTGGTTTTAGATAAAAGAAAGAAAAGGGCATTCAAATTTTTAATGTGGCAGTAATTAGGCCTAATAGTAGCGCCTAAGTCTTTAGAGGATAATAGAAGGCGAGCACAGTACCTCGTGCAACATTAATGATCGTAGGCGCCGCTCAGTGCCGCGATTGGATCCCCTGAATTAGTAAACCTCGCCCGGGCCTGACGCGAACTACCCCACTATAGGAAATTAATCTAAGTGTCTGTCTGGTAATTGATTCTAGTAGAAATTATTACGTACATTCATCGGTCTATCAATTGAAACCTAGATGCATGAGAATCAGTTGTCATAGTTTAAGAGCATAAATTTCATACAATTTGCAAGTATCTATAAATACTTAATTACTCGTATAGTTTTATTATGGTATATCATAAATAATTTTTGAAGCTAGAAACTCACCAGAGAGTTCAGTTACCTACATTCAAATAATTAAAATTTGAAGTGCGATTATTATTTATTCTATAAACTTAATTTTTACATTTTCTCTAAATTTCAACCTCTTGATAACAAATCGTGATACCCCTGTGATGATTACACCTGTGATAATCACAAACTGTGATAATTACACTAACTCACTTACCAATTACCCGGAACAAAGCTGTGCTAATGCACATTTGACGGTTGAAATAGGTAAGCTCCTTACTTAGGCGGACCCAGGTAAGTACGAAGTAAATTAAGTAAATACACTCTTTCTTATCTGCACGGAATACTAGCAAAATTAAATCATCATCTTTGAAGTCAAAAAAGTCAAAGTCAAATTTCTTTATTGCAAGTAAGCACGTTGTGTACATTTTTGCACGTCAAAATATTTTTGAATTTACATTTACACCACTTTGCAAGGAATTTTTTGCACTTTGAATATTATCATTAGGGATATAAGAAAGTCATAGCCCAATGGCTAGGGCGTTATATCCGACGCAGATGCCGCAGGTTCGATCCCAACCTCTGGAATACTGTGGTGGCATCTCCTAGCTCAAACTTTTATCTTAGAGGTTGAGGAGAAAACTAGTCACCTGAAAACACACGTAATTTTATTTTGAAAAAAAAAATTACCTATGAGATTCGATGGCTAGGTAATAATTTCCAACGAACGCCTGGCCTATTAGGGTTGTGTAAGTCCAGGTGCTCGAGTCGTCACTGCGAGCGAGGATATTAAATACATCCCGGCGGAGTGGGCGCGGCCGGGCGGTCTGAAGGCTCTAAGGCTGCCGCTAGATTTCCCGTGGGGGCACGTTAATTTTCTGCCGCCTTGAGCATAGTGCCCCCCGGGGGCGCGCTACCTTTCGCGTAGCCATTCAGACTAAAGGTGTTATTCCGGTAACGCTGCGGACTGATGCCGATATGCCTCTCCGGAGGAAACTTTTTCACAGAATAAAAATAACAGAACACACAGGGTACCAGAAAGGTACTCCGGATAAAACAAGGAGAAGCTTTTATGGATTTGGATTTGTATTATTCTTTTCATGTGTAAGTGTGTCAACATATGAATACAGGCTCCGAACCTATAGATATTTTTATTAATTTTAAAAAACGGACAAGTGCGAGTCGGAATCGCGCACCGAGACTTCCGTGCAACGCAACTTAACCCCGTAACTTCGCTCTAACGAAAAGATTTTTTTATTTATAAGTAGGTATATATTTATTATTATTATTTTATAAAGTAGAAGATGACTGTAAATAATAAACTTGTTATTAACGAAAAGATAAACTAGATTTAGAGACCGACTTATCTTTGCCAATATTAAAATATTTTGTCCATACATCGACATACTCCTGATTAGTTGATCCTCTGCAAATATAAGTTTGTAATAACCAAAAAATTTTTTTGGGAAGATGTAATTTCAAATTTACAGTTTTCGGATTTTTTCCTTTACTTGTGCTATAAGACCTAGAACTTCTTGTCTTTCATGATTCTAGGTCAACGGGAAGTACTGGTTTTCTTGCATTTTCATACATATATGCAAGAAAATGCGACATAAACGGCCATATCTTTTGATTGCGTTGGCGTAGAAGTTTGATTTATTCACGGCTGCATGAGGTTGCAGACCTGAGTATTTGGTATTAATTTCAACTTAATTCGTCCACGCGTTTCTATAGGTCTTGACAGTCAGACAGACGGACAGACAAACGGACGGACGGACGTACATACATACAGACATACAGACGGACGGACAGACAACAAAGTGATCCCTCCTGATACACGATTGGACTAGGCTAATACTATATCTACACGTATTCTGCAAAAATATAATATAGGTATTACCTATTCCAAACTAAGTTTGTATTACAAACTCATATAAAGTTGATATGAACTACCATACTGTCATACACGAGTTCACGGACAATGTTTGCAAGCCATTACAATATTGAAATTGTTTGGGGTTTTATTTTTTCCTATACGCACAGCACTGAAATTGTAATCTAAAGTTACTGATGCAATGCAGGTCAAAGTCAAATGTGTTAAGGTACGTTTCCATTATGCCAGTTTTTATTTTATAATATCTTGACACCTCGCAATAGGTATTTAGATTTTAGACCCAATAATTAGTATATTTTTTATGAACTGTTCCATTGGATATTCCTTCCACCTACTTTGTTTCAAGGTAGAGGTTGCTTGCATTGCATGCAACTTGAGAAAGGCTTTGCTTGCAAATTACAGGCCTGCAAACATACATGCAAGTGACGTCATATTAAAAGTAGTGGCTTGGATCTGCAGACAAGAATCCTTACAAGCTAACATGTCGTCCGTCATACCCGCATGTAAGAACTTGTATAATGGAAACGTGGTCTAACACACGATCACAAAATCAACACAATGTGTTTGCTAGCCCCCTAATTCTGCTTCTCAAATTTCACATAAAATCCACTACCATCGCTCTCACACCTGATCGCCTTCATAATTCTCCTACTACGAGGTTTACTCCCACTATGTGACCAAATAGAGCTAATTAACCACGAATCAAGACGAACATTTATAGGTATCTCTTTTTAGGATAAACAGGAATAATATGCTGCAAATGTATTTCTAACACTACTTTGGTATCAAACAGCTGGTGTGGGCTTAACAGTTGGCACTAGTAATAGACAGCCGTTCGTGAATCACCTGCTTTACATAAACTTTTCACTCGTTGCCGCTCCAGTAGAGCTTATAAACAAGAGATCTAGCAAGATAAGGTGTCGTGATTTGTTAGACATTATCAAATAATATAAACTGATAGCAAACAAACGAATTAAGTTTCAAAGCTCCAGTAATACGACCGCTTTTCCCCTTTTCTCGCTACGGTTACTGTTGTTAGAAGCTCAGATGTTTGTAGTAGTGAGAGAATGTGCAATGGTGTGCGAGCGTGGGTCGTGGAGTATTCCCGCGGGACAGTAGGAAGTGTGGCCAGAGCGGCGCCACCTGGGACCGCCGGGATGCCTAGGGGGGAAGGGGGGAGGGCATTAGACAAGTAACAGACATAAAACGATAGACGTCCTCTCTCAAAAAGTGTAGAGCCACGCAGCAGCTTCGAATAATCCGAATAAAGCACAGTATATAAACAACGAACACTTTTAGTAATTAAGCATTGAAACAACGATGGCCCCAGGTCGCGGGTCATCCCCCAGTGGCTGCTGATAATATCTAAATGCCTAATGGCTGCTGGGCCTGTGACGAATGTATCGAGCTGCCGCCGCCCCCTGCGGGCCGCCCGCGCCTCTCCACTATGTGATAATTCCAAACGCTGCGGCCGCGCCACCTGGGATCTGCCAGAGACGGACTACACAACCGACAAATTTATTTTGTAATATTATATTTAAAAACGGATAATAAAGAGTGATATTTAAGGCTATGTACGTACACCCTTTAGGTTTACACTATAAATAATATTTTCACCAACAAATAACCATCAGTCTACTGCTGAATGCTGCTCCCATCTCATGTTTACTAGCAACCGCTATTCGATTCTTCGTATCCAGTCAATGCTATAATCTTGCGCAGGTCTATGTTAGCAATGCCTCTTAGGCAAGTTTGCTACTGAGTTATGTTGTTAGAATTCGGGGCCAAGTTTGGGAACAATTCGGGATTGTCGAGATAGCAACAGCCAGGCTTGTAGCGTGGCGTCGGTTGGCACGCACCGCGGCGCCGACTGGAATTCCGAATGCACCCCGCACGCCGCATCCCCGCGATCGAACATCGGCATTTAATTAGCCACGTGCCAGCCGAGAGGCGATTCGCCGCTCAGCCTACATTGCTCGCATTGTTGTCCCGCCTAAGTTGACAGAATAACTTACAAAATGTTTAGCAATATCCAATTTGGTTATTCACTTGGATAACCTTCAACTGAATTCATGAAATAATTTGTCGAGTAGGCAAGCATGTAGGTACTCGTTATACCAACACTATAAGAGGAACATACGAAATGCTAAAATTACATTTCAGTAACACTCGAAGCATAACAACATTATTAAAATTGTACGATCCAAATAGGATGGAAAACTTTAAATAGAACCCTGTCTGTGTAGTAAATAAAGTACACAGACAGGGTCGAAATATTTCGTTAATTACATAGTGGCGGATGGTTCAAAAATTGACGGTAAAAGGCTGGTTCTTCTAAGACCTAACCTAACTCGTCCATAAAACATTCGCCATGCATGCCCCTACTTTCGTGAACGCGAACGTCTTCCTAGGTAGGTAGAACTTATTACTTAACCAGATTGAATTCAGACCCACCTTCATCCCCTTAAAAATATTAAACATAGGCTAGTATGGTAGGTAGTTACAACATTATGAAGAATTAGTTGAGTCGGTACCTAAGTTCATATAAAGCTAAAAATAATGTTGAAAAATGTCAGTATTGGAGTGCGGTCCCGGCGGCGCGGTCCCGTGGGAGCGCGCCCGCGCGCCCAACTTCGGGCTCAGCGGCGCTGCCCCTCCCGCCCGCGCCCCGCGCCCGGCCCGCAGCCCTCCACACACCACCCTCGCCTCCGCAGAGAATACATTTGCGCAACACTCGTGTTGGCCTAACGACGACTCTGCGACAACGGCAACCACTCGCTGGGAAAAATTACTCATTTTCCAATACTCCTAACGGATATACTTGCGCGGCTGAAGGCTTTTGTCGCGAAACAAAGCGTCCTTCTTCATGCCGCTTTATTCCCATGCTCGCCGTGGAAACACTTGCGCGGTCGTCGGCGAGCAATAAAGAATTTGCAATAAAATACGAACAATAAGTAATATACTTATAATTCTAAGGGTGCCGTAGGGAAAAGGAGGCTTTGTCTATTCTGTGTTATAGGTACTCTTATTTATTATCCGATTGTTTACTTGCATACCTATGCCGCTTGACCGTACTTATATTGAATTTTACGTTTAGGTATTAGATATGTACCTACAATATAGATTTATGTTACCTAAATTGAAATATAAAGATGTCTTCATGAAGAGGCTATAAACGACAAGTCTAGGTAGGCAGGCACTGAAGTTTAACGAAGTTTTGTTGAACGTTGAAGTGAAGGCACACGAAGTTAATCCCACAAAGATATTCCAGTGTTACGATTAGGTAATTTACCATAAAAGCTGAATTATCTGGGTGCTATAAAACGAAGCATCACTCTGCGGGATGGTACTGTTTTAAAAACTCCTTGTGAAGTCATGAAAGATAAAGTGGAGGTAGCGTCGGTCGATTATGCGCCAAGACGGCCAATTTATTTATAATCTCGGGTGCAGATTGGCTACGAATTAGCATGTAAATATTTGAGGTCCAAGGAGGCTGGTGGAGATTTATCGCGAGCGGCGGGCGATAAGCGAGACAGGGTCGTAAAGCACCCGGCAGCGCGGCCGCAGCCCGCAACACACCCTTTGACGAAGTTGTAAAAAGAGCATTAAACCGCAGTAAAAACGCATAGGCCGCGTGGGCGATACTGGAGACTGCTCGTTATTTTAGTGGGCTTCTTATGAATTTCAATGAAGATGCCGCGTAATGAGACGCGCTCGCTCTAAAAGCGAAAATAAATTCCTTTAACAACGTCACAAAGTAAAACTTATTTCATCAAATACCTAGGTACAGTCGACAGCAGATCAATGGTAACACTTTTTACTTTTGACAGTTCTTATTATTTGCGACGTAAGACTTGAAATCGTACTGCAAGTGTTACCATTGATCTGCTGTCGACTGTACCTAGTACTGAATCTCTGTTAATAATAATAACCGAACTCGCAGAGTTATTTTTTTTCCTAAAACCATTACAACGAACTCCGAAAGCAAAATTGCAGTTAATGCTACTTATAATCTTAAATGCAATAAAATAAATAGAAATATACGTACCAGATTCTTCATAATAATCCGTTCGTTTATTACGATTCGGTTCTGCATCATCGGTATCTGAAAAAATTACATAGTTTCAGTCGTCACGCTCCGGAAAACTAGTTTGATGCATAAATTAACTAAACGATTGCTAAAATCCTTACAAATCTGAATTATTATTTAATAGCCTGCAATGTCCCACTGCTGGGCAAAGACCTACCACCCAACCCTTCCACTCATCTCTATTCTGCGCAGACTCAGACCTCTCTCTCATAAAAACGTCAAGTTCCTCTCGCCATCGTTTGCGGGGACGGCCACGTGGCCTTTTCGCGTTGTTTGGGGTCAAATAATTGGGGGTAAATAATTACGTAAGTAATATAAAGTTAGGTAGGTATTAATAATGATATAAAAAGGGAATATAACCGTGTTAAGTTCGACGATTATAGTCCCGATATTTCAAAGGTATTCAATTAATCACGGTAAGTTTAAAAAGTTGTACCTACAGGAAAGAGCCATACAACATACTTACTAAAAATCATTCCAATTACCCTAACCATACATAATATACATACGAAGTATGTGTCTGTGTCTCATGAGACTTCATATAACGACCGAAGACAAGGCAAAGTAAGATGATAATGTAAATGCATCGAGCTCAAGAGTTTTTTCTCCCCCCTTCCCTAAAACAACCCACTTGAGGACGAATGTCTCTTGAAGCATATGACAGGAAGCTTTAAACAAATGGCTGGGCCCTTTAATATCCCCGTACCACGTATTCAAAGAATTTGTGTGTCTCTAAATGAACGAGATATAATCGATGTGGTAAGCTTATAAGCTAACATTGTTTATAGGTAAAGACTAGGATCGTTTGTCTTCAACTTCACCTCAGATTCTCACTATGAAATATTAGTCTGACTGAACTAACAAGGTTAAGGTGATTCTGATTATCATTACTTAACTAAATCAAGATATCGGTATTACAAGCCCAAGGTGCCCATTTGTGACCTCAAACCTCAAATGCATATTGTGTTGTGACCTGATTGTGTTATAAAAATATATATATAGCCAATGTTGGTGAGAGGGCAAATCTGGCGATATACGAATGTACACACGCTTCGTAACCGTCCGTGAATTATGTGCTGCAGCAGTGAATGTGTCTGACATAATTTGACTAAGTGTGTGGGTGCAAAGCCATAAAAACTGAGATCAATTTCTATAAAGTTATTGTCCCGATCCACCACATATCTACATACTTCAATTTGTCAATGACATCATGCTAATTTAGAATATAATCATTTACAATTTTTTTGTAATAAATAAAATATATAGGTACGTAATACGAGTGAAATCCGTCAAACGATAGTCAAATTCAACTTGAACCCAACTCCACAAGGAAGATAACTAACGAAAAGATAAAGCCAAGATACTCGTCGGTCAAGGTTCTGTTGGCTGTTGATATATATATATGTGGGTAGAGGGATGTTGGCAAGATCAGACACTCTTTGCTAAAGAACCTGAGTATTGATAAGTTCGACTACACCATATTCGAGCAGCCGTGCAGCGGGTCAAGATTGTTATGTTGTTGATGTCCAACCATCGTTAAGAAGACGAACATAAAGAAGACTGAAATGCATTATCGTTTGCATAATTAATGTCAGTCAGCTATTCTCGAAGCTACGATCCGTTGGCGTAGGATTGCTATGTGCCACGCGACAATCTGTCATTCGCACATTGCACGGATTGCACCCCATGATTGCATCGACGTCGCATTGCACCCATAGACTGCAGCCTAGGCTCGTACGTCATCCCTTATCTACGGCTGTATGTCAGTGTCAGACGGCTACGCTGACGATGCTGCTGGGTGACCGAATATGCAAATGTGGAGTGTTTAACCGTAAACGTTACGTCTATTCTGCGTCTACTCTGCATCTATTCTCTAAGCTGCGGGCATGCTATTTCGGCCATTCTTGGGATGGAGTAAACACAATACACTATGTTTAATGAAAGAATCAAAAACTAGTCTTTTCAGTTTTATGTACAAGCTTCTGGTTTAGATAATTGGAGCTGACGAAATAGTAAGGTTGGAAAAAATAGTGTTCCAAACACTAAATACAATTTTTAATTTTATTTTTATTTAAATATACCCTAGACGGAGAATTTACCTTCGAAGGATTGTTCTACATTTGAGTCCGTCACTTCATTGTGTTCATCTTTCTCCCCGGTTTTGACTTCATCGTCGACATTTTCATCATCGCCTGCATTGTCACCTGCATCCATATCACCTGTCGCTACTTCTGCCGGTCCCTCCTCATTCCACTCCTCGTCTTCAGCTGTGGACAAAATTACATGGTAAGATCCTCATGTCTTTAAGAAATTCCAATTCAACTTTGTAAAAGTACCCAATTCAAACCACAATTTTGCTCGAAATGGTCAGTGCCTAATAGTGTTTTGGCTATCGCGAAGGATTTTGTTTCAAATTTGTGACAGCTATAAACGAACATGAAGTGGACACTTGGAACAAACCTCCGTTACGTTTCTATCTACAATTATGGTAATCTTATTGTGCGCTTCCAATTTCAGTAAATGGTTAGGGTGAAAATTGTGATAATAACGAAATAAATTATTGTAACTACTCTGAATGCAGTCGTCCATGGCCATCATTGCTAATGGCAAATGATAACAATGAAATTTTTTAAATTATCGCAGGTAAGTACACATCAAAGCACATAAAGTGTAACAAGTAGGTACAACGACCGTTCTTATTATGTGCGTCGTAAAAATTGAAATCGTACTGCAAGTGTTATCATTGATCTGCTGTTGTACGTACATTACGTAGGTATCTAATCTAAATTTATTTGTTAGTAGATCCCTTGCGAAGTAGGCATAGAAAACGGAACGAAACCCGTAGCTATCTTTTCACACTTATTTCGCTTCTTCCACTGTCAATAAATAGGTATAGCGAACATGCAATGGATTGCATACTCACATTTACGGGCAAAATACTCCGCATGTAGGACAACAAACATTCGGAGTACTTGGGAAACCTCAATTTTTTACCCATCAGTTTCTCGTCGAATTTGTAATAAGTGATTATACATTATACTGGCAAAGATGATGTATAGGCATATACGTACACAACATGACATATACAAGACATATAGGTAGTAGGAAAGTTGATGGTAATCACGACTCGGTGCGTCACGATAATGAACGCAAGCGGAGTGAAAGCTAATTAGGATAATGCAGGTATCAGTAGACATGGCAGGCGCGAGTTAGGTGCGCGCCCACCGGGACCAGAAATCACTGGCTCAACGACTCTAGGCGTGAATTGCAACCTTGCTATACACTACAGTATACCATACCACATACAGTATAGAACATATGTTCTGCTGCTAATGAGGCCTTCAGGTACTCTTATATTCTTCTAAAATCTTAATCTAAGCAGCCAGCCTCACTAGTCAAGTTTTCTTACAAAAGCTGAACATTTTTAAGATCTGTGTCAAATAATAAGTATCCATAAAATGGTAATGACGTGAAAATTAGAAATAGGTAATAAAAGAAAAAGCTTGATTTAGTGTTATGTAGGTAAACATATGCTCACTTTGTTCGCTGAAGGAATCGTTCAGTAGGTAGTACTATGGATATCCATATAAACCAAATATTATTATTATTTATTTTATTAATGGACTCGACAGTTCGTCATTTGCCAATGTCATGTTACAGAAAATTCAATATATAATAGTCTTCCTTCCTCCAGGGGAGTCGCAGTAGTGTCTTCACCCTGGGTAGCCGCGTCTTCATGTCTTCCTCCAGAGGAGTCGCCGTAGCGTCATCACTCTGGACGAAGCAGCTCGACAGTCACGTTCACTCCCGAGCTTGTAGCGGGAACTCTTGATAGCAAACCATATTGTGATGGTACCTTGTACTATTATTTCTTCTGTGGTGATGGTTCGTAATTCGTATTTCTATTCTATTCTATTTTTATTTGAATGGCTTCTACTCTTATTCAAGAGATAATTTCGCCAATGTCAAATTATTTAGAGTATTCATGTAAATAGAAAATTAAACGAATAAAAAATCAATCCGCCATTCCAAAATGATGGCGGATCTTTTTCCCTTAAGCAAGGTCTCCTGCGACGTGTTACCGTTTTCCGAAACACGGTAACATGTTTCGGTAACCGATTTAACAAAGGAAAATTGTTACGCCACGCCCCTAAATCGGATGTTTCGTGTTTCGTAACTTGGTAACACGTCGCAGGAGACCCTGCTTTAGTAGTATCAAATATTACTCAATTCGTATCAATATTTTCTTTGATTCGTATTTGATTGATTTGATGCAAAGAAAATATATGATTTGATGTCGATAATAAAATTAATTATATCCCAAACTTAGAGAAAGGACCTAAAAAAAATCCATGTCAAACTACTTCATTTCATTTTTTTAAAACACGTAAAACTACATTAATACTTCAAGCAATAAAATATTTTTAATATTATCTTTGAAGTCAACGTAGGTAAGTATATTCTTTTTGTTTCTCCAGCTGTCTTTTTTTCCGGCCAGCATTCATCTACGTTAGGTATCTCCATCAAGGAGGTCGTGTACGTCGGTTGAACGGACAACAGCAGATCAATGGTAACACTTACAGTACGATTTCAAATCTTACGACGCAGATAATAAGAGCGGTCCAAAGTGTTACTTGATCTGCTGTTAGCGTACATACGTGGACGTAACAGCGAGCGGAGAGGAGATCAATGAAGAAACTAGTTTTGTGGTGCAAGC
Organism: Tachystola acroxantha; assembly: GCA_963506565.1. Lineage (NCBI taxonomy): Eukaryota > Metazoa > Arthropoda > Insecta > Lepidoptera > Oecophoridae > Tachystola > Tachystola acroxantha. The sequence goes on from OY735872.1 coordinate 8,809,891, forward strand.
AAAAGGGAGATGATACCTTAGTGGATATAAGTGTACCGAGCCAAAATAGAAACCTTTTCCCAATAGTGGGACGCTTTATACGTTACCAAAATCTGCAATTACTACAAAGCGAGTTGGTGACATAATTAGCGGCCGGTGGCAATGGCAGGGCGCGGATGGCGTGATTGCGCCCCGTCCGCGTGGCCGCGCCCTTCTGTGCCGCAAATACTCATTGCCTCTACTTCCACTACTTACTTCGACCTACTTCTAACGTGGACTGTCTGTAACAGACAACACAGAACAGTGGATTCCATAAAATAAACCGACTGTTATCGATATGGATAAGTAGAAGATTAACCTCTATCAGCGTAGAAAACAAAACCCTATCCCAGTTACCTATTTATTGCATTAAAACGTTCATCATCATCATCCGCGTGGTGGATCATGGCCCGAGCTCCCTCGATGTAAGGGAAGGTCTGTGCCCGAGCAGTGGGGCAATTTAACTAGACTGATGATGATTTTCTTAGACAATCGATTTATATGGGACCTTGCTTTATTTTTTGAAAAGTTGTAAGTACCTAGAACCAAAATAATTCAGTTACCGATACTGAACACATTATTCGACTTACTATAGGTACCTTTTCCGTTATACCCACTATATGGGTACTTATCATTGGCACTGCTTATAGTGCCCAGTAGGTACGTATAATAATGTATTCTCAATTCTCTCATCTCATGAGAGTAAAATAGGTACGTACATTAAACTTAGATCAGCAAAGGCCAGTCAGGCCTCAAAGCCCGAGGGACCTAACCCGGCGGACGGCCCGGGGGAACGTCCATCGATTCGCCAAAAGCAGGGCACAGGCTGAATCCTGCCTATGACTGCTGTGATGTGACTAGGACCCGAGACTCCCAGGGGCGACGTTTCCAGCTCTATTGTACAGAGCTTATTTCGTCATAAATTGTAATTAGAAAAAAATGAGAAAATCTCAACCTTAAAAACTCTCCCACGTTTCTCTGTGTTAGACCGTACACTATGTGTTTTTAAGTGTAAATTTTTCATAAATGTTCTTTGGTGGAATGGATAAATATATTAAGCTTTCTATATTTTGTGTTGGTTGGCACCGAAGTGCTTACCACCTTCCAGTAGCTGCGATGCCCAGCCCATCACACGGCGGAATGTGCCGCGCGGGACGCATTCAGCACCAAAGAGCCAACGCTATAACGTCGCTAGCAATTCAATTTTCTTACTGACCATATTGCTATACTCGTATTGCTTATTATCCCCCGTTGTACGAAAGTCCCTGTAGTTAAATAGTTTACTATTATTTCTGGACCCATTTGTGTTACAGAAACTAAATATTTTATTACGCAGCCTATACCGCCTTAAAACTTAAATCCCTAAATGAAAAAAATGGGTTTAATAGAGACGCTACGAAAACGGTTATTTAAAGTTCTTATTACGATAATTATAAGGAATATAATAAGTACCTACTATTATGACCTCAAGGTATGAACTTTGAACATTAAAGACTTATTTTTCAATTTCTAGGAAAAGAAAATACCTGAGTCCATAATCAATATCGTAACAGACAGACATACATGAGGATGCGTAGCATAACTTTCGTTCGACGTGACACCTTACGTTACGTGCTACGTTGGACAAATCGAATAACCTTTGAATCTCGCAACAATAAATACCTACACCTACGAGTATACTCGTAGTAATACTCGCTTCACCCGGATTCAGTGGTAGACAGCCTGGCTAAGCTTAGCTTGGCCAGTCATTTAATTAATTGTTGTATTGCATTGATTGGTTATATTATATGGTATTCGGCTTTATTATTATAATACTACAATAGACTACAACACATTTGTTACTATACTTGTAACGTAAAGAAAGGGTAAGCCGAAAGAGAGGTTCAGTGTCGGTATAACTAAACAACTTTGTTCCACTACGTTTCGATTACAAATAAATACATAAATATCAATCAATAGAAGTCATTACAATTCTAACAATCGGTTCTGTCCCTAAACCACACGATAAGTAATCAATACAAATTGTCAAACTGTTGAATATAAGGTATGAAAGTCAGAATATTTATTCACCAAAATGGAAGTCTGTAGAATTGTATGAAATAGTTATTCAGTTACCGATTCTTAACATCCCCCTTCGGTTAACCCCTTTACGTTATATTCTGTACGGGCGTTATAGTTACTTGCCGTTCCTACATCGTTATCTACAAATGACTTATTCCACTGGCAGCTCTAAACGATGTAGGTAATAACTTTGATTAAGGACCAAGCGGATAGCACAAAGGAATAATAACAATCCAGCCCAAGTAGTAGTTTCGCTCGACTCGGCTGTATCCTTGGAAACTGTAATTTTAATGTGTTCGGAGGCGTTAGTATGATGCCGTGTGGGAATAGAGCAGTGGAAGTGGGTCCCAGCCGTGGTCCGAGGGTGCTTGTGCCAGACTCCCCGAGTGCTCCCCAACACCATTAGCTAAATATGCTCTGGGATGGACTCACAGTTAGGTACGTAATATACTTAGGTGTTAGGTAGAGTAGAGAACACTATGAACTAGATGCGGCTTGTTGTCTGTCAGTTAATAACTTTAGATATTTTACTCCTACGTCCTACTCCTTAGGGAGGAACTGGCCGGTCACAGAATCTGAAGCATATTTTCCTCGTTATATGTAGAAGCCTTTCTATATACAATACAATGATTAATATCACAAATAAATGTTCAAACCGCGTCATAAACTTTCAATAACATCGATAGTAAAATGCAAAGTTTTCTCCTATTTTGCCAAATATTTACTTACACATTAGAGCCGCGTTAATTAAAAACCGAGTGCCTCGGTTAATTAAAAACCGTTACATACACACAAAAGTGTATTTAATCAGATCAGATGCTAAGAATCATTGGTATTTTTAGGTATTTTTTTATAGTATTTTCAATATTTTTAAGTAGTTATTGTAATTTATTGTAATATTATTATTAAATAAAGTCCGCTAGAATCATTGTGTAAGTACCTATATTTTTGCACGTCAACATTTTTTTAGAATTTACATGAACGCTGAGAGAGTCCTAATAATTTTATGATATATATAGTTAAGTACCGATTCGATTTTGAAGATATGGCATTAAAAATGTACATTTTTATACAAAGATTTTTATAAGTAGTAGATTGAAGTAATACATATCCAAGTAAAATTCGTATTTACAATTAAAAAGGTAAATGTAATAAAATGCTGCACTTACCCAGTATGAATATTTTCCAACACAATGAAAATAACCCTTATCAATTAAAAGTGACTCGTCTCAGCTGTTATTTTCCTGAGAGACTGGCACGAGGAGTGTGTAGCGGGGCGGGTACTGGCGCGCGGGCTCGGGGGGAGGCAGCAGGTCCCGCGGGAGCAGGCGGCGGCGTCGCGCGGCTGCTTGGGCCAGGTCCCAGGGGACGTGGCGCGGGCGGCGGGCGAGAACTTCGCTTCCACAGGGACTCAACCCCCCCACATACCCACCTAGTCCCCACCACGGGTAAGGTCGGCCACCGTGATATTTTTAAACAATATCTCAATTCCTCTGCTCTATTAGAAAGTTAAGAGAATTACTGAAGGGAAATTTTTAAGACTTAGCCCTAGCTAAGTATTAAAAAAAGTACCTATACTTCGGTTATCTAACTGAACTCCACAATTAGAATTGACTGTAAGAATATTATCCGCATTTAAGAATCGCGGAAAGGCTTTGATTTTTATATTTTCACATTTGCATGAATATACTATCACTTTTTAACCTTTACTTTTTTTTTTTATTGCTTGAATATTTATTAATTTATTTACTATAAGATCAATAATAAGCGACATTTATTCAATTTAAATAAGTACAACTATAAATAAAAAATTGGGGCCAAATCGCTGCCCTGCGGAAGAGTGCCCAAAAGGCTGGCGACGTTACCTCGTTGTATAGCCAGCGATATACGCTGGCCGAGGTAAGCGCCAGCCCTTTGGTCACCCGACGAGTCAATGAGGCGAGACGACAGTTCTTTGACCAGTCGCCGCGCCTCTTCTTTAACCTTTACTTATTTTCATTGATTGTCGTAAACAAAGAAAAGTAGGGGAAATAAAACATGGGGGGGGTCTAATTAAGGGTGAGATTTTATCAAGAATTAAGTACATACTTGACCAATTATAAAAATTATTTCACTAGTAGATAGCTTATAGAGCGTTGACTATGTTGCTTTAAAAGGATTTTAAAAATCGGTATGGTTTTGGAGAAAATACCAACCATAATGACTCTTCTTTTCCTTGCGTTATACCGTACAGTACCATACATTGTATGATTGTATGTTCCACAAGCCTTACTCCTACTCTGCTCGACGCAAACAAGATTCTACTGTCTCTACCAACCAACGGTTGGTTTAACAAATGGCTGGTCCAACAAATGGTTAGAACAACGGCCAACCAATGGCCTAGGGCAGCAAGCTTCCTAACTAACGTTAAAAATTGTTCAGTTTGTGGAGTCAATAATAACACTTTATTATTTAGGTACCACTGTAAATAGCTGATAAGCTCTACCTACAACCGAATATTCACTTTAATTACCATATGAACATGATTTCTGCTCACTTCGTATAAATGGTACCTACTTATATCATATCACTTACTTTACATGCATAAAATTCATAGTAAATTTACAAATGTAAAAAATATTGTTCGTCATAAGTAATTAAAAAATAATACTTAAGTATTACATTTTTGCAACATAATTGTACTTACGTATCTACTTATTTATTATATTGTTGTTTACATATGCGTAGTTTATTACCTTTTATGGAATTTTTGCGTGAAAACACGTGAGTGATATATGGAAGTCGACTGGGAATAGGAAAACAGAGCAATGTTTGCTTGTGTTAACAGATTGCATTAATATTTTACATTCGTATTTTCTTTACTTTAACAGTAACAGATCCTCCTGGTAAGTACAATATTTTTAGATATCACCTACTTATTACTAATGGTATTTAATCGCAATGGTAATTTGGTACCTATCGGTCTAACACAGAGAAAAGTGTAGGTTCAGGAGAGTTTTTAAGGTTGAGATTTTCGCAAAAACCACTTCACCTATTGCAAAAAGTCTTTCACCGTTAGATAGATAAACGTTTTAACGTCTATGTACTGTAAAATAATTATTAATATCAGTCCATTTGTTTTTGAGAAAATCTCATAGTATTTGTCGTAATAAACATTATGTACATAGCCTTTTTAATAAAATTGATTAAATTGGAAGATATTATTTTTCAAAGATTGGCGGCGCTAGTTGGCTCATGGAAGGCCCTTAAGAACTACTTGACCGATTGGAAAAATTCTTTTACTACTAGATAGTTTAGGATAAACATTTATGTACAGAATTTTCAAAAACAAGTCAAGTCCTTTTCGAGAAAATCTCAACCTTAAAAACTCTGCTGTACACCTTTCTTTGTCTTCGACCGTACCTATGTAATAAATCCCACTTATTATCATTTTCTAAATTTGTGTTCTTACAAAAACTTTAAACCCTTGACGTGCAGAAGAGACGAGCAACTCAAATTGGAACGATTAATGTGATTAGAGTACCTTCGAGCTCGCTGATAGCTCTTTGCGGATGAGAGGTCAACATCAACATAAAACTGTTATGATATGGCTTGGCGTATTTCCCGGAGGCTCGCTGGGTGGAGCCACCCAGGCTGTTGCCCTGGGGAAATTTGCCGGCGGCTCTCCGCGGGCCTCTACAAGTTTTATGGACGCGCAACACCCGCCGCTCCCCTCACTCCCCCTGGACATCAACTTCTTATCGTTATACATAAAGGAGGTGGGTAAGTGTCGGAAGATATAATTAATCTCTATTAATTATTATTTCACATTCGTCGAGATTGTGTGTTAGTCTGGCAGATATTTTAGCGCTTCATTCACAACCCTTTCAATTATTTATAGACACGATACGTAAGTACGGTGGAACACAGAGAAAGGTGTACAGGAGAGTTTTTAAGGTTGAGATTTTCTCAAAAACTACTTGACCCATTGCAATAATTCTTTCACTGTTAGATAGATAAAAGTTAAAACTATGTACTGTAAAAGAATTATTAAATTCGGTTCAGTAGTTTTTGAGAAAATCTCAACATTATTGAGGCCCCCTGTATACTTATCTCTGTCTTCGACTGCATGTAGGTAGGTACCTATTCGTACCTAAAGGCAACTTATCTACTTTAGATTCTAATTGATTTGTAGAGTTATAGCAAATTATGTGTACTACACTTTAAAAAAATGCTGTATAAAAATGACAAAACCCATAATAAGTACTTATTTGATTTTTCATGAATTTCAAGCTCTGAAACTTATTTCACTTTTTAATATTCTTGTCGAAAAAAAACGTTTAAACAATAAGGCGTGCAGTTTTAGATAAGTTTAGTCTTAGCCCGGCTGGGAGGGGACACAACATAAGCTCAGCAAAAAAGTTGACGCACAAAGCTAAATTGAATTAACCCTCTTCAAAAGGCTTACAAATACGTCCATCCGAAGCTTTTACCTCGCATAAAACATTCATGTGTTTTATTGTGATCTTTACACCTTCCCCACTCAGTAGCTACTCACACCCATTAGCTGCAGAGACCTAGGTACCTATACTTAATATAAATGCGATATTTTACATTACACAGTTAACAAATTTATTATCTAATAATTTTTTATTGCTGTACAGTCGATAAATAAACGTCTCCTAATATGCCCGATTTTGTTAAACATCATCCTGTAGTATGTACTTATGTAATAACACGATCATAATGATAATTGTACCTACTTGTTATTTAAATCTGTAATGGATTCAGTGTGTAGAAAGGAATGGGCCACATCCCACATCAAAGGCGTCTAGGTAGATCTGGGATCTAAGCTCAGTGGGCTTTAGGACAAGCCTTTAACGGCTTCAGGTAGAGAACGTTATTTGAGTAAACAATTCAAGATACGGCAATTCGTTTTTATAGTCTGCCTGGGACAGGGAATGATTAACATTTTCACTGGATGTAAAATTTTAATTCCTCTGCATGAGGGACGGGCGAGCGCTGAAATTGACATGTTATTGGGCCCCTGTGAGCGGGCCTTACACCGGTCACCAACGCGACATATTATCAAGCAAATCAAAGGAAACATACGCTTTTATCTTTTACATACAAAACATCAGTCTGTCTACCTATGTGTGGATTTTATTAACTTAGCTTTTCGCTACGTAATAGTAATAGATAGGATCATCTCTGTAGATAGATGCAATTATACGATGTGGGTAATACTAAGTAGGATAAATAATTGAATAAATAACATTACGAATTGTAATCTTTATTATCTCACACTAAGTAGGTACGGTGGAACACAAAGAAAGGTGTACAGGAGAGTTTTTAAAGCTGAGATTTTCTCAAAAACTACTTGACCCATTGCAATAATTCTTTCACTGTTGGATAGATAAAAGTTAAAACTATGTACTGTAAAAGAATTATTAAAATCGGTCCAGTAGTTCTTGAGAAAATCTCAACCTTATTGAGGCCCCCGGTAGACCTATCTCTGTCGTCGACTGTACCTAAGTAAATGATTAGGTAGGTACCTCATATTAGGATTTATAAATTAGTCAAGTTAAGTCTAGGAGTCATTTATAGTAATAGCTAAGTCAAAAATATCCGACTTTCTGAAAACTATGCATCGACACATTAAATAAATATATATAGTGAAACAGGCGCATAGTATGGGAACGGAGCTAGTATTGCATTAGGTATCCCAGGAGCCGTGCCGAGAGTCGCAGCATCCTCGCGCTCCCCAAGGGACGCATTACGAGAGTACTAGACGCCACCAGATCGATACCTAAAGTTAACAACATTACATTGCTGCTCAGCCACAAACATTGTACCTACTCTGTTCGGCTCCACCTCGAACATATAAACTGAATGTTTAGTTCTATTACCATTGCCTGGTCGACACTGGTACCAATCTTTATTGAAAACGTATGGCTTTGTGATTTCGTTCTTTTCAAGGGTTCTCGCCATGAAGCAATATAAGTAGTCATTGGTTCTCGCCTCTCGCGTATGTAAGTACAGACTTTCAATTTAGGTTCAATTCATGATCACGAAACGTTAGGTATACCTTTTTTTTTTACCTAGGTACTTGCATAAATTGCATATTCCACGGTGTAGTTTGTTTATTGACCGATATTTTTAATTCATGTGTCAATTTAGGGATAAATTGACCCGATACGTACGATGATTACCTAGAAGTTCTAAGTTAGACCCGATTTTAGTTAACTTAATCTACGATTGCGTCGGTTAAGTTAGTACCTACCTAGGTACCTAATTTGGCAATTGCACATTTATTTTTGTAAACTAGCGCAGCATAGCCCCAAAATACTAACATTTCCCGAGGCTTCAGATTTGTCGACCCAAACAAGAACATAAACTGTGTAATGGACATTTAGGTTAGGTTTTGTGACATTGAACACATTCTCAATTCTCAACCGCATATTCGTAGCGGATAAAGGATTCTATAAATCTGGTCAGACAAATTATTAACGAGATAGCAAAATGCGGCAACACGCGAATGCAACGCGCTGGGCCAAACCGCGACCGCGACTAGTCACTGATAAAACGGTGATATTATAGCGGCCGTGACCGCGCCGCGAATCGCATCGCATCCATCAACCGTCTGTTCAGCCCTCGGTAACGCGGTGCTATTAATTCGTAGGTAGGTAGATGCCCATGTTAGACCACTCATCTCTCTTGGCCGTGTGCCGCGCGAGCACTCCTATTAAATTGTCACTGCAAGATCAGCAAATTGTACCTACATCTAACACCTGGTTATTGCTTCAAACCTACGTTACTGTAGTAGTGTATTGGGCAAACTTCTGAAAAGTCTTTGCTCTAGTACTTGTAGCACTTTACTGGCTAGAAAAAAGTAAAAAAAAACTCTAATGCAATCGTGGAAAATGGTGGACGTTAATTTTATTATAATCATCCATATTTAACCAGTATTATATATCTCTCCAATTTGTTAAAACTAAATTCTTATTTTACACCATTCTTCAGCTAACCTTTAATTGACCACCTCATCACTTCTCGTCTAGCGGCTAAAACGAAAGAAAGGTAAGTAGGTAAACAAATGTACCTACTTACCTACCTACCTAACCGTAAATATCTAAGGAGAAATAAATAAGTACCTAAGTAGATAGGTATATATCTAATTTCCAAATTTTACTTACCAAGTTTCTAGTCTGAATATAAAAAGCACAACTAAGTAGCATGGAATCACTATAAACGAAATACTGTTTTTACTAAAGAAAATTACTTACGTTTGAGGGACCTGGGTTTGGCTTGTTTCCTCCGCGACATCCTCTTAGGCATTCCACATGTAAGTTTTCAAGTTCACGAAGCACAATTATTTTTAAGTTCGTCAAAGTTTATCGTGAAAGTGTTGTGTGATGGCGAGAGTTGGAAGCGAGTGGGACAGGAGGCCGTACGCACGGCGCGCCCCGCGTACACTGAGCTATTTGGCGCCCAACAAGTGGCTACAACAATATTGTAACAGCGCGCAAACTCAAATACACGTTGCCGGCAGTTGTATTCGCAGTTTAACTTCTTCAAATTGTTTGTGGAAATGCAATACCAATTTGTAAACTTTTTTTTAATAAGTTGCATATTAATTTAATTGCTGAATAAATGAACTTGAACTTCTCTTTCTTTATTCAAAGTAGGAATAGCATAGCAAGCTTAGTGGACGAACGGCTTGGCTCAATACAAGTAGTTATCTCAATGCACATTGAGTCATTGAGCGATATTGGCAATTAAAAGACACAAAAATATGAAGTAAGTACTTACTTACACCATAATAATGAACTACTTACACTATACACATCGTGGGACCACAATGACTTTATTATACATGTGTTCGGAGACGGCGATGATGTTCGCCACCCATCAAGCCGTGGCCCATGTAGTGGCAAAAAGCGGGCGGTGGATAGTTTGCTGCATTGAATGAATGTACGGGGAGGGATGTTAGATAAATTGGATGAGGGTGTGTTATTATGTATGCCAGGATATGACGTGTATGCCAGGGTATGTGTGCTATTGTATGCCAGGATATGTGTACTATTGTATGCCAGGATATGTGTGCTATTGTATGCCAGGATCGCTATGTGTGCTATGGTGTGCCAGGACCACAGCAGCTGGAGGTCCATCGTCCCTGCCTACCCCTGCGGGAAATAAAGGCGTGAGCTTATGAATGAATGAAAAGTATGAACCATAATCTAGTTTTAATCAAAATAAACAAATGGTTCTATGATTTATATGCTACGACAAGGTCTGAATTTCACCGCCATTTTGGGTCAACTTAGCTGGCTGTGGTCTAATAAATAATCTAATAATAATACTCTATTGCCACAGAATATATAATAGTACAAGCTATTGCTGGCTTTCAATAGTAACATAAAAGTTCTTGTCACAGCAACCAAGCAATGGATGATAGAAATGTGAATGGGCTTGCTGTACACTGTCAGTTCCACAATTAGATTGGCACTTCCTTTTTTATTTTATTGACGTAAATTAGATGTGGCTTGTTTAACGGATTTTCCGAACGAATAAAACTTAAATTGCGTGCATTCACCAAATGCTCTCAAATGGTGAAGGAAAACATCGTGATGAAACCCGCATGCCTCATAAAAAATCTAAAGTCATGTGTAATCCGCCAATCCTCACCGGGCCCGCGTGGTATCACGGCCCGAGCTCTCTCTATGTAAAGGAAGGTCTGTGCCGGAGCAGTGGAGACATAAAAATAGACTGATGATGATATGTACCGAAAGTATTTAATTTACAATAACTTTTAATTAAGTACGTACCTATGTACCTACCTACCTACCATTCTCTGGTAGGTATTTTCTGTGATGGCGTCATAGTGCTCTAACTAACCTACGTTGTAACTATGACACGATCTAGTTCATAAATAATACTCATAAGTAAGATATAAGTAATATAATATACAGTTAATTATTTTGTGTCAGGCAGGTAGGTATAAGTACCCTCTATAATTCCCTCTAGTTATAGTCTCAGTAGTTCGGTGATTACCTACTAGACTAGGTAACGGCGATGGCATTGACACTACTCAACACTTTGATCCACTGCTTTCTTAGAAGAGGGAGAAACTGCTTTGATCAAAGTTTTGACACAGTTATATTTTCTATTAGGGGAGTTTATAATGACGATCTATCATAATGAACTCCACACACAGCCGCGACCTAGCCGCGGCTTGCGTCCTGCGATCAGTTGAAACGCATGCCCCGCCTCATTTTCTGGGCATTTTAACGTCCAGTAGGTAGCGATCTGAGGCCTGCGATCTACGTCCAATAGGTCGCGGCTGTGTGTGTCAAGCTTTATGCAAATTTTTGCTTCATAGTCCAAATATTTTTTCGCGTCATAGTAATTCGCCTAAATGAGGTTACGATACCATTTCACATTTCACAAAGCCGACCCCGCCTGCGTGCTTCAAAGCTAAAAGTACATTCACAACACAATCAGCCACCATTTTGGCGTTTGTTGCGTGATTGGCGTACGGAATGTATTCGGAATCCACTCGTATTTATACATATTACATTCGATCATGTCAGATATTCTACTTACACATCAACCTATTCAACCGTATTCCACATTCTTGTGTAGATTACCCGTTTCTTGAAATATTACTGTCGTTTCGAGGCATTTTTTAATAGTACGCTACGTGACCCCCTTGCTAAGAGTTCTCATACTACGACTACTCGTAGTCATGTTTGTAAATACTAGTTATCTCATTGTTATCTTTAATTTGTGAATGGAACGCACCTTTACATTGTTTAATTTTGAACGCGACTCAGCTGGTCGATCAATATGTCATTATTATGTCAATGTCACATTCTCCTACACATTTTCTCAATGTCAAAAATAGTTCGACAAGGAAGGAAAAAGTAATAAAATAAACACAGAATTAAAATGTGGTATAACTAGATAATTCAGCCACAACTTTTATTAAGATTTCGTAGTGCGTAAAGAAATGGATCTCCCCTATGAGGTACGTAATTGATATTTCCCTTTTTTTTCGTAGAGCCAAGTTTTCACTTCCCAAAAATGATTCTTTGTTTGCGTTTACCATTATTTTTTTCACGTGATTGATTACCAATCATTTGATAATTTTTCTCTGTAGTCGATAAGATACTGTCTTCTAAAAATTCCTAAGATTTGAATACGTATGATTGACGACTGTTTTAAATAATTCATAATCCCTAGGCACCTTTTTGTTTTCACGTCATCTTCTTTTCCAGGTATTAGTTTACCTATTCAGGTATTTGCCAAAATCCGACAGAAAGTGTGCAAGTGAGACGTGTCGCCAGTGGTATCTGGCTGCGAATGATCTCTGCTTCCTGAAACACAAGACAGTAATATTTTACAAATCGTCACTCAACGATGAGAACTCACCGCTCGACATTTTCGAAAATGCATGTATTCCTTATCAAAATTATATATTTAACGAAGTCGAAATATCACCTAAATTAAATGATTTTTGGGACAAAATGGGAGACACTATAAAAAGTTTGACTATTAGAAATTCTGATATTTGCGAGAAGGTTTTTGTAATTATGTTACAGAAATGTACAAATCTGGAAACATTGAATATTCAGTCATGCAAGGAGCTGTTTATGTCAGGCCGTTTATTGGAAGGAAAGTCAGATGGTCTTTCATCTATTAATCTTGAATATCTAAAAGCATTGAGTTTGTCTGGCAACCAATACCTCACAGATGCTCTGTTTAACAGATTTATATCTGTAGCCCCACTTTTGCAAGAACTCAATTTATCATCATGTTCTTTACAATTTCACCTGGGATTGGTGAAAAAGTTTTATCCTCCATCTGCTGATGTATTTCAGAACCCTTCTGAGAGTGTCTTGACATTTTATTTTGTTTTACATTTTATTATCGCCAGAGCAGAAAATATTAAGCACTTACTATTTTCGAATACCCTCATAGATGGGGCATCCTTGAAAGCACTATCAGAAACTGAAAATTTAAAATTGGAGTCCCTTAACGTGCATTCCTGCGATCAACTCACCAACACTGGAATTTTGGCTTTAACAACATGTCAAACTGCTTTGAAATCACTTGACATAGGTCTGTGTACACGTGTAACCGATCAGTCCCTAGTGTATATATGCAGTAATTTAGTGAATCTGGAGTATCTCAACATCCAACGATGCAGAGCTGTAACAAATTTGGGGATAGCTGAACTGCATAAGCTGAAAAAATTGAAATCCCTTAACATCTCAGAGTGTGAATTGATAACCAAAGAAGGGCTTGAAGTAGGAATTTGTACTGGAGAGAATGAAGTCATGGAAGAATTGGATGTACATTCCTTAAACTTAGATCAAGCTGGTCTCATCATGATATCAGACAGATTACCTAAATTACGTTCTTTGGATGTCAGTTACTGTTTCAATGCAGTAACAGATACGTCCATTCAAGTCGTGTTTAAGAACCAAGTATTATTACACACCTTAAAAATAAGTCACTGTGATAAAGTGTCAGATGTTGGATTAACTGGCATGGGTAAAGTGGAAGCAGAGGGTAGTGAAGATGGCCCCATTATGACTAACTATGATGAAACTGATGCGCATCCCAGGATATATCTGGGATCTCGGGCTGAAGAAGAAATTGTTCGTGATGCAAGAAGAAAACGTGATGTCACGCTAATGTGCGAAAAGTTAACTATGGACACATACTCTGGTTATTCTTTGGCACGCATGAAAGGGCTCAAGGAGCTGGATATAAGTAGCTGCAATAGAATAACTGATGTCAGCTTAACATACGCATTTAATTTCAAAGAATTGGTATACTTGAACTTGAGTAGATGCCAACAAATTACACATAAAGGAATAGAACATCTTGTTAAAAATTGTCCAAGTATTGAATATTTCAACCTGATGGATTGTTACAATTTAACAGATGTTGCTGTTAAAGAAATTGTAAAAAGTTTAAAAAGACTGCAGCACCTGGAATTACGGGTGAGTAAATCCTCAGCTAACTTTACTAAACACCCATGTATGTATGTACTTTGAAACAACCTGCTTTCATATGGTTGTAATTTTAATGTGAATGAATGTGACCTTGCAATGAAATCATAATTTCCTTAATTTGATACAATCAACTCAGCACACACATAGCTCCTCTCATTGAATAAATAAAGAAGCTTTCCATATTCAAGATAGTCTGAGAGCTTCGCCCAATACAAGTCATCAATAATAATTATTGTACAAAATTATTTCATACAAAACTTAATACTGAATTGAACCCAACTAACATAACTCTTTATGCACAATCTAAATGCAATGTCTGACAGATGTGAGTAATGTATGAAGTGCTTTATTGTATTTACTTACCTGTACTTTCTTTTTCAGGGTTGCAATCAACTAACAGACAGAACACTAGAAGCTGTAAGGTCTCACTGCGAGAAGCTCAGGTTTCTAGATGTGCAGGGTTGTCGCAATATCTCCCCTGAGCTTGCTTGCTCAATCGGCTGTCTACCCACACTCCATACTGTACTAATGTCCAAACCTGGGCCATATGTTTCGGATGGTCTAAAGAATAGGTCTCCAGCACCTACATTTCTGCCTGCTCTGATGAGAAAGTTTCGTTTACATTAATTTTTCGCTTAAATAGCTAATAAAATCCATAAAGTATTAGATAAATACTCCTGTATTTACATATAATTTTAGTAGGTACTTTAGGCTCCAACCTAGGCATTAGGTACACTAGCAGCGCATTTTGTAGTTCAATCAAATAAGTCATCAAACTCGTGGTTCACTCATGATTCACAAACATGGTTATCTGCTCTTAAAAATGTCTATGTCATCATCAGTCTACCCGTGACTATACATGCAAATGTGGAAAATAATGAGCATGTGCCCAGGTATTTGTTTTTATCACGAATTCTCGTGAATCCAAACAAATACCTGGGCACATGCTCAATATTTTCTGCATTTGCATGCATAGTCACGGGTAGACTGATGATGACATTTTTAAGAGCAGACAACCTGACTAATAATATGATTTCCTGATTCAGATAAGCCAATACCTATCTAATTAATGCAGTATTTACCTACTGGAGAGAAAGTGTGATGTGAGTGGAAATGTTGTTAATAACATTGTTTGTCTCAACCATAATTTTCTCACTTTGGTATACTTTCTGAAGAGTAGTTATACAACATGTCCAGCCGAGGAAGAACGAAAGGTAAAGAAATAGAATCTGTAATTACCTAGTATGTTTTGTATATAGTA
Source organism: Tachystola acroxantha (assembly GCA_963506565.1). NCBI lineage: Eukaryota > Metazoa > Arthropoda > Insecta > Lepidoptera > Oecophoridae > Tachystola > Tachystola acroxantha. Next base: position 8,825,236 of record OY735872.1, read on the forward strand.
TGCAAAATAAGACTTCTTTTTCCAGGCTAGGCATAGGTAGCTACAGTCAACAGCAGATCAATGGTAACACTTGCAGTAAGATTTCAACTCTTACGACGCAGATAATAAGAACGATCCAAAGTCCAAAGTGTTACACTTGATGTGCTTTGATGTGTACCTACCTAATTACCTATGTATAAAGTATTTATAATTATAAGATTTATTTATTAGCTCGTTTTTTTATTTTAATAAAGTAGCCATTTTTGAAATCAATCTATATTCAACATTATATTAAATAATATATAAGTAGGTACGGACAACAGCTGATCAATGGTAACACTTGCGGTGCGATTCCAACTCTTACGACGCAGATAATAAGAACGATCCAACTAAAGTCCAAAGTGGTACACTTGATCTGATTTGATGTGTATGTGTGTCACCTCCCTTTAGTCGCAATTAAGTTTTGTATAACCCACTGTTTGCCTTTTGCACTATGTGTTTTATGACGCCCCACGATCAGTCATATAGAATTAATTGTATTGAAGGATTTGGTATCGAGGTACTTAGTTTAGTACAAATATCGGTAAGGGTCATGTGCCGCACTCGATGCGACTTCATGGATTTGTTGTTATCTGATTGTTATGTAAGTTTTTTTTATTGCTCATATTATATATCTATTTAACTAATCAATAATACTTACCGACTTATTTATAAGTTACCCACTTATTTTGTTAATTTTAGAAATTAATTCCTTATAGGAAGTTGTAGTACAGCTGTGATAACATTATGTAGGTACCTAATAAAATAAATGTATATTTGTATGTCTCGCAAAAAAATATAATTTTTGAAATTACGTGCATCTTTTATTTTACTAAGATTTTACTCCTCGTGATCTAATTCGTATATTTGTGTTCGTATCAGTGGTCCTGGTGTGTCACACTACCTAGGTATACTCGACAGCACATCAATTGTAATTATGAATTAGGATTTCGAATCTATGGCTCAGTTAGACAAGAACGCCACAGGCGTTTGCTTCACTGTACTAGCATTTCAGTATTAATTTTGATTTATTTATAACTGAGATTACAGTGCATAAACCAAGATAGTAGAATGATAAAGGTATTTTAGTACTGGCAACTCTTGCGGTATAAATTTACCTCTTATGGCGCAGATAATAAGACTTAAAGATAAACTGGATTAGGTAGGTGCTAAAAGTAAATAAATGAAAGATAAGTACTTTGTTTATATACATTTTTTATTTCAAATAAATTCCAAAAATAACATCAATTTATAGTAGAGATATTAGAATATTTATTATACAGAATGTAACGGGAAGGGTTATCAACTTATCATATTATAAGCCATAAGACTGGTTCAGTATCGATACCTGAACAACTTTTGTTATACGACTTTCTTTCCGTTACACTCTGTATGTTATCCTACTATTCAGCTTTGTTCATAATGAAGTTAAAGATATACTTAAACAATGTTCATTTAGTTATGTTATCTAACTGAGATGGGTAATTGAATTGTTTGGCTATCATCAGTAGCTCAGTAGGCACGGAGAGAAATCTCAAACTATCATTGAAATTGAAAATTCTAAGGAAAGGAACCATGGGCTAGATTTCTAAGGTAAGAAAATATATTGTTGCTTAAATCAAAGAATCCGTTTCGTTTTACTGTTTCACAGATTGGATAGCTAGTTATATGCATACGGCGATATTCTTCCTGATTTGGACTGGATTGATTCCAATAAGTAAACGAAATTTTTTAAATGCTAAGTGTTGAACCCATAAAGATGGTTGGGGACGCCACATACTATGGCCCTTAAAATAAACTGATAATTTTAGATTTCTCCAAACCATAAACCTGAACTGGACATGGTACCTAGGTAATACTACTAGGTATACATAAAGAGTACTTACATATAGTCTACAAATACCTAGTAATTCATTACAGAAGCATCTTATCGTAAGCCTAAACCTAATGAAGCTTTGAATAAAATCTTACATGTAAGTAAGTAATTTTATGGAAAATTTGGATGTAGGTAGGTTAATTAGCAAATATTAAGCTATTCATCAATTCCTCTTACATACAAAAAATACAGTAAAAAGGTACTTTTGATACAGAACTACACACAAACTGTGTATTGATAAACAAACACAAAAATATTGGAAAACCAATAATAATAGATCCTCACTGTTATGCTGAAAATAATTTGTATGAAAGATAAATTGATGACAGGTCCTAAATTAAAAATGTTGTTTAAAATACTGCTGAGTGTCAAATTAAGCAGAACATAGTGGATAACGAAATTTACACATATTGTTTTTGTGGGTAAGTTTCAAAAGTCAGCCCGAATGTACGTAATTAGTAATTACGCATTGTACTATAGTTCTTGTATTTTGTTACCTACGTGTACAATTATGACATTTAATTTTAATAACAACTGAATGATTATTCAAGCTGGGCTTCAGTAATGTTGTTTTCAAAAATACTTACCTATCTGTATATTATTCAAATGCAATGTTAACAATAACTCCACAACCGTTTTTCACCGTGGGAAGGATTTAGTATAGAAATCATCAAGCTAAATGTATTATATTTAACGGAAATTAATAAAAATAAGAGATATTTTTTTTCGTTTTTCATTTTCGCCCAGCATCGAACTGATTTCTACGGTTGAGTTAGGTACTTATTACAAAGGTTTTATGGGCAGGGTAGACCTAACCCACGTGCATTGCTCGTTGTACATAAAAGTACATATATGTACTTAATTATTGGTATATCTTAAATTGCATATGACATTACGGACAGGTGTACTTAAAAATAATTAACATAATAATAGGTAATGAATATATATGCACGTGACGTAGCACGTGGTATTTGTAAGTATATGAATAATATAATAAATGAGGTTAATATAACTAGGGCTAAATAACTAAATTACATTACATGGTAGTTCTGTATTAGTGTGTAACGAATGTGTCAACCGTTGAACTATTACTTTTCAAAAAATTATTACACTGTAGTACAGAATCAATAAGATTGTAGTTTGTTATAAGCATCTAGTATATAATTTCTTGTCGAACTAAACGAAATTATCCAATCGCGACTATTGGCCGATTACTGTGCGGCAGTTGTAACTACAATGTATGTCTTCTAGGATGTTTGTTGATCATTAAAAATATATAGTATTAAATTCAGAGACATCTTGTCAAACATTTGTTTATGTGTAAGTAGGTACTGTAAATATTCCAAAAGTCGTTGGTTTTGTATATAACTTTTTAAGGCACCAGGGTTAGAGAATAATGTTTATAATGTCGGTAATTGCGAAAATATAGGACCAAATACAAAATATTCAAAGAATAGACATGTGAATTCGATTAGTTTTTGTCATACCTAACCTAACTAAAGCATTATATTAATTGCATTCAAGTGTGTTGAATTTTTAATTTTATTCAAGTATCCAGTGGCAACTTGGACCATTATTAGCCCAAAAAGTCGAAACTTTCTTCAACACAGTAGGTATATCAAGTCTTAAGCAAAATTTAGTATAGCTAAAGCGTTGAAGGTGCGTGCCAATCTTAAAAATCATATCATGAACTTCTATTGTAAGAACTATGTACGAAACTTCTATGGCTCAATGTGGCTATATGATATGCGTTTTAAGGAAAACGCCAGTCGAGAAAAGTATGTTTTTGTAAGTTGTATAATTTTGCCCAATTATTATTTTAATACTTAACTTTCTTTCACTTCCTTCCTTAATAATTCAGAAAGTCTCTCGCCTTCGCCTTGCCTATATTTATCCCTTGTGTCTTTGGTCCTATTCGTCAAATCGTCCCAAATATATTTTTAACAGATTGTAAGTTGTTGTAAGATCGATTTCCTACCTCATAATAATTATATTTACAAATCAAAAATTTTAATTTTATTATACTGACAAGGTATAACGCACAACTGTACCTACAGCTACTGTAGCTCAATTACATAGAATCGAACTCCGAATACATTATCGGTTCGAAGTCACTAGTTTATGGAATTATATTGATTGGGCGTTAATATATTGATCATTTATAACCAGTCGATCGATTACATTATGTTTCATTATAAGTACTGAATTGCAAAAATACATATATATAGGTACACATGCTGTTATACCCCATACAGTTTAACTTCCTTAAATAATCATACTTATAGACTTCCAAAAACAAAACAAAATCATATACTTTGAACGTAATATACAAGAATAGCCAAATTAGCATCACTAGAAAACGTATACTAGATAGAGAATGACAATCGTCATTATCCTCAAATATAACTAACAATGTCCATGATTCAATCAAAAACCTAATGCTGTTCACCTTTTCTGGGTGCGTTTCTTTTTGCGGCGGCGTTTGGGTTTAGGTTTTCCTCATGGTTTCGGTGCGAAGGATGGCGAGCGAATGTCGATTTGAGGTGTGTTGAGGGTCGACACGCTTGGTGAAGCCACAAAACCATCCTGTGAGTCTGCCTCTAGTTCGGGCATGCTTATATCGTCAAAGTCTGGAATAGTCCCCGTATACGAGATAAGCTGATTCCCCTCAGCTGAAAGTTGCCCAAGAAAAATATCATTAATATAGTTGGTCTAAGAAATTTTGATGTTCTAATTAACTGTTGTGAATTTATATAAAAAGAAAAATGTACTCTATTATAACATTAGTAAAACATATTGCTAACATTTCAAAAACAATAAGCATTAAATAAAATCATGATTCTACTAAATGAATGAAATATCGTCCTTGTAAATACAGTTTGGAACCACAAAATAAATAAATTATGCTACTACGTACCGTACATTACAATAACATAATTTAATTACTATTCAATTAGGTACGGGAATAATTTTGCTAGATTTATCACTGAAATATGTTAATAATGTCTTTATTGTGTTTGGAATAATTAATAAATTCATGTAGGTTGGGGTAGGTGTAAAATACGTACTCATACATTAAAAAATAACTATGTGCTTTGTGCATTTCGTGAATATTTTAGATGAAACATCTATCCACATAATTATACTCGTACATCGTTAGTTCGTCCTAGGTTCCCGAAAAGCTAAACCCTAGGACAAACACACACGATAACAATGAACATAGGCATATACCTAATAATATGCATATACGTAAGGCATATACCTAATAATATGCATATACGTAAATAAGTTTCTTCCAAATGCTACAATGGTAAACATTAGCAGCCTTACTTATAAAAAAAACACTGAACAACATATTAACTAATCATTATTTAAACTCTTAATAAGTGATTAAGGTTTTTGGTACTTATAAACGTTATTTAAGCAGTGATTAGCTAATCGTCATTATAAACACCCAAAACTATTTTTATATGGAAACACTGCTGAATAAATTCAATAAAGGAACGAAAGTTTGGCCAAAATTGGGGTAATGCCTACTCCAAAGTCCTTTAAAAAATCCTAGAAAAATAAAGTGTCAAATTCAATTTGTCAACAACTGTCAAAATCTTTTTGAAAAACTTGAAGCAAGGAACTGCCGATGGAGTTAGCCATATTTACATCGCAGACTCCTGCATGACAATTTTTCATTTACAAGTACCCACTTGTTTCACAATTGTTTGAATTTTCAATAGACGTCGAATCGAATAATAAACAGATAACTATTTCTGACGTATGAGAGTGAAAGTGACGACAGAGGCGGAGAACTGTCTCCATGCATAATATACTTTAGGTTCTCTCCATAGAGCGCGGCGAAATATTTTTTAATGGATTTAGCAGTATCAAATGTAATCAGCTGTTCGGAATTCGCTCCGCCATTTTGCTAATTAAGCATTTAAACAACCCTACGACGGGCTCTCTTGAAAATGGCGGGAAACAGCGGTTGCAAAATTGTTTGATAATTATTGTTGTAATGTCTACAGTGCTTATTTTGTGTTTAATATCACGTTAAGTTAATCAGAAAATGTTCGCGAATGACAGTATGGTGAATTTATTGAATAATTTGAGCAAGATCTGAGGTTTCAAGCTTTTATCAAGAGTTCCCGCTACAAGCTCGGGAGTGAACGTGACTGTCGAGCTGCTTCGTCCAGAGTGATGACGCTACGGCGTCTCCTCTGGATGAAGACATGAAGACGCGGCTACCCAGGGTGAAGACGCTGCTGCGGCTCCCCTGGGGGAAGATATAAGACTATTGAATATATTGAATTCTCTGTAACATGACATTGGCAAATGACGAACTGTCGAGTCCATTAATAAAATAAATAAATAAATAAATAAATAACCCTACGACGGGGCTTTTTGAAAATGGCGGGAAACGACGGTTGCGAAATTATTTAATAATTTTCAGTTTAATGTCTACAGTGAGTGTTTTGTGTTTAATATCACGTTAAATTAATCAGAAAATGTTCGCGAATGACAGTATGGTGAAGTTATTGGAGAATTCAAGCAGGATCTGAAGTTTGGCGCCATGGTCAAGATTCCCACTACGAGCTCGGGAGTGAACGTGACTGTCGAGCTGCTTCGTCCACAGTGATTGACGCTACGGCGTCTCCTGTGGATGAAGACATGAAGACGCGGCTACCCAGGGTGATGACGCTACGGCGACTCGCCTGGAGGAAGATAGAACACTATTATACATTGAATTTTCTGTAACATGACATTGGCAAATGACGAACTGTCGAGTCCATTAATTAAATAAAAAAAATAAAAAAACCCTACGACGTTTTTTAAACTGACAGCTACTTATTCGGTTCTTCAGGAGTTGATTAACTTTAAGGGCCTTCCATGAGCCAACTAGCGCCGCCAATCTTGAAAAAATAATATCTTCCAATTTGATTAAAAAAGCTATTTACAAAATGGATGAATACTATATTTTTCAATATACAATAAATGGCATAATTGCGACAAGCTAAGTGTAGTTCACAAATGTGCCAAAAACGGCCGTTTTTCGCAATTATGCGAACTACAACTTACCGAAATTGAATCACGTTATAAATAAGCATTTGAAAAACAGTATTTATTGTAATAAACATTTTGTAAATAGCTTTTTTAATAAAATTTATTATATTGGAAGATATTATTTTTTTTAAAATTGGCGGCGCTAGTTGGCTCATGGAAGGCTCTTAAATAGTGTTTATAAGTAAACATTTTTTTTAAACAATTGTTAAACAAGGTAAGTATTAATTTTAATCATCGATTATAAGTAAGACTGTAGGAGTTTATTAGTTACATTAAATACACCACTGGTTTCAACAGTTTTGTTGCATAAAGTGTGATGCGAATAAAATACAACTATACTAGTTCAACAAACGTATTCACAATCGACTGTCTATGTTTAACTCATAAGTAACTCTACATGAAAATGGGCTCAAATACAAAAATATGAGTAATATACTTAAGGCCATATCCTAGCCAAATGGCGCGACCTTAAAAAATCATATCTTCTGAGATTCGGAATAAATAAAAGCTACTTACCAAATCTCTATACAATAAATGCTATTTTTGCAGATGTACTTTAACAACATGACTCAATTTCGGTAATTGTAGTTCGTATAATTGCGAATAATGCCCGTTTGCGAACTACAACATTTGGCGCAATTATTATTTATTGTATTATGGAAATTTTTTTTTCGTAAATAGAGAATGGTAAACAGTTTTTTTTTTAAATTCGATTATATTAGTAGACATTTTTTTTAATAACCACCACTTGGCTAGGGTATGGCCCCCTAAAGCAATTCAAATATAACTTCTTATGCCAATATAACTAATAATAATCACAAATAATTGAGAGCAGTGAGAACAGAAAAATAATACCAACATATTCTTTCTAAATTAAAATTATAAAACATAAAATATCTGGGAATGGGGGTTGCCCATGCCCATGGCTTCTAAACCTAACATCATCACAAAATTAGTTGAAAATAAGTGAATTCCATCAACGGCATATTAATACACTTATACTTGTTGTATAACTATAATTACCAAGAATTAAAAAAAAAACTGAATTAATAACTGAACAACTTGTGCAAAATAATCAAATTGAAAATAAAAATTGAAAATTCGCAAAATCCAACTGAATACATAACATGTAGGTAATGGTAGATGCATCGGAGACGCAGTGGCTAATACACTGATTCGAATGCCACAGGTTCGAGTTCGATTCGAACTCATGTTTATGAGGCCACGTTTTGACTCAGTCCATGCACGCGTGCATTTACTAATTGATTATTTTTTTGTCAATGGCAAATAAAAGTAAAATTAATTTTCTCCTTATAAATTCACGCCCAGATATTTTCTTTGGCCAATAATATATAAGCATATAATTAATCGGGAAAGAAAACATCATTGATTTCGTCTTAATTTTCATAGTTTGGGTATTAGTAGTATTACACAAAATTATAATTTTACATGCGTGATTTCTAAGTACAGTTGATAATTTGATAATTCTATCGTGCAAGTACTAATTATCAAACTACAATTTCGATAAATAAAAATAAAAATCATCTAGTACCATCATCCCTGGAATAGAAGTCCTGATTACGATTGCTATCACTGCTTACAAGCAAAATTTCACCTCTCTGCCTCTTTGCTTTAATTAACAATAAAATAATTATTACTAATGTATACCTTAGTTTAACGTGGTAATTTTACAAGCGAATAAAGTTTGTGAAGGTATATCAATATATCATACACAAATCTCATGGTGACCATTTAAAACTATGACAATTCGAACAGTTGTACTCGTATAATATGCGGTCAACTGCTTGATATGCGGGGCAGGAGTCACTAATTCAATGTTATGATAATTGTGTGATTTCTCAGAAAAACGAATCTCTATACCCAGAAATACACTTTTATAAAGATGTACTACTTAACGCTGAGTGAAATGAAAGTGAAATGTCATAATTTCGTAACGAATCACTATAACCATAACAATAACATTATATTCCTAACCTACTATCTTTATCACAGTCCAAACCACCACAACTATTATTAACCCGTTACCAAAATAATCCAACACGTTATGTTGAGATGAAGTTGTAAATATCTTGAAAAGATGAGGTAGGTACAGGCTACTTTGCGGGTGAAGCATCGCTGTTACAGATCAGCCAATCAAAATCAAGCATCGGATACTGTTTTGTTGTATCTACAATTAACATAAATGTGAAAAATAACTCGTGATTAGCTCCAGAATCTATCCTAAGAACAGTTCATTCGATGAGCATTCGTAAGAGTGATAAGTCCATGTAGGTATATGTATAAAAGGATTACTCGCAAATGGTCCCATTCGCAAATTGGTCCCGCATGCGCAAATGGGACCATTCGCACATGGTCCTATTCGCAGATGGTAAAAAAAAGTATCGTTCACCAAAGGGCCGTAAGGGTTCATTCTCATTCACACCATCACTCAGTCAATCAACTCAAACAAAGGTACAACTTACCTCCATTGGGTGTCTTCGACCGCTCGTCTACCGGATTGTATGACAGTCCATAGAATGGGTCGTCAGATCCAAACAACTGAAAAACAAACATGTATTTTTACTACAACAATAACCCTTCCGTGCTGCGCAGTCGAGGAAAAAATACAAAACCTTGGTCATTTAAACTAGGAAGTTAATTTAATACCTCAAAGTGTAAATTTTCCAAGGTCAATATTTTCTTACATTTCGATGACTCAGTCTAGTAATGGCTAATAATGCATGATTGGTTAATTAACAATCGTCTTTATTCTTATTCTAAGTGAGGGTTAGAGAGTGTGCACCGGCTCCACGAAAGTGGGAGTTTTAGAACATAATCAATTATTGCACTCATTGATTAGTCCATTGTCATGATAACATTTGTGCCATAGATTTTTACGGTATTGTATAGTTTGTATTGTAATCTAATCACAATGCATAGTGTCCATCATTAGTCAGCATGAGTCGCCTAAATGATAAAAGCTGAAAATGATCTGGATCAAAATTAGCTCGTAAGTTCATTGTACGCAAAAATGGAGCAACTTTCCCGTCTTAAGAAAGCCGAATGAAATAAATATCAACATGAAATTATAAGTATTTAGACCAAATATTGTATACCAGTACTTAATTAATATTATAATCAGCAACATAGAAAAACAAGCTAAAAAAGCTGATAAAAGCAAATGAATATGAAATCAAACAATTATGAATAAAAAATAATTGTTAGGAAACAAAACACAAATATTAAAAAGAGTACAAACAAACCGAAGTAATTTTTTGGTTAATGATTTATAAACGAGTAAATTTCTAGAGCTTATTTATATCTCCTATATTTTCGGCACAGTCCAAATTGTATTATGTTGATGATGACTTTAGAAAATGAATTTCTGGCCATGCACCTTTGCGTTTGCATTTGCATAATAAATTAATATCGAACATCAAAAGACCAACGTCGTATATTATTGAAATGTACACAATTATGTGAGATATCAATTGTATCAAGTGTACAACAAAGATATATAAATGGTCTCGAAACAGGCTTTCTTAAGAAATTAATCTGTAATCAATAGTACAATAATATTATAGAATTCTATGATATTATATCACCTATGATATTATTGTCACAGAAACATGAACTGAACGATACGAATATTCATCCGGAGATTTGCATAACATTTATTACATAATTGGCTGTTGAATGTTGACACGAGGGAAAGGCGAGTGACAGCAGAGGTCCTATGCTGGGATCAGCATTCTACGGACAATACAGAAGTCACATATTTTAATCATATCATGATCAATTGGTGACAAATGATTTGCGATAATATCATCACATCAACAACAGGTTTTAAGGCTGTCAGAGGGGCCACATGTCAAAAAATATTAAGTATCGCAACAAACGTGCCGCGATGCCGATCTAAATAATCAAGTTACGATTTAGTATTTCTCTTTGGCCTTTTCCTTACAACGTGGTAGATGTAAATTCTAAAAAGAAACGTTGGCATGCAAATTAATACACAAAATGTATTTACTTGCAATAAACGATATAAATGTAAATCTGTATAAATTCACAAGTTTTGCTTAAATGGGATGGATGGATACGTATGCTCCATATAAATTGTCATAGCAACACACCTTAAAATGTGTCGACAGTTATTAATTACATTAAAAAAACATGTTTTCTGTGTAGGTAGAACTCACACTTTTGTTCATAATTTAGAGTAACTTTTGTTTACCAATAGCGGTGAGGATCAAAAGTAGGTTACGGTATTAATTTATGTGGAGTGACACCTCTCCGTTCCCCTTAAAAAGTCGCGCGCCGCCGCAGTGAGTGGTGCGGCGGTGACACAGCTTTTTCGATGTGGAGCGCTATCAATATATTATAGCATGTATGTAGTCCGTCGGCCTGCCTACTGTTATGTCTGGTCTGATTACGTTATATTGCGGCGGTGTGTGCGTGAAGGCGGCGGCGAATGGCACGAGGCGCTACACGCGGTCCCAACACGTTGCCTGCAACGTGACCTGTCAGTGATACCAACCGCGACACAAACATGTTTACATCTGTGATCTGAGACGTGCGCTGGTGTGCGTGTGCCGGCAGTCAATACTCGCTCCTATCTACCCAATACACGCGCCAAACTTACGAAAACATACAGTTAATTAAAATACTGAAAGTAATAGTTTTATTTTAATCTAAGTTAAAACCTAAAGGATATGAAGGATAATATACGCAGTCGTCATAGAATACTAAAATATACTGCGTCCGTCATATTACATTACATACCTACTCCGTTCAGATATCAAACCAGATGTTTTGTTGGTATATCTTTCTCGAGGATTATCTCCATCCATCCAACTATGGAAAGTTCAGCCATTCTCACGTTACTATTAGTGTTTCTCATGTTGCAAGTCAAAGACATATTCCTACTTACACAATCACCGATATATTGGCAATTTTATAATGTAGAGAATATGGTAATTTTAATTTAACTCACCCCTAATAATGTATTCGTATCAAAAGAGTAGTTGTCACTTCTCAGCAATTCCCTCAAAGAATCCAGATCAGTCTGCATTGTGTCAAGGTGGTCATCGATGTCGCCCCTGAAATTTTCATGAAAATATATTCACATTCGATATTTCTCTGTACTACAGATCAAATAATTTAAAAACACGTTTTATAGAGTTGTAGTAATTAGTAAATAATATTGAACACAAAGCGTTTATTGTGGGAATAATAATGATGTATAATTAATTATAATATTTATCATTTGATAAAGTTTAGAAATATAATGTAGATGGACTAATACAAATACACAGTAAAATCACAATTTGAAAGTAGATTTACGAAGTAAGACCCCACTAACGTAAATAACGATACTGATATTATCGTTATTTACGTTAGTGGGGTTTACCTTTCACTATATCAAGTCCAAGGCTATTTTGTACACAATTTTTCCACCAATGATAACTCTATTTTTAGGTCGTTCTAAAAACAAACATACATACTATTACTGTACAAAAATAGATACTATTATAGTTTATGGCTGGGACGTATTTTAAAAGTATACAAACTTTGGTCTAATATTTATACTTATGCAAGTCATGAGTTTTAGAATTAAAACTATAGTGAGCCATTACTACAAATTATTATATATAAACGGATATCACTCACTTATATTGTTAAAGTCGGCAATTAGACCGACAGTTTCAAAGATCAGGGAAGCGATTGAGATTGCACGACGGCCCAATTTCAACAGAGATTGCGGTTGGTCCTTGCCTGCTACGTGGAAGCCCGTACTCAGGGCCGTATCCGATATTAGGAGTGAGAGTGAATGCGGAGTAGACGCAGTGAGTACATACTGCGTGACGGGACCTAACGTGAGTGGCGGTAACTCCCCGACAAGTGAGATCGATCAACGAATCCAGCTACAGCCATCGAACGCACCGTCGTCGTCGGCGGGACAAGTTATCTCGGAGCGCGCACAGAGGGCGCTCATCCGCAGTGCGCGAAGAAACGTCAACGGCGACGCGGGCGTGGCGCGCTCACCTTGAAAAAGACCGTCGAAATCGGTCGAAACTGTCGGTCTAATTGCCGACTTTAACAATATAAGTGAGTGATATCCGTTTATATATAATAACAAGTCATGAGTGTTATAAAGTTACGGTATTATCTATTCTGTTTCTAAACACATATATTTACTTTCAATAAATATGTATAGTAGGCCACTTTTGTAATACTTATATCATGTTTGTTACACATACTTGTTTGAATTTGATCCAAATAGTGAAGATAAATCGTCACGACTTTTTCCGATGGTATCTCTCCTATTCCTGAATATTGGAAGAATGTTTACATTACACACAGTATATTGAATAACAGTGGCATACAACAAAATCGTTTGCTATGTTTGAGAATGGACATATATTAGTTTCTTGATATCAGAAAGAAAACCTAAAGATTCTTAGGTGATTAAAAGTTCACGGAATACAATGTTTTATTATGAGAACTCTTTTTATGCATTATGCCATGCTCGGCGAAAAAAAATGATAAAAATTTCTAGCCGTGAACAGTACTTGAACCTGCGACCTTGTCATTCAGTGACACGCTCTTACCAACTGAGCCACCACAGGCCCACGCCCTGTGTCACGGAATGACAAGGTTGCAGGTTCAAGTCCTGCCCATGGCTAGAAATTTTTCATTATTTTAAAAATTATTTTATTATGAGTTGGAATATGAAAGAGAAAGAAATAACAAAATTTACTTATCCATCCATTACATTATTATCCAAATCTGACAATGAAATATATAAAAACATACAAGTACTTACATTGACTGGTATCTGTTTACATTGTTGTTGACAGTAGCAAGGCTCATGTTATTCCAGTCCAAGTCATCTTGGAGTTCAGTCTTAATATCTGCTAGATTTAAGTTGCCAGCAACATTTGTGTCTACTTTCTTTGATTTTCTAGAGTTCTTGTGTTCTATAGGCTTCTCTGTTTTAATATTGAATCCACCAAGCATCTTGTCCTTTGATGTGGATACTACTGGGTCCACAGGGTGCACTGTTTGACCCGCAACATCTTGCAGTATATTCTGAACGATATCCTCTGTTGCCACCAATCCAGCATCGCTTATTGAATCATCACTGGCAAATATTTCAGCAGGCAGTCTCAGATCAGCAGATGGGTTCATTGTGTTGAAATTGCTCGGAGATAGCAAAGCTTTGCTACTCAAGTGCGTATTTTTATTTGAAGTATTATGATTCTTGGATTTGGACGATCCAGGCGACAAGGAGATCACATTGCTAACCAATGGATTCAACACAGTCTCCTCTGACGATGTTGCAGTTATATTAGATGGTGTTGTGCCTGTTGTATGCAGAAGGTCATTTGTTCGAGAAATGGGATAAATTATTCTTGTGGCATCTACAAAATGAAATTAGACAATATAAATACAAGTCAATAAACATACATGGGTACCTAGTATGGTGATATAATATTGGCAAATAATCATACCTGTTTCTATGTCATCTCCATCTTCCATAGTGACATGATACTTAAGTATTGACCTAGGATCAGTGGGGCTGTGACCCCCAGTTGTGACATTTGAGCCATGTGGTATGTCGACATACACATAGTTGTTAGGGTTTAGTGAATCTTGTGATGCATCATTGTGAAGAATATCATCATGTGCTAACTCATGAATAGTGGGTCCATCCTCCTGCAAAATAAAACAATAAATAGCAATTTATACAAACATTAATCCAGCAAAATCACTGGAAATAAAGGTGCTAGGGTAGCATAAAACTGTATTTCCATTTACCAAGTTATCTTCATTCAAATCTTCCAACAAATCCTTGTCCAGTTTCATATTCTTTATTGAACCAGGATAGTTGCTATCAGTCCCAGAGTTGTGAGCTGCATTGTTAATCATGAGCTGATATGGTCTCTTCACTCCCACATTGTTACTATTGGCATTTGCTGGCCTAGTCGGTTGTACTAGAGACATCAGGAATTGTATAAGCTGCAAGTAACACAAATAATAAATAATATGTGTATGATGGCATAACTATCTACATATAAAACTAGAATTAATGAGTTTAAAAGTTTAACTCCTGATACTTCATTGATGTGGGTGAGTATATAATGAACACAGACAAAAGCAGTCTGGTATGACCTTTAGAAACTCAATCCTCATTTTTAAACACAATAATTATTCCCATTTTATCTTTCCAGTATGTTTACAAACTATGTAAGTTTAAACTGAAATTATCTAAATAACCAGGTACTTAATTACTTACATTATTGACAATCTGCTGTTGCTTAATGTGCTTCTGACGCAAAATTGCCACCTCCCTCCATAGAGCTTCATTCTCCTGCTTCATTGCACTAAACTTGGCATCCAGGGTCTCCTGTTTACCTTTCATATGTTTCACATCTGCGAGCACTTTATTCATAAGTTCAGGTTTCATAATAATTTTCTCTCCACTTTCATTACTAGTTACAAGGGACTTCGGGTTGGCAATTTTTCTTTTAATGTGCTCCAATAGATAGGCATGTCCTCGCATAAAACATGGATGCGAAAATTCAATATCATCCTTTTCATATCGCAAGCCCCCATTTTCAACAGAAGTTATTTTGTGAAAACCATACATGTTCAATTGTCTGATAAAGCTTGCCATGTTATTATGTTTATAATACAGAGGCAAAAGCTCTCTAGCAAAGTCTGCTTGGTTTTTTATAACAAATGTTTTTCCACCCTGAAAGTAAGAATGATAATTTGGTATATTGTCTTGTACAATGGATGGCTCCTGCATATAAGTTTATATCACATTATGTACAAGAAAGAAAAAGGCTTTATCATCAACATCATAAAAATAGCAGGTAATTCAATATGCCTATCTACACTATTGCACAACAAATCATATAATTTTGTAGTACATAAATACAATTTTAGCAGTTTTATTGCTAAAATGGATTTTTGCAGCACTCTGACTGTAGAGATAGTTTACTTTATTATTTCAAGTATTTAGTTGTTATATACGAACAAATTATTAACATTTGTAATATCAATATTACAAAATAACCTTCTTTCTATTTTATTTATCAGAGTGTTGTGCCTATGTGTACCTACCTTGTCAGTCGATAAAACCTTTTTCTCTATTTTCAGAGCTTATTATATCTACTGTATTACCTAATATTTATTTCACTAGTTACATTATTTTATTATCGATAGTATTGATTGGGAGCGAGACTTCAGCAAATTCAATTGAAGCCTATGAGTCCTATGACCTATGAAAGTGAGTGTTTCCTTTACAATTTACATTTTAATTTACAATTAAATGTCTGGTAGGAAGGACTCCATGATTTAGTAAACGTTGGCGTGTTGGCATACAAAAGTAATCACAGGTGCCGCGAGAATGACAGAAAATGTGACTGCAACTATTTATTTATCGTGTAAAAGCAAATAACTACAACTAAACTGTAGGTTGTTTGTGAAATACCTACATTATCTCTAGACCCCTTTTGCAGTACTAAGGTCGCAAATCCACTTCCCTCTAACATAAAATAAACAAAATATGATATAGATAAATAGTAAATAGAGATACTTACGGGACTCCATGAAATCAAATGATTTGTCTCCGAATCGTTCACCAATTTCCACAGTTTCCCTAGAAATGCAGGGACTGTCGCCCCTATTTCCACAACTGAACGCATGTTGTAAAGTTAGTTGTATGTTATTCAATTTGCAAAAATCACTATTCCTCAAGATTCGATGGATATTTTCACAAAAATATATGTAATTCACAGATTATGGTGTAATTCACAAATCGCCATACCTTACAGTGTTGCCAGATCCGTTTTTCAAAATTGACAAAATTCCGTAGGACGAGGCTGAAATATCTGTTTTCCGTAGATTGACTCTAGGAAACTCCGTAGTTGGTCCGTGGTTGGACTTTTTTTCAACACTGAATAAAACCATAAAATATGGCTAGCCTAGCCGGTAAAGACATTAAAAATTAGAACAAACTTTGCTTAGCTACATGTAAGGAAATGTAGTAGGATTCTACAACTATAGCATTTGTACTATTTATGGCACTCTTCTCTTCGGATGTAACATTTCATATAATTAATAATTATGATTGAAGTTCACTTGGTAAGTTCAATTAATCATAAAGTAGTTTCACGCACTTTTAGTAGGTCTGGCAACACCACGGAATAAAATTAATATTTATTCCGTGGGCAACACTGATACCTTTAACACACGCACACACATTCACACACATTTTACAATCCAACGAAAATCCGTATCTCAATTTTTTATATTTAAATATCCTTTTATTACAACTTATTTATATATCCTTTTATTATAACATTTCTTTGCATCCTTCGTGTGTTGCCAGATACACCGCTATTCTGCTTTCCCCCCCGCTTTTCCGCATTATTGATCAAAATTGCACATTCCACTTTATTCACTCCCACATGTGGCTGTTAATCTCACTTCACTTCCCCATGTTTTTGTCACATTCACACTTCTTAAAAAGGGAAACTTTAGAAAGGGACTGTAGCTAATTTACTCTGAGCTAATTTATGTCATTCTCAGTACTCAACATTTCATTTCCTATTTAATAAACAATCAAATTAAAGCATACGCGGCACAGAGCACCCCCACGCGGTTAGCAACAAACGCGATTTATATTTATTCCACGGTATTTTCCTTAGTATTTTCTACTTCTTCATCTGGCAACAATGACAGATGACAGACTGACTGGGACCCATTGACTTAAGAGCGTTCCATGAGCCAACTAGCGCCGCCAATCTTAAAAAAATCATATATTCCAATATAATCAATTTTATTAAAAAAGCTACGTTCACATTGTTTATTGCTATAAATATTATTTTTTAAATGCTTATTTGAAACGTGATTCAATGTAGGTAAGTTGTAGTTCACAAATGTGCCAGAAACGGCCGTTTTTCGCAATTATGTGAACTACAACTTACCTACATTGCATCACGTTACAAATAAGCATTTAAAAAATAATATTTATAGCAATAAACAATGTGAACGTAGCTTTTTTAATAAAATTGATTATATTGGAAGATATGATTTTTTTAAGATTGGCGGCGCTAGTTGGCTCATGGAACGCTCTTACTTAAGACAATGCTTAAGACTTATTAACGACTGTCTGTCATTGACTGGGGGGCTGTCAAACAAATGTCAATCAATAATTCAATATTGCTGTCATTCAGGGGAGTGACAGAAGCCTATAAGCCAATGAGCTGCTAGTGGAGTGACCACGTGACCGGCATCAAAGATTTCATTCCTAATAAAACTGTCATATAATATATTTGACAAGATGTTTGATTCAGAATCTCAGCCCAAACCCACTTTTTTCACCGCAATTTCGACGCCAGCCAGTTAACCAATGGTATTTCAACGTGTTTACAACAATATTGCAGCAATTTCTAAGATTCATGATTCATAATGAAACGCCCTAAATTGACAACATTGTGTGCTAGCAACACAGCAAACTGCAAAGCCATATTTAAAAAAAATTAAATATGGCGACGGCGGCGTTTGTTTTCCAACTGAATACTGTTTGTTTTTATTTTCAAAGATGCTTAACGCGGTGTGCGTGGGGACTGCTAGTCCATTTTTTCTACAAGGAAACTTTACAAACGGCCACATAGTCAAAATGTCAGTGAAGGGTGGTTAAAAGTTCTAACAAAGTCTAACCCTACTTTGTTGTACCTCCCACAACAGAACTGGACAAAAGGTAAGAAATACTATTTAGATTGGTTCGTTCGCAACCCGTATGCAGAAATATATTTGAATTTTATGATGTATATCTTCTAGTTATAAAAATAGGGTCAGACATAAGGGGACGCTGACAAAAATACTATCTTATCTACATAACCTCTCCTTTTTATGATACCATCGGAAGGGGCACTTTGGGGATGAATTGTTGTTAGGTACTTTTTTATTTTAATTTTTTTTTCCAAAAAAGACTTAGAAAGTTTTTCATCAAAAAAATACTTAGAAAAATTTCGACCAGTTCCGATGTCATGATGACCCCCCCTTTTTATCATCGCAATGGACCAAGGACCTGAAGGGCAACAACTTTTGTCTGAAACTTTTTTTTGTGCGGGTCCGTTTTGTGACCCCCCGAGCCACCACCTGGAAGTTGCAGGTGACCCCCACCAATTTTATTGGTGCAACGGAAGGAGGGCACAAAGGGTGACAACTTTTGCCTGAAACACTTTTCTCTGCGACCGTTATTTTCAGAGAAAAAAAATAAAAATGAAAAAACATATTTCGAAAAGTCCCACGCACCCTAGCGTCACAACCACCGCTTTCAGAGACTTAGAAAATAACGGTCGCAGAGAAAAGTGTTTCAGGCAAAAGTTGTCACCCTTTGTGCCCTCCTTCCGTTGCACCAATAAAATTGGTGGGGGTCACCTGCAACTTCCAGGTGGTGGCTCGGGGGGTCACAAAACGGGCCTGCACAAAAAAAAGTTTCAGACAAAAGTTGTTGCCCTTCAGGTCCTTGGTCCATTGCGATGATAAAAAGGGGGGGGGGGGTCATCATGACATCGGAACCAGTCGAAAAATTTCCAAGTCTCTGAAAGCGGTGGTTGTAACGCTAAGGGTGCGTGGGACTTAGAAAATTTTCGAAATATGTTTTTTCATTTTTATTTTTTTTGTCTGAAAATAACGGTCGCAGAGAAAAGTGTTTCAGGCAAAAGTTGTCACCCTTTGTGCCCTCCTTCCGTTGCACCAATAAAATTGGTGGGGGTCCGCTGTCAAATTAGGGGGTGAAACTTCTTTAATCCCAGTAGCCCAATGGAACACCAGTTTACACATAAAACTTATTTTCCAACTATTGAGTAACATATTTTTTACCAGACGTAAAGAAGTAGAGTTCTGTAAGAGAAGTATAATGTATTTTGAGTGCATTCTATGTATGTATGTATGTATGTTGGTAATATAGGCACCTATATAATATTATGAAATATCTGATCATTAGGCTGACTTTCATTTCAATATTTAAATTATAATAAAGCTGGCCTGTTTTATATATTATACAAATTATTATTCATATTTTAATTTTTTGTTTTAGCCGTGATGCCTGAACAAAGTCTAAGGATGTCAGCAACTCAGCATAGCAATCCCGATCATCGCGTAAAAAGAGAATAGTGATAGAATTGGTATGTATACATACCGTACATCCCATAGTATGTACATAATTATTAGTTCCAATATATTTTCTAACGAAATCTGCAGCAACCGCAATCTTGTCAAGTGCACATGTGTACTTTCATTTGAAATGATGTACCTACACTTTGTGTACAGTTGGAAGAAATTTTTTTTCATATTCTTAATGTACGGTTGAATGCACGTAAAGTACTTATGTAGGTACATATTTATAATATGATCACGGCACATTTTACCGCTTGCGCCGGAGACTGTGGCCGTGAGAGCGTGGGAGAGGCTGTGGCCTATATTAATAGGCAACAGCCTAAGTTGCATGCGTTAATACCCATAGTTGGGTTAATACCCATAAATTAACCTCACTTGCAATAAAAGATGACCCTAGAGTCAAAAGAGTTAACCCGAGCAAAATATATGGAGCTTTTACGGGTTAAGTCGGCAACTCTAGGGTTATCTTTTATTGCAAGTCACCTTAAGTAGGATTTGTTTAATAAATGTTTCAGGAAACCGTTCAACGTTAACGTCACCAGATGGTTCAGGGAATCTCTCAACGGCGCCAGATGAATCATTCAATGCCACCAGTTTGTATCGCAATTGTTCTCCATTGAAAGGGCTGAAGACACAGACTCGGCATTGGCTCAGTACTCTTGTGAAGATTTTTTTTTAATTTCATTCAGTAGGTATATTGTCAAGTAATAAAAGTTTGTATAATTGTAATTTTTTTATTTATTTAATGGATTCCTAAGAAAACATTTAATATTATGGTTTTAAATATGCAGAGGCATCGATATATATTTTTATCGTGGGACACCCCTAGTGAAAAACATCGAACTCGGTTTATCGACATGTCCCCGTCTCTAATTCTTGACGTCATCGGCGCCACTGTCTTAGGGCCATGTGGACGATGCCGGAACTAACCAATCCGGTAGTGATCCAGTAACGCCATCTCCAGGCAAGGCCAGAGTCCCATCTATTCGTAGAATATCCTCTTAGTAATTTGTGCTGTCATTTGATTTTGATTGCGAGTCTACGTGATTGCGTCTTGCAATTTCCATTTTCCGTCGAAATATCAAAGTGGAATCAAATCAAAGCAAGCGTCAAATTCGACTCAGTTGCGTGGTGTAGTGGAACGCGACGTGAAAAATAGAAATTCATTTTATGTTAATAACGTGGTCTAACTTGCATTTTTAGTATTTGGAATAATGGAGGTAAGTAACAGTTATTTAGTTTTATTATTCCATAACATGACGTGCTTATTAATCTTTCATACCTTTATGATGTTTTGTTTTTATTTCTGTAGATAGAAATCCTAAACGCTTCTGGTTCCAAGCCATTGGGGAAGATTCAGATAAACGTAGAAAATACTGTAAAAGATGTGAAAGACAAAATTCACCAGAAAGTTAACAAGTCCTTATATCCCGACCGGCAAGCCATCAAGTTGGAAGCTAAGGGGAAAACTCTGAAGGATGAAGATTCTATGAAATCTTTAAATATTGAGAATGGTGCTAAGTTGTACGTGAAGGATCTCGGACCACAGATTTCTTGGAGGAACGTGTTTTTGGCTGAATATGCTGGACCCTTGTTTGTTTATCTGTGGGTGTATCAAAGGCCATGGCTGCTGTACGGTTCGCAAAATTCACTACCAGGACCAGTGGCAACGTATGTATTAATGTTATTCTATTTATGCAAGTAAACAAACTTAGATATAGTATTTAACAAATAGTGACTGCTATGTGTGTTTTAACTGATATTATTATATTTACGTACAATATGACACTCTTGCTTATACAATTTAGACATTGAGGTTTATAATACTGTGAATTTAACCTAGGCATAATTTAAATACCTCCTATGAGACTAAAATCTAGACCAATTCACCTCATTTGAAAAAAAAAGCATCCTTTTATCAAAGCAAAACGTTGGGTTGCCAAAGAAAGGGAAAACTTATTATATTCTTTGGGCCATTTCTGTATTATTTTCAAGTATTGGTATCTATTTCAGAGTCGCAGCTGTATGTTGGTCAGTTCACTATGCCAAGCGACTTCTAGAAACATTGTTCGTGCATCGTTTCTCCCATGGCACCATGCCACTTCGCAATCTCTTTAGGAACTGTGCATACTACTGGCTGTTTACCCTCTATGTGGCGTACCATGTCAACCATCCACTCTACACTGCTCCTTGTGATACTTGTTTCTACGTTGGGCTCACCGGATTTGTTGTAAGTAGCAACATTTTAGAAAATTGGCTAAAATTCTGTGTTATCTTTAATGTTATCACCACTAAACCAGCTTTTAACCTCAATTTTACCTGATGGTAAGTAAAGATGACATCAGTGATAGAACAAAATTTGGACCTGTTATATTATTAGAATGTAGGTATAAAACCAACCTAAAGAACTAAATTGTAGGGATTTATACTATCCTAAAAATCTACAGAATCTGCCCCATAAGTAAGTAAAGGTATATCAGCTATTGTTGCATTATTTTATTACCTACTTTGCGAAATTTGGACTAAACCTGCTGTCACATTCAGGTAATTCCAACAGTAATATTATTTCCTACCTTTGAATAGCAAGTAATGTCAAAATGAAATGATAATGAGGCCTCTTTCTACATATTTATAGCTGGCTCATTCATTTCATTACCAATACAGTACACTTCTGACCTTGGTGTCAAAGTCCAGTATGTTGGTATTTAAATAATAAAATGATTACTGATCATAAAAAATACTTACAAAAACTCGCTTTTCTACGCGGATATTGGCTAATAGTAGATACTGTGATAGTATTAGTAACTACAGGTGAACAAAATACCTTCATTGTTCCTCATTTCTCTGTGCATAGAATGCATACATACATTAGCATGACATACTGACACAAGCTATGAAGGTAGACAAGACTAAGTATACTATTAGTTATACTGTCACAAGACATCAATTTAGAATTTATGCAAAATCAAAGCTTTTCTGTGTAGTTTCATATTGTTTGGTAGATTGTATGTACATGTACATACCTTACTCTTACATATATAATAATAGGTTCATCAAACCAAATGCAATGCAATTATAAATAGATTACCATAACTACACACATAGGAAAACCCTAGTTTATGAAGAAAACCAGTATCAGTACAAACTTATATTGCTTATGGAATCTCGTAACAAATCTTTGATCATTTCCAGCTATGTGAATTGGGCAACTTGAGCATCCATATTCTGCTGAAGAACCTCCGCCCCCCGGGCACGAAGGTGCGCCGTGTGCCGGTCCCGGACGGGAATCCCTTCTCCCAGCTGTTCAACTTCGTGTCCTGCCCCAACTACACCTATGAGTTTGGCTCATGGCTCTTCTTCACTATTATGACTAAGTGTGCGCCCGGTGAGTACATTTAGCAGGTTTTTGTCCTTTATAATGACATTAATATGTGATTCTGCAGGCCTGTAGTTTAACGGATGGTATGAGAATGCTTCATTTTTTTATAACCATTGCTGGCTTTCCTTACATTACCAGATGATAATGAAACAGATGTCACCTCTCTGTTACCTAATTTTAAATTTAGCCTAAAAATACTGCCATCCTTTTCTTTTACTAAAGACACAGCAGCTACCTTTAGCACACTACTACTGGCAAGTTTACAGAAACTACAATTTTTTTTTTCATTTAAGAATAATGATTATTCAATATATTGTCGTCATACACATTTGAGCAGCCCGGACCAGGATGTGTGAACGCTAGTAGCATAATGAGCTATCGTAACTCGGAATGCACGTTAACGCAACACTATTAGGATAATTACAATAACGATTGTTCACTCAATAACAATCACTTATAGCAGGATTTGCAACCTCTATACATTATATTTAATTTCTTTATAAGAACGCGCTTTCTAATTTCTAATTATAATTGTTGTGGTATTGTTCTTTTCAGCGGGTCTATTCGCTGCAGCGGGCTTCTATCAGATGGCCGTATGGGCAATTGGCAAACACCGCAACTACAAGAAGGAATTTTCTGACTACCCCAAAGGTCGTAAAGCCATCTTGCCTTTAGTTCTCTAAGTTAGTCAAAACATTTGAATCAAAGGTATGAATTTATTGTTTAAATACAACAAACCAATTTATTGTTTTCTCAGCTCAAATAGGTATGAGTAATTTTCGAGCAAAAGTATCGGTATGCGGGAAATACTTAAGTTTCCAGGTGTGGGTTAAGCTTTTATTTATTGTATGTTGGTACGAATTAATTATTAATTATAGTGTTTTGTATTTGCATATGCCATAGCATATAAGTTTTATGTTACTCGTCAATAGTTACGGTTTTCTATTAACTTGCAAAGAGTTATATTTTTTATTAATATGTGTTATTTGTAGATAATTAACTGACTGAAAGCATTTATGTTTCAAATAATAAATTGTACTATTTTATGGAGTTTATGGAGATTTATTTATCGCAATGCAATTATTAACATTTAGTCATTTAGTGACTGTTTAGAAAGATAATTCATTTCATGAAAATAATAATTCCGTTCATTGCGTCCAGCTGTGGACTGATACAGGCTGATGATGACACTATCGTACTTATAGGCATTTTTCCGTAATCTGTGTTCGCATCAACAACTTAGGGAACTCAAGTTCGGACCATTAGCATGGGCTAATGATGCGTCTTATTTTAAATATGTATGGAAAAAAACTCGCCTGAATTTACCAAACTATTCCAGTTTAATCATTGGGTATTAGGTACCTTTACATAATAAAGTATACAGCTTAATTATTCAGTATCTGTATTCGCTGTCTCGGCTTCAGGCCTGGCAGTGTCTGGCTGTGGTTCACTTTGGTCGTCCAATAGCCCTGACTCTTCGACGCACCGCATCTTGCCCAGCAGACGTTCATTTTCTTCTTTTAAAGCTACAATGATATCTTGTCTTTCCTATAAAAAGAGAAATAGCACTTTGTACCTTTACCTATACCCCTAGGATCTTATTTTTATTAGAGGAAATACATCATGATATGCTTTTTGCTTCGTGTACCACAATGACCACGCCTTGACGCTTCAAACCGATCCACATCGTCTTTCTGCATAGCTATCCTTCGTTGTAGAATTTAGCGTAACATGACATGAAAGATATTCATGTCATGTTACGCTAAATTCTACATTTGATTGATATTATTAAACAAGGAAATGTTATGCTTGCCTCAATTTTCTGCTTGAATTTCTCATCAAGCTTCTCGCGATCCTCGGTGACATGTTTGAGCTTGGCGCGCGCTGTCGCCGGAGGCACGTAGCGAGCAGACAGGCCCAATATCGACTCCATTTGGAAGCAGCGAGTGCGCGTCGACTTCAACTCCGTACGCAGGTTGTTAATTTCTGCCAGGAGCGTGCAGTTCTCCTGTTTTCAGAACAATAATAGTGTTATCTGGCGAACTAAATAAAAAACAATCCTTGTGTGGTGGAGCAATAATATAACGAGCGACACAAAAATCGCGCATGCACATAGGGGCGTCAGCGTCATCGCGTTTTCTCATTTGTACGATTTATTATTTCGTCGGCCCCGAATATTTCTATTTGGTATAATTGTTCTTATCTTTATTATCGAGTAGGTATTATTTTTTTCCCAAGTCTTACTTCTTACTTAAGTTATCCCACAAGTTTTCTTTTCGTAGGTATATTAAGTTATCGGTGGATCCCACAAGATATAAAACTGAGTAGTCACATGAACCCCACCAATAAGTGGGTCTTTGGAGACATATTTGTATTCAGATACCCACCGGTGGGTCTGCTTGGTGAGTCCATGAAGACGAAACGAAACAAACTGCATCCAGTAATTTAGTCCTAATCCTATTTTATTTGTATATCTAAGCTCGCTGGTATTATCATAATAAACAAAGTAGGTATACCGCAGCCCAAAACAAGTGTCTTATTATAACAAATATGATCGTCTAATTACCTGTTGTGATGTAACACTGAAGGGACTGATTGATCGAACCTGTTCATCATTGTGAAAATAAAGTAATCCGAACTAATAATATGAAAATAACTATGCAATAATCACAGAACAGCTTAAAATGTTAGTAGTGTAGGGTAGTTATTGTTTACAAAATAAGACACTTGATTTAGGCTTCGGTTTACTAACATCCATAATCTTGTTGATATCATTCTTGGAGCCCCCGAGAGCTTTGGAGAGCTGTGCCCTCACTGACGCCAGCTGCTTCTCCAGGTGGTCGCGTTGTCGGTTAAACTCGCGTATCGCCTCGTCTTCCGCGACACGACTTCGCACGAAATCGATGTCCTCCACATATTTGTGGAATAGAGTCTGAAAACAACACAAATCGCACCCATGCAATAGCCAACATCTTTTGTGTTCCCTGATTGGCACGTTCTGTTACCATTCCGCTTTGAAGAGTATTTAACATAGTGAATGAGGCACTATCTGTATTTTCAGTTGATGCGTCAGATTTGTAGGTCTATAAACAATGGTGACAATTTACCGTAAGGTGACCTTTGCATTCCAGAATGATATAAAAGACATTTCAATGGAACTTTGCCCCACCTACAAAACTACGTGACCATTTATGCTGTACCTAACATTTTGTTGGGGACTTATTACAGGTTCCATATTGCATAATCATAATCAGTATCATTTTCTACTACTCTCGCAACTCCTATAGAGCTTCGATTTCTTACTATTTTCTGAATTCTTAATTAAGCTGTTTTTTTCGAATCGCAACTTGTACAAAACTTTATTTTAAACCAATAATTTTAATAGAAAACGGAGATATTTTGACATTTATTGGTCAGTATTATAACAATTCAATATTAAGAATACCTACGGAATATCCACTTACTTTAACATTGAGCTTTAATTTCATTGGATCTTGGAAATTGGCTGTCATGTTATGTAGATCTATTTTGATTTTCTTGAGCGTGTTTTTCAGCATTAGATTTCTGTCGGCTTCACTCAAGTAGTCTTTTTTCGCAGACATTAGTTTTTCATTCAGCTGCGTAATTTTAAGCTCTAAAATGAGTAAAGGTAAGGTAATAATTTTCAAATAAAATCTAATCTTCGAGTAAGGTAGGATAATGCAAATAAACAAAATCTAAACATGCTGTAGGTATTTCCTATAGTATAGGTATAATGAAATGACTAATACGTAACTATTAGATAATTATGTAACTACTTTTTAATTACGACATTAGTCTTTAATTAACTACGTGCTACAACAATGATTCTAACTACTAATGGACTGGTTAGCGAAAAAAGTTACAACTGGTTTCTTTATAAATTTAATTTACCGCGATAGGCTTTTCTCTTTAGAAGAACTTCAAGTGACTCTTCTAACTCAAGTGTACGCAACTTGCTCTGTTTGATCTCGCGTTCTAACGGCTCTATCTGTTTTGAGACATGACAATACAATACATAAGTATTTTGATGACATGACATGATGACATTCATCTAGTTCTACAGTTAGTAATTATACTGTAGCACCGCATCAGCTGTAAGTTTTTTCTCAGCCATTGTGACAAAAGAAAGTCTACAAAAATATAGCGTATTTTCTAAGCAGTCATACCAAGTTCGTGTTTTATGTTCAGTAGCTTCATTTCTTCGTTTTCCATATCGTCGATCTGAGCCTTCAGCTCTCTTATTTGCTGCTCTTTAGGCTCTATCTATTATTAAATTTAGATTATCTACTATTGGATTCACATAATGTGGTACAATCGATAGCACATCAAACTGCATATAAACATTGCTATCTAAACTGTATTACGTAAAGTGCCCGTATATTAATTACACTTAATGTGCTGTACTTATTGAATCTTAAATCCACCAAAGAATAGACAACTGAACTATGGCGTCTATTAGTATATGTTTTGAACCACGAAGGTTATCAAAATTCCTAGTTCACATAGTTCAGGTTGCCGGTAAGAAGTCGCTCCCAGCAATAATACCCGACCCCAAAATAATAGTTTAAGCTATGTAACTTGTACTGATTTTGTTCAATAAAAGGTTATCTTATGTTATAGTCCAGATTCCATTTAAATTACCTGATTTTTCAATTCTGTTATTTTAAAATTCAACACGAATTTATATTTCTCTAATTCTTGCTTCTTCCTCTTCAGTTCGTAAATCCTTTTCTCCTTATCTTGAATAGTACCGTCTCTTTCAGATATTTCTTTTTTCAAATCTGCCACGTCTCTCTCCAACGTCGAAATCACTTTTTGGAACTGTTTATGTTCAGCTGAAACACAGAGAAACTGAATGAGCTCTCTAAATGCGCGATTTCTGTGACCTTTGATAGTTATAACATAAGTAACAAATAACTTTATTCAGAATTAACTAATGTTCATATCCAGAATTTTACTTCCATTTTCAAACAGATGTGCAAAATTACGTAGGTACCTTTCAATTGTAAAACTTGATGTTTAAATTCATCTATATCTTTATGTGCGCTGATCAACTTCTTTTTCATGAGTCCAGTTTCACCCTTCAGTCGGACGTTGGCATCTTTTTCTTCCTTCAGTTGACTTTCGTATGCCGTTTTGATTTCAATAATTTCTCGATCTGCATCGTCTTCGATTGATGATTTAATTGTATCGTGTTCTCGTTTTTCCAAATCCGCTTGCTCTTGCAGCTATTTTGATACAATTGTGAAAGTTAGAGTATGTAATTAGGCGCCTTACTTACATTAGTAGTTTTTTGTATCTATTATGGAGCTTTACCTCTTGTAACAGCGTATCTTTTTCTTCCAATTTGGCTTCAAACAAGTTATTCATTTCCCTCAGCGCCTGCCGTTTGCTTTCAGCAAGATCTTCAAGCCGCTGTTCATAATCTTTTCTCATTCTACCAGTTTTATCTTCAAGACTCTAAAACATACCCTCTTTTATTATATATCTTTCATTTCCTGCGTGTCAATTACATACTGTTTCAAGAGTATTCTCACCTGATATCTGTCGTACTCACTGGTGAGTCTGACATTGAAGTCTGCTTCTATAGATTGCAATGTTCTCTCGTGGCCAGAGCGTAGTTTCGAAATATCTTGTTGAATCATGCCTATTTCATGAGTATGCTCATTTTCCATTTGCTGAAAATGTAAATAGGTGAAAGTTAATCCTAACAGTTTAAAATTTAATTTATTATGCCTTAAGGGCCTGATATGAGCCAACTAGCGCCACCAATCTTGAAAAAATAATATCTTCAAATTTAAACAATTTTATTAAAAAAAGCTATATTTACAAAATGTTTATTAGGATGAATACTATTTTTCAATATACAATACATGGCATAATTGCGATAAGCTAAGTTGTAGTTCACAAATGTGCCAAAAACGGCCGTTTTTCGCAATTATGCGAACTACAACTTACCGAAATTGAATCACCTTATAAATAAGCATTTAAAAAATAGTATTTATCGTAATAAACATTTTGTAAATAGCTTTTTTAATAAAATTTATTATATTGGAAGATATTATTTTTTTAAGATTGGTGGCGCTAGTTGGCTCATGGAAGGCTCTTAATACTGACCTCGTTCTTTTCTTTGAGCTCTTCTATTGCGGCACAATAACCTTCGTGTACTTCTTTCAACTTTTCGGCTTGAGTAGCTTCAGCTTGTCGGAGTTGATAGGTTTGCTCCGTTTCTAGTTCACTCATTCTTGTACTAAGCAGCTACAATATTAAATTATACTTAAGTTCTACTGGAATATAGGAACTTGTAAAATTTTACTCGTGCACATGAGACAACTTACGTTAATGCTATTAATTTTCTCTTGCAAGTCCTTTTTGCTTATCAATATCTCTTTGGAATGTGCAAAATCTTTGTCCAAAGCTATGGCTCTGCCGTCGGAATTTGTCAACCTCCACATACATATGGAAGAATCCTCTGCGACCGACACCAATGTCTGGTCGTCATACGCTAAGGCTATACAGGTTATTTTCTTGTTGTGCATATGGAATTCGTTAAAGATAGCTTTGTCCAGCAATGGCAGTTGTACCGCTGTAACACCTCCTTCTCCACCGGATATGAAAAGCATCATGTCTGACCGAGACAACAGGATAGTGTCAAGCGAGCACCCAATTAGACTCAAATTTCTTCTAACAGTGTTGCTGCCAACTTCTTTTATTTCGCCATCAGATCCAACTGCGTATGTAGTTTTGCCGTTGCTATAATTATTTTTCATCAAATATACATTTTGTCTTATTATTACTTATACTTACTTATAAATCTAAGTATGTAAGAATGTGGATAACTCTATATATAATGACCTATTGCTGGACAAAGAAAAAATCAATGCTCCTAATAATTCTTTGCTGACCCAGGCAATATTGTACTCTTTTTACCCGACCCTGCAAGAAGGTGGGTTATGTTTTTTGAGTGTATCAGTGTATGTGAGTATGATGTATGTCTAATTCTTTGGTACGCCCTGCAGCCTAAACGGCTTGATGGATTTTAACATAATATTATGACGTGTCGTTGGATTCACACATATGCTATAAATATTTCATCAAAGTTTTTAAATAATTCTAAGACTTTTCAATCATTCAGTAGAAATTTTAGCGCAAATCTCTCATGACTCATGCGGTGTACATATTATAAGGTAGCATAAACAACAACTAAACTTTATACTTCACTAACCAGTTAACCGCACACGCGCTGAATTGGTTAGTTTTCAAAATTACTTCCCCACTGCGTTGTCCTGTGGACATGCTCCACTCATACACTGCCCCCTCTGCCCCGCACGACACCAGTATGTGGTCGTTAGCTGACCACGCCAGGCAAGTGATCTACACATAGAAACAGTAATAAAAAGGCTTATGTACCTACACCATAATATTGAGTACCAAACTGAACAATTTCGTCGTGAAATGAGAGTTCTTTTTTTCGTGTGGTTTAGTGACCAAACCTATTGTCAGAGTCAATCAAGTTCAGCTAATCAGAAATGAGACGAATCAGCCAGACTCGATAAGTAGAGTACTTTATGGTCGTTTAAAAATTAAAATTCCATCGATTTACCAGTTAAAATTAACCTGGCTTGCGACCTGCCCGACTCTATTTAGGTGTACATTTTTAAAAACCTTAGATGCGCTAAGAAAAGCTACTTCCTGGATTATATCTAATCATGCGTACGTAAATGTTTTAATACTGAATTTTTACCTTTCCATTGTGTCCCTTCAAATTAAAAATATTTTGAAAAGATACGGAGGAAAACACTTGTATCACTTGGCTGTTGGCAGCTGCGAATAGATGACCGTTCGTACTGAACTTTGCCTGCTTGCAATTGCGAATGGGAAACTCGCGCATCACCTCAAAATCATCTATCAACACCACCATAAATCGCAACTTGTCTGAAAACCCTACTATCGCGAACAGACCTGCAAAATAAGCTCTTTAAATAAAAAAGTAATTACCTACTTTAGATTCATAACTTTGCTGTTTTGTGCGTATTTTTAATATTAACATTGGGTAAAACCTAAATAAATTGGTAGCTCAGAGCAAAGGTAGCTAAAGAGATTAGAGTCCCGATCACGGTCAGTTTAAAGCTTTGACGTTGTTTTAGAGCTGTTATTCCGTTCAAATCCCAGTCGTGATTTGTAGAGAGGGTCTTTTGACAGGACTTCAGCGGAATATAATCTCAAATTATGCACGCTAGGCCCCAGACCACGGAGGCAAGGTCGGTCTGATTTCTATGTGTTGTTCAGTTTCTCTATTTTAATCCTTATGTCGCTTCGCATTTGGCACATGCATGAATATAACTCTTCGTTTAACTGATACAATAGAATTTGCTATGAGAGTTGTCTTACCAGTTGGATGCAAAGAGACACAGTGTATTTCTTCTTGATACAGTTTAATCATCTCTACATCGTCGGTCATGTAATTCCAAATGCGGATGCTTTTGTCTTGCTCGCCGGATGTCATGAATATGGGCTTCCAAGCGCACATCGACAGCGAATTAATGCGTCCGTAATGCATTGCTGGACCAAGTTCCATGAAAGGAATTTGTGGATTCTATTTCATAACAAAAATGGTTCACACACACATTTCCAAATATTAAAAATGTACGTTGTTATAGATTATAGCTAGAAAACTTACAAAAAAGAACATTAAACATCCAATGTCTTTTCAGGTAGGTACTCTGAAATGTCCATTTCATATGTATTACGTAGCTATGAACGGGAATGAAATAATAAATTATATACCTGCAACATATGCAGCCCAAACAATTTAACGTAATACAGTTGTTTGCGCAACGTTGTGATGAGAAGCGTCTCTTGATTCGGATCAATCACAACGTGTTGTATGGCGTCAAGGGTCGACCACGTTGGGTGTTCCCGTGTGTGCCTTTAACAGACAATGGTTAAAGATGCATCATTACGATAGATTCCACATACATCCGTAAGATACTGACTAACTAACTACTGAGGAAAATATTTAAGTACACCTACTTGTACGATTTTTTGGAAATCCTGAAGACATTCCTCTTCCTGTAATGATGAAGAGTTTCTTTCTCGAACATGTGGACGTAACCAGGACCACAAGCGTATGCGAAGCCTGCAATTAAAATTAGATTAGATACTTACTATATTATATATACCTAATGTAATAAAATACAAAAGGATAGCATTTTTCACCTTTAGGAAAGTTGACAAAGTTAGTTACTGGATATGTCTCCTCTTGGTTGACAGCTTCGCTTGATGAGTCTTGTTTACTAGAAATACTTTGTTTGTCGGCTCCTTCCTCTGCCCTGTATTCAATAGTTAAGGAATATCAAATATCATCTGAATAGTCGTAATATCTTCTCAAATGTTCACTTTCGATTACATCTTAAGTAGGTACATGAGGGAGGCGTTATGCTTGGCACAAAGTAGTAGGGCTTTGCTGGTAGAAGTGTCTTGAGATAAGCTCGCCCTGTATGCCAATTTGTTTCCCTTGTATTGTATTTTCTATTTACAAATAGGTAAACAGTTAAAATAAGAATTATAGCTGACTAGCCTGCAAGGGATAAATGCATTTATCCCTTGCATGCCAGTTATTTATTTATTATTTTACTTACTTATTTGTAGTTTGTTAGTTATTTTACTTACCTACTCATGATTCTAGCAATGACCTAGGCCTAGGACATGACCGGCTGACGGCCAGTAACCCGATCTTCCACTCTGTACAATATTTATCTCCAGGTTACAAAGCTAGTTCACTTACTCGACCTCGACTTTCTTCAACGACATCTCCAGCACGTCCATGGCCTGGAAGACGCAGTTTTGGCGCAGGTCGCCATTCTCCGCCATCATTATGACCCCGGTGTCCGTCCCGAACATAATGCGGTCGGCGTTCAGCCACATGCAACTGGTAATGATGAGCTGCCCACGCGAGGAAGACAGCGATTATGTTATTTACAAGGTAATTTTCAAACCTTACAGAGATAATAAATGTGATTCTATCGCGGCCACCAAATCCAATCCTATAACCTAAGCGCAACTATCACTGTCACTCATATGCAACATCGCGTAAGAGTGAGCGGGACGCCTCGCTTAGCGACGTTTAAAAGTAACAGAATGCTCACTATTATAATAACTACGTTTTAGTCTTTTTGAATCGGTTTTCACGTTTGAGCATAACAGCTCAACTGAATTTTCAAGATCTTAAATCACTAAATTCTTGTGACGCTTAAAACCTTTAATGACTCGGACTATCCAGCCTATTACAGCTTGTCTAAGCTCATGATGTTTCGTTACCGAAATAGTCACATCTAAGATCCTGTGATCGACTCAGATAAACTACGGTCTACGGTGATTATTTCTAAACTTACGTTTTCTACATTTCAATACAAACTTACATTTTCAGCTTTACACCATCCCCACTGACGCCAAACCGTTTCAGCGACGTTCATTATCCGGAAGGTGTATGGCCCTGTGATAACTATTAGAGTCGCGTCCGAAGGATTACATTGTACCTATGATAACAAATTATTACATTTTAAATAATATACCTATTTAAGACAAAACTCCGCAACTTTGCCAACGCTTCGCTCGCGTGAAGGCAATAATTATTATCTAGGTACCTACTCTGCAATATCTTTGTTTACTACACCTATGTACGGTGGAACACAGAGAAAGGTATCCAGGAGAGTTTTTAAGGTTAAGATGATCTCAAAAACTACTTGACCTATTGCCAAAATTACTTCACTGTTAGATAGATAAATTTTAATACCATAGTATTAAAACCTGTAAAGAATTAATAAGATAGGTCCAGTAGTTTTTGAGATAATCTCAACCTTATTGAGGCCCCCTGTGTACTTATCTCTGTCTTCAACTGTACATGTATCTGTTAATAATTTCCTCTAAAACTTCTCAATATGTGATTGATCATAGTGAATTTCTTTCTAGCTTTTCACAAAAGAGGCCAACATCGGCCATAAACTATTACGTATACCTAGGTACTTACAAACATTATTATTATTATTTAAATATCACTTTTGTTTTGGACTACTACTACTACAGCTTTTTAGCTTAATTGTAATGACGTGAAAATTAGAGTCATGCAAACATTTCTAAAGTCCTTTAAAATAAAATAAAATAAATGGTTTGAAAACGTGTGCATAGAAACGGAAATCAAATCTTACACTTTCAACATGTCCTGTCCCATTAGGGTTTTGGGCTTTTGCATGACTTTCTACCTTTCCTTTATCCCAATTATAATAATACAAATACCAATCGGGTTCACTGGTGACCGCTACGAGATATTTGGAGTCGTAAGTAAATTGCACGCAAGCGAATTCTGTTGCGGTGGAATTTTCGAACGGGACAGTCAGAATTTTACGTCTCTTGTAAGTTGTTAGATCATAAATCGTGATGATGGGCTTTTGGCCTGGCTCCGCGATTTCGCTCAATGCGAGCCATCGTCTGAAATGTCGAACACAAAATCACGTTACGGGATTGCTAATAGATCATTTAATTGCTCGTAATAGGTTTTATGCCTTATACCTGTTAGGCGCTAACACAAGTGATTTGATAGGCTTGTGTTTGTCCTGAAGCCGGATAAATTTCTGTTTCTTTTGTAGATGATTGTGTATCACAATCACACCCCCAGCTGGGTAGATAATCTCCGATTCAGAGAGA
The DNA here is from genome assembly GCA_963506565.1 of Tachystola acroxantha. Taxonomy (NCBI): domain Eukaryota; kingdom Metazoa; phylum Arthropoda; class Insecta; order Lepidoptera; family Oecophoridae; genus Tachystola; species Tachystola acroxantha. Next base: position 8,860,488 of record OY735872.1, read on the forward strand.
TAGTGCGCATTATATCTAAAATGATAATATGAGAGATAATGAGAGCGCCATACATGAAACTTAAATCAGTTCTGTTTTGCAGATACTTAAGTAGATACTCACTGGACATCTGTGGACAGCCCATAATACAACCGTGCAGAAATATTCGGAGGCGTATTGATTGCCATAGTAGTTTTTATCGTAAACTATAAAGTAAAAATACCTGAAATCTAAGTACTTTCTAATAATAAACCTGTGCTATAAATATTTCTAGATTATAAATTATCGTCGTGTAAATAGAATTTAATCAAAGAAAATATATACTCTTAATACTGTGTTGATGTTGTCATGGATACAAACAACCGCGACCATTAGCGATGAACATGACTTAAAGTTAGGCGGTGGTTTGTAAATTGTAGCCATGGTCTATTAAATAAAACTACCGTTTAGTTAGCAATTTATCGCTACGAACACGAACCGATGGGTAGCATGGGTACGTAGCGTAGACTGGCTTCTCTCTCTACGCTCTCTACGCATGGGTACGTATGGGTACCTAGGTCACAGATTAGAGACAAAGAGCATTTAAGCACTACGTTTAGGCCACTTCCTTAGCAGGTGTGGCAGTTGGTATGAATTGAAATGAACTAATGAATGATCTTCAAAAGAAAGACTTGCCCTCTTTACTCGGGAAATTGTAGTCGCATGGGGAACTAAGAAACTTTATTACTTATTATAGTTATAGTAATAAATGTCCAAACTATAATTACCTAAGTACCTTATATTTGGAACATTAAACTACTCAAGTCTTTTTAAATGTGTAACGTTGTCAGCAATGGCAAGCAAGATGTTATTGCATAAGGCAATTGCTTATAAACAGCAAACTGCGCAAGCGCAGCGTTTAGCGCGCGTTTGCCATTTAGCTGGATCCACCTGATTGGTGCTCAATGTCGGCCTGGCGAGTAGTAGAGCATCCTCTGCAATTTCTGAGATAAGTCGCAGCTTCCTTCGCGACTCGCCGACGACGTGCGGCTACCAATCAAAACATGTCCTTTATCCTATCTAGAATAGAAATATATGAATAATAATCTCAAATACCTATAAGACCACATTACACTATAGGCCTCTCTGACCCCATCTTGATGGCGGTATGTAGGTGCTAATCTCATGCGCTCTGTCGATAATTCTCTGGTGAATCATCTCATTTCGGTTCCTACACCTAGGAGAAACTCCGAGCACGAAGTGGTTGAGTCTAACAAGACGTAATTTCTCATGAAATAACCTAGGTTAGGACAATGCTCCACTTTTCAACCGATGCTAATTCATCGGTCTGGTTTTCCGCCTTTCTTTTAATTTATCTCGCTGTATTGGTTCACTTTCTCTTTGTTTTACAAATGCAGCTTAATTAAGATTTATGATGTTAAATGTAAGTAGGTAGGTAGGTACAACAATTCGGACTGTTAATGAACTCTAAGAAGAAGGTCAGCCTATTGGTAAAAATTTTTAATTATCCATTTTAAGAGTTAATATATACATAAATAATTATCCATTTTCCACCAATTCATCTACATTCAATTAATTGTTAATTCGCTAACTCTCGGGTTATCTTTTATTACAAGTGGTTGGCCTCAAGTATGTGGTATTTGTGTTAATCCAAACCTTTCTTTCGTAAACACACATTATTATATATTTACTAAGTACCTACGTTACCTACCTAGTTAAAATCCTGCAGCAATTACTTTAGGAACGCTGTACGTATCGTATCGTATTTCAGGTTACTGAAACCCAATGAAGATAAATATCATTCATTACCATTTAGACATAACTGGAGTATATTTGTTTACGAGAAGATAACTTCCATTAGCGACTGACCCAGTCAATGAATTGGCTATATCGAGCTCAATTGATACGTGCATGTCGAAATGCGTTGACTCGTACATAGTACCTACATTGTATACGAATACATATATGGTGCGGTCACCATTAGTACAAAAGTGTTGTGGAGTTTTAGGTATCGCACTAAACACAAAATTATTATATTTTATAGTGCTACAGTGCAATCAGTCAGTACCTACCTACAATGTTTCAACTCGAATACCTTCAGGTCGATGGCCTCACGCTTCTGTCATTGATTTGTTGCGGTTACAATTTACGGATCCTGTTGAACCTATTGAATTTTTGTAAGAAGTCTGTAAATGTTCATTTGTAAAAAAAATGCTAGATTGAGCAATAATATTGTATTACCGAAACGCCCTGCAAATAGTTCGTAATGAATATTTTGTTACTTCCTGGGTTTCATTATCTACAATACCATGTCCCTATAAAATATTCATATAAATACGACTGCAATAAAGTATATCTATCAACTGTATCATTGTTTACTGCACTGACATTGCGACATTCATTTTCGTGAATCTTTATCTGGGGTGTAGGTAATTAAAATGGGTGCAATGTACCAAAATAAAACAAAGAACAAAAGACGGCAATGACTCAGTCTTTTTGTGTTTATTAGCAGGCACCTAGCCAATCCCGTTGGCTTTTACCTCAATAAATAATGGAACCGAATTCGATATAGCGTGATAGCTCACCCACGAAACCAACCACCTACACTAATATATAAAAGAAGTATCTCAAGGCGAATAAACTGTATATGTCTCGAGTTCTGTGTGTAATGGATCGATACCAGCTAGGCGTGTAGGCCATTAGTGGTGGTATTTTGGTGGCTGGCGCAGGCACCCCACTCTATCCTCGCGTGCCTCGACTCCCACTCGAACAGTTCGCATAACATAACAATGGCGACATGAAGTTTTATTATTACACGAAGTCAATCATAGACTGGGAGTTATCTATCAATTTATAGCGTATTAGTTATCTATTAATTTATAAGAATACAACACAAAGTATGGTTTCAGCCAAAGATTAAAATTTTTGGGCCCAGCAATACAAAATATATGTGTACTAACTACTTAGGTAGGTATGAGATGCTAAATTGTTTTATAGTCTCTGAAAATGTCGAAAACTTCCTGAAGAATAGAGCCCGGTGAAAGCTCTGTTGGCATACCTGCCATCAACGAATACTAATGTATTTAAGTATGTCTGTATTTTCATACCAGGAAACGAAAATCGAACTCAAAAACATTGTAGGTACTTACTTGACATGTTGATGACATATCTACTAGTCTAGTAGAGAGGGGATTAGAGGTACATGTATGTATAGTACTTGTGTCTGAACGGCGCCGATGTAGATATTTACGTATTTTGAGTAAGTATCCCTAAATCTTTGATTGTTTTGTCAGCTCAATCACGCAATGTCTCATTGTATTGAGCAACATTCTAATAAAGATCCTACGTAATAGGACATTTCGAATTCTCAACAACATGTAAAGTGTCCAGTAAATTACGTAAGATTATTTAGAACCATACTTCTAATGAATATTTCAAGGAGTGACTATATTTTCCGAAGTTTACACGACCTTCGCCTTTCTGCAGGTGACGTGACTTCGTCATCTTAGCGTGACGTCATCTGCAAATACATTCCACTGTTTACGGTACAACACGTGTCACATCATCGTGTTGGAATAGATTCGCAAGATGTAAGGCCCCATGGAAGGTAAGATGGACAACGACAACTGAATTTTTGATTCGATGAACTACGTTTGTAATGAGGACTCATGATAGACACAGTTTTCACTTCCTGCGCGGCCGTGAAACTCATTTTCCTATGACCAATTTATGTTTTGCAATATCAATTACAAAACAATTACTCTGTCTAGTAGTGTAGATAACTGTTTAATTGCAAGTAACTGGATATTATGAGTAGTGTACCTACCTAATCAATTGTAATTATAAAGTGCATTGTGAAATGCTATGTTATAACCATATCGTCTTGCTGTTCCACTATAGATAATTAATGATACTACGTAACTGTACCTACGTCAACGTGTATAGTTTAATTGTTTGTAGATATGTCGTGGTCATATCGTTAAATTGAACATTTCATGAAATAGTCGACTATTTCATGAAATGGTGGCATTTCACGAAATCGTCAGATGTCTATTGGTCATTTCATGAAATAGCTTGGCCAGATCAATGAATAGAAAACGTTTTACGATATGTCCAACAAACGCACGGCCATTTCATGATATGACCAAACACAATTGACCATATCGTAGAAAAATGGCAAAAACTACCGCTAGAGGCGCTGAGAGCGCGCTTTGTCATTGGTTATGTTTGTGTGCGTAAGTAAACAATGCGGATTCATGTTGAAAAGTGAATAAAAATGTGCAAATTATATAAGAAAGTGTGTTGGAAACTCCAATAAGTGTTATTATACGAAACGGTGTGAATTTTATGACAGTCACGCAAAAACCAACCTCAATTTACAAAAAAAATCTTGGGAATACATTTCACAGGTTAGTACCTATTTAAATGACAATATTTAGTTTATATCCTTTTAAAATCTCATCTAAGTATCTAAAATGTACTTATTTACTTTTAATAATTGAATCCTAGAAATTTAACATACATAATTTTCATTTTTAGGTTATACAACAAATAAAGGAAAGTAGGGTGACCAGGCAACGAAAGTCGACGGACTATAATTTACTGGATTACAAAATATTACATCATGGAAAAACTGGAATTACAAGTTTTTAATATACAAGAAGAAATGCATTGATGATCCTAATATTCGTATAATTACGATGGAGAAATATTTTGAAATACTAACGGAATCTCATAAAGGTATACCGTATGTGATACGAGACGTTTTAACGTTCTATAATATTATAATAAAATTTTGTACTTATTTTATTAGGTAATAAATATAATAATAATAAAAGACATTTAATAAAAACATCTTTATTGTCCTTTTAATGTGTTCAATATGAATATTTCGTATATTTAATTCCACTGGACAATTTTGAAATGCTTGTAAGAATTTTGTAACATACCTATATATTTTTTTAATTTGGTACTGACTATAACAATAAATAAGTTCGTAATAAGTATATTTTGAATTATTATTGCTTACATCCTTAATGGGCACCCTACATTAATGATCTGACCAAACGTCGTTGGACAAATCGACGAACGTTGACGTTTAAACGATATGCCCAGCGCAACATGACGATTTCATGAAATGAAACCATTTCATGAAATGACTGACGATTTCATGAAATGCTCAATTTAACGATCTGACCACGACAGATACAAAGACCACTTCAGACCTAGATTGAGCATTGTGTGTGATTGGTGAAATTGAATACTATTCTACGGTTACAAAGATAGGTACCTAATCGATGTATACCTACTGCACATAATAGCGCACGAACCTTTGTATAATAACTACACCTTGCGAGAGCTTCAGCCGCCAGACTCGCGACGACGACGGACTGCGCATTACAGGCTGCATTCTCTATTTGGGGTCGGACTGATCGGAGGGCAAAAATCCACTTTGGGCCATTGAGCAAGCGAAGTAAATAAACTCTCGTTTGAACTCTATATAATCTAATGATAAATGATTATGTTTCAAAGAAAAATGGTCTCTGAAGATTCCCTGGCATTTCGTATGATAAAGGCAGAAAAAATCGTTTTGTGTGATGAAAGTATATAAACACCATGTAAACTTTAGAATATCGATAAGAGGTCGCCGGTGTGTCAGACTTATAAAATTAGTTTTAATATCATTACCGCACCTGCATGGTTTGCGGCATTTTAATCTAAGGGTATTGTTTGTTAACTTTCTTAGCTTTATGCGAGCAGTGAATTAGCACAACACAATGCTGTGATAGTGACGGCATGCCGCCGTGTTCACCGCAGTGGCCGAGCAGTATGCCTCCGTCCGCGACGCCGAGCGCCGCGACGCCCGCACCGGCTCCCTCACCCCACGTCGCGCCCGCACCAAAAACAAACCAACCTCGTTATCTCGCCGCGATAAAACGATACAACGCGCTATCAACCCGTGATAATTCACCAGTGTGATAAAAGATAAAGTACGAAGTGGTTTACGCCTGTGTAGTGCACTTATTATGTAAAACCTTAAAAGTTAATTCTGTGGACACAACCATGGCAGCAGCGACTGGTCGCAAGACTGTCTCCATCTACGATTACCCCGAACATCTGAACCCGTTCCGAGAGGATGACAACCACAACAAGATCAGGTTCTGGACCCTCGGCAGGAAACTTAATCGGTCCAACAGTATCAGCTTCTCTGGCATCAAGGACCTTAAAAATTCGTGGTAAGTTTATCTGAGGCTTACCTACGTCGTCGCAAGATAGTTTTTTTTTATTGTTTTCTAATCTTATCTTACCTACGCAAACGATTCATCTCTCTGTAACCTCCAAATGTTTGATTATAAAATATTTTGCCCTGAAACTTACAAGCAGTTTCGTATACTTAACATAGTACTTATGTAGCTGTAAGGACTAGTTACCTAAGTGGTAACAAATTGCCATTCTAAATTATTATCTAAAGCCATTAACTTGCCTGTTTTTGATTGATATGTAGTTATTTATAGTTATCGAAGTAAGTACTTGAAGAGACGAATGCTACCAAGTAAGAGGTAGGTAAAGTACCTACTAAAGAATATACTTAGTTTACCTCTATTTTTACCTATGGTAAGTAGATATCTTCTGAAATATCTCTACAAACTCTACTTTAGAAAATAGTAAGCGTCGTATGATAACATTCTCCTTCTCCCATAATTATTCTAAGGTATGCAGTTTGCCACACAAATTCATGAAATTAATAGATACTTTATATCGACGCCATGAGCTGACTCATGAATATAATGAGTTAAGTCAAAGTAATCTCATTTTATTGACAGTCATCTCTGAGTTCCGCGATTTCTCTAGCGTTTGTATCTTACAGCGATATCTGTATTTACTGGAGAATGGAGATACACACAACTTAAGATTCCACAAGTATGAGTCATTAAATAAGAAAACGGGAAAACTTTGCATAGGAATAATAAAAAGGGCAACAAAAAGAGAACGCCTTCTCTGTACGCACTACGCCAGGTTGCACAAGAACTCAAACATACAAATGACCGGCTCCGGAATGATCCAGTACTAGGGCTAACATAGGGTCGTCAAATCGAGATCAATGCGAGCTGTATAATTTGTGTGGTCTGCGCCGTCTACGGGCCCTTCCATTTGGGACTAAAAATGGTAGCATAAACAAATATTTAAGATGACGATGGTGTTTTGTTTCATGTTAGCCTGTGTAACATGAACATGACTTTAATTAATTTCTACATTTATCAACACAACGAAACAGTAGAATGTGGCCGTTCTATTGTGCACTAAACTATGCGATACCCGTACTTGCCTATTTACGATTCATGTTGTTTACCCATCTTTATCAAAGTCTAGTAGGGTGTGAATACCTAATAATGCAAATGTCGTCAGGCATTTATTTATAGCGTTGAAGTCACTTTTGCACTTGGTTGGTTGGACATATGTGCCTACATTTACTTGAATATGCAAGACCATGTTTCAACCACAATGATACTCTGCTGTCACGCAACTCTGCGGTGGCTTTAGGTTTCTATGAAAACTTTCGACGAAATATTAATAAATATTATAACTGTGAAAAACCGTACCCTTTTGCTTCTCATTTCGGCAGTCGGTTAATGAAGTGGCTTTCCAATTAAAAAGTATTTACCAAGTCGATAAATACAGTTGTATTGCCATCTACGTTTGAGTGTTTTGTGTGTTACCAACTCTCTTACTTAGGTCCAGTGGTTCTTGAGAAAACTCAACCTTATTGATGCCCCCTGTATACTTATCTCTGTCTTCGTGTGTACCTCTACATCACGTAAATGATGTTATTTAAATAAATTTTGGAAAAAATCCATATCTAAACCGAAGTCCAAATCAAGTGTTTTATTTTGTAAACAAAAACTAACATTGTAATCTGTTCTGTGATTGATTATTTACTGCATAGTTATTTTCAAATTATTAGATCGGATCATTTTATTTTCACAGGTTCGATTAATCAGTTTCTTCTGTGTTAAATCACAACAGGTAATTAGACGATTATATTTGTTTACAAAATAAGACACTTGATTTGGACTTCGGTATAGATTACTAGGTACATTAGTTCTTTAACAATTAGAGAAAGTGGCCTAAACACATAACAACGAACAATCACGTGCGCTGAATTTGCTGAAGTGGGTCATAAGACCAGAAACTGCATGCAACCGTGATATTCTTTGTCGGTCGTAGCACCGCTTTGTAAACTAGGTTGTCTAGTATGATTAAATTAAAATAAAATGAGTCTCTGATTGAACAGTTACACGGAAGAATATATTTCTTAAATCTGGCAGGCTGTAACGAAAAGTTCCACAGATATCGGGAACTGAACAACTTGTCGAACTTTTCGAATTAAAACAGAAATGCTTAATAGCGTAGGTACTCATACTAATTATACGTAAAATGCATTTTCCAACTGACTTAGGAAATAATATTTACAAATAAATACAAATTAAATCTAAACTATCTAAACCTACCTAACGTGTAAAAATTATAAATAAAAAACCTGCGCCAAGTCCCCCACAATTGGCAATTTCCTATTTTTGATTAAATAAATATTACTGACTTAAGTATTTTAATTACAGTTAGGTAAATACTTAGATACAATTCCCAATCACGAATAATACAATTACATCATATACAGCGGGGCAATGCGGCCAGTGCGCTGGGCACCCTAGATGACGATGTGCCTAGAATTAGGTAGATAATTATTATGCCATGTATTGTATATTGAAAAATAGTATTTATCCTAATAACGATTGTGTACATAGCTTTTTATCTACAATTAAATGCATTACCTACATTATAAGTAGGTATGTATGTACCACCTCGCTATGTATAGTAAAATCAATATATCTACCTATTACGTAGATTAGTTTACCGATCACATGATTTCAATTATTCAACTTTGTTTGCATTTCTGATAAATAAGTGATAGCATCGAATTAATGATGTGTATTCATATGTGTGTAGTCGGCACATAAACTAAAGTAGGTACGTAGTGGACAGCCTTTTAGTGGAAAGTCTAACTTGCACACTGTGCTGTAGGGTGTAATATTTGAAAATAAAATAGGAATAAGCTTACGATTAAGTAATATTAATTAATCGAAAGCTTATTTATTAGACTTTCCAAATAAAGTGAAAAACAACACCTAAGTGTTAATAATTATTTAAAAAACATTTTGTTGAAAAACACCGGTTTTGCCAGTGCTCGGCCCACTAACTATAATATATATTAGTCAAGTCAGTTTGTGTCTTATGTAAAGGTTATATTAGGTATATCCGCATTTAAAAGCAGGATATTATTACTATAATATTGTATTGTATATTACACAGGAAAACATAACTGTGAAAACAAACCTAACAATAATACTGCATTACGGAATATTATATTAAAAATTACTTAGGTACTTAAAATAAACATTGTATTCGGCACAGTCCATGCATCAAACAAAGTTGTTGTGCTCGCCGCGCCTTGGCGCAAATCCAAATGTTTCATTACATTTACTGTTATTTAATTACCTACACAGATTATTCCGGATAAACGTATTTTAATAGCTTTTGATATTGCCCAAAGTTTATGGGAAACCTTGACGCAACCTATAGGAAATAAATCGTATAGGTAGGTAGTTTCAGAACGGATTTTACTGTTCCTGTATTTGCAGTGAAAAATCGAATTTTTGTATTTACCTTTTTGTAGGTACAGTCGACGACAGAGATAAGTATACAGGGGGCCTAAATAAGGTTGACATTTTCTCAAAAACTACTGGACCGAATTTAATAATTCTTTTACAGTACATAGTTTTAACTTTTATCTATCAAACAGTGAAATAATTTTTGCAATAGGTCAAGTAGTTTTTGAGAAAATCCCAACCTTAAAAACTCTCCTGTACACCTTTCTCTGTGTTCCACCGTACCTACTTATTAGGGATACCGATTTTACATGTGATGTCATGAAAAAACAAAATACTGATTAGTACCTACTTGCCTACCTGTACTGTAAGTACATAGGTTTATAATATTCCTGATGTAAGGAAAATTACTAATTCCCATTCATTTATTAAAATGTGTCAGATTGTCACAAAATAGATTAAAGTAATAGGTACCCAAAGCAAGTAGATAAAGCTAAAAATGTTAACAAATTCCACGTATAGTACCTAGGTCAGTGATCAGAGTTCGCATGAGTCAAGGCATATCACGCACCGCACCCTCAAGCTACCGTAGTAAGTAGATAGGTAGTTAGGTAGAAATCTTCGAGTTGAGCCACATAAAACTAAACGTATTAATCATCAATCACACATAATAGCTAACCTATTTTAGCTTATAGGTAGGATAGGAGCCTAACTAAGTAGGACAAACTGAATTGGAAAATTCTCAAATACAATGATTGAACATAGACCTAGGAAAAAATCCAACTCCCCATTCATAATTTTCGCCGACATACACATTTTGATTGTGAAGCCTAAAGGCAAGTGTGGAATCAGCTATTGATGATTACTTACACGAATTCTGGTTGTTTTTTTATTACACCCTCTTATATATTTTAGCGAATTTATCTGTCTATTACCTAGCTAGTCAGTGAAGCCTAAATGTAAGGACAAAGAAGATATCGACAACACCGTAGGTAATCTGTAGGGTTGTTAGGGTTCATTATTGTGAAATATTGGGCATTCACTTAACTATATATCTACCTATATAAATACATATAGGTTAAAGTTCCCCTGCACAACATGAACAATGACTATTTTATATACAAAAGGCAGTTGTTCTGCGAGATATTGGTACTACTTAACACTTCACTTAGGCACACATAAAGATAAAGGATTAAGTTCAATCATTCGTTTAGCGAAATTTTGATAAAATACCTCTATCTTTCAAGTGTTTTTAGATAGATACACCGTTGTATATAGGTCAAGTACAAGCCTAGCCTATTGTAGTTAGCGAAACGCCAAACTTTTTAGCGCCCTACATAGCGTATTAGAGGAGCCCTAGGAAGGCCAGGCTACAACCAACAACCTTGGAAATACTTATAGTACATCGTAGCACATAGTTACTTTACTGGAAATGTTTGTAAAAGATTAATTAGGTACCTACTTAAAACATGGGTATAAATAGGTACAGTTTAAGGATCATCAAGTCAATCAAAGATCATCATCAAGTCTACGTCATTATAAGAGTTGAAATCGTGTTTCAGGTGTAATGTCGAGTGTACCTACGTATATAGGTAGGCACATGAGTTACTATGTAGCGTAGCACACATGTATATGTAATATGACGGCACCTTCATTTACCCTTGTAGAGTATTCAGCAAAAAAGGTACCTACACTACACATTATAATTACTTAATTTATCTATAAATGCAAAGGCAGATACGTATACCGCAGCCCAAATCAAGTGTCTTATTTTGTAAACAAATATAAGCGTCTAATTACCTGTTGTGCTGTAACACTGAAGGAACTGTTTAATCGAACCTGTTCGTCATTGTGAAAATAAAGTTATCCGATCTAATAATGTGAAAATAATTATGCAACAATCACAGAACAGCTTAAAATGTTAGTAGGGTAGGGTAATTTTGTTAACAAAATAAGACACTTGATTTGGGCTTCGGTATAGTATAATGCATAAGGTAGTAACGCACATTCATGTTGGTCAATAATTAATTTACTCGTTAGGTAGATATTGAAATAGTTGGGTACACGGGTTGTGTGCACTACTGCGGAAAATACGAAATCCCAAGAACTGACGTTTTCTTAATAATTATATCAGATACCTACCTACCTACTTATTGAGAAGACCTAACAACTTACCTACTCGCGAAGATTAGGTACATAGTTTGACCTCAGTTATCTCTACGACCTATGGGTAAGGCCATAGCGGATTTAACGTCACAATCTCAATAGTTTGTTTATGAAACGGGACAGCTAATACCTAAGGTGAGGACATTACGGACAATTACATTTTATTTTAATCACATAGCAATGTGCTACTAGTAAAGTTTGGTTGGACACTTTGTCCTGTCTAGGCATTGTGTCCTCAAGCGACCAAAGACGCTGTGCAGTTTGGCTGTCCGTCACGGCACAATTGCGACCGCTCAAGTGGAATAAAGTGCACTAAACTCCATTACTTTTGTCAGAGTTGCGCCTACAGACATCCGTTAGCCGAATCGGCTGAGACACGGATGTAAAGCCATTTACGTCGAAATTGCGATGGAGAAAAATGCTCATCCTGATCTCAGATGTCCTGACGATTCGAACCAAGAACATCGCCATTCCGTGGCACGATCTTTTCAAACACAGCCACACGCCACTTTTACTTGATCCCTTGAACTGATAATCTTCTCAATATGCACATTAGGATATCTAATAGCGGCCGAATTTTTTTCTTCAACTACGTATGTATCTAAGTATTTATTTGAATAAATTATCCAAACATAAAAAAGTATCAACTATTTAATATTTATACTTACTTTAGATTTTCTTGACGCACGAAATAATAGAAACGCGGAGCAGTTAAATTTGTTAAGCTTAACCTCGCCCAAAATTATAGATTAACGCCGGTTTATACAAAGCGTCTTTACTCATTATTCTTCCGTTAAAATAAAAGTATAAAACCATTGATCTCCTATAAACAACTAGATACACAGTCTGGCTTCTAAAAATGTCCGAACGCAAACGGATTTGCTTTATTGGACATTATTTGGACGTTAACAATGAACCCTTATTTGGACGTTTTTTAAATTGTTTTAGTAAGACCTTTGTGTATCTAGTTGTTTATAGGAGATCAATGTATAAAACCCACAAACTCTTTCTAGGTCATATACTTAGTTTTAAGCAGATCTGAGATAATGAGCTTAACTTCGAGGGAACGTAAAAAATTAAACAGACATGACATAGCAGATATGAGTACCTAACTCATAACTGGGTAACCTTCTATAATCGACCTTGTATTCATTTTTCAGGGCGTTTCGGTCTTTCATGAGGAAGGGCAAAAAGGGATCGGAGTCGTCTTCAAAAGAGAATAAATCGAACCAATTAAACGGAGACACTAGCCCCATAGTCTACAGACGAGCGATGCAATGTAAGATAATTCATAGTTTCTTACTTCATTTAACACATTTATGCGAAACGACGTGTTTACACTGCTACTGCTGGTTTCACTGCCTTGTGTCAATGTATAAGTACTTAAATTATAGGCAGCGCGAAGCCAAAAAAAATTACAGGATGTTTATGGTTATGATCTGCCTCTTGGCCAAGTGGTAACTATTAATTATTGACTTTCGTTAACGCGAGTAGAATAGAAGGAAAAATGTATGGGATTGACATTTGCTTTTTCGTTAGCATTTGTCACTCCTATACGTTTTTCTTTATTTATCTACTAGCGTTACCAAATGACAATTTGGGTTTACTGTAACAGCTGTCAGGTTAGTAAGAGCCCGACATTAGCGTGATCACGCTCATAAACGCCTATGGCCGATATTCATACAGTTTTGAGCAAGAGCTTAGCGTGAGCTCGGTCTTACTACTGTCAAAATTGTAAAACAGTTGTAACGCATAACTCAAAATCAGTTCGCACTCAAAACTGATATATATCAGCCTATGGAAATTGACAGCGAGCTCACGCTAAGCTGTCTCTATAAATCTCTGCAATAGTACCACATAATACCATTGTTGTTGTACTACCACGGAGCTGTTGAAAACAAAATAAATGACTTGTCAATATTGTGGTACTTGTTATCTTAGAAACAGCTTTTTGAGGACCGCATGCAGTTTGTACTTATAATGATAGACTTGGCAAAAATGATATGGTTTGTGTTTCCTTGCATAAATAAGTATCCTAAGGACTTAATGACAAGTACAATTTCTGGCAATTAATATTTAAGTTTACTTATGTACCTATAGGTATATTTAAATTGCACTATCTATATTGTATTTTGCTAGTAAAGTTATAAGTTTAATTTAGTTTATTATCTTATACAGACTTAATTTTTAAGCTAATGCTTAAAAACTTGCTTGGCCAGCGACCTTGTCATTCCGTGATAAGCTCGTAGGTTCAAGACCTGCTTGCAAAATTTTCATCATTTCATTTGCATTTGTGATGCATGGCTCCTAACGTCTGTGTCAAACTTAGTTTTAGTCTGTGCTGTTATAGTTTAGTTTATTATTATTTATATACTTTTTTGATTAGAAGACACAATAACTTTGTACTTAAGCATATTGAATTCTTCTGGAAAATAACCATCATTTCATTTATGATTTTATTGTTAAATACTACATACACCATTGTAACCGTTTGTTCCTAATTAAAATAATATTGTCAGACTCATCGTCTGCGGGCACGCGCAGCACGGTGCCTGCGCCGACGAGCCCGGAGCGCGCGGACCGCTACGTGTACGGGGGCTCCGTGACGCCGCTGCCGCGCTCGCGCTTCCAGGAGCGCCTGCGCAGCACTAGTCAGCAGGAAGTCAGTATGCTCAGGTATAGTAGAAAACAAAGAAAAGTATACAGGGGGCCTCAATAACACGGTGAGTTCTCGAGAATTACTTGACCTATTCCAAAGAAATATTTTACTTCTAGTAGATAGTTTAAAGTAAGACACAAAGGCGCGTATTCATAGACGTAATTTAAAGTTACACTACCGTTTGGGCCCCCTGTCCCTTCCTGTCTTAACCTTTTTTAACGAAGTGTGAAAGGGATAGCAACACGATTTAAGGGAAGTGATGTTTAACTAGGTTTATGAATAACAGCAAAATTATTTTTTGAGAAAATCTCAACCTTGAGAACTCACCTGTATATCTTTCTCTGTGTTGTAGATTAGATACATTTATCTTATATCTTCTCTCCCAAATGGGAGAAGTGGAAGCCTAAGCCTAGCTTTTCATAGCGAGTTGTAAGTTGGAGTTGAGTTTGCTCGGTCTTACTACCTATCAAAATTGTAAGAAACCTCACAGTCGTAAGACTGAGCCCAAACAAAGAGTAGCTCATACTCAAAAACGGTCCATAAATATACATCGGCATTCTTGACCTTATTCCCTTTTGTATAGTAGTATACGGGGTGTAACAGAAAGGGTAAAATAAAAAGGGAATGTTCGGTATCGGTAACTAAACAACATTTGCTCTATGACCTTTTACATTTACGGGATCATCTGCTCTATTTGTATGAGACTCGCTAGCGAGTAAATACTATTGCCATCCATGGTAGTTAGTGGTACATTATTATCAATTATTATTATTATTTTAACGTAATTTATTACACACTGTAGTACCTATACTGTCAATACATTGTATCAGGCACGTATGTAAATATGTATGTTTACGCGAGGTCCGCGTTCACGAGGGCAAGGTCGCGCACAAATCGCAAGGTTCTTGAAACACAGATATTTCATAATGACAAATTTGACGAAAAATATTATTTAGAATTAACGTTTTTTTTTTAAAATACGGAACAATACCGCCTCCCGTGTATCAATGTAGAGATTGACAACAGATTTAGATCATAAGCCTTAATCCGATATTATAAATTGAAGCGTGACCGTCCTGCGGGTTACTGACGACGGGACGCCCCATGATGATGGTACCGTTAAGGTGGATTCACAGTCACAGTTGTGGCGGGGTGGCGTTTCTCGCATGATTGGCGTAAACCGTTGGCAACTCTGTGTTGTCTGTGATTGTGTCGGCAAGCGTCTGTAATCCGCAGGAAGGTCAGAGACGAAGTTGACGGTCTATAATTTCTAACATTAGAAACGCAACGCAATGCTTTCTAGTGATTTGACATTGACACCAAAATGAGGTTCAAAATCTCTTATGTCGTCTCCCTATTGAGCTATAACTAACACTGCAAAACCTCTGATTAACGCCAAAAAAAATCTTAAACAATATTACTTTATACACTCCAAGGAAATTCGCAAAGAATAGCAGCCGTTCAACCCCTAAAAGAGTTTTACTAAATAATATTTTACATGAAACATAATACTACTTAAAGGGTCTACGTTAAGTTGCAGTAAAAAGTCAGTTTATGTGACAGACTATTAAAAGTACCAGTAAATAGGTATCCCTGTTGAATCCAGTCCGGTGATAAGAATAACTGGTGCTAAGGCTCGCTTCCTGCGTCCAAGATTAGTAGATAATGGAGATGACACTCCATTGTGTTGCAAGAGTAACAAAACACAATCATGCCTTTTGTATGATGTCATGCGTTTTATTTGCCATTTCAATTGAAAGGTTCAATTAATAAAACTTCTCACGGGTGTAAATACTTATTATGCTAAGACGGTAGCAGACTTTTGATTGAAATTATGCAATCAATCTACACTAAGCCTAGCCAGGGTGGTATTTACTTTCGTTAACACTAGTAGAATAAGAAGAAACATTTGCTAACAAAAGACAAATTTCAATCCCATACACTTTTCTTTCTATTCTACTAGAAGTAAAAACCACTTGGCTAAGCTGTACACTCAAGAAATCTATACAAAAATAAAGTGATCCTAATCTACTTCCTTTCAAGCTTTTCTAATCGTTTCAAAATCCAAAAAACTACATTGTCGATCTTTTGTCCCCAAGAACTAATAATACAGTTCTAAATCCAGAGTCAGTATCTCCAGCATCTGCATCGTACATGCCCTAAATAAATACATTAGATTATTTTAGAAACAAAACGAACATACTTTGTGAAGAAACTAAATTGACATTCATTGGGTTCACGTGTCGTAGCTACTGCGCGAGAATGCAATAAAACGATTTTATTCATTAGTAGCCCGTCATACCCGATTACCGACTGAATGATAATCAATATTGTGTTGATCATTCCAGCACTCCCCGCATGACTCGCAGCGAGATGTCAGGCTCTCGGCTCAGCGTTGAGAGCACGAACCCATTCGACGAGTGTCCCGTGCCGCCCGTGCGCGCTTCGCGACGCAAGAAGAAGCGCGCGCCGGCTCCGCCGCCTGCCACAGACGTCGCTGATGTTTCGGTGAGACGCAGGGTTGTTTTATTACATTATGATAGGATTCAATATTGGAGCAATTAAGAAATATAGAGGACACTGCAGCGACACAGTTAAAAATTTAAAAAAAATGGACAATTATTTCAATTCTGTACAAATGGGCGCAACCAGAACGCTGTCTTATGTATTTGCATGAAGGTTTGTCTGAAGTTTCTATCCATAGAAATAACCATATCAGAGTAACGTTTATTGGCGAAAGTGGATTTTCGATAACATGGATGGATTCAGGTTTACCTGCTTTATTTGAATATTTATTTTGAATTGACGATAAATTCATTTATGTGGTCCTATTATTTCTAATTGACGCAAGTAACCGCAAACTATTTGGTATCTGTGAGCAATCCATTACTTACTCGATTGTTTTCTTCAATTACAGGTCAGCAGTGACACCTCAGAGTTACAAATAACCCAAACCGATGGTAATAAAGCGGCGCATACCGACAACGATTTAGACTTAGAAGAAATGAACTTAAATGTGGAACTCAAAATTGTGGAGGACGAAGAGGTTAAAAATCAAAGTAAAGAAGTGATAGTCTCCGATACGCCAGCTATTACTGATAAGGAAACTATAGAAGTCACTGTGGATACTAATCCGGAACCAGCCAACAAAGGCGTACAATTTAAAGAAATTGATGAGATTGCTTTAGAACCACACCATATTACAGAAACAGAAAAGAACTTAGAAACTGGCAAGATCACGGAAAATATTGTTAAAAGCGCCGATTCAGAAGAGGACATCCTCAACTCTCCCTCTTTCCCCAAGGTAGACATTATGAAATATAGAAGAAACTCCAGCGTAAACGACGACGACATCAAACTACGAAGAGGCAACTTAGAAGATTTTCACTCGCTTTCAAATAAAAGAAGCAAAAGTCTCACTAACACCCTGGACTCCGGTTACGTGACCTACGACATTAATTTAAACGAAAACAGTCCAACTAAAGACAAAAACGGCAATGAAGAGCCTCAGAAAGTTATCTGCAAACTGTACACTGAGACTGCGCGAAAACAAAGCATCGATAACTCTATATCGAGTACCGATAAAGAATTCTTAGAAATCGATAAAGTTACGAGAGAGTTCGAAAGAGAAATACACAAACTGAACGCTGCCCTCGCCGAAGATGATTTCTCGACGACGGGGGCGCGCGTGTCGGTGTCCAATATAAAGCGCAAATTTGATAAGAGTGACGTGTCATCACCAAATCCTATACCAAAGCCTAGGCGAAGCCACCACAGTGAGCCCGGCTCTCCTGTGAATGGGAATATTCAAATTCAATTATCTTAAGAGTTGTCAATTGAGCGCTATTTATTTATAGTAATGCGTTACCAAGTATATAACTTTCAAGCATATAATTTAGATAATATTTTGGTATTTATTATGCACAAAATGTGTGAAACAAAATGTAAATTGTGGTTTAGAAATAATTGGATCTCAAAACGTTTTATTTATGGCATTTTTTTACTTTTTTAGGGAACATGCAATATTATTCTTACATTTAAAGTGTTGCATATTAAAGTGCCTTTTATGGGAACCAGATAATATATCTAAGTTAACGGGCATTACTTAGTAGATATTCAAACATACGTATTGTAAACTAAAACGTGATATACTTTATTAGTACTAGTTTTGCGATTGGTTTGGTCATACATAAAAAGTATCGCTGTAATTTGTGGATTGGACATTAATATGAACATATCAGAATAATAAGCTAATAAATATCAGCAATGGTCAGGCTTTTCTTGGTGTGTATAGTTTAGAAGATTTCTTTTGTGATACCATATATTGATAAACTAGACGTTTTGTGCAGGCTTTTAGTACATAAAAATTATATGTATATAGTAGTAGTGCCTACAAAGCATCCCTTACGGGTTTATATTCATAATAACAAATCCTACGAGCCTGTAGGTGCTTATGTTAGTAGCGCACTTGTGTGATTGTACAAGATTCCTAACTATTTATGTAAAATATCTATTTAAATTAAGTTTTCATACTAGATTTTATTTTACTAGTTTAGTAATTTGTTGATTAATAAATTATTTTACCAATATCGTTATATTTATTTAGTTGGACTGCATTGAAACTTAAATGTGACTAAACATAACTTTAATAAAACAGTACATAAAAACCTTAAAATATATCATATTCATATCCACTTTGGATAATGTTCTAATTTAATTTCCACTTTAACATATACTATATTGTAATTTAATTTAAGTGTACATAATGTAGGTACTTCATTTTACAACTTACTTATTCTTGATTTCATATACTTAATGAATCTCGGTAGATTTGAAGTCGCCGTAGAAACCAAGACCTTGTATTCTTTAGGGAGCCGCTTCTGCTGCCTCGCCTGGAAGGACAGAAAAATTCAATAATAATTTTAAACTGTAATAACAACTGTAATTAGATATTAATTTTATTGGCATTATTTTATTAGCTATATTTTATACTAGCTGTACCCCGCAACTTTGTTTGCGTAGATGAGGAGGATGGAGGAGATCAGGAGGCAGATCTTCGTGTCTTGATCCTTGTTTCCACATCACATACCGCCATTGTTTATAGCTGTCCGGATATTTCAGCTATCTCCTAGTGAAACTCCCATCAAAATCCCTTCAGTAGTTATGGCGTGATACTTGCACAAAGTCACAGACAAACAGACAAAATTTCTAAAAATGAGTGTTTTGGCATCAGTATCGATCCTAAAACACATTACAATTTTATTATTCTTTTCAAAAAATATCCAATGTACAGACACAACTTTTTTACAGTCTTATTATATGTATAGATTTCATATTTTATATTTCAGTTTATGGTCATCATCAACTGACTAAATGTCCCAGCTGTTGGGAGCTCGGGCCATGTACCGCCACATGGGCCCAGAGCGGTTTGGTGGATTACACGTGCCATAGATTTGTTATTGTTATCACTATCAGGCATGGAGATTTTCTCATGATGTTATCCTCAGTATTTGAGAGCGCTCTGTAAATGTACATTGTTATTTTTCATAGGAAAATTACATATTATTATGTAATTTTCCTATGAAAAAACTCATTGATCAACCTGGGGATCGAACGCCGGCCTCTGTGACGGAAATTCAGTGTCTGTGACCTGTTTTATGTTAACACGCTGCTTGCCACGTGGTTCGATCGCATAGTTCGATCCATGACCTATTTTTCCAGTTGGTTTAAACTGAGCTCTCACAGATTATGTTATTTATTAGGTATATCAAAAAAAGTTTCTTACCTTTTTAATAGGTAATTATATAATTTATTGTTAATATTAAACGCCAATACGCCACAATATTAATGATAATAGGTATCATACAATAGTTACCTTATTTTTTAGTATAGGTGCCAGTATAGCTAATTTTTCAGGCAGCTTTACTTTAGCGGCTAGCCCGTCGGTTTCATCCTCAGAATACAAATCCACAATAGTATCTATGGCTTCAGCCAGTACCCAAACTTCGTTTTCTTTATGCGCTTGCTCCAATATCGAATCCGTGATAGTGCATATCACATTTGAAGTGGTATCATTGAGATTGGTAACTAACAAAAGTCCTAATATACCAATCATTCTAATTAGGTTTGATCTTATCTCTGGCACTTGGCATTCCCTAATGCCTTTTAACATTGTCTGGAAAAAAAATATGGTATACAAATCCATAGTATGTATTTTTAACGGAATGTTTTGATTACTGAAGTAGTCTGGAAGCAAAAATCGATAAATAATTATGACATACCTCAATATCAGACAGAGCCACTTCACTAAATAAGTTATGTTGACTTGTATTCCCATTTTCTCTAAACTTAATTTTGTCTAGAGCTGCTCTCATTACTGCAGTAGCTGATTCCAGTAGAGTCAAGTTATCTGATTTCTGCTTGAAGACTAGCTTTCCGGCATCAACCCAAATCTTATAAACGCCGTTAACACCACCTAGGTTTTCGATAGGGAGAGTCGACAGCATATTATTAATGCAGAGAAGAGCTCCGGATTGTAGGCTACAGAGTCTGAAAAATACATTTTATTTACCTTCCACGTCGCAAAGTAAGACTGATTTAGGTACATGAACAAATGGAGGCACAGAAGCATTCGTGCTTGACTCGCCTAGAAATAGTATGTAAAACTCGCCACTTTCAATATGACAATTTCTAACGTCTACTTTTCAGTATGCATCACATTATGCATACGGACGGATTTCTAATAGAAATGCCTACATTTGGCGAGAATATATGAATGCAATTGTAATGCTTGCTAATGACTGCAGTTTTAAAACCTTACTTCTTAGACAATGGTTGGGATTCTTCATATTCTTTCAATATTAACATAACATTTTCAGCAGGCAATTGTGTTCTAGCCCACACTTTGTCAAAAATTTCTAGTGAAATTAACCCTTCTAAGACCTCTGGGGGCAACTTATCTTCTGCAAAGTTTGTAACATCTGCACCGGCGCACATCTCATCATCACCCATTTCTTCGCTGTCTGATGAATTTCCTCCATTCTCAGAATCATCTCCATCTGTAAAGATTATATATTTAGAATTTTAGATTAACCCGAGAGCCTCTCCAGTGCAATGGTAAGTTATACTTTATTGCACACAAAATGATACATGAATATAAGTCAAGCTTATCTCTAATATAGAGATTTCGATTCGATTCGAGAGAAGAAGAGCCAGTTATTAGGAAGACATAATTTTTTTTCAATTTACATATCTGTATACGGGTCGTTTCCATCGGTCCACGAATCTATTGTTCTCCTTTTCCCACCAGGTCCACGGCCAATTAAAATTGGTTTTCAAATCTCCATACACGAATTCCCAGCAGGTCCACGACATTTATTCAAAGTACAGTCAGTAAAAACGATTCAGGAGCATTTCACCGGCATTCAAGTCAGGGGTACTTTGTAAGTACTATTATTTCTACTGTGCAGTAGATGTGTTTAATACAAGTAAACAAGTAAGTACGCTAACCAAGTAAACTAAAGAGCGCGAGTGCCATACTTATTTGTAAAAAATATATTATAAGTACCTAGGTAATTTGCGCAATTTATCGGTTTTGCAATTTCATAAAAAACGGTTGCACTTGCAGTTGTAGCGTAGTATTCATTAATATACTGTGGTTAAAGCGAGATAGACGATTATTTAAACAGGGAGAGGGGGAAGGGGCAGGTGACTGAGAGGAGAGGCGACCTGCGGAAGTTTCTTTTCTTTTATTATCAGTTGACCCTTTACCTTGCTCTGTCTGTAGTCTGTTGCAACGTGACGTGAATTTGGGGATTATATCAGTGAAGTTGGAGAGTAAAGTGCACTTTTTAATTTTAAAAAAACTGAGAGCTTTGTTTTCTTTTAAAAAGTTGTCTAGTTTATGCCCTTTCCAACGACATGACACATGTCGTTCAAGTAACTCATTATGTGGTCACAATTAGGGATATTAGTTTAGAAGGTTTACTAAGGAATAATCGTTCGTAGTCCAGTTGCGAGTACACGTTGAAAACGATCGTACAAGTTAAGCAACGTTGGGCGAGGTCAGGACCTGTTTGGGTGACCGCTAGTGACACTTTCATCTGAGCCCTTGCAGAGCATCTGAGCAGTTGGTCCCGGTTGTTGTCGCTTGACAGCAGTCGTTAGGCCACGTCAAAGGCCTACGGCGGCCTGAAACTTTGACAAATAGGTTTGGTCATTAAACCACACGAGAAAAGAAAGAATTAAGGAATAGATTTAAAAAAAAAATCCTATCTAGGTATTCGTGATACTTAGGAGAAATGGTCACATGAGTGAAATCCTTGCAAATTACCCCACCAATCCACCAAAAAGCTGAACACCCTGTATAATGTGTAATTTAGTCTGATTGAAACTGTGATTTACTACCTGAAGTAATACCTTTTAGTAGTGATTATTATAAAACTGTGATTATTTAATGCTTAAGACTCTTAAAATATAAGATTTTAAGCTTCAATTTTTGTTATAGTAACATATAACTTATTTTATAAACATAGTTATATCGTCTTTTATTTCATAAAATAAATCCTCTAGGTTAGTACTGATTTAAAGAAATATCTATTCTTCATTGATGACTGTACTAAATAATGCGTGGACCTATTGGGAAACATTTTTATTATTATTATAAACTGTCGTGGACCTTTTGGGAATCAATGTATGAACTTCAATTTTTTGAGAACAATAGACTTGTGGACCTGGTGGGAACGACCCCTGTATACATATTACATCTCAACGACTCGACCTAAGCTGTTATCCTCAGTTACTTACCTTCACAAGAACAAATATTGGCAATGATCTCGATAGAACACTGTTGTGCATCCAGCATGTATGAAATTGATTTTATTTCCTTTTCTAGTTCCTGTGCAGCCTTGCCTTTAGGAGCTACCACGTTGCCTGCATCATTGCTCAAAGGGACACTGCTGGAAAGTTGACTACAAACCAGCCGGTGATCCACAGACAAAGTACTGGCCAATATTGAAATTATCTGATTTACTACATGCACAGGAAAAGTCACTATATTTCCACCACATGTGTTAATAATCACTCCCGCAGCTAAAGTTTTTATTAAAAGTGCTGAAGGTTCAGTGCTCTCTATTGCCAACAATTCTTCCAATTGTTTTTCAGAGTTCGACTTTATCTTTTCCATTGCCGATGGATTGTCTTCCACAACCACAAACAAGCATTGCAGTACAGCTATGACAATGTCCTCTCCAAATGCTGACTTGTCCAGATATCTGGGTAGTATATCAAGAATCCGGGACTGTCCTAGATATTTAATGGCAACCTCTGTAATTTAAAGCATACAAAAGCAATTTCATAGCAGTTGCTTTGAAAGTAAACTAAAAATAAACAAAAATATTTTTTTAATGTGTACTTAATTATACCTGAATTTTCGCATAAGTTGAGTAAAAGGTGAACACACTGGACCATCGTATCTATATCTTCATCTTTAGACTTGGAACTAGGGTCTGGAGTCCAGGTGTTAGCATGCTGAAATCAGTAATTCAACATGAAGAAAAACATTCTATTAACATTATACATGGTGTCCCGTAAGTAACACAACAAACGAAAGGTCACTTGATAGGTCAAGTGACCTATCAATCTTGTCTCTGGTAGAGAAAAAACGACCTTAGTAAACATATCACATATTTCGTGATATTGATTTCTTCTGATCTGTCTTTTGTTACTGTGTACATATTGTAGGGAGATAATTATTTCGATTTTTTGTTGTTGTTAAATGCTGATGAATACAATACCATACTCAATATCATTTTTCTTTTGTTTCGTTTGTCATGTTACTTATGGTAAATGAAAACTTATTGGCGTTTAATTGTTTTTTTAGAAATAAGAATCAATAAATTTCTAACCAATTGACAAACCTATGACCACAGTTAGGATCCCAGAGAGAACTGTATAATCAAGGCCTCTCTCAAGGCTAAGATTAAACTCAATTTTCAGTTAGGTGTGTGGTCAGTGAAAATATTAATGTGCCTGAAAAATTAAATGAATTGGTCAAATAAAACACACCAACCTCATGAAAATACATTGTCAGTGGTGTCATAACATCCTGATCCATCATTGCCTCACAAGCCTCATGCTTAACGGATAAGTTCCTTAGCGAACCTGCAGATGCATTTCTTACAGCACTGGCGGAATCTACCAGCAACGGAGCAACCACTTTCACCAATCCTTTGCTGATCACTTGCTCTATGTTATCAGGACTCTCTATCAGCATTGCAAAGGTTTGAAGCCCACAGTATTTCTCTTCAACATTTGCTGTCTGAAAAGTACAAATGAAAATTTGTATAAAGCACGACAATCAGTTGTACGCCTCAGTTCAACTAAGCGGTGGGTTTGGGAGGTTTGGCTTACATAAAAGATAACCAGAGATTTGGCCATTTAACCTGTAATAAATCCATACATTTGTCCTTAAACTCTATAGAGACGATCACTAGACAGTAGGTATTAATAAACCAAATGCTTCAAAAGTCCTCATTTTACCCTATTCTGTTTTGAATCCCGCTACTAGGTCACTTCCTCCTAATCTGAATATTGTCCGTCAGTATGGGGATAAGACAAAACTTCTATGATTCCATTAATAAAGAGCTAAGTCTCATTCAGTCGCCAATATTGAACAACAAAAGATACTGAACAAAAGTTAAGATTTTGATCCTGAAATCACTGTAACCTTTGAAAAAATTGCCTTTCTGAACTTAAGTATATCAGTTTAAGCAAATAATACGACTCATAATAAACAATCTTGAATCCTAACCTGTAACTGGTCCAAAATAGTTTGTATGACATTTTCCTTGGAATCAACAGGAACTTTCTCTTCTTCGTCAGAATTATTTGGAGGGGCATGCTTCTTGGGTCGTGATTTTCTTATTTTTCCCATTTTTGCGACGAACACGATATTTTTGTCGTAGGATAACCTAAAACTAAACAAACAACAAAACGCACGTTTTATAATTTTCTTCCCAGATGGAAAGGCGAGGCTAACTAGAGCATACAGCCTAGTCTGACGTTTATTTTTTTAAGCACAGAGGAATAGGCAAGTCCGGTCACACTTGGGTCCTCACACACAATGTCTGAGAAATTTCTCTGAGCACACAACCCAATGTCATCCACTATAATATTTGTATTTCTTTCTACATAGCATCCACTATTAGGAAAAAAATTGTATAATGTACGGACAACAGGATCAATGGTAACCCCTTGCAGTACGAATTCAACTCTTATGACGCAGATAATAAGAACGGTCCAAAGTATTACACTTGATCTGCTGTTAGCGTACCTTTTTTTTTTTACTTGGGGAAATGCTTTTACGCATCCCACCGCGCCAATAAGGAGGGGCGCGCGGTGGGTATGTGGGACTCCCGTCATGTACGTACGGTCCTATACCCACTAAAACCCCAAGGTGTTCAACTCACCGCGTTTGGACGAGGTTGTGGGAACGCAACGCCAGATACCACAACCTCGTCGGCGGCCGCCCGCGTGGGCCCATCTTCGGGTTTATACCCCTAAACCTCCGCTTAAGGCGTCTCGGAACACAGGACGAGACGCCTTACAGCTCGGGACCTCTAAGCGAGCGCCGGACCCCCCGACCCGACGCTCGCAAGTCCCCGTTAGGGCGGCAGGCGGCGGATATACGCCCGTCGCCTGCGGCCCGCTCGCCGTCGGCGGATCGGGAGCGAGAGGGGATCATTCTCGCGCTCCCGCTCCGCCGACTCTTTCGCCGTCATTATAGTGGCGCAGAAGTCCGCCACCATCTTCCATCCCTCCTCGCTGCCCATAGCTCGCACGATGGCGGGCAGCGAGAGGTCGTCTCCAGTGGCGGCCGCAATGGCTCGCCGCGGCTCGGCCCATGCGGGGCACACGGCGCGGGTGTGATGCGCGGTGTCCACGTTCGGCACCGCAGTGGTGACACCGGGGGTCCGGCTCTCGACCTACCTAAATAATATACCTAGCGTACCTAACTAAATAATATGAGAATAATAGATTTATTTATTTATTTATATTTATTGGTAAACTTCACAGCAATATACATAATATTACAAATAAATACAAAATCAACACATAATAAGCCAATAAAGAAGTTCATCTGTTTTTCTTGTCATTTTAATGTCTACAGTGTTTATTTTGTGTTTAATATCACGTTAAATTAATCAGAAAATGTTCGCGAATGACAGTATAGTGAATTTATTGGATAATTTTTGCATGATCTGAAGTTTCAGGCAATTATCAAGAGTCTCACTCGAGCGAGAGTGAACGTGACTGTCGAACTGCTTCGTCCAGAGTGACGACGCTACGGCGACTCCTCTGGAGAAAGAGAAGACAATGATATTTTGAATATTTCTATACATGACATTGGCAAATGACGAACTGTCGAGTCCATTAATAATAATAAAAAATATGGGATTCGAACCAGGGACCTCGCCATTCCGTGGCACGCTCTTTTCCAACAGAGATACCGTGACCGTGACTCGGATCATAATATTCGTCAGTCAAACACTTACCGTGGCGTGCGTGACAGACCAAGATGTTCTTTTATACAATGTACCTCGCGTCTGGGGTCGTGTTACGGTACATACCTACCTACTTATAAATAGATACGTGAATATATCATTGTATAGAAGAATATTATTTTCTCTGTTCGGCACGTGTCCGACACGCTCAATGTCGTAGATAAACGGACCTGTTAAATTAAAACGCGGCAAATAAATGGCTTGGCTGCGAAAGAGGCAGCAGTCTGCAGCGGTGAAGTGGAGGCGGCGGCGGCGGCGCAGCGGCATCCTTTGTGCCGGTGCACCGCGGACTGCCTCATTTACATATGTTTCAAAATCTGACCGCGGAACGACGACGACTGACTGGTCGACTCCCCCACTAGTGATGCCTGCAACACCTGTCGACATTCAAATTTATTCAAATAAATCGAATTATATCTCAGTTTGGTACCTACCTTTGTCAAATTAAAAACGAGAATCGAGTTTAAATTAAAAAATAAATTGCATAGCTCGCTCCGGTGCGTGTCTTTGATTTCGCCGCTGATAATTATGCTTTTCATACCTACCTATAATGTAGATAGGAAGGGGCCTATCTGCCTCTCAAAAATACATGCCCTGTGTGTGTGTTGTATAGCGTGGTGTTTTATTACTTATCTTAGGCAGAATAGGTACTTATTTTACTTAGGTAGGTAGATACTGATTCTGAAACTTGGTTTACATTTTATCTGGTTTAAGATCATTTATTTCTCATAAGAATTATACATTCACTTACATGAGAAAACATAACTTAAAAGTAGGCGTACAGAACTTAATATTAAGATAGAATTGTAACATTAATTATTATAATGTAGGTAGTTAGAAGTAAACAAATACAAGTTTGGTAAGATAAAATAAAACGGAACTATGAGTACTAGAAGTGGCTTGATAAATTAGTGATATTTATATTTTGTATAATGTAATGTTTCAACACCTTTCTAAAACTGAGCATGGACTTAGCTTCTTTGATGTCTTTGGGGAGTTTGTTATATAGTTGTGCTCCCTCATACATTATCGTCTTTTTTCCGTATTTTGTTCGCGTTCTTTCGTGATTTAAATCGTTTGCATTTCTCAATAAACGTTTGGTGGTTTTGGGAAAAAGTTATATGTGACAGAATATTTTTATTTAGTATTTTGCGTATTAATATACAAGTATTATATATGTAGGTTTGTGTGACAGTCATTAATTTAGTTTCTTTGTAGATTTTAGTAGTTGGCGTTAGAAAGTCGTAATGAAATAAAGTTTTTATTATCTTATTTTGTGCTACTTGTAAAATATTTAGGTTAGTTTTAGCAGCTGCACCCCATGTTTCTATTTGGTAATCTATATGTGGCTTAACAAGTGAGTTGTATATAGTGTAACGTACCTGACGCGGGAGACATCGGGCTATACCGCGCAAAGCTCCATTTAGTGACGCTAATTTAGATTTTATTTTTTCGATGTGTGGTTTCCAGGTTAACTGATTATCCAGCAATAGACCAAGATATTTTTCTTTATATATTCTTTCAACTTTTTTATTATTTATTGTCAGTGGTTCGTAATATTTTATAGAGTTACCTAGACACCTACTTGGGTAGCTTGCTAGCTAAAATGTATGGTGATAAAAAACTGAAAGTACCTACCTACCTACTTATACGATTTTAACTTTTTGTAGCAGATATTAGAGAACCGTATACCTAAGTCTTAAAAGCAAGTTTCTACAGTATTTTTTAAATAAGTAGGTAAGTACCGATTCGATGACTAATACATTGGTGACGTCACTAAAATGCAGGATCGTACTGCGGCGCCCGGTAGCCGCCTTTCCAGCTTTCATAAATCAAAAAGTTGTTTTTATGTCTTATCGGCGGATAATCGGCGGCTGCTACCGCGCTGTCCGTAGCGTACCCATCGTACGCCCCGCGCCCTACCTGACCCGCCGCCCCGCTCCCCAACGGACATTAACTTTTTGTCGAATTTTTGTGGGGAATTAAAACTTAACGAACCGACAATCAAGAAGCCTTCTGCTACTTTGCCGCTATCTGCCGTTCCCAAAAATCGTCTAAATGGAAGCTATTAAAGGATTTTAGTGGAATAGGCAGGGTAGATAGATGACAACAGAAATGGGAAACCACATGACTTTTATAACTTGGAATGTCTTGAGATAAGTAGTAGTAGAAGTAGGTAGATATAATTTAGGCTTAGCTGTGCAGTGTGCATGTCGACAGTAACACACAGTAACGCATGGACACTGTATGCGATCGTATACGAGTTACGCCATAGTTTGGTGTAGTAGGTTCATGGTGTTGTCGAATTTACGTATGACAATTTTTTTGAAAGTGGTGCACTCCGCTCGTAGAGACATAATCTCCCTCTACGACTCCGCTAGTGATTCTGGAGCACTCCGAAAAGGCCTAGGTGTATCCGCAAATGAAAGCTTGAATATCATTAGTTGCTTAGGTATATAACCTACGATTAAAATTATTGTTCAGCCGGCGCGGGCGGCGTGACCATATCAGCTCACGACATACTTTGAGAAACACTGCTTTAGCCTTGGTTTTGACTTACCAAGACTATGATCAGCACCGGATATGGGTTACGTAATTGGAGGAATAAGGTACCACATAGTCTACAAAAAAATACTTTATTCTAAAGTCCCGCCTGGCCGTAGTCGCTCGACAGAATTCCTGAGATGACGTCATTTAACAAGTCGTTTATCAATGCCAAATGTATCAACCACCTAACAGGCAGGAGTCGCTTTTTTAAGAATTTGCCAGTGGAACCTGTGCTAATTGTGCAGATGAATGAATGACTCTTTATTTATTTATTTAATGATAACTTAACATAGGTACCTACTTAACTACAAGATAATGGGAGTACCTACTCACAATACTAGTGATTGGTTAGTGTTGGATCGATCGAAGTTAAAGAATTATTTAACAACTACAATACATACTTACCACAATTTTTTTGTTTGTCATGTAAACCAGAGTCCTGAACCCTTTTGAATCCAGCCCCTGCCAGCCGCAGGTCATCCCTCTATCTATAATACCTATGGTCCGGAGTCTGGGGTCACACAACGTTTACTCTAATCCGTTTTCGGCTAGACGTTGATTTCTGGGAGACCTCTTTTATAAGTCAAGTCTTTTATAATCTAGGTATGTCTCAATTAGTCCAAACAACTTTAAATAAATGCTGCTAGTGTTTTAAAAGTCGGCTTTTGCTTAGGCTATGAAATGCAAACGAATCGCTTCCACTTCTTCGTGCATAAGAGTTGAGTAGTAATGCATTGCAAGAGATACAAGTGAGCATCAACAGAGGTCGGCTCCTGTGGGTATGCGTTCGGCGGCGGCCACGGCGCGGCGGCGGGGCGGCGTGACGCGACGCGGCATGTCAGCACATCTACTACGCCTAATTGCACCCCCGCCGCGTGATGGATGGTCTGCACCGAGCCCCCTCTCCTCCCCTTGCCTTGGCACCCCGCGGCAAACCCCACAGGGTTGTTCCCAGAAATTCCATTATCGTCCGCCTCGACCATTCTATTTGACAACAAGCCGACGAGGACGACGCAAAACTTTGGTATACTTGGCCTATATAGCTCGCTCTTCTCAATATACCTACAGAACATCCAGATCACGTTTATTCTGTCTTCTCAATCTCCATGATATGGAGATAGATATTGCCTTAGGTAATTAGGACTAATTGGGTTTTAGGTTTAGATAAGTGCTACCTACTTAATTAAATAAATGATACCTACACGGGCTTGTATATTTCCGTATTTAAAACTTTAACTGGCGTACTTATCTACCCAGAGTGATGGTAGGTACTATTATGTGTCGACTCTAATCTATATGTAGGTAGGAAGTAGTATATGTATTTTCGTATCGTACGTAAGTACGTAGGTACTACTTAGGTAACCCGAACTCCTTTTTATTATGGGTATATTTTACGAGTGCACCAAACGGATACATACAATATACTTACATAAGTACATAAATGTATAATATTATGCGACGTTATTCTCGATACTCTTCGACTTCGATGACACATTCCGTTCCGTTCCGACCCCTAATCGCTATTTTAATGTTTTCCCGTTTTATGTTCGTAGGGCACAATAAAAACTTCTATAGAATTACATGATTTATAAAGCCCATAAAATAAGTAGGTAGGTAATATTATGTTTGACGCCGGGCCTCTCACATTCACTCGCTATATTAATAACTTAAAATACTTATACATAGAGGATATAGGTAGGTAGGTATACGTAGGGATAATATTATAGTAGAGAGGTATAAATAAAGATAGTGTCAATGCTGTAGAGATGCGCTCATTGGCGTTGTATGTGTGGAGTGAGGCTGAGTGCGGCAGGATAAAGAATGTCAGAGAACGGTGTGGTCTGAAAGAAAATGTAGTACTTATACTTACCTAAATAGGATTAAAATGGTGGTAAGTGTGTACGCTGTAGGCGTAAGTAGGTACGCTGGTTTGGGCACTTAGAGCGGATGAATGAAATAAGGGTAACGAAATAAATATATAGGTACTTACATAGAGTGAATGTTGATGGAAGGGTCGGTAGACTGAGTCGACCAAATTGGCGATGTTTTAAAAAAGGACCAAGTGCGATCTTGCGGCCTAATACGAACCGACTAGCGTGCATATGAGGAAATTGATAAATGCAGAGAAAGCGAGAGATGTGTGCCAGGATCGTATCAGATGGAAGTCCATCGTCTCTGCCTACCCCTACGGGAATCAGGCATGAGTTTATGTACCTATAGATATAAATTACTTTTACTTGAATAATTTTCTTTTCACTTTTATGTATTTATTTACCTACACTTGGCCTATTAGTAACGGAGTAATAAAGGGGTGTGTCTGTTGAGTTGAGTATCGATTACTTATCCACCCTTTTCCTGTCTAAGTATAATGAAACGGAAGTGAAAAAAGATCAATATTTTGACAGAAATGATTATAGCGAGCACGACCGGACGCGAATGCGCTCACCGGTCGCTAATAAATGTAAAGAACAGGCAGGATGCGATTTTCGACGGAATCATGTTAACTCGTCTGTTCTCATCTCAGCGATCCCTTGTCACAACAGCTTTAAAAAGTGTTCTACTTTATAAGTCTGAAATGAATGCAACGGATTAAATCGGATATCGAGTCCCTCTCTTGACTGAATGCCGCGGATTCGCATTGATCGAATGAACCGGATCGAGCGCACTTCCGCAGTTTTATTGTTTGAAGAATTTCTTTTCTGAGCGGTTTTTTAAGTACCTACCTACGTAGTAGGAGTAGGTATAAATCGCGTGTGAATGTAATGTAATGGGTTGCGACAAGTCCCGCGCAGACATATAGGTGCGAAATATTACGTGGCTCAAATTGATAAAACGTTATTTTTACCCGACAGCGCAAGAAAAAACATAACCCTCCATGTTTTTCGAGTGTACATGACTGTATCAATGTATGTGAGTATGTATGTCTAATTCTTTGGCACGCCTTGCACGTAATGGATTTTAACATATGAGGTGTCGGTCGTTAGATTCATATCGATTGTAGGAGACTAGTGACATATGATATAATAATTTAATCAAAGTAATGATGTAGTCGGCTTGTGTTATAATTTCTACCTTGTTACTTATAAGTACACATTTTGGTATGGATAAATTCAATTACACACTGAGGGTTTGCTTTTCCGCCCCATGGCGGGTTCTGGCTGGCGCCATCGCGGAGCGCACACTTTCTGGAATGTGTCTGCCCAAACACACCCCACCGGATGTAAGTGCCGTTCCTTGTTTACTTACCACCTGTATTCTCTCAATATGTTCAGAGAAAATGCGTTATTGTTATCAAAGTACTTACTAACACAAAGAAAAGTGAAATTAGATAGGTTTATATTAGATTTCCTACCTTGTGCAGAATTAACGTAATGAGAATGGCATCTTAAAATTATGCGATATGTAATTAACATACTCAGTTTTTGAAAATCTTATAAAATAACTCGCAGTAAAATAATTAAATCATTATTATGTTGACGCTACGTCAACATAATAATGATTATAATCGGCGCGACGTAGCGGGAACGCGCTGTTACGGGTGTTGCGGTAATGGGAACGCGACGTTGCGAGAGTTGCGGTAATGGGAACGCGATGCTACGGGAATGATTCGTAGGTACCTATATGAAAATGAAATAGTTATAATTGTTAGGGTTCCGTGCCTTAAAAGGAAAAAGGAACCCTTATAGGATCACATTGTTGTCCGTCCGTCCGTCTGTCAAGACCTCTCTCAGAAACGCGTGGATGTAGGTATCAAGTTGAGATTAATACCAAATACTCAAATCTGCAACCTCGTGCAGAAAGATGTGGCCGTATATTTCGATTTTTGGCGCATATTTGTATGAAAAAGCAAAAAACTCAAAACCTATAGGGTTAACGAAATTTACAACAAGTAAAGGAAAAAATCCGAAAACTGTAAATTTGAAATTACATCCCTCCAAAAATATTTTTTTGTTACTACAAACTTGTATTTTCAGATGTTCAACTAATCAGGAGTATGTCGATGTATGGACATAATATAATATTTTGATAACGGCAAAGTTAAGTTGGTCTCTAAATTTAGTTTATCTTTTCGTTGAGTAAAGTTACGGGGTTAAGTAAGTTGTTTGCACGGAAGTCTCGGTGCGCGAGTCCGACTTGCACTTGGCCGGTTTTTTTTAAAAATTTACACGTAAACTAGGATTGTGTACCTTGAGCTGTAGGAGTCAGTGTATCCTTCTATTTATTTATTTATTTTAATTCAATAATTACCTATACAAAATAATATACTTGATTACGAATAAACGAATTTCATTTCATGATATAAAAATATGAAGACAAACAAAGTTTCTAAAGCCTTTCTTTTGAGACTGGCCATGAACCTAACCAGATAGTAAGTTAATTTAGTCTTAAAATATTTCATTGCCAAATAACATATATCACTGCAACAGTTCCTAAATATACACGATACGAGGATAAAACATTAAAGACTCTTCGCCTCGTACTATAATTCTTTCTTCTATTTACATTGTGCCGATGATAATTCCGCCCAAGTTTACACTTGCCTGATAATATTTCTTTCTTTATTTATACTACACTACTACAGCAATCATTCTCGGCTTATTTACATTGGTTGATAGATAAAGGGCGATAGGAAAGCGGCGCCGCTCTTCTCATGATAAAGAAAACTAAACAAATAAAAAGATCCTGCTCTCATCTATTGTTTAACACCGGCCGGGGGGTTGTTCTGATAACAGAAACAAAGACAACGGAAGCAGATAACAATCACGTGAAAAATAACTAGGTGATTCTCAACTTACCTTACCTACTCAACTCAAACAGTCTGTAATAATGATAATTCGGTGAAATCCTTTGAATACTATTCTATCTATCTTCAGGTAGTACAGTACTTAATGGAATGGAAGATAAGGTGGTCAAATAAGTAAATTTCAAATGAGGATATTATTCGAATTTCACTTATCGTGAAATTTTTTAAATAGGGTTCAACAGTTCTACTCTACCTATTCGTAACATTACACTTTCAAAGGATGGCATCGAATTACTGGTAGGTAAGTAATTGAATGTAAACAGACTGGATTCTAAAATGTGAACCGCTTGTGCAGTGTAATTTCGTTTTTGATGTCGAACGCAGAAACTCTTCGAGCGAGAAGAGAAATGTCGACAACGGTTCTCCAATTTGTTTCCGGATATTGGCGTTAAATTGAAATCGGTTTAAAAATCAGCGGCAAATCGAAAAGATGTACCTTAATATTTTTGAAGAATAAACGATGAAGACACGAAACGAGTATTGAACAAGAAAGTTATACTTATTTATATAATTACACTTGCATCGTTATAGTAAGATTTTAGAAATTTCCTAGAAAGTGGCCTCATCGCCCGCATCGGCAAGTCGAGCCGACTCTCCCGCAGCGTTGCGGTGCACAATTCAAACCTGTAATTTGAATATGGAAGAAGGCCCGGCATCGGCAGGCCCGACTGGCTCGTTAAATATACTAGTGGAATGGCAACTAGCCCTACACGGAAATCGATTTTTTTTGTGATTGCAAGTAGAGACCCAATGGTTATTAATGCAAACTTATGTATTTCTTAAAGGTGAGGTTAGCATAATATTGATATACAAAATATGTAGGCATTAATATATATAGGTAATATTTTTGTGGTACCAGGGGTTGGTTTTAGGTAATTATGGTTAGTTAGACCTAGACCAAAAAGATATGTGTACAAAATGAAGTATAATAGACGAAAGGTAACGAACGCCGAACACCTAGTAGATAGGTATAGATATGCTACACATAGTGCGTAGTATGGTGGATATGCTGCACGCATATTTTTAAGACAGTAAAAACTACATACGTCCTATCCTAAAACTAACCTACTAAAGAAAGTATAACCTGCCAATAGTGATAAAATAGCTAGACAGATTTTAATATGAGTGGAGTTTGAGTTCGGTCTTACAACAAGTCAGTTTTCATACAATTTTGATAGTCGTAAGACCGAGCTCACGTTGAGTATTATTAATGTTTGGTCTATGACTATCGGCCTAGGTATAAGATATTGCCAATAATTTTAATGTCATCCTTCCCCGAAGTTCCTTGTGATATCATTTGTGATGACTGATGGTGATGTCTGTAATTTCCCCGATATGAAAATTGGGAAAAATTCATGCTATTGTATAAATGAACGTGAAGTTATATTATGATAATATCATTCATTCAACATTTCACGGTGTGTGTCGGTCGGTCGCCTGACACCTATGTCCGTTAACATACGACTTGTTTTGTACTTTTGTTATTGAAGAGGACATGTTCTTAGAATGTCGGAAATAGCGCTTCCGAGTAACTCTTGCATCGGATCCCTTGTCGCTAGTCTCGAGTGTTTATTTATATCGCCTCTAATCTGATGGCGAGCATCGGCCGCTAGAATAACTGTCTTGCTTGCCGTCAAAGAAGGTCGAGTCTTTGTAGTGCCGAGACGAGCGAGGCGAGGTAGAGCCATGGAATGTTTAGATATCTTCCTTTCATCAACATCTTTGCAATATTTTTGCCACTTAGGTAGATACACCTACTTTGAACTATAATAGTTCATTTTCATTAGTTATGTATGAAGTATATTGTATGAGTTAAGAAAAACCTTCAAATGTGGAAACTATAACTCGAGTTAAGAAAAAAATACCTTCAAATGTAGAGAAACTATACTTTCTATAAATATAACAAAAAACGCTTCTACTGTAAAATTTAACCAATGGTAAGTAGATGACAAATTAACACTAAGGAGACGGGACGATGTGGTGCTTAGGTAGGTAAGTACTTGATTTAGGTAGGTACTAGGTACCTAAGTGCGTCTGCGAAATCCCTAATCGCTTTATCAGAAGTGGGTCGTTCTTCGTCATCGTGTGTAATGGACATCGAGCTAGCAATGTTGCCCTCTATGTGTCTGTAGCTGCCGGTTTCCTAATCGTGTCGTCGCGTCGCGTCGGGTTTAATTGTTCTAAAGTGCTCTTGCAGTGCTTAGTTATAATGCTGAAATGGTCGCCTTTATGTCATTAATACTAAGTAGGTACTTCTACTTAATTATAAAAACAAAGGGTATCGTTCGGTCTTCAATATAATTAGTTTGGTCCGCTTTTGATTGAGAGATATTCTAGTTATATATACCGTGCGATATTCACCAGTGGTCAGATTGATGGTTAGACTAGTCTGACCAACGAGAAGTATTATTTCTTCAGCTGTTGGATGTTATAGGAAGGTAGGTAGGACTTTTGAGTTTTTATTTGACGAACGGCAGGTGTGATTTGTGCCGCTAACACTATTAATACATAAGAACTAAGTAAGTAGAGTGAATCGATATTCGGATATATACGGCACGGTCGGTCGGTCGCCGGCGCAGGCAGGCCAAGCGGCGCGCGGCGGCAAGATCAAAGATCTCGATCCCGAGGGTCGACGCACGCGGCTCTCACTCGATCCTCGGCCCTAACCGGCCCGCGCCCTTCACGATAATATGCTACGTACGAGAACATACTATACTATAGAGCGATACCTACCTACTGTTCGATTCATTCACCTTCTTTTAAACACATAATATTGGAAAATAAGATCAGACTTAATTCCGCAATTTTTGGAAACCGGTAGTACTTGGGATGTACTTAGAAAAAGGTTGCAACCCTACTCACGCACAGCTGACGAGTGACAATTTCTATAGTATACCTAGCTAGAACCATTTCAAAAATTTAGTTATAAAGGTATATTTATTTAGTTACATTTAGCGGTGAAGGCAGAACAGAATGTCTCCTTACAATATCAAAATAGCTATATTAAGTCAAAGGGGTAAAAAGCTAACACCAAAGCGTTATTCTATTCATGTGGGATGTGGGTACTCTAGCTGGACTAGGTACATACTCATAGATAGACAAGGCAGCCGATTAAATTCATGGCGCCAGAGACTATTAAAACATGCTTAAAATTAGCTATTTCCATTGTTATCTTCATGAAGTTATAAGATATGAATCCTGCATATATAGGTCTGTACCTAACCTCGTCGACTGCACAAAAAGTGGAAAACTTCTTCTGTTATTCATAAACCTAGTTAAACCTCACTTCCCTTAAATCGTGTTGTTATCCCTATCACACTTCGTTATCTTAAAAAAAGGTTAAGATAGAAAGGGACAGGCCTAAACGGCGTAATTTTAAATTAAGTTATACGCGCCCTGGGCTTTACGCGGTAATAGGGCGTAGATTGCAATGGTTTTAACGGTTTGGTTTAGGTTGATGTGTCGAGTCGACTATACCTATGTACCTAACCTATTGGATACCTACATTATATTATAAACCTATATATATACTATATAATTGTATAGTCAATCAAGTATGGACCTAACTTACCTACCAAGTTCCAGAAGACATAATACTTCGCGTATTTAGACGATTTGTAAGTAGTGAAATGAGCGCAAAATCGGAAGTCCAACAATGACTACCGCAATTTGTTCAGCATCAGACTTCTTGTTTGCAGACGGTGCAAAATACATAAAGAAATACTGTTACCGGCGTTTCCATCTTCCAGCCGTAAGTAGTAAGAAAATTCTGAATGCATCACTCACTGGGCCGGCACAGTCCAGGAGCCTTTATTATACTACAATCTAACCTGAAATATAAAGATAAAATCACAAAAATGTACAAAAACGGTTGGTAAAAACCTTAGCTGGCATAAGCTTAAGCATAACTAAAGCGAGTGTGCGTGCTCCGAGCCCACGGGCACATCAACGGTTTGAATTAATTAACAGTGCACAGCTTGGCGGGCGCGCCACTCACTGTCTTTATAACATAATTTGCACTTCGCGCGGCGAGATCAAAGCCGCGGTCGTTCGATGGCGGTGCCTTTGATCATACAGGCCTTTGAGTGCGCCGCCGCCGCCTCCGCCGGCCACGCCTCGAAATAGTCAATTTGTCGCTGGATTTTTCACGACACGGCCAGTACAGTACACGCACATTTACTTATAGAACGTAAACTTTAATAGACATGCATTAAGGTATGGCACAGATATGACATTATATGCAGGCAGGAGACCGTGGCAACGGAAAGTTATAAAATGGTGAATTTACACAATATAATAATAGCTCAATGAATTTACATGGTATTTTTTGCTTTAAGCTGCAGGCGAACATGGGGCGGTATGGCGGCAAATTATAGAGTTCGTGTGATAAATGGTTCGTCCTACCCTACGCATCACGCGCTAAACACGAACTAAGTACTTTATTGCAAGTAGGTACAGTCGACAGCAGATCAATGGTAACACTTGCAGTACGATTTCAAGTCTTACGACGCATATAATAAGAACGGTATAAAGTTCAAAGTCTTACCATTGATCTGCTGTCGACTGTACTTACTGTATTATGTATTTTACAAAAAAGAAATAAATAAAAAGAAATGGGTAGTAATGGTGATGGATAAAAGCGACAAAGCGATATTTAATTTTATTACAAATGGCATTCTCCAATGTACAACAGAAATGGAGAGAAAGAATAATAATTAATATCACATTCTCAAATTATACAGGGTGTCCTTGAATTCATTCGACAAATTGAAACTGGGGGTTGTACTCATGATAAAATAAATAAGTTATAAATTGGTAAGGTTTTTCAGTGAATCAAAACTGCCAAAAAATTTCACTAAGTACGTCACACAATGAACTTAGAAATGACCATTAGGTCAAATTCTAGTGAGAAATCATTGCCAAAAATTAAAAATACTTACATTAAAATCTTATAAAAACCTCCAAAGCACATCAAATTAATAATTTTTTTTGATACTAAGTTAAATATTTTTCAAGTTTAATTTACTTGAACGCTGTGCACAATTAATGTATGTCACAAGCCTAACCATTCATTTAATTTTGTCAAATGAATTCAATGCCACCCTGTATTGTACAGCTAACAGCAGATCAAGTGTAATACTTTGGACCGTTCTTATTATCTCCGTGGTAAGAGTTAAAATCGTTACACTGATCTGCTGTTGTTCGTACTACACAAATATTATATTAAGTACAAATTAATTTTATACATACTTACTCAAAATCTAATATAGGTACGTGTAATAAACACTGGCAAGACAATGTGGCGAGAGTTGTCCGTCGTGCCGCGGAAAGATCAAAGGGTCTGAGAATTCTGAGATGAATATCACCGCAGGCGCAGCGCAGAGCGACCGACCCGACGACGCTCACTCGCGCGCGCGCTACTATTTTTTTTGTATATTTTTTAACTACTTCACCTCTTATCTCCACATTTGGAGTAGGTAACCTCTTCTCGTTGTACGGTGATTACTATAAAACATCTACACTACAACTACATAGGCACCTATCCGTATTGAATAAATCTGTAACTGTAACATTATAAAATACATAAAGGTACCCAATTATAACTGTAAATGTAATAGCTTATAGCATAGCATACGAATACTGATGATAAGCTGTACGAAATGCTGTAGGCTGTAA
Organism: Tachystola acroxantha; assembly: GCA_963506565.1. Lineage (NCBI taxonomy): Eukaryota > Metazoa > Arthropoda > Insecta > Lepidoptera > Oecophoridae > Tachystola > Tachystola acroxantha. The sequence continues at coordinate 8,900,547 of OY735872.1, forward strand.
GATAAGGATACTCTTTACAAAGGGTTAAGTTCGCCGATCAAGCCTAATATACGTAACAGCAGATGAAGTGTAACACTGCGTCGTAAATTTTTAAATCGTACTGCAAGTGTTACCATTGATCTGCTGCTGTCCGTACAATGAAGAGTAATAGACATACTTAGATCCTTACATAAAAAGTCCACTATTTTATTACTATATACTTAAGTATTTTTGATATAGATTTGATTTCGACTCGATATATACTCGGTAGCCGGTTGCTGTATGGAAGGATAATATGGATGGATGTAGCAACTTGGGGTAAAGTATTAAAAGAAGCCTTAAAAGAAACCGTTTTTCGGGCCTACCTCATGCAGCTGCTGCATCTGCAATAATGGCACGTGACGTGCGTGACGCAATAGATGGCGGCTCGTATGATGTCTGCTTTGTACCGATAATGGATCGCCGTCGGGAGAGTTCTCGCCTGTGATGTAGCCGCCCCAAGAGTGCCGACAAAGGACCGCGCGGTAGCACAAAGCTATTGATATCATTTAAATCCCTTTGATGACGGCCGACACGTAGCATCCCTGTGGGAATCGAGGGACGCATCGGAGCAACCCCCAGTTGCTGAACAATTAAGTTTATTCAACTGTGAATTGCCTTTTATGCGGTTGTTCTCAATTTAATCGCACGTTTAAAATGCATGCATATAGTAACTATACTTAGTAGATTTTTTTTTACTTATTTAGAATGGCAAGGTCATTTTAAAGCATTGAGCAACGTAACAAAATGTACGTACGACAAGGCAGCACTTCATGGTAGTCAAAATCACAAGACCAAAGCAAATAGCATAAGCACTACGTTACAAGAAGTTATCACAAATGGTAGTAGGACAAAGTAATGCAACACCCGATAATGCAAAGCAACAGGATATTATCATTATCCTTTCAACAGCCAAGCCACTGCCAAGTCAGGCAAGCCACTGGCCTGTAAACTGCTGTAAGCATACAAACAAGACATCAAAAGGCAAATAAAAAGAATATGATAGGCAAGCAAGGCAAGCGGATTTCCGTTTGCCTTGCTTGCCTATCATATTCTTTTGCATGCATGGCAATTGGCAACATTAGCAAGGGCAACACTAACAAAATGACAATTCTCAAACAATATTCAGTTACCTGAAGGACCACCACAAGCTTATGGCTGTCCTTCAGGTTCAAAATGTTAAATTCCAAAACAAAAAACAATTCGAAATTTTTTTATTTGTTAAAGTGTTGAACTGGAATCCCAAAATGTTGAATCTGTGAAATATTTTAATATTGTCGTATGTATGATTAGATTCTAAAAGGAAAATCACACACAATCACACAAATTAAAACATATAGCCAATGTGAGCGGAGCAGAAATGACATCAGCGCGCGGTAGACCAAGAAGAACAGTCCCCCTGTTCTATAGGAATAGGTAGGATAGGACATAATTGCTGTTAGGCAGTTAAATTAGATCTCACTTTCCATAAAATTCAGGAAAAGACAGGAACATTCAGGAATACCATATTTTACGGTAACATATTATTATGACTGTATTGTATGTATATTATGTATTACGTAGATAGTACTTAATATTAATCCGTCTGATCGTACATATACATTTTCGTAAATCCTTTCGTCTCACCCATCCCAACCCAACCTGTTATTAAAACTGAATTTCGTAGAGCGTTATATTATAATACTAATAATCACACTTCGTAGCTATTAAGTCGGAATCGCTTTTTGAGGACTGCCGACACGGGAGAGAACAGGTTCTGACGGAAAGAAAAAGAGGCGTTCGCGCCGCGAGGAGAGAGGGTCGGCGGAGGTACGTAATCGTACGTTATTATTTCTTTGAAACACCGACCGATCGCCGCTCTCTGCCGCTATACTACAAGCGCCGCTGCCTGGGGCCGACCGACCGACCGGCTGGCCACCATAGCGCGTTATACAATCTTATGTTTATTACAGACAATATAGAACAGTTGCAAGTATTTTTCTTATGTTTTTAAATGTAACAAACAGGGGTTGTGAGGTTAAAAAATATGTACTCCAAGTAACGTCAATTTCTCGCAATACCTATTAGGTAATAGGTATTGATAGGGTAGGTTACCCTACACTATTGGAAGCGAACCCTCACATACGGCACGGCCACGGACTATTGTGAATAGAGCGCGTACCTACTTGCTATTGTGAGGATTCGCGAAATCGCGTACAAGAAAACATTGCGACAAATGGACTTCACTTCGAAGACATTATTGTAAAGAAGTAAAATCCGCAGACACAATGGAGACCGCAGACCCCATATTAAAAATTGAATAATTGTTAACTTATGAATTATTGTGATTTAAAACCAATTTAGCATTATTGGTAAAATATATGACTTTCCATGTGGATTTGTACCTACCTACTATTAGCTTAGTTAGAGAAAGAGAGAGAGATGATAATTTGAGTGATATGTGTCCTTCCTTTGAAGAGGCAATACTATTACGTATTTACAAAGGGACATCCAAAACAAGATTAGAGGTATTTTCGATAAAAATATTTGTGCGTGAGTGGGCTTTGCCCACGCGGAGCGGCCGGCGGCCGGGCGACCGCAACTGGCGGCTTGCCAGCCAACTGAATAGCAGAAATAACGCCACTATCAACATTCCAGGTCACTTCGTACGATTATCTTTTTATTATAAGTATGTAAACCCATTTGATCTTGCGCAGTAATTTCTCTCTACGTCTTATACACGAATACCAGGTTGAGAATGTTCTGATTAAAATTATACTGGTGGTGGTAACGTAGAGTACAATTCGTTGTTCCTTGGATTTGATAATCGCGATGTTTATAACTGGTAAGTTAAGTACACTGTATTGTGTAGGTTTCGTGAAGTATCGATTATCATTATCAGACATCATATTATTGTTAATCAACATCATATTATGGTACAACAATATTTAAACTAAATTAATGAATAAACCTAAATAATAAGGGAAGATGACATTTTGGCCTATTGGATGCTATAATTTAATTATTGTTATTATTGTTTTCATAAAAAGTCGAAAAGAAATAATAATTAACAGAGTTTAACATATGAAATTGTGATACTCTTACTCGCATTATTAGAATGTCCAACTGAATCAGTCAGGGTGGTCCATCGATCCGTATCGGCGCCGGGCGGCGGACGAACCACGCGGACGCCTCGGCTATACCGCTAACCCGCTATTGTAACATCAACACTATAACAGTTAAACTTGCTTGTTAAATTTTATTGAAAATCGAGTGCCGCAGTTTATCGATGATCCACGCATTATGGACCGACTGGCCATCTACCTATACACTATTTCGTGGAATAAGCCACCCACGACGTTGAGTCCAGCGGTCGAAGCATCCCGTTCTCTTAGTATGGAATTTTGTTGTGACATCATGCGATTCGCCTAAAATGTAAACAATACGAGAATTTTTTGCCTAATCTAGGCATTTTGTAAAGTGAATTAATATTTTATTAAAATACAAATTGTGGTTAGTCAGGCTGATGGTTTCCTGGCTAAACAAAATTATCAGCTAATGGGAGTGTACCGACCGAATACCTACCTAATTTCTCGTGTTGCAGACCAGACGAATTCTTTATTACGGACATAAAACACTGTTTGTTGCAGTCAGTTTTGGAATACGACCTCATCTCGGTCGCAGATAACTCCTCGACAATAAACCTAACACGAAGAGGCCGTAAAATTCTAATTCGAAGCGTCTTTCCCCGCACCCCGCAGCTCCGGCTCTCGCCTGCGAGACACCCAGGGACGGATGGATAGAACCTCTAGGATTCATAAAACTTCTCTACAACTTTACGATGAACCATTAGTTCTTGCTTTTTATGTCCGCTACAATGGTTCTCGATTTGAGTTATCCGTCTAGCTAGTAGGTATAGGTCTGCTATTTTGTTTGTTATACGAAAATGATCAAGTTATTGTTCTTTGACACTATGGACAAAATAAATAGTCTATTGACTCTATTGTTTTTGTCTCTGACAAAAGCACAACTGAGAATAAATCAGAGTTAAAAATCCTTAAAAATGTAGAGAGGAAAAGTTTTTGCAGGCTAGATCTATCGACATACGTAGGTACGGACAACAGCAGATCAATGGTAACACTTGCAGTACGCTTTCAACTCTTACGACGCAGATAATAAAAACGGTCTCAAGTCCAAAGTGTTACACTTGATCTGCTTTGATGTGTACGATGCAGATATCTTCAACTTGAATCTTGTAATCGGTGGTTAGTAGTTTAGTACCTACTTACGCAGGGTACCTAGCATAGCAGTATGTAAGCAAGTAAAAAATATGAATTCCTTCCTTGGTACAAATGGAATTTGTTTAGCGCGTGACCTGTGCTAATCAATCATGCCATCTACAAAAATTGAGTGATCAAAATTGTTATATAATATCTATCATTATTATTTATATATCTTTATTAACTATACCTAAATCAGTCACGGATCTGTTTTATTAATTAAGTACGTATTTACGGGCTAATGAAACTTACATTCATGTAACATAGTTGGTAGGCTCGTTAGTAATAACCAGCAAAACTGAACTCTAATCGAATTAACATTTTGTTCCTCTCGATTGTATGCTCTGGTTATTAGCCGAAGACTTAGATTTGTTAAGTTTATTTAGTAGAAGTGTATTCTTTCTCATTCGAACGCAAACAAGCGAGCAGCGGGTCCGCTAGTAGCTACCTGAATCTAGCAACAAAATCGCCTTTTCTGGAGTGGGAATTCCTACGATATCCTTTGCGAAATGAACTCACTAAGTCCCTAAGGGAGTCGGAGCTGCCGCCTCCCTTCCTCACCCCATACAGTTTGTTATCGCAATGCCCGTGTAAACCTGATATCAATCATCCTATATCAATAGGTAAATAGTAGCTTAGCTACTGTAGATAAATTAAGAACAAAAGTGGACCCCCCCCCCCAAAAAAAAAAAAATTACTTGTACTTTGTGTTGTCCGGGATTCTACATTAACGGATCGAGAAACATTACCCTTCTCCTTCCAGCAGTCGGGTAATTAACGGATAACCCAAACTAAACTTCATTGCAAAAAGGACAACTCTTGGGGTTGTTGTGATTTGTGAGACCTTTACTATCGTAATTCGCAATACAACCTCAGATCAGGGAAGTAGACTTTACTTTCAGTGAATCCTGGTAGATACGTAAATTAATTTTTTTGAAAACATTTTATTTTAACAATTTATATCAATTGTAAATGACAATGCCAGATTCTGCCCCACCATCAACCGCAAGTTGTACAAGATAACGTATAAATGTAAAAATATGTCAGTTTTTTTATTAAAATTATTGGTTTAAAATAATGTTTTTGTACAAGTTGCGATTCGAAAAAAACAGCTTAATTAAGAATCCAGAAAATAGTAAGGAATCGTAGCGATTTATTTATTGTTTTTGTTATTCTTCTATATAGGAGTTGCGAGAGTAGTAGAAAATGATACTGATTATGATTATGCAATATGAAACCTGTAATAAGTCCCCAACAAAATGATAGGTACAGCTTAAATGGCCACGTAGTTTTGTAGGTGGGGCAAAGCTCCATTGAAATGTAGTAATGTCTTTTGTAATGGGTTATACATAATGTAAATAAAGAAATTATTATTATTTAACCTGTTTACCGTACCGTACTTTATACGTATTTCATTATCTACTTATACATTTTTGTATCTGCCAAACTATTCTATAATTTTTGGTCGAAAATAGACTAAGTATTACATTTTAATTTACAGTAACTTTTGATATTCTTATATTGGTATTCCTCCGAGATTTAAATTAATAATGATAAATCATGCTTCTTTAATTTGACCATAGTAGCCAGTATAAGTATCGCGTTGATGTCTTTTCTATGAGCGTTCAATCGTTCATGTAAAAGACTTCAACGCGATATAAACGTCGCGTCGCGTAGATAGCTACTAAATAATGGAAAATATCGCTAAAAAGAAACAGATTTGGCGACACAGTGTTCGATCAATCAGAGGACGGTATTGCCGAAGTTTCACAAGACACGCGAAAATCCGGCGATAAATTGCTGTTTTCGTTGGTTGTAAATGATATTGAAGCTTTGATTTTAATATCATGTCGCGTCAATATATTTTCTTATTGCAGACCATTGATTTTCCAAACCTAATCTGGTTAATCTCTGGAGGAAATGATCAAAATACACAGTATTGTGATATTTTTGTTAGTTTAAAGACATATTTTAATAGTTTGATGAGTTGTGATGGGAGTTTGAGAAGCTATTGTGTACGTATTGTATGTAGCTAAGCTAGTCGTTGGGACTGCTTGCTATTTGGGCTCACCTCACGCAGCCGCGCGCTGAGTTGCCGCGATCACGGCACGCGATGCGATCGAGCTGAGCTGCCGCCAGCCGGCATGCCCGCCGCAGTTCCCGCGCCCACCGCGCCGCGCCGCCCGCATCCATCAGTCAGGCAGTCAGTCACTCGACGGCACGCACGTGGGACGCTCGCTCGCTTCGCCCTGCGACACAACTTCACGCGACAACTAGGTCACAACCGCCGTTGTGATACCCCACAGGATACACGCTCTGCCAGTGCTGTGAATGTTACAAGTGACAGTGAATTGATATTATTTGTAGTGGAATTACAAAACAGCGGCCCTTTTGAAGTGCGGGATGCGTGCGTGAGCGCATGACGTGCTACGAAACGTTGAGAGCTCCGGCACCCGCCGCCGCCGCAGACGCCCCCATGGCACACCACTTCGTCAAGTGGTGGCGAAATAAGTTCAGGAATGGATACAAGAAGTTTAGCAGTAAGTTGCGTCTTTTATTGACATTTCTACTTGTTGGTAAACAAACTCGGCTTATTGACACGCGAAAATACAGGAAGAAGTTATTTCTGCCTCGTCACCTTGAGTGTTTTCTTGTGGATATTCTGGATAACGCCGCCCCAGTATTGCATTTGCAATTTTGCTTTTCATACAAGAATAATGGATGAATATGGCCATAACCTTTACCACTGCCTGACCTACAGATAACTATCATTGAGGTATTTGTACACAGTAGGTATAGGTAGATATTTTGTTGTTTCGGTCGAAACTGTCTAACCACCGGCTTCTATCAAAAAAGTTGGTGTTATCCGTGCACTTACATATTATAATAAATTACCTACGTGTACTTATTGTCATTCAATATGCTTATGTATGCGCATTGCCTTAATATACAAATACCGGTGTAATTCTATACGAGTCCAACGTAGTGAGATTAGGTGACTGTCTATTACCTACATTCCACGCTAACATTTGAAAGGCTTCATTCGACAGACAATAAACTATGAACACCTTTGGCGTCTACCTACGAGGCTTCAATGGAGACCACCTTCACATCTTTTTCTATAGGTAGGTAAACCAAATGAGTTATCAGATTGCCGAAAAGAGGAGTACTTAATAATAAATAGCAAATGGATTAAGTATGGGTTTGCAATCTCGGCTATTAGATGAGGTGTTCGATGTTGGCGCTGTTCCATGTTGTAGCAGCATTTGGTGATTAGCAGGATGTGTCGCTTTTCCATGGTAGGTTTCATGGTAAAGTCTAGTTCAGTAATACGGATTAGATTGCAATGGGTTGATGTGCTGTCGACTGTTAAGTGTAACAAAATGTACGTGGAAAAGTGTAAATAAGTACTTACCTCATGCTGATTTCAAAAAAATACCTTGGTAGGTACGTAACTTGGTATACTTATTAATATGGAGAAATTTAAAATCAGCTTCATTCTGGGAAAAATAACAGAAAATAACAAGAAAGATAAATTAATGATGAAAAATTTCTAGCCGTAGGCAGGATTCACCGAGCATGGCATAAAACAAATTCTGAAGAAAAATAATCCTTAAGAAACCTATTTTTTTTCTTCTGAGATCATTCTCAGACACTTTCACTTCGCATGTGTACTTCGACTACTTCGGTAAAATCAGTAACTTGGTTTAGTACTTATGTATAAATACCCCGTTTTAGATAGGTAGGTAAGTACCTAAATTACGAAATAACTAAGTGCGATTAAACTAGAGAACTTTAATAACACAACAACAAAATTTTATCTCTGAGCCGGACGTTATCAAATCATTCGTAGTTTGTACCGAGATCAAAAGCGCCGCCGCCGCTCCACCGCAAAAAGAAAAAAATTTAAATCACAGCGGGAGGTTAATGTGAGACTAACAACTAAGAACCAGTCGAAATTACTCACGTTTCCTTTAATGAAACACCGACAGACGCAGAATAGGTAGATAATATTATTGTTGAATATGTATGTGTAGTGTAGGTAAGTAAGTATACACAGTTAAAGGTATAGGTAGGTATGTGCTTAATTAGTTTTTCGTTAGGTACCTACATAAGACTATTCTACACAAACAATGCTAAAATAGGTAGGTATATGAAATATGCTGATACCTACTCTATAAAATGCTTCTTCTGCACATATTTGTAACGAGATCTATGCACCTACTCTATCGTAAAATAATGATTAACAGATTACTTATTTGTAGAGATATTTACTAATTTAAAGTAACTTGTTCGTAGTGATCTCCATCGAAAATAATAATTAAGTGGAATTAGGAAAAATATCTCTTTGGTCACCCTAATCATAATGTACAATATATTATTATTATCTAGACAGAAGATAGATACATACTCTCGGAGGTTCGCCAAATTCCCAAAGGCAAGATCTCCAAATTCATTGTTAATAATTGTCGAAGTAACGTTTCAAGTCGTATTGCGAAGACGATGGAAAACTCCATAAAGTTCACAATTTCGCCTAGTCTCTCTCATCTCACAATAGTTCGGTTCTTTCATCCGGTACCGAACTATTGATTTGAGACCATTTAGGTCTCAGCAGCTCGAACTTAATGTGCTTACGACACATTAGACAAAGATCTGTGTGTTTGTTACACTAAAATGTTATAGAAACAATCGTTTAACCTTCATAAAAATATGAAACTTCCTCTCTCGAAACGGGACTGCCCACCTAATCGTACTTCAAAGTAGACACAGACGCTTTGATCTCGTTCTATTTAGTTACGAAATACACGTTAAAGCCGAACACTTCAATTAGAAGACGATATCTCCAACATCTTTCATTTTAAAAATGTTCTCACATATACACGTCAGCCTTGTGAAGTTGAGTTTGTTAATAATGTTTTAGAACGCAAACGGAGTCGCGCCGCTCATTTGATTAACTTCAAAGAGAAAAGTTGAAAGCTCGTCGCCGAAGCGGAGACAATGATACCTTTTATTTAACATCAAAGAAATCTCCGCCCCTGGCTTTAAGCTCTCCTTTAACGTGGCTGTTATAACTACATGGTATAATACTATACATAGTTCCCTATACAATTACTTATGGCACCCAACAATTTATAGTGCAGTGTACTCAGGGGATACAAAGAACTTTTTCGGAGATGCCGAGCTTTTGTTGCATAATTTAGCGTAGGTAACTCTCCATGCGGCTTCTTATTGTTGTGGAGTACGGAGAATTGTCTAACTTTAACTGCAAACTGCCTACTACGTGCTATAATATCAGATGCCACATTACCTACATACTTACCTATTATTCTCGTAAATAGGTAAGTACCTACATTGAATTTTGGTAGGCAGATTTCAACTCTGTAATGAAACTTCTTAATTATCTATTCAGTCAGTCTACGCAGTCTTCCTTCCGTTTTTACGGAAACTAAATTTCTGGTAGGTTTTTGCTCTAGTAATTTTTGTTTACCAAACCAATATCGATTGGTCTATCTAGCTAGTCACTAGTATTGCGATAAAAACCAGTATTGGACAGCTCTCGTTCCCCTATTCTAGTAATATCCTATTTGTATTTGGCTTACTTTTTTACCCGACTGCGCAAGAAGGAGGGTTATGTTTTTCGAGCGTATGTATGTCTAATTCTTTGGTACTTATTTTAACATTATGAGGTGTCGTTAAATTCGCCTTGATTGTAAAAGTGGCATAGGCTATAAAACTTAATCAAAGCGGCTTAAATTTTTGGCAGTCGGGTTTTTTGTTTTTTAAATTAATTTCTGCTTGTTGTAGTCAATGCGAATTCTGTCACAGATTTTTACGGTGGCGGCGCGGGTTCAATTGCGGGCATTCGGTAGCGAGCGTGGGCATATTTTGTTTACAAAGAGTAGTGCGATCAACTTATGTTATGTTAAGATAAACAGTCAAAAAATGACGTGACGGTATGATAAGTAACTTGTGAATCGCGACATTGTAGCATTTGTAGCCATATGAAGTATCATAACTCTACCTATTGTTAAAATATTCGTATTCACTAACAACAAGAGTAAAGTACCTACCCACCAAAGTACATATAATATCATAAAATTGAGACTATGATAGAATATAATCATTTCAAACACCACGAGTGTCATAATGAGACGTTCCTATAATAACCTGTAACCCGAAATCGGTTCCCGAAACTAGACTTTATAGTAATATAATTCTTTTGAGAAAAATAACATTAGCGACAGATGTAGATCCCTAAGCAATTGAGGCGATCGGGCCTTCCAGGAAACGTGTCTCCTTGTGCCGGGTGTTGGTCGGACCGCGCCCGCCCCGCTTTGGAGCTTTTTGAATTCGCCGACGACTTGTTAGGGTATTTCGTCGTATTTTTCTTGTTATTTGTGCATTGTATTTTTTTTCTCTTTTGCCATGATTACAATAACAATACGTAAGGCAGGTTTTTATCTTAAAGTTTTGTGAAGGCACAGTATAATCAGACTTTTTGAATATCACATTTTAAAGGTCTGCTCACAGACATGCGTCGACTGAACTCGGATATTTGTGGGTCTGATACCTACATAGTAAACACTAAATTATTTCAAAACTTGAATTATTGAACTTATTTCAAACTCAATCTAGGGGAAGATTACGATCGATCAATTATTTTGTCAAACACAAATGTTCCATTTTCATTATCTTTACCAAACCTATTAATTTCGTCAATTGAAACACATCAGGGTAGCCTATGAAGCAATTTGATGCGTTTAGCTTTGTACATAAGTAGGTAGGTAATATCAATAAGGATTATCGAAAACCGTGGTCGAGTGACTAAGCTATTGTTTAGTTGCAAAAAACTTTCAATGTTTTGTCTGAATAATTGGAGCCGAGCGAGACGTTCTGCTTTTATATTTTTCCCATCCTACCTTACCTAATTATTGTATTCAACTTATATTATAATCCATTAAACCATAAAAAAACGACAGAAATCGTAAAAGAAACGGGAGATTAGCGCGGAATATACGGGATAACTTCTTCCTTGTGTATTTAAAAACAGAGAAGCAGGATACGCGAATGTTTACAGCATACCTGCTTATATTAATTAGTGCACCTGTTGTTTTCCAGTCGGCACCGAGAGCGAGCGCACGGACACCGAGGAGCTGGTCGGTCGCGCCGCTTCCCAATGCTCCGCGCCGCCGGACCTGCTGCCAAGCGAGGCGCGCGCCCTGCTGCAGCCGGCCACGCCTCCTCTGCGCGCCACCAGGCAAGAGGCATACAAACCGCCACCATCGCCTGCGTCGGCGCAACCCGCTGACAACAACGATGATAAACCTAGACTACGATTTGAGGTAAGGAATACTTACCCGATTGGACTTGCAAAGTTTAGTAATTTCAAGGATTATTAATGCTTAGCTTATCTGCTAAATGCAGTAACCAAAAACGCAAATATTTGAAACGTAAATCTTATAAAATTACATAAATCTATGAATTAAAAGAACTTACGTTTTGGATATTCCTATAGTAGAGGAATGTCCAAAAGCCGGAACAGACTTTCTGGACTAGTCGTGAATAAGATAGAAAGTGCGATTACGTGTACCGTAGGTACTTACCAACAATACATACCTGCTTCTAACCGCTGCAGTGGGCGAACGAACCGTGACTTGAGATTTTAATCATCACATACAACAGAATGTTAAAATATTAGCGTAGTTGGTATAGATAGATATACATCTAGTAATCTAATCTCGGATAGATTAGTTACCTAATCATCATCAATGAGTTTGGTATTCGTCCGCCGTTCGTACTATTAGATGAATCATCTGTTTGTTTCGCATCGGCGCGGCGCCGTGCCGCGGCTTGTCTTTACTGCATCATTTCATGATCGTAAAACCGCGGCTAGTTTCCTTTTAAAGCGCGAGATAAGGACAGAGCGGCCGCCGCCGTGCGCCGCCCGCGCCGCACCGTCACCCTCCGGCGGGTACAGTCGCCCGCGGCGGCGCCGACGGGTTATCTCCTATACCTACCTACAATAAGCTCACGACTGTAATCCGAAACGAAGTGGCCAGAGGCTCGGAACCTCTACAAATGTCGTAATTGTATCCGACTGGCTAGCCACATTCCATGGAGTTAGATACGAGTACGTTAAAAGTGGCATGTCCTTCACTATTATTGATTTAGATCATACAGCTATGCAAGTTCACTACGTTTAGGTACTCTAAATTATCATGTCGACTTGTTATCTATGTTCATTCATAAAATTATAATAGTTTTATCTGCTGCCCGCGACTTCGTCTGCGTAGGATTATAAATTATAGCCTATGTGTTATTTTGATGTATGAGTTATATTATTGTAAAGTTTCATTTAAACCCATTCAGTAGTTTTTGCACGAAAGAGCAACAAACCATCCATACAAACTTTCGCGTTTATAATATTAGTAGGATTTACTTAATTGATGTATGCTCACTATCTCCGTTATGAATAATTATAATAAAGAATGAAAATCTTTTGTTCTAGGAGCTGACGTGCGACGTGGAACTACAGCATTCAGAGCCATCAAAGCAAAAACCGGTGCAATTTTCGTTCACCCTCTACGACCTCGATGGACATGGTCGTATGACTAAAGATGTAAGTATTTATAATTTACTTACTAAATAAGTAAACTGATAAGGTTGCATAACACATTTCACTGCGGGTTAATATTGAGTTTCCATGAAACTCTAAAACCGCGAAAACTATAGATATAAATAAGTACTTATATAGATACATTACGCTTACAATTGAAATTTAAACGATGTCAAGTCATTTCAAACGAACATTTTATTTCACAGGACATTGCTGGTATTGTGTCGACGATATACGAGTCGATAGGCAAGTCGGTCACGGTTCCCCACTACGGATCCAAAACGATACAAGTGCGGTTAACGGTCGTGCCGGAAGACGGGAATGCACGCAGCCAGCGGGAGAGGCGAGAGGGGAGGCGGCGGCGGCGGAGGGACCCGCCTGTAGTGGTCACACCGCCCGAATGCGAGCACAGCGACGACGAACACGGGGAAAGGTTGTCACCTGATGACGACGCCTCATCGAAGTCGTCGTGTTCAGGAGACCGTAGGCCAGTACAACGACCGCCCCCGTCCCATCACAGACCCCATCGCTCCAGGAGAGATCAACGAGAACGCAGACACACGAAAAAACGATCTGGGAGCTTGCAAAGACGTGAACTCCTCGAAATCATTCAGGCAAACATGGAAAAGAACCATCTGAGCTTTCAAGCATCAAGGTTAGTTTCATAGTTTACCATGTTCTACACATAACATTATATGGCCCAATATTTCTGTTAATGCAATACATACTTACTTAAGTCTTAGATAAAAACTAACTTATTAGAGCTGTGTTTAATAGTATCAAATTTTGTTTACAGAAAGCCCGAACCTGTTGCCAATGAAGAAGAGATCACGAATAAATATCAAAAGCTTCGCAATCGAGCCTACACGGTCAGCGAGAAGCCCCTGAATACATTCCAAAAAGTGAAATCTGATAACCATGGGAATGGGTATCTGGATTTGGCGACTGGGGGTGATTCGAACCTGTGTAGATACGACCGATATTTGCACGCAGTGATATGCTCGTCGGCGCGACACGCGCACACCGGCTACCACCAGAAGCAAGCGCAAACGCCGCGTCCCAAGCGCGCGCCGCACGCGCAACATCCGCGCTCGCGGTCGCACGACCTGCCCGCTCAAACTCAGAACCAACAACCAAGGGTTCTACAAATTATATTCTTATAGAACTCAAGAAGGGACATTGTCGGCGACGGTATTGTCCTTTTCTCGTGTTAAGTGTGAGCTAAAACGTGGAAGTGGGACCATCATACGTATTGTGAGTTACCAAGTGCTGTATTGATTGGCAAACAATGTTTTGTGAAGAATTGTCAATGAATGTGTAGAATATGATAAATAGGATATAATATTGTAGTCATTAACCAGTATTTATTCAAAACAACAATAGCATTTAGTGACGCAAGATCTGAATGCGGAATTAATGAGCCATAAAATTATGACCAGACAAAAGTTAAGATCGGTCATTTATTTCGAAAATGTTTAACAATCTTCTTTAGGTTTAAATTGAAAATGCCGTCGAATTTAAAAGAGCTTCATAAATCTTCAATAAATCAATTTAAAGACTGGCAAGTAGATATATCTTTGTGTTTGGTTAATTCGTCCAAGCTTATTGTGTAATGAATTGAAGGTAGAATATTATTTGAGCTTCATAAAGGCTTGTAAAGGAGAAATTCGGTCCTACAGTGCCTTAACTTACCTACTGGCTCTAGCATAATTTTGTACCCAAAAGGTTTCAGGTGTATCCGGCAATGTACTAACTATGTACCGAAAGTAGATACTAATTTAATATAATATTTACTGATAATTGCCAATGCTCAGTAGTTTTTGTAATGTCTACCTTTATAATAATGTAAAACTCATTTTCGAGTTTAGACTGACTTTAGTTTGTAAGTGTTAGGTGCTCAGTAGAGAAAAGTTTATAAACATTGTTATTTTAACAGTAATGTAGGAATTATGATTGGAATTACTGATTGTGTTATGTACTTAAATTACTGATTTTAGCTATGTGACTAAATTTACGAAGTTAAATTCATTATGGAATATAAAAGGTCTTCTTTCATTAATACCTACCATTGTCAGTATTCGTTATTCTAAGAAAACTTATTTGATGAATCTCGAAAATGTTATTATCTACCTCTTTATTTTACTCTCTTAGTATTAGTAATTTATTGTAACAGCTAAATCCTAAAGTAATTAATTGTACTTCTTTTGTGATAATTTGGTAAATGAAGTATGTAACTATTTCACTCAAAGATTGTTCAGTTGTAAGATGTACAGTGTAAAAAAAATGCTCGACTTGTCAAAAATATTTATTGTCAAATATAATAATGATGAAAAATTAACATTCCTTTTTGTCATTTAATTCCTGCCTATAGATCTGTTCTTGAAACTATAAAATGCGGTTACTGACAACAGAATCACATATGTTATCGCTATTGTAGTTTCCTTAGGCAGACTACATTTATTTACAGCATATGAATCGGGTGTGATCGTCAACTAAAAATAAATATTACCGTCAAAGACACTCGACACAAAATAACTGACACATACGTAATTTAAAATTCTTACCAGCATATACTTTGGATCCGGTCGATTTCTCCACGAGAAAGAAGGCACAGAATGTTCATAAAATTCAGTATCTTCGGGATTTGCATATTTGTGGTGCAATAGACACCCGTGATGCGTGTGCCCCCCGAACACAGCTCGAGGTCTAATCTTAGATGCGAGATATTCAGTGGACTCTTTGGATAACGCATCTACTTTTAGACGAAAAGGTTTTTTCCTTTCTGGCAGAGGAGGTGCATCAGGTTCGGTGCACAATTCGTCAGATAGTCTGTACAGAGGGAAATGCTGAAAGTATAGTATAACATAAAAAATGTAATAAGTACCCAGGTAGGTACTTTCTGGCCGATTTCAACAGCGATTTCTTGGCAGCTCATATTAACTGCCATCAAAGACATGAATTTGGAATTCATAGTCGGCAGTACAGTGCAGTAAGTAGGTAACCCATGCATGCATTTCTGTACTTTCGACTGCCTCGAAACTGTTATAAAAGCTTTACCTGCATAAGTATTGGTCGACTGAAATTGATTTTCCGTTTTTTATTGTCACACTGAGATGAATTTCGTGAGCATTGCAGCATTTCTAAAATAAATAGATTTTCCTTATATTCAAAGTATTATAAAATATTTATAAGCTAATATTTGAAATTTTCATGAGTACATAAACGTAAAGAATACAATTTTTTTATAAAAAGAAAGCAATTATTTTTACCTGAAATATTATCAATTCTATTTCGAGCTCTCGTGCAAAGTTGGCAAGAGTCGCCGTGCATTGCCATAGAGTTGAGGAGAACGAAATGAGTGTCCTTTATCGTGAGAAACTGCACTGAAGATGAAGCTTTCAACATTTTGGAGAATCTTTCGGGTGCTCCGGGCATTATACTATAAAAATGATTTTAATAAGTAAATTGATACTTACAATATAATTTAACCATGAAAGCCATGTTAATTTCGTCCATGCATCATTAAACCACAGAAAATTGTATAGCTTTATAGGCAAAACACCTACCGACTGTCTATTGTCATAATAGTCGCTATTTATTTCTGCATATTATAAATGTACATAAATAATCATATTTTGTTTATATTAAAATAACAAAAATTAACTTGTACATATAAAATATTTATGCGTAAAGGTGGAAGGAGTGTGTAATATGATTTGTATAACATGCATGACTAAAGCAGAGCACGATTAAAGCAGTGACAGAATACTACAGTATAAAATGTTGTATGAATTATTACAACACAACAAGACTTAAAGCACTAATAGAACATGCTCCCGGGAATAGATGAGTAAAGCAGACTCCTTCGCAGTTTGCCATAAACTGGACTTGAAAATTATTCTAAGGTGTAAGCCACGATCCCGTTCTATCTTAGCGTTGTTTAACGAAACATGAAAGTGACAAATCACGGTTTAAAGGAATTAGAGAGCTTAGAGAGAAAAATGCTGGGACCAAAAGAGAAAATTCTTGATTCTTTTATTTTTTTAAATTTATCTGAAACGCTGGAGGGGGCGCCACTATCAAGTTCTGCCTTGGTGCTGGTGAACATGTCGAAACTTTGGACTTTGTACCGTAGTAGGTACTAATACTAATTCTGCGTAGCGCGGTAAGAGTTGAAATCGTGCTTCCCGCAAGTACGAGTACCTATTACTATTTGTAGTGCTGTCAACTGTATCAGTAGCTGATCACTATACAATTATAGTACTGCTATACGGTTCTCGTATTTAATATAACCTTGATCTGATAAGCGCCATAAATTTTGATTAGCGATAGTATGTAGTGTAATTGACGAATTGAGGCCCGTTTTCGGAACATGCGACAACGTTTATTATATCCACATAATATATATAATAAATTTATTAAGTGGATACAATTTTATATTCCTGTATTATCGCATTGGCAAATAGATTTAATAAACTTACTAATAATGAAATCCTATATCGTGATTTCCAGGCACTACATGCATTTTTACATCATCGGGCAATGCAAATAACTCGAAGAAACGTTCTACGTAGACCTTGAATTGTATGTCATTGCTCCATTCCCCTTCATCAAACAGGTCTCCTGGAAAATGAATACAACACTATTATACGATTTCAGTAAATATTGTGTGTCAGGCCCGCGGCATATTGTAGGTAATTTGTAGGTAATATCGGTTCATAAACTAATGGATAAATATTTTTCGACTGCACATCCGTCACACCATATGCCGCCGATCGGCGTGGTCACACACAAATTAAATTTTATAGAGATATTGAGTCACTCCAGATATTGGAATATCACATTTTCTGTGGTGAATATTATGTTTGAACTTGCAGTAGTAAACACCGAACGATCCCATTTTTATTGATTCAACAGAATGAATTTTGAATAAAAGACAAGACTGTATGCTTCATTTCCTTTGACTGTCTGATCATTAAATTATCGTCGTGATGAGTGCTGACAGGGCACTTAAAATTTGCCATTGAAGTATAAAATTGTTAGATAAGTAATAGCATCTAATTTTAATGGACTTCAATTGACGGATGCTCGTATTACACAACGTTATTGGTTGGTGTACTATTTTTGTCTCGTCACACAATCACAAGCATGTGATCACAAGACCGCCAAATAGCACTATCGTACTGTGCAGTGATCCTTACCTAAAACAAATACCACTTCAGGATTATGTGCTGTCATAATAGTATGAAAAGCTCTGTGCATCTGCCATTCCCGTCTCCACTTGTCCAGCCAGTGGCCCTTCCGAGGGCCTAGCAAGTGGGGGTCCGATAATATGAATGCCCTAAGAACTTGAGCATCTTTATGTGACTCGTTCAAAACTGGCCAGCTGCACTAAAATGATCAAACATTATTTTAGTTTTGTTAAATAAAAACAATAAGATTTTTTGGCGTCAGATAGGTACCAAATACTATGTTGCAATATTATGATATGATATTTATTGGTAAAAAGTTTTACAGGTCAGACATATTACATACTTAAACAAGAAAATATTTTAAATTTCCAGTAACTTACCTGAACTATAACTATGTAATAAATGAGAAACTCACAGTAAAATATAGTAAATATAACACCCAGAAAAAATAACCACAATTTCTTTGTTATACGGCGCATGGTGTTGACTTTCTTATCGCAGTTTATCATGAAAAAAATCATAGTACTTATCAACTTGTACCATACAAGATTTCAATATATTTATGGATTGTATCAATTGTGGCTTGTTGTATATTGCCTTGATTAGGACGTTTGGTTGTGTGTAGGTACTTACGTTAATTCTCCTTCTACGTACGTACGACACCTATGCTACACTACACACACTACGATACGATTCAAGAATTTGGGTACGTTCCGAAACCATAATAATTTTACATCACTTTCGTCGCTGTTCAACCCAAGTTCAAATTGTGAAACAGTACATCGCATTCTGTGGAAAATTGTTGTAGAACATAATATTATATAGGGGCATATAATTAACATAAATTCATGTTAAATAAGTAGGTATATTTATTGTTAGGTATATCATAAACTGTTAAGGTAGCCTCATTTCATTTATTGTGAAAAAATCGTACAAATTTCATTAAAATAACCGTAATAAATATACATAATTGAATGGAAATATCAGGTACACGCCTATTTTAAATTATTACCTAATCAGGGTTATGCCTATATTAGATCAGCACACGCCTGCGCCGTGTGATCGTTCGGTCGCGACAATTCAGCATCATCGGTGCGGCGGTGCTTCAGTGCTGATGATACTTCATATAAAACACATGTTTAGTATGGCTATGGTCGCGGTGCTAATACGTGCTGACCAAGGATGTCAATTTTTAGGTACATAACAGTTGCAATTTGCGTAGAAAGCGATTCTTTACCTTTGATTTTATTTTGATTAATGCAGTCGACAAAGTAGTAGTTCATTACAGGTTGCGAATGATCGGCTTACTAACTACATTAAATAATACATATGCAAAATCTACTGTAACTAAAACTATCACAATAAGTGCAACATCAATGTGTGAATTAACGTTAAATAAAATACATACATATACTTACTAAATACGTAATTGAGTTGTTTAAAAACGTAACGATAATCAAATACATACCTTGTCAAAATTACAAAGACGTCAAGTGCGATTTAAAAATAATAACTAACATTATAAACTATATCTTCGTCATCAGGCTAAATTAAAGCAAGACGCAAAAGAAACGTAGTAGGTACGAGATTTCAAATAGCGTATTCTTAGATTAGGTACTTACAATTAAGGTAATACAATATAATTAAGAATAGATATTTGGTGCATAATACTTCACATAAAATTTTGAATATTTGGTACTTTTGATAGAGACGGCATTGGTCAAAAAACTAACCTACTGATTACAATTCATCAATCATTCTTTATTATAACAATTAAGACTTACCATAGAACTTGCTGTTTAACAGGAATATTAGCAAATTGACGTTAATTTTCGCTTTACCAAACATGTCCATAATCGCGCAGCCTTCGTACTGCTTTTGGAGCAGGTCCTGAATGTCCACCTCGATGGATTCCATCTCCACTCCCATAAACTTTCCCTTCACAGTGAAAACGCCGTTGTGGTCCGTCGGGGTGATCTCAAACTGTACGTTTTTGAACTGCGACGGCGAGAGACCTTCGATCTCGAGTAGCACCCCTCGCTCCAACAACTTGGCGCCGGAGTACTTGACCGTCAATTTTGATTTCAGCTTCTGGATATCCTTACCTGATCTTCGCAAGCATGCGTGGACACTCCTGAGAAACGAATAGATTAATTTAAGATTAGAAAATCCGCTGGTTTCATCATTTAATAAAGTTAAAAAAAACTAAGATTTTGTACATAAATTACTATCGAGGACGTATTTCCTCACAACATGCAATAAATTTTTCAAAAATATCGAAATATCTATCGTAAATTACTATCTTTTGCTTGCGCAGTTGGGTAAAAAGACTGGAGACGCATTAGACCTTACCTAGTGTGTCATAGAATCGAAAGTAATTTGTGTTCATTATATTACCTATCCAAAGGAAAGAATCATGATCTGCGTAGGTCCAAAATATGAAATGCTATAGATACTGGTAACCCAATACTAGGAATGTAATAAATAGCCAGATAAACGGACGACAAACTTACATTTTGCCAGCATGAAGGTTCGCGAGACACGACTTTATGTACTGATCATAAGATTTGCATTTCTCCTCGTAGTATTTTGTTTTCTCCAACAAACTTTGCTTTGTACGCGTCAGCGTGGCAAGCGCCCTCCTCTGCGCTTGTCTGTATTTGCCCTTGTTACACAAATCAAGGGCAATCGAAGTTATTAAGGCTTGGTAGCCATCTTCGCGAGTAACATATCCTTCATCTTCAAGCATTTGCAAGTTTCGGCGCAGTTTCGCAATGTGTTCTCTCAGCGTCATCACTTCATCAGGCCGAGCTTGTCCAGAATATATGCGCCTTTGAACTTTTTTCGAATATTGCTCCTGCTGTTCCCTCGTAGTTCCGATACATAATGCTTCCAAAAGATGTTCGCCTAGAACAAATAGCTATACGGTTAACCATCTACAAAACGGAAAGTTACCGACATAATATCCTTCAGAATTTAGATAGACTCTAGGAAGCACTGATTTGAAGCAGATATAAAAATAACAAATGAGGAAATATTCTACATTTATTTATAGAAAACACAGTGAAATCGCGAGTGGCTTTAGTTTAGAATATCAAGAAAATCTTACCATTCAAGAATGGAATAATGGCGACACACAGCTCCTTAGTTTTGATAAAAAGTTTGTTCAGGTCTGTCATATCGTCGGCAGGAGCTTGGAATTTGTTTACAAGCGCCAAACATACTTCTAATCTCGCGTTCTCTTCGGGCGAATCTCCCATTTGCTGTAAAAATAGGCACCTTGTTATAAAAGCTTTTTGATTGAAATTAAAAACAATACATAAATTCGGAGTTTACGACTCTCCAATCGACCTGTGGTGATAAACTTGAGTCCATGAGACACTCCTTGTGTGAATGTGATTCACTGGCTAGGAAGCGAATGAGTCTTCCTATCTGTTCGGTCGGGTCGGCCTATCTGTTACCAGAAGATTACAGACTCCTTCCCATGAGCTGCATAGCTGATCTATTGAGTTATATAGGGGAAGGAAGGAATATAATGGAAAGGAGAGAGCACAAAAGATCACAACGGGTCTAATGTCGCCATACTGGCACCCTATCAGGATAAAATAATATACATAAGAAGAAGAAATGGACCGCTTACCGAGTCCACGTCGCGCGAAGCCAGCTGCACGACCGACGGCACCTCGCCCAGGTCGTCCAGTAGCACATTGAGTCGGTCCCGGGCGTCGGGCGCTATGATGTCCTGGTACTCAATCAGAAGCGCATGTGTGTCTACAATTTCCTGTCGAAATTATTTTAACTTATTTTATTTAAATTTTAAAACAGCTAAAAATAGATAAATCATCGAATCGCGATTAGGTAACAGCGTCATACGTTTATATAAAAAATATTCTGCCATCGAAACCGGATTCGTACGAAGAATATTTATTCCTCGTTGCCAACTGGTTTTATGTTTTTCCTTCATCGAAACTGTGGTTCCGAGTAAAGATAATTTTTTCCTCCTTCGGAACTGGTTACAAAACGCCGGCTACGTAGGCGGCCAAATCGGAAAAATCTTTCGACTAATGTAGTCATGGTCAAAAAAAAACATTAATGGATCTGTGCAGAAATTAGTATGGAATAGATCACAGCGTTATTTATATTTTACTCTGTTCTAAACATTCACTTGTACACTTGAGGAAATCGACATCTGATTCAGACTCCTCTTATCAGTTGCAACAACATTGGTATTATTTTATTATACCTGAACTGTGATGTAAATGTGCGGGTGATGTAACAACGTGGCCTCAGTGTATTCGTCCACGGCGAAATATTCCTCAAGGGTGGGACCCCGGCAACAGCGACGGAACAGTTCCTTCATCTTCTCGTGGCAGTCTACTATGAATTGGTTCAAACAGCGCAGGTGACTCGACTCTTCTCCGAACTGTACCAAAATAGTAAAAGTAACTTGAGAAACATCAGCATCAACAAAATACGTCGTAGGCACGTTTTTTTTTAAAGATTAGCAATGTTTTCAAAATAATATTTTTAGAAGTACCCTAACAAATTGAGCAATCCACGGAGTCCACCACAATAACCCAGGCGAATACGAACCAGCAACGAGTGTTCCGCACAGCAGTCTCATACGAAGAATAACATTTTAATATACAGTAAAACAGAAGGGCAATAAAGCGACAGTTCAAATAAGTATCATACATAATCCTCACTGGGCTATTGTAGCTTTATTATGGTCCAACTTAGAGATGTAAGAACAAGGCCAAGTCAATTAAATTATCGGCCGCAAAATTAGGATTTGAATAGTAAGATATACTTACGCCTTTTTTCGCAGCGGAAAAATGTAGAATTTTCGCAACAGAAGCAAGATTTTTTCGTTGGTCCGTCGTAAGGCATGCACCGTTTGGTAGGTTGATGATATGGAAAGCATCCGGGGCCACAATGGCAGCATTTAAGAACTGATAGTATACCAGATTGCCAATCACCTGTAAGAAATATAGAGTAAATTATATTACAAAATACATCGGATATTCGAATTTTAGAATTAAAGGTTGTAGTAAGCCATTAGTTCAAATTACGATGTACAAACGGATGACACTAATTTCCTCGTGATGCGCAAAATCAGATAGGTCATTGGGATTGAACGACGACCTAATTCCAACAGAGACTACAGCTGGTCCTTGCTTGCCACGTGGAAGGTGCTACTTCGAGCCGTGTCAGGAGTTAGTGTGTGATGCCAGGAGTGATACAGTTAGTGCGTACTGCGTGAAATGATAGTAAAACGATGAGAGCCATGACCAAGTGAAATTGATAAACAAAGCCAGCTACAGCCTTCACGCGCACCGTAGACGGTGCCAGTATTTAGCGATCGGGAGCGCAAGCCTTGGAGCACAATGCACGGCGGAACGCCAACAAAAAACGCGGGCGATTCGGAGTACGATTTCAAATCTTACGATGCAGATAATAAGAACGGTCCAAAGTGTTACACTTGATGTAACAAATTGTACATAATTTGTTGGTACCCGCACCTACCTTCAAAATATCTTTCTCAGGTGTATGCTGGAATTTCGATGTAAGGGCTCTATGTAAAACCCTAGCCATGTATGTGATACAATATGGCAGAAGTTCTGTGGAGTCCGTAATCTTATCCAAAAACATCGTAACAATGGACTTGAGTTGACTCAGTGCAATCTCCAGTCTTGATCTCACTTCTGGATATGTAAGGGCTTCCTCTTGAGTCACAGAATATGGTAGTTTTCTAGAAAAATGTAATGTAAAATAAAATAAACGATATCATTTAGAAATAGGTTAGTATTAGTTACCAGGTTGATACTTACGAGATTTTTCCAGTTTTCATTTCAGTTTCATTTCTCCAAGCTTTATAAATCTCGACAGGTCCAGTTTCAATATTCAAATCCTTGTCTTTCAACATTTTTTCCACGAGAGGGCCGATAATGGTTTGGAGACTGTTCAACCCAGATAGCTGCCTTGACAGACTGACAGCCATTTTCAGCACTAACGGAGTCGATGCGATGATGTCAAACGGCTTAACAACTTTACAGCTTATTTCCTCTTCCAATGTGAATCTGAACAGCTTCAGCAGTAAGTATTCATCTCTAGCATATGCCCCGAAATTATAAAGACTCAACACAACATTTTGTAAGAAAAAGTTTGTTTTATTTTGAGGAATGCAGAATAATAGTTTTGACAGATATGTGGGATTCGTCTGTAGTTCATAGAATAAATGCTGATATCCATCTAAAAGCCTTTTACTCTCTTTAGTGAGCGATTTTAAGCCTTTTACCGCGGTTGACACTGTCATCAACGAGCCCTTGCCCTCTGTGCGATTTTGGAAAACAAGTTTTGTCATAGAATTATGTTTTACCAGATTATTTAGTTTCAGACCATGAGCTGCCACTTCCTGCAGAGCTATACGATTTTGCACAAGTAAACCGATTTTTAAATCGATGTCATCAATTTGTTTGGACAATTCTTGGTTTTTCCTGATGGACTGCACAACTTGGGATTTCAAAGTTTGTAATTCTATTTCCCTGTCATAATCCTCAGTAGAGAAGTCCAACATAGGAACGAACTTCTTGACAACCCTTAGTGGTGGGTTTGGTGAGTGAAACAGGGAAGTAAATGCCTCGCGAGCACGACGACCTCTCCAAATAGCTTGAATTTTTATTATTTTTTGCTCCTATAACCAAAACCAAATCACATTGTACAGAAACTTACGATTTTGTATAAAAACAATAAGTTTAGGTTAAACAATAATTATTTTTACCTGAACTTTGTACCATGCCCAAGGATTCTGCTTCCTCTCACGTTTTAGCTTTGCTTCTATAGCTTTCATTTTTATTACAGTCCCATATTTTCTTTGAATGACTACCCTTCTCCACCAAGCCTGGATTTTTATTATATACTCAACATTGTCTTTAAAAAAGATTAGCCTTTGCGTCATTACTTTTCTAAGCAGGTATCCTCTACAGTATGCCTGTATCTTTACGATAGACTTTTCTAAAATCATTTGCTTGTATTTGTTTATGTGATGCTTATTAGTCTTTTCGATGATGACGTTAACATCTTTTCTAGATAAATAGCGAGCATAAGGAACAAAATCTTTTGGTGTGGACCAGCTGTAAGTATATGACTCTACATCAATATACACCGTGTTACCGGCATCTGTATGGCAAACAATCCAGGGGCAAATGTGATGCCCCCTCTTCCTGAGCGATTTGTGAAACATTTGGAAATAAATGTCCTTGCAAGTTTCATCGACAACACCGGAACTAGACAGCAGAGGACATGAGAGGGCATTCCAAAACTCATCAACATTGTTCTTCAAAACTGCTAAGTTTAGTTGAACCAAAGCATCAGTCAATTCTTTCACTTTTATTGATTCCGCATTAACATCGTTTATAGTGTCCACAATATCATCATACCAAAGGTTTTGTGAATCTTTGTGAACCATTCTCTTTTTTAATAAGCGTAAATACAACTGTTGTTCCTCCTTGTGAAGCATGGACGAGACTTTTAAACACGGAGTTTTTAAAAGCGACATTAGTGTTTCACCATTCTCTTCAGATACAGCTTTGTTAATTGCGTTAATCACTGCTACCACTGCAAGTTTAACATTGATTACAAAAAAGACTACAGAATGTGTACACAAAATAATAGGTAAGAATCTTAAGAGCTCGGTGGCGCTATTGTTAGGACACTGGGCTTCCGATAAGGATGTTCAAATGCAGGTTGGCCATGTACCAATGAGTTTCTCTTAGTTTTTCATGATAACTTACGTACGAATTGTACGAATGTGGAATTGTACGAATGTAGAATTGTACGAACGTGGAAATTGTACGAATGTGTCCAAAGCCATTTACAGATGCTTAAAAACGGTGAAGTGAAGTAAAACATCGCGAGTTTTTAAGTCTCCTTTTCCTGATTATTTTGTGTTAAATAGTATATGAATGGCATATTAAAATTGCCTGACAAATGCTAGCCTCCACGGAGCAGTAACAGTCATTGGCACCTGTCATGTATAAGGGTTCAGCTTGGCATAAAATAGATCCTATTAGGATCGTAAAAGTCGTAATAGAATATCTGGCTAGTCAGCAACGGATAAATGCCGTGAGTCCATAATATCTGTACCTACCTACGTTTTAATGCAATGAAACTTAAACTTACATTCTTCATTATCATCATCCTTCATGTTGACCATATCTACGGTATCACGAATGTCTTCCAGTGTAAGTAATGGACATGCACATTGCTCACGAATCTTCACCTGCAGCGCCGCCACCAAAGCAGACAAGTACCGACGCCGACAGTGCGGCCGCAATCCCTCCAAGTGGACCTGCTTCGAGTTGAGTGAGTTCCACACGGCAACCTCATCTTCTCTATTAACAGCCTCAGATATAGAGGCAATGCCTGTCAGATATGATACAGAAGCTGCAATTTCACTCTCATTGAGATTCTTTTCCAACTCAAACTTTTCTAGTTTCATTTCTTCAAACAAAAGAGGTATAGCAAACTCGTCCACCTTTACATTTAATTCCAAATGTGGATTGTTCAATGCAACATACAAGTGCTCAGGTCCACCCTCATCCAAAGCTTTATTAACATCAGCAATAGCCACTTTGTGATCTGTGTGCTCAATCGACTTGTGATTGCCTTCATTGATTATATTCTGGAATATTTTGTGCCAATTTGTAATGCTCTCCACATCGACATCTTTATTGCATTCCATTAGTTCTTTTACAACATCACAATAGAAATCCAAGTTATTGCTGTTATATTTTTTAACTTTCACCCAGTCTTCATTGAATATTTTGTGTAAACTATTGACATTATTACTTTTGGATGCAGAGCACAAGCTTTTCCATGATAATTTATAATTTGTTGCAGTAATATGACCTTGAATTTCAACTTGAGTAAGTAGGTCATCATATTCGCCAGGCACATAACTATCATTTAAAGAATGGTTGTGAGCTGCTTGCATTTTCTCATACTTTGCAGCTAGTAAAACTTTTTTGTAATCCTCTATAAGTCTGTTTTGGACATATTTCAACTTAAGCTGAGGATTGAGAATGGCGGAAGTAATAGGTTTCTCTGTATGCAAAAGTTTGTTAAGTTCAACAACAGCTTTGTGCATAGCACCACTGTCACTCACATTGCTTTTTGATAGAATTCCCCCAATCTGTTGGAACATGGGGAGTGGATGTTCACACTTTTGCAGATCTCTTGATATAGAGTCAAGCTCTTCATCTAGAGTTCGAAAATATAAATTCATTAAATCACAAAATAAATAGAATTAACATGTGTAAATGAAGAATAGCATAACTTAATATTTACCAGTAAAAACTGCTTTTCCAAAGACATCATGAATAAGAGGAGCTTTGCCCAGTTTGAATAAATGAGAACTAAGTGCATGTATGCAATAAATAACCCGTGGCATATTTTTCTTGTCATATATGTCTGTAGTTTCTGGTTGAAATGTCTGAAAAGTTATATTGCCATAATTAAGTTTGTTTGATAAGCATATTTGACTATTATATATTTCTTTAAGCCTAAAGAACTAATTGTATCAACAACTATGTTATAAATTACAACACTTACCACAGGAAGTTCAGTTTTCCTTAAAACTTGCAAAAACTTATTTATGTTATCAGTGTGCTTAAATTGTACTCCCATAGCCTGGAACCAAGTAAATAATTAACAACTTTTTAGTTGAAATTAAGAATCAAATTAAGAATTTTGATTCTTACTGGTTCACTATTTACAATAAATTAAAATTATGATGAAATTATAAGGCCCCACTCGGTAACAATGGGGCTGTGTAACATGGGTCAAACTGCCAGTCAAGAAATTACTTATCAATTTTAAGCATTGTTGACCACAACTTAATAACTACATAGGTAGATAATATTAAAGTGAATTATTATTTATGACTAACTAATGAATTTTAGGTAGGTAGATAGGCACTTGTTTTAGCACTATCTGAGATCACAGATCGCTCCATTCAACACATTGAAAATATGTGACTGATACCTACTACATACCTTATAACGTCTCTGGTCAGTATCATAGATTTTACTCAAAGGCAGGGATTCAGGTGCAATAAAGTTTCCCAACTTTGCTAAATAAACGCCATTGCGAAGGCTCTCTTCAAAATCCGTAGCAGGGGGCAGTTTCTCCTTCAGACATGCTTCCATCCAAGTCTTGGCTTCTTCTAATCTACAGAGGTACTCGTACGCAATAGTTCTTTGTCTAATCACATCCATTTCCTGTCCTGTTTTGCGAGCTTCATTGTCACCTACAGGCATTTATTTGTATTCAATACATATATTTAAACACACAATATTAACGTATTATTAAATTAAGTATTTTTAAAAATAATTACACAGAATAAGTAATGTAATAGGTAGGTTAGGTAGGTACTCACAGTCATCGATTTTACCGATACGTGTGTCTTCATCATCCATTTTCATGATTGATAACATTTCGATTTTCGCTTATTATGTCGGTATTTTCCTCGAGCAGAACCTAACATTAATAAAACTGAATAAAATTAAATAAATAACAAATACAAATTCACAATCACTTCAAAATCCTTCATTTCAACGGTTTTTCTATTTTTTTTTTCCTTCTGGAACATGCAGGATTACCAGACCATTGGATGTTTTCAAATTTCCCCGGATTGATATTTTTCCCCAAAAAAATCAAAAAAGTTTTTCAGTTAAAATTGACTATAATAACATTTTAAAGGTATTTTTTAATAAAAATGATGACAGGTAAATTTTATATATTAAGTTTTCGGAGTTGAATTTTAGCAGTCGGTTGAAACTTTGAGCATCCGCCACGAGCTTTTAAGCATATCTCACCTTTTTTATGTGGACACAACTTGAACACTTTTTCCCAAAAAAAATCCCCAGCGATGCCACTTCCCCAAAATTTCCCGAAGAGCCAAATTTTCCCCAAAATTGCGAGAAAAAGCCCCAATCTGGCAACCCTGGAACATGCGAATCAAAAACAAAGCTTGAGCTGAGCATACAGCCAAGTCTGATGTATTTTTAAAAATAGTTTTATCTCTGTAGGAATGGCAAAGCTTATTAAATCATACAGCCTGGTTACCTGTTGATTTTAGGGGAATATTTTTTTTATTTCAATATCCTCGATTCCTCGATAAATCCCTTGACAATTAAAAAAATATGTCAAATAATTTGTCAAAGCGACTTTTTTTGTATACATGTAGATTGTAGATGAATTTTGCGTTTACAATTTTGCATAAATTGCAGTTAATAACATCATAAGGATCTAGGATATGTTTCTGATTGGAATAATCATTCATATAACATTTTTATTTTCTATATTCGATATATATTTCAAGTCACCAATAGTGAAAAATGTTGTTCCTTATCTGCCGCATCACGAACCACTTGCCGACCGCCTTTTCCTTTTCGTTGTAGACGGTCTGAGGGCTGAATCGTTTGTTAATCATACTACCATGCCATATTTAAGGTAAGTAATGGCCCACTCCATTGCAGGTCCACCGTATGACAGGATATCTCCGTTGTCTTCGATGTTTTCACAAATGTCTCTTGCGCATCCAAGTTTCCAGAAATATAAAACTTTTATGCTGTTAGCCATATACCTACTTTAACATCATTTCGCTTGTAGCCATAAACATGATTTAATGTTATTCCACAGCTAGTCGCCATTCCCTTTCTAACAATGTTTCCAACGAATTGTGAAAGTGACAAATTACAGTGAGATTTAACTAGGTTTATGGTTAAAAGCATTAAGCCGCGTCTCCTGCGGCGTGTTACCGTGTTACGAAACACGGTAACATATTTCGGTAATTAATGTATGGTAATATATAATAATGGTATATAATTTATAATTTATAAAAAAAAATACGCCACGCCTCTAAATCGGTAACACATCGCAGGAGACCCTGCTTTAGTCTCTAAGGCTAGAATGAATGATGAACCTACATATTGATTTTTACTTAGCTGCCTGCACTGCATTTATATTGCTTCATTTCAATAAACACCATTTGATTATAGTTTTGAAATTTTTTAATTTTGACTCATATTTATAGGTCCGTGGCAAATTCAAATGGTAGGTGGGGTATATCCAATACTCGTGTACCAACTGAATCACGCCCAGGTCATGTGGCAGTCATAGCTGGATTCTATGAAGATCCATCAGCTGTAGCCAAAGGATGGAAGGAGAACTTGGTTGATTTTGACTCTGTTTTCAATCAGACAGCATACACTTGGTGCTGGGGTACATATGATATTTTAGATATCTTCACAAAAGGAGTTGCCAGCAATCACATTTTTGTCAACAAATTTGATCCCTATGATCAATCTTTCAGTACAGACAAGAATACAACATTATTAGATTCTTGGGTGTTTGATAAAGTCAAACAGTTTTTTGAAAATGCAAAGTATGACAATGTTCTAAAAGAAAAGTTGAATAAGAACAAAATAGCATTCTTTTTGCATCTGTTAGGAACAGATACATCAGGTCACACTCACAAACCTACAACTCTGTAAGTATCATGGATTAGCTTTCAGTGAGTGAATCATTTAACAATTTTATTAGGTATTATTATTTTAATTATGAATATTTCTTGTATCACAGAAACTTTTTAACAACTATCAGATTTGTTGATGAACATATAAAGGAAATAGAACAAGTTATTAGAGATTTTTATAATGATGATGGCAGAACAACATTCCTAATGACCTCTGATCATGGCATGACAGACTGGGGTAAGCACTTTGATTTGATGTGTCTCATTTAGTTCAAATTTAATTGCAAATTATGTACTACAAAGTATAATATTACAGGTTCATGTTCTACCTTAACTGATGAGGATGGCATAACTGCCTGATATTTATTTATTAATCATAAGAATTTTTAATTTATTAATTACAGGCTCCCATGGAGCTGGGGATGATCATGAAACCCAAACACCTTACGTACTGTGGGGAGCTGGGGTACAACAACTCAAAGTAACGCAATATGACCCAAGTACTAAAGATATGTCTTTGGAGCACAGGTTTGATATCAATCAAGCGGACCTAACTCCTCTGATGTCCACAGTTCTTTCTATTCCTGTTCCTGTTAATTCTGTAGTGAGTTTATAGGCATTATTTAGTTATTTACTGGCCCTTATCACTTATCTTATCATTGATATACTTCCGTTTCACATTGTTTAAAAAGTCAAACACTTGAAATTAACTGAAACAGACAGCAGAAATAACATATTTTTTTCTATTAATTAGTTAAAGACTTTTCGAATTATTTATATTGCAAAGCTTCGTATTTTATAATATGAATACTATAAATACGAATATTTGCACTATTACTCAAAAGTCTCTAATTAATTTTTGAATATTTCTTTTTCAGGGTCAACTTACGCCTGAATTGTTAAATATGACCTTAGCAAATAAAGCCAAAGCTATCTACAGCAACAGTAGACAGTTGGCATCACAGTATGACAAAAAGAGATCAGATGTGGAAGCCAATGCTATACAACTATTATATTATACTTATGAACCACTTAGTAAAAACAAATATTTCGAAATGATTGATATTGCAGAAAATCTCTTAAGAGATGAGGAATATGAAAAATTAATTCGATTCAGCAAAGAAATCATGCAATTGAGTCTTGCAGGCTTGGATTATTATCATAATTACTACCAAAGACCATTACTTATTCTAGTCACATTGTCATTTATAGGATGGGTAGTGAATTTATTGAAAATATTATCAGAACAAAATATTAATACTCGTGCTGAACATTCTACGAAGGCAGGCCATAGGCACAACTTGTTTATAAATATATTTTTTTCAATTTTGTGTTTTACGGCTTTATGCCTTGTACATGGTAATTATATTATATACCTATTGAGAATTAATTGTATTAACAAGTCGATTAATTTATATTCATAACATTATATTTTGGTTTCAGTTCAAAATTTGCCCATTCAGTATCATTTGTATTTTTTAATGGCTGTTTTGTTATGGTGGCGAGCCCTGTTATCTCATACTGCGTGGATGCAGACGTTGAGACGGTTGGAAAAAAGCAGAGCAATGAAGACTTTATGCATAGAAGTTTTATGTTACACTATGGGATCTTTGGCAATGGTAGGTTTTGCTCCAGTTTCAACTTCAACATCAACCTATTCATGTTCCCATGTTGAGGCCTTGTTTTTCAACGAGGAAGTTTGGTCGATTCTTCTTTTCTCGTGTGGTTTGTTACTAACCAAACCTATTTGTCAAAGTTATTCAGGCCGCCCGTAGGCCTTTGACGTGGCCTAACGACTGCTGTCAAGCGATAACAACCGCTTAAGGGACCAACTGCTTAAGGGCTGACGTACAACGGCGCGGCGTCCGCCGGCGCACGGCGGGCGCCATGTATCGCGTCTGTGGACGGCGTCTCCGCCGGCACGACGCCGTCCACCGGACTAATTGATACGCGTACGCGTATCTGATATGGGATTTGAGTCTGGTCTGGACCTACGTTACGTATCCAATGTAACCTCGTGAACTCGGAGTCACCCGACCTGGATATTGTCTATCATAAACTCACTAAATTTAAAAGTGAGATTCGGAAGTCACTGAAACAATAGATCACACAGTTAATTTAATTTATCACTCTTTGTTAATTATTTCCATATCATTGTTAGCTTATATTTATTTATTTATATATCTTATATCTATCTTAATTCTTAATGCATAAGTAGATTACGTTTGTAATCTCTGCATGCGTGCTATTATAAATGCTGTGTCCTCCTATAAAAGACACATACATCAGCACCAGCCATCTGTAGGTATACTGTATGTTATTAAATGTATGTGTTGTTGGAGAACGTAAATTCATGAAATGTGAATTTTTAGGGACTATCTTTCACTTATAGATGGATGCTAAGTATCCCACTGCTGGGAATGGGTGTATGGCCACTCCTTTCCTCAACAAGGAATCATCTAACAAAGCCGATCCTCCTGTCATGGCTCGCCGGTTGCTTGCTTCTTAGCATATTCTCGTTTATGCCTGTAGTCGGGAAAGACGTTTGGATTGAACTAGTGTAAGTATTAAATTCACTAAATACGTACGAATTTATTACTATAGTTTATGAATACGGGTTCATTAGATAAAATAACTTTTCTTGGATATGCAATTAAATACCTTTAGATATTTAAAATCATATTTGTCAGTGTTTTAGCAGGTCTGATTTGGCTTGTTGTGATGGCAATATACATTTGGAAGGTGTTGATGCCTCTTCATCGTGATAACAAGGAAAATAGAAGAGAAGTTCTGGTGACTATTCTTCAAATGGTTCTATTGGTTATATCTCTGCACAATATTTATGTGCAGTCAAGGAGATTTGAGAGAGGGACACCTGTGTCATCACTTTACCAGAAGCTGACATGGATTATAGCTGGTAAGATTATTTTATTAGTTTGCTGATTTCTCTCTTTATATTGTAGAGATGAATTTGAATGACTGTTGACGTCAATTGAGCACTCGACATTCTGGCTCGAGGGGCTGAATTTGGTGAGTGTATCTATGTATCAAAAGGGCGATAAAAATATGTCTACAGTATGTTTTCTGTTTTGTTAAAACGACCGTTCATACGCTCATTCAATATTAGACTGTACAAGGCGTGTTTGTTCGATAAGTATAGTACCTAAGTCAAGGAAGCACAAACTCATGTTATTCATAAACCTAGTTAAACCTCACTTCCCTTCAATCGTGTTGCTATCCCTT
The DNA here is from genome assembly GCA_963506565.1 of Tachystola acroxantha. NCBI lineage: Eukaryota > Metazoa > Arthropoda > Insecta > Lepidoptera > Oecophoridae > Tachystola > Tachystola acroxantha. The sequence continues at coordinate 8,934,414 of OY735872.1, forward strand.
TCACACTTCGTTAAAAAAAAGGGTAAGAGAGAAAGGGACAGGGGGCCTAAACAGCGGTGGCGTAATTTTAAATCACGTTTATGAATACGCGCCGTCAGGTTTCTGGTGTAATACCGTTTATACAGTAATACTTTAGTCTAGTATTAGTTATGACGAGTGTAGGAAGGCACTTTACCTAAATACCTACATACTTTAGTTAATGTAATACTGTTTCAGGTATATCATTAGTACTGCCGTTGGTGCATTCCAGAAGACTGGTCTGTCGGCTGATGGCAATCAACTCTTCGCTATTGAACTTCTATGTTCTTCTATCAGTGTCACACGAGGGCCTGTTCATGGTCACACTGATTTTCAATGTAACCTGTTGGCTGTACATCGAATTTAGATTAGTACATACAGCAAATGTGAAGGTAAATGTAGATACGGATCGTTTGGATATCCTTTAGCCATAAAAGAGCAGCGGCGGAACTGTGCCACCTGTCGTGCATGATATACCTATGTGGGATGAGCTTGGTACAAAGTGAATCTTAGTAGAATGGTCATAATCATCATAATCATAAATTCTTTATTTGCATGAATACGGGAATCACAGGTGTTAAAGTTTTACAGTAGTTCCATACAATATTCTGCCATTTCTGGCGTGCAAATGATTGTTGCTTTACAGTCATATTACATTTTAAAGTTAATGAATTCCATTGTTAATTATAAGTAATGTATTGTCACAAGTAAATAAAAAATTTAAATTAAAAATGTCATTTTATGCGATGTTGTCGTTAAAAAATTGGGATAAATTATAATAGCATTTATTAATTAGAATATTAAATAGTTTATTTTTAAACTTAGCAATAGGAGCATTCCGTATATCTGCAGGCAGTTTGTTATATATCTTAGGAGCATTACAGAAAACACTTTTATATAACAGCGCAGTATTTGACGGACGTAAGCAAAGACTTTCTTTGTTACGCAGGTTTCGTACATGCGTTTGAGATTGAATGGTGTAAGATCCCAACGTAATCTCTGGATAGTCCGTAAAGAATATAAGCTCCAATGTATTATACTTAATTATAGTCATCATAATTTAATATGTACTTATATATTTTTATTATTTTGTAGGTGACTGAATATTTATTTGAGGAAGATAATTCTGAACAGAAAACGAATGGTTTCACTACTATGGAAAGAAGTATAAACAATCAAGATTTTAGAAGAGCTTTCTTTTTTGTATCCTTTAAAAAAACTAAGCATACAGAATATCAAAATACCTACATAGTTATGAACTGCTAAATTTTCTACTTTGCCATTTTGTGCTGTTTTATAAGTTATTTGAGGCTAATCATGGTTTAAACATTACTTATTAAGTACCTAGAAAAATCATGGCAAGACTTAACCATACTGGAAAATAATTTATACCTATCTAGGTAAGTAATATACATTAGTACGGACAACAGCAGATCAATGGTAACACTTGCAGTACGAATTCAACTCTTATGACGCAGATAATAAGAACGGTCCATAGTCCAATGTGTTACATTTGATCTGCTGTTGTTAGCTGTACTATCAACAGATCCATAAGCACTTGCTGTTCCACCATAATCCCTTATGATTTAACAGTTAATAATTTGCTTTAACAGTGGCTTCAGATGTTATACATTATTTTAGCATTCTTTGGCACGGGAAATATAGCATCATTGAACTCTTTTGAAGTGAGATGGGTCACGTGCTTCATAACATCATTCCAGCCTTTTATTATCACAGGACTAATATTGTTAAAAACTTTATCTCCGTTTTTGACTGTTGGCTGCAGCTTTAGAGCTGTTCAACTTTTAACCAAGGTAATTGTAATATTACATTATGTTGGACCTCACTTGTTGTTTTCGCATTAACCCGTGGATGAAGCCAAAGCGGGCCATATTATAAAAGACGTTTAGTCTGCGCCCATGCAGTGCTGATCCGTGCTGACAAGTAAGGTTCAACCCTAATGTGGGTGTGTTATATTTATCGAAATATCTCTCATTATTATAATGTTTTCAGGCTCCCACTGGATATTTGAACATCATTGTGCTAATATATTCAAATATAATGGGCCTTCAATTGTTATACTATGTTAAGAATACAGGAAGTTGGTTAGAAATTGGAACATCAATATCACAATTTGTTATTGTTCAAGTTATAACTTTGTTTGTAGTTTTAATTAATCAAATTGCGAAATTATTGACTGATATTAATGTTGCTAGTAAGTTTTTCAAAAGTAGAAAGAAATACGTTTAAAATTTAATTGATTTTTATTAATATACAACCTTATTTTCTATAAAAACACATCAACTTACACGCAAAACCCGTTGCAATCTACGCCGTTTTTACGTCTGACTGTACATTTGACTAAAGACGAGTATCCACTAGCTAGGCAACCATTGAAGCTCAACAAGATCGGTTGCACAACAACGCGCGACTGGTTTAGCTGGGGCTAAACATGACCAATGGTCCGAAAGTCTACGTTGCCATTCAACAATGGTTCAACATGAGCAATGTCGCGTGCCAAATGTTGCCTAATGGATACTAGGCTTAGCATACATTATTGTATTCAAATGCAGGAATTTGTAGAATATGCTTGAAAAAAAAAACTTAGAACTACTTATAACATACTTACATAAGATCTTTTCTGGGAAACATAAAATTACCCCTATACTTCACATCTAAGGTAGTACAGGCGACAGCACATCAAGTGTGACAGAATGCTTAACAGTAATACAGCCTAGATTGGGGTATATATTAGAATTTCGAAAATTATTACATCTACAGTTAAAATATCGATATTCAACTCATCGAAAATTAAAATATCGACAATCATAATACCCAAGGTCTAAGATTGAAGTGCCGAGTGATTAAAATATCGTATGATTTAAAATGCCGACAATCATTAAAGTTAAGTTCTAGGGGCAAGAGTATTTTCGAAATTCTAATACATATCCCTAGGTCGGGAATGGCATGTAGGTTGATGTGATGTCATCCAGTCGATGCATAGTATACAGTGTAATTTCAAGATTTTGCATTTCATATTACATGTACAACTCAAAATCAATTCTGTTTGAGCTATAGAACGGAGTGTCTTCACCATGCTTCCTAACCCATACACCAGTTTTAAAGTAACCCTCTGATGCCCACTTCTGCATTTGTTCTGTGGAATGTGGCCCTACAATCTCAGCATTATTATCTTGGCTCCATTTGAACTCCCATTTAGCTTCTTGTGTACTGTCCTCCTCTTTATTATCTTCTGTAGTACTTTGTTCTTCTTCTTTGTCGTCCTTACCTAAATTTTTCTTCTCTTTCTGGTCAAAGTCATCTGCATACATATCTAAATCTGCATCCTCGCTTTTATTCTTCTTTTTGGCTAAAATGGCACTTATTTTCTCATATGTCTCTTGGTAAATATCCATGTTGCCCATTTTAGTTAATATCTGGTTAGCTAATTCAGTTACCCTGGTAACTGTCTTACTCCCCTCATCTACTATTCCTGCTTTCTTTCTTTTCCAACGTTCTGAACTGGATATCTTGGAGCTTGCACCTAAAAATAACAGTTATTTTAATTATCATTTCTATTTAGCAATAAATGTGTAATTTGGGCAATATTTTAAGGTTATTTCAATAAATGACATGGATCATTCTTACCCAAGCGCTGTAAAGTTTTTGCAATTGTCTCTTTTGGCTTCATATGCTGCACAATTTCTTTATAATTATCTATCAAATCAAATTTTTCTTCTTCTTCATCTTCTTCACTGCTGGATTCATCTCCAAGTCCCTTATTATCATCATCCTTGTGCACCTTGTACTTGTCTTCTGGTCGACCCTTGACTTTCACCCAATCTATGTTATCAAGCCACCCATCTCTAACTTCTTTCTCCTTCTTCCAGTGGTAGTGACCTTGTGTGTCAAAGTGACCTTCCTCCAGTTCCTCCTTCATATTGAATGGTGTGATAGTTATCTGAGGAAAAGTATTTGGATAATGTATGTTTTTATTGTGAAAGGAGGCAGATAAGCATACAAGCCAACTGAAGGTAAGCAAGCGGTCACTGGAGGATTATTATTATTTGGTATTAGGGTGTTGGTTCAAGCCCAAAGGTTAACTGCACCCTCAAAGGTCTATTGTGACTGCGCACCAAGTTTGGTGTATGTTATGTTATTGTACTGTTGACTGTGTACCTCTATACATGCAGTGGTTAATGAACTGTGGTAAAAAAGGTAACCAAGTATGTTGGTGTTATGCAACACATCATATTTATTGTGATACATATCATGATCACACCATGGCCCATGTAGTCGCGAAAAGCAGGCCGGTGGAAAGCTGTTTTACTGAGTTGAATGTACGAGGAAGGTTGTTAGATGTATTGCATGATGTATGGGTGCTATTGTATGCCAGGATGGCAGCTGATGGAAGTCCATCGTCTCTGCCTACCCCTACGGACAGGCGTTAGTTCATGTATCATGATCCAATGGATGGGTGCATTCAGAATTATCAGCCAAAAACAAAACCTAAGTATTGTGGCAATTGCAGAGTTTTCTGATTCTGAATGCATTCCCTTAGCTTAGGTGAATCCATCGCTATGGTGAATAGGTGGTGAGTTAGAACATGAATGATTAATAAATGTGAAAGATATGAAAGTGAAGGGCAGGTACCTCTATGTAGAAGGTTTCACCTTCGCATCTTTCATGTTCATCAATCTTTTCGTGCACATAAGACTTGTAGCAGAGGTCAAGTCTTAGATTCTGGTCGAGGATGGCTGTCTCACCCTCTACTATTTGGTCTATGTATGTTTGTGTAAGTACACATTTATTATTATTAATTATGTTAAGTACATAATACTCACTTCACCTTCCATTCCAGCAACGCCTTCCTCTTCACCTTCAATGTCATTGGCGTTGAGGACATTGTTTCTTTCTTCTTCAGCACCACTATCTTCCTCATCAGAGTCCAGAGAATGTTTCTTGCCCTCCTTACTGGCTACTTTTTCATTTGTAGTCGTTTCGAAGGCCACTGAGGCAGATCTCTTTGCCATTATTATTGCAAATGTTTTTGTTCCACAAGTCCACAATATATTTTAATGGAATCTACAAATCAAGGAAAGGAAAAGAAAGAAAGATGAAATAAATGGAATTGTTGTTGTTGTTTTTAAATTCGCCTCTGTCTGAGTCAGAGGCAGGCAAAGATCCTGGGACCATACAGCCTGTTCAAAAGATTCATGAAATGAATTTATTCTATTGTCATTTCTCAATAATGAGGGGTTTTCAAAGTGACAGTTGTAAGAAAAAAAACAAGCATTTTAAGTTGATAATAGATGGCGTTACACCGAAGTGCGATATCATCGTAAAAAACTCAAAAATAAGGACTAAGGAGAAATAAGGACTTTGGTTTTATATGTAACTGATGTAATTTCATTTGTGTGCAAATAAAGTATATTTGAACTGAGTTGCCTAATACCTATCTTTAACCCTACATATTTTTCTGCCACAATAAATTTAATGTTACTGATAAAGCCAGCAATGGACTATGAGACCATTCTCATAGTCCATTGCTGGCTTTATCAGTAACATTTGCTCTCACCCCCGTGCTGTGGCTCTCACTGACTATTGAGAATAAAAAAATTCAGACGTTATACTCTAGTGTGGACTCTAGTGCCTCTAGTTAGCTTCGCCTATGGGAAGAATTTATTTTAAAAAAATATAATGTATGTTAAACGCAAGGATTCCTTGAAAAGCGCGCGAAACGTCATTAGCTACTTTTTTGTGAAAATTCTAATTAAATAGTTTCCGCGGTATTTAGTGATTAATGATCACGTTAAGTTAATCAGAAGATGTCTGCGAATGTTTCTATTAATTGGAGTACTTGAAAGAAATGTTTCTGAAGTTCTGTGCTCTTATCAAGGTTTCCTTGCGTAATTCAGTAATGGCGTGGATTGTTCAGTTATTTCGTTTAAGGTTTAGGGGGTTGTGCCCGTCAGTGTAATAGTGTTCTGTGGTTGTGTGTAGGTTTAGGTTATCTTTGTATATATGTATGTATTTATTAGAATTCAGACATTCTATTAACATCAGACCAGGCTGTATGCCCTAGTTGGCTTTGCCTTTCCCTCTGGGAAGAATCCATGAAGAATCTAACAACAACAAAAAAATGTTTTGTTGGTTGTGTCGTGCGTGTGGTTTGGTTTATTTATTACCTTAGTAATTTGTGTTTATTACCACCGCACTGAACATGTAACCGTGGTTTATTACATTACCGGTATAAACGTGGAATATCTTTGTAACGTAAAGCAGTTTGTGTCTTGCTTTTACATAAAAGACTCATCAATTTAGCAAGTTGAAAATAATCTTCAACATTAATTTTATAAGATCATCTACCAGCAGGTTTTGCTTAAAATCTATGTCTCATTCACAGGATTTCGCTGCCGCTTTCCATGGAAATTCGAGGCAAGTCATTTTTTCATTAATTTTTCGGTTAAATTACTTACAAAATTGTACGTAAAGAGATTTTTGCCGGATTTCATAGTGTAGTTAGATCTTAGAGAAAGAACCATAGACCAAGTGCGCAAGTGAACCAATTTAAGATATGTAGTATTTGGAGGATTTTGGACAAATTATGTATTTAGTAATTAGTTACTGTTAGTGTTTTGGACTTGATTTGAAATAATAACTTTACAATATTTAAGAAAGTTACGGATGCCGCTCTTGGTATACATAAATAAAGATTTTTTTTAAATAAATGTTTTATGTTTCAGTTTGAAAGGTGAGAAGCTGATCTACCCAGCTGCATCAAGAAACAAAGACCCCATTCTACAAGTCTTGAAGCGCTTTATAGTATCCGTCACACTTGATGATGAGAGAGAGCGTCCACTATTTTTGGAAATAGCTTCAGGCTCTGGTCAACATGTTGCACATTTTGCGCCGCATTTTCCAAATATAGTGTTTCAACCCACTGAAGTAGACCACAGTCTAATTGGCAGCATCACTTACTATGTTGAAAGTTGTCTAACGAAGAATATTCTAATGCCTCAGCAGATTGACATTCGAAGTAAATTATCATGTTATGGTTACAAAGAAAATAGCATTGACTACATTTACAATGCTAATATGATCCACATCAGTCCATATGAATGCACAATTGGATTATTCGAAAATGCTGGAGTTTATTTGAAGCCTGATGCTATTATGATTACATATGGCCCTTACAGCAAAGATGGGGTGATCACACCAGAAAGCAATATCCAGTTTGATGCATCTCTAAGATCTAGAGACCCTTTATGGGGTCTACGGGATATCACAGAGTTAATTAAGTTAGGAAAAGAAAATAAGTTAAGTCTCATAGATACACTAGAAATGCCTTCAAATAATAAGAGTTTGATTTGGAAGAAAACTGAAGGCACATACTCTAGTAAAAACTAATTGTAGTAAGTATGCAGAGCTATAAGTATTATACCTACTAAATAAATATAACTGAATCTAAACTTAGTTTTATTATATTAAGTAGGTACCTAGGTACAGAATATGGAAAATATTGTAAAGAATTTTCACAAATTAGAAATAAGACGCTATACATTACTGCAATATTTTTGAAAATAACAAACAACGAAATGCAGCAATAATGCCGGCCAAGCGGTCTTCTGTTTACACTGTTTAGTTGGTAGACGGTTATTGTTGGTAGGCTCACCGACCGGTACAATCGGACAACAGTAGATCGGTAACACTTGTAGTAAGAATTCAACTCTTATGACGAAGATATTAAGAACGGTCCAAAGTGTTACACTTGATCTGCTGTTAGCTGTACAGTGTACATACATTCCTGGTCTGTGCATTCCAACTACAGCGGTGTGTTAGCACGAGTCGCGTTAGCCGTCGATGCAACGCCGTTAGTTAATACGTTTGATAGATGCTGGAGCTTGTTTCTTCAGAATTACTAGCAAGACCAACTAAAAGTAGAGTTAGTGCCGTGTCACGTGTGTTGGAATGGGGTACTCCTGCCCTTGTAGCACGAGTCAGCGTTAGCGATCGACGTAACGCCCGGCGCGGAGCTGTCAAACTAATGCACAAATTACTAAGAGGATATTCTACGAAAACTAATGTCAAACGCCGTCGCCTTCTAAATACTTCTAAATTAGAAGTTTTAATGGTTCTCTTGAAGATGGCGGGAAACGACGGTTGCAAAATTATTTGATAATTTTTGTTTTATTGTCTACAGTGGTTATTTTGAGATTAATATCACGTTAAATTAATCAGAAAATGTTCGCGAGTGACAGTATGGTGAATTTGTTGGATAATTTGAGCAAGATCTAGGGTTTCAAGCTTTTATCAAGAGTTCCCGCTACGAGCTCGGGAGTGAACGTGACTGTCGAGCTGCTTCGTCCAGAGTGATGACGGCGTCTCCTCTGTATGAATACATGAAGACGCGGCTACCCAGGGTGAAGACGCTACTGCGACTCCCCTGGAGGAAGATAGAAGACTATTACATATTGAATTTTCTGTAACATGACATTGGCAAATGACGAACTGTCGAGTCCATTAATATTAATAAAATAAATAAATAAATAAATACTTCTAATATTCCTTGTTAAGGGCGCGAAACGCCATTAGCTACCTACTTTTTTGTGAAAATTCTAATTAAATAGCTTCCGTGGTATTTAGTGAATAATGATCACGTTAAGTTAATCAGTAGATGTCCGCGAACGTTTCTATTAGTTGGAGTGCTCGAAAGAAGTCGTGTTTGTGAAGTTTTGTGCTCTTAGCAAGGTTTCCTTTTGCATAACTTGATGCTTGCGCGGATCATTGAGTTATTTCGTTTAGGGGTTTGGGAGGGTTGTGCGTAGGTTAAGGTTAGGTTATCTTCGTATATATGTATGTATTTATAAGAATTCAGACATTCTACTAACATCAGACCAGGCTGTATGCCCTAGTTGGCTTTGCCTTTCCCACTGGGAAGAATTTTCTAAAAATAAAAAATTCGACTTTCGTACCGTATACGCACAGATTAAAGATATAAGTTTTCCATTCAAAACAGATAGGACACTAAGGAGAACGCATTATTTCCATAGCTTGTCAGTCAGCCCAACAAATCTGACAGATATCCGACCAATAGCAAGCCAGATATAGTGTTGGTCTTGTAAAAGCTTTTTGAAATCGATAATTAGGGATGTACTTATTATCGACTAGGTATCGATAGATTTTTCTTATAAATATTGCATTTTATAATAATTTAATTTAATAAAAAGGTAAATTATTATATTTTAAAAAACATTTATTACAATTTGTTCATGTTTACCTATAGGCCAGTCATTCTGGCGAGCGTTTGTATGGAGACCCCAACAATAACTCCTCTATCGATGAAACTTTTTTGTATACTTAATAGCATATTTATAAGAACAATTGTCAGAGAATCCAATAATATTTCGAGGCGGAAGTTACTTATTTCAATTGAAATTCAACATTATACCGTATCTTTTTCTGGAACAATGTTATGGTCATAATTCTTTTTCTATAAATTGTATTTTATTAGTGTGCTTCTGTACATTCATAAGTAAAACTACTTTTTAATTCGAAAGTGTAGGTATTTTAATAAAATGTCTTTTTTGGCCGTAGTTTCCATAGGATAATTGCTCCGCCGGGTTTCTGTTTTTAATATGCCTTCAAATTATTATTTCTAGTATAAGTACGAAAATCCAACAAAAAAATCCAAATGAAACAATTCATTATACAGAATTTGTCTTTTAACTATCTCTGGAAAATTACTCTATCAGATATTTTTTACAATTGTAATGAGATACCCACAAATAACCTGATTTCAAAAGAATCCAACAAAATATCCAGGCGGAACACCATTATTTCGAAATACCTATCAAGCGCAGGCCAGCGCGGGGCCCGAGGCGGGCGAGGGGCGTCGAAAACCGGTCGCGCGGCGGGCGAGTTTCTTCAAGTAGGTTAATAGGTACAGCTAACAGAAGATCAACACTTTGGACTAAGTACCGTTCTTATTATCTGCGTCGTAAGAGTTGAAATCGTGCGAATGCGAGCGAGTATTACCATTGATCTGCTGTTGTCCGTACTATACGTATGTATGTATGTATGTATGTATGTAGGAGGTTGATCTAAACATCGCAATTTAATTATTATTATCGTCATCGTTTCGAAACATACGAACGCAGTAAATGTAATATGCGTATTGCCTTGTATAAGTTGAGTATATAGTGTGTGTTTTCTTCGCGACACGGGGTCTAGGATAAACTAACCCAGAGATTCCTTTAGAGTGTCTTTAACTTAATTGGGCGCTTAGTGTTTTTTTATGTTACTTCCAGCTTTAAGAAACGCCCCTGTTGTGAATCTATACTAGATTATTTGCAATTTTGTCGAAATCTAGTCGCGTGCATGTCTCACGCTGGTGCATGAGATAGTGTTTGATAATTTCGCCACGCCAAACAGCGGGCGTATTGGTCGAGTGGCTGGAGCGGTCGCCTCCCGTGCACGCGGTTCCGGGTTCGATTCTTAGCTAAATATATATGTTTTTTTGTTTGTTTCGTGTTTTATTTTGTATTTTATTTTAATTGTGTTTCGAATTTGGTTAGTATTTTATCAAACATTTTGTTGTAATTATCTTTGAATTTTATTTGAGCATAAACTCACTCATTTATACCGAAGTAGGTGTATTAGGAGAGCTGGGAATCTGTCTGTACTAGATTACTTGCAATTTTGTCGAAATCTAGACGGAGCGGTCCGTTCATGTCTCACGCTGGTGCATGAGATATGCTTGGTAATTTCGCCGGGCTAAACAGCAAACGAATTGGTCTAGTGGCTGGAGCGGTCGCCTCCCGTGCACGCGGTTCCGGGTTCGATCCTTAGCCTAAATATATATTTTTTTGTTTCGTGTTTTATTTTGTATTTTATTTTAATCGTGTTTCGAATTTGGTTAGTATTTTATCAAACATTTTGTTGTAATTATCTTTGAATTTTATTTGAGCATAAACTCTGAACTCATTTATACCGAAGTAGGTGTATTAGGAGAGCTGGGAATCTGTCTGTACTAGATTACTTGCAATTTTGTCGAAATCTAGACGGAGCGGTCCGTTCATGTCTCACGCTGGTGCATGAGATATGCTTGGTAATTTCGCCGGGCTAAACAGCGAACGAATCGGTCTAGTGGCTGGAGCGGTCGCCTCCCGTGCACGCGGTTCCGGGTTCGATCCTTAGCTAAATATATTTTTTTTATTTTATTTTTTTTATTTATTTTTTGTTTTGTATTTTGTTTCGTGTTTTATTTTGTATTTTTAACCGACTTCCAAAAAAAGGAGGAGGTTATCAATTCGTCGAATTGAAAAATTAATTGTGTTTGGAATTTGGCTAGTATATTAGGCAGATCACCTGAGGGTGATCTGCCTAATATACTATATTTATAATATATATAATATATATATAATATAATATACTATATTTAATATAATATACTATATTTAATATAATATACTTCTAGATTTTTGTGGTTGCAGTTGCGATTACATATTATTAGTGGTTCACTAATGTTTGACAAAAAACGTATGGCAAATGATCATTTTACAAATTATTTTTGAAAAAGTAATCATTTGACAAACTTATCATTTACTAAAGTGATCATTTGACAAAAATCCATTTTATAAATATTTAACATAGCAAATGTTGTGAATGCTAAACCGTCATTTTGCAATTGATTAAATGACCAAAGTATTCCTTTTGCAAGGTCGCCATTAGACAAAATATTGGGTAAATAAGTGGGTATTTTATATGTATAATTGTTAATAAATGAACTTGCTTTTTGAATACAAAAAAAAAACCTAACATCGAAGTCTCTGGCTTGGAGCGAAGCGCAGCTTCAAGCCGAAGAAGAAGAAGAAGAGAAGCCAGAGCCTTCTGAACCTAAACGTCCGTGTCGGATCTGGTTAGAGAGTTGGTCGGGGTGTCCCTTCATTTGATAAAAAACAAATTACAAAAGCCAATGGGCGTTTTTGGAGCCTTTTGAAATTTTCGCGGCCAGAAACCAAATATGGTTATTTGGGTACATATTGGCAAAGTAAATAAAACATATTATGGCAGCTCATCTGTATCCTCAGTCCGGGCCGAGATATTCGACTTTAACTTTTTACTTCCGTTGAACTCAAATATCTCGGCCCCGGTGGAGGGTAGAGACGTCGAATCAACATTTTTACATTCACTATGAGGTCGTCTACAAGAAAATGTTGTTCCGGGATTTTTACCTTCAGTCAGAGCAGAGATATTTAACTTTAAGTAAATAACAAACGTGAGAAGGGGGAGGATATGCTCATTTTAGATGGTGCACCGGCCATCTACTATAACTTTTGTTATAATTCATCCCGACTGGGCCACTAGAACTCCGATTCTTTTTAGATGGCCGGTGCATCATCTAAAATGAGCATATCCTCCCCTCCCCCCCCCTCTCACGTTTGTTATTTACTTAAAGTTAAATATCTCTGCCCTGACAGGTAAAAATCCTGGAAGGTAAGAATCCTCTCACATCCGGTGTATCCTCTACACCACACCCCCTCTCAAGTTTTATGACTTTACTTAAACTTAAATATTTATACCCTGACTGAAAGTAAGAATCCCGGACTTCACGATGAACGTGAAAATGTTGCGTCTATGTTTCCCCACTCATCCGGGGCCGAGATATTTGAGTTTAATTAAAGTTAAAAAAAAAATCGAATATCTCGCAAATTCCCACGGCTTTAAAGACCGTCGTCGAAAGGCCACGACTCGCCTGTTATAAATAAATACTTCCTCTCTCAAGTTACTTTAGATTGTCATTTTATTTACTCTTATATCGCGGACCTGACTGAAAATATTTTAAACAAAGGTTCCTTTTTTCCCTATTGAGGTAAGGAACCCCCACCCCCAAAACAGTAAAACTTTTTCCGGTTTCCTTAAAACATCCAATAAAGGATCCAGACGAACTCAGTCGTTTATCAGCATCGCCTAGCTAGGATACATAATTATTATGCTACTATCACGAACCCCTAACATTTAAAGAAAAGTATACAGAAGCGTTAAACGTTGGATATAAACACACGCTGACTCATATAACTATATCCAGAGTCCGACATACACAAAAATAAACTCTTAACTCCCAAGCACACCCATAAACATAATGAAATATACCTAGACACTAAAACACGTTTGAATGCGCCACCTTAATACAAAATAACCAGATAAACATAATTACAGTCTCGCACACAAATTACACCCTGATATATACATACCCTACGATACAAAAACCCAGTTTAACGCAGAAAGAAGCAAACACTCAAAACACAACTAGAAACAAAAACGCACCCATCTACACACAAACATACCTTTACGAACAACATAAAACACAGGTAACTGCATTTGTAACATACTTAATACAGTCATCTTTATGCATAAGCACACAGCCAAACAAAAATACTATTTAGCGTACAAAATACAATATGCAAATACACACAAATACGCCTCACAATACACCTAGAATCAACAACGCACTCCTCAAATACAAACATACTTTTACGCAAAAAAAATACATAGACAAATGTCCTAACATAAAAAATGCTCCCAAATACTCACAACACACTCTATGGTATAAGTACCATAGAATGTGTTGTGAGTATTTACATTTATACTGTAAGCATTTTTATAATGTAAGCATTCAGATTCAAAATACACTACCATACTCAGACGCGCAAAACTAATTATTACGATATCTAGGGGAATTTTTGTGTGTACGAGAGTTTTTATGTACCAGTATTTTTGTGTTATTTAGGGTGTGTTTTGCTCATTCGAGTGTAATTTGTGATTTACGGTATCTTTTTAAATATTACATCGCGACTGGGATTCGAACCAGATACCTCGCCATTCTTTTTCATCTAATGTTGATCTAATGCTCTGTTGAAAACCGTGACTCGGACCAGATCGATGATATTAGGAATAGTATCATAATAATAATAATCATTTATTTGAAACAATCTTTTTGTATTTGGATCTCGTTTGGTGTGAGTTTGGGAGTGTTTTAATATGTAGGAGTGTTTATGTGTGCAAAAATATCCTCTAACACATCCAAACACACAGAAGTGTAACATACGCCGCAACAATCGATGTACGGTCGATAGCACATCAAGCGTATCACACCAGGAGTTATACGATATATTTTGCAATAGAATAGAAAACATTCATTTGACAATGGTTTCTTTTAACAAGCCTGCTTATTACGGCTTGTTACGGCGTATGTTATACTTCTGTGTATTTTTTTCAAAAGGTCTTAACTTTTGTGTACAGTCGACGGCACATGAACCTACAAAAAACCAAACTTTGCAAACTACGTCGTATAACCCCTGCGTAGCGTGCCAATGTGATACGCTTTATGTGCTGTCGACCGTACATCGATCACCTAGCCAGAGGATGCTGAGGAACCATTTAGAGTAGTTCAGTTCGTCAAGTTTACACGGGGAGAATCCAACTACACCGGACACAAGTTACACTAAGGAGGATAATTATTATAGGAAATGAAATAAATATGTTTTTTTTTACGGGGGGAGGAGGTATATTGTACATGGTGCATTGAATTTCCGTTTTAGTGGTCCGGAAAAAATAAATTAACATCAAAGGGGAAGTGTATTATAGATGGCAGATGCAACGCCTTATGAAATAAAATACATTTCAATTTATTTTTAGGTGAGGGGGAGGATATTGATCAATGTACATGTTGAACCGGATTTCCGCTTTGGTTGACCGCAAAAAAAACGTCTAGGGGGAGTGTATTGAACATGGCAGATGCGACATCTTAAGGAATAATAGGAAACTCAATTTATTTTTGGGTTGGGGGGGGGGGGGGGGGGTATAATGCACATGGTGCACCGGATTTCCGCTTTTGAAGACCAGAAACCAATAAATTGTCGCAAAGGGGGAGTATATTGTAGATGGCAGATGCGACATTCTCCTCTCTTTTGGTAAAAGTTAAACTCTATTATCTCGGCCCGGACTGCGGTTAGAACCCTGGGAACAACTTTTTTTCTCTTTTTGTATGGTCTCCTACACAGTAGATATGAAACTGATTCTGGCCGCGCGAAAAAAAAAAGGCACCACCCTCCATACGAATGTGCCCATTGGCTTTTATGTATAATTGTTAATAAATGAACTTGCTTTTTGAATACAAAAAAAAAACCTAACATCGAAGTCTCTGACTTGGAGTGAAGCTGCGCTTCGCTCCAAGCCAGAGCCTTCTGAACCTAAACATCCGTGTCGGATCTGGTTAGAGAGTTGGTCGGGGTGTCCCTTCATTTGATAAAAAACAAATTACAATTACCAAACAATGCATTTTGTCAAAGGTTTTTATGCCTTGCGTTGTTTTATCTATTAACGTATATAATAAGTGAATAGTTTGTTAAGTGATGTTTTGAAGAAATAAACTTTGTCTCGTAATTGTTTTGTCAAATGAATTATTTATAGAACCATTACTTTGTACAAAGATGAACTTATAAACCATAATTTTGCCAAACGTTGTTTGTGAAATGAAATGTTTGTAATTTGTTTTTTATCAAATGAAGGGACACCATTATTAGTAGGTGAATATCTCACGCTCATCGTACAAGTGTAGAATTTAAATTTGCTTAGCTGTAGTCGTCAGTATGACGTAAGTAATAAGACCTATGCCGCACGCAAATATACCCGTAGTCGATGTGCGAGCGAGTTGAAAAATAACAAGCTGTCTTTGTTACTCGAGGGGGTGAGGGGGGTCCGATCGCATGTAGCACGGCGCACCGTTCCGCTGAATCACTTATTGACTGATAATCTATTTTGATTCTAATAATATCACAATACAGTAGGGTTTTATATAACAGATAATTATAATTTTAAGAAATAATTTGATACACGCACACCAAACGAGATCCCACGGCGAAAAAAAAGTGTTTTGCCATTGTTCGTACTAACCTTGACATATGTTGTCGTACTTATGCGTTGATGATACGGGCTAGATTACGTTTTGTGTTTGTTGGCGTAGGTACTATCGTCTCGGTCGAGCTTACTTAAACATTCCACGTAGTAGGTACCTAGTAAGTACACATAAAAACACATCAAGTTGTAACACTTTGGACCGCTCCAATCTATATATCTATCTGCGTCGTTAGAGTTGAAATCGTACTGAAAGTGTTACTATTGATCTGCTTTTGTCCGTACTAACCTTGACTTGACATGTTGCGCTTATGCGCCGATGATACGGGCTAGATTACAATGGTTTTGTGTATGTTGGCGTAGGTACTGTTGTGTCGGTCGAGCTTACTTAAAACATTCCAAAATCAGATCAAGTGTAACACTTTGAACCGTTCTTATTATCTGCGTCGTAAGAGTTGAAATCGTACTGCAAGTGTTACCATTTGTTTTGCTATGTCCGTACTAACCTTGAAATGTTGTCGTACTTATGCGCCGATGATGCGGGCTAGATTAGAATGGTTATGTGCATGTTGGCGTAGGTCGGTCGAGCTTTCACCACTCGGTAACGAGTTAACCTAAAATAAACCTTATTCGTATAACTGTAGGTAGAGTACAGAATCCTATCTCCAAAATATTTGTTCATAAATAAATAAATAAAATAAATAAAATAAATAAGGTTTATTATAAATTGACTTTGACTTTGAAGAACAGTTCGACTAAGATCGTAAGTATGTTCATAATGATAAGAAAAATCGAACTTAGCATTTTTCTCAACTCTAATTTTTCGTCGATTTCTAGAAAACGCTTGTCCGCATGGATCTTTACTGGACTTTAGTAAAGAGTTAATCTACAATTAACCTTATTTGTATATGAGTAGACAACAGAATCCCATCTCCAAATGTCTCCTCCGCTCCGTCCAATTTCTCGTCCGCGTTCCCGCTGTTCTGTACGTGTAATAGGAATAAGGTTGTTAATCGGCCGCAGTAGCGATCCGCGCGCAGTGGCGCATGCACCGCCGCGTTGATTAGAAATATTTGAATACAACTCTATTTGATATTTTGTGCTTCGCCTGCATTTTTTATTGGAAAACTTGAAAAGCAGTTTTAATAAGATAGTCTGTTCATAATGACAAGAAAAATCGGGCTGAGCATTTTTGGAAACCCCCATTTTTCGTCAATTTCTGGATAACGCTTTTCGGTCTGGATTTTTTATTGGATATTCATAACTACTTTCGAAAGTAATATTTTAAATACATAATTAAATAGAAATTGGAGTGAGTAATTATCCCTTGGAAATTACGGCAAAAAAACACATTTTATTAAAATATATATATTTCCATATGGAAATATGGTTGGATATTCTGTGAACACATGCCTATAGGTAACTAAAACTTGTAAAAAAAGAATTTTGGATAGAGCAATTTTCCTGTAATTGATACCACGTAATTTAAGTTTGACCTTGAAAATACCTAACTTCCGTTTCTACAAATTATTGGATTCTATGTCAATTCCAATCTACATATGGTACTCTATCACTGTGCCAAATTTCATAGATAGATGAGTTACTGCTAGGGTCAACTCCTTTAATGACTGGCCTACTATACACATACAATTCACAAAAGTGCCTACCTAAACAATTTCGAACATTAAGACAAGTGTATTCATCATATTTTGCTTTTAAACGTTATGTTCCGTCTTCTGTTCCTTAATTTCACAATTCCGGAAATTAATAAGATTTCATTTTTCAATTAATGAAAGTTGGTCGACTAGCAAACATACGTCGCGTTCGGTGTTTTCCTTACTATTTTATTGATATCGTCTCCGCTTCTTCGTTTTTCTGGAATCAATATTATAAAACTGTAATTACTAATTTATATAAAATAATTTGAAAGAGCTAGGATTAACGCAATCCAAAGATCAGGGGATTATGTGATTATTTCCATAGAATGACCGCAACCCTCTTTAGTGATGATGTGACTATAGTCAGGCTCGACCATGGCAAATAGTGAATGATATCAAACAGTATTTACTTACCACTGATTATCATCTGCCTCGTTTTCTCTTGATTGATTGATATGTACCTCTGTTAATCATTTGTTTGAACCTCGTTCTGCTAGTTGTGATGAGTCTAGATAGTCCATTCATTTCGTTCCAACTTATATGGAAAAAACCTTATTGCACGGTGTTTGTTATTTATTGCCCGTATACATTAAACAGCATTCAGCATACATTTTGTTGCCATTAAGATACGCTTGAAATTATGTAGCGAAATATCTAAAGCGTCTTCGAAAACAGAAAACATAGAACGGAAATAAATTAAAATAAAACGTAATTAGTTGTTGTACGGTTGTTGTTTGTTGACATGACAACTAATGTTTTTTAATTTTTTATTTTCAAACGAGTATACGTACTTACATATATTTTATTTTGTTTGGTGTTAGCGGGTTTTCTTTTACGAGATTTAATCGTTTGCATAAATTGCTCTTGGCGAGATCTGACAAACACGACAAACCACCAATCGAATAAACATAACATTGACATGCCAAGCTGTACTACGACAAAGGAGTATGGAGTGTCAGGGGCCTGCGTATACGTTTTTTCCATGTTTTTTCGGTTACGGAGTTTTTTTTTACAGATAAATAAATTAATTGGCTTGCTTCAAACGAATTGTATGTTCGCCGATCTTAAACGTATCAATAACACTTTACTGGACTTTATTTTAATAGATAAATAAATTAATTGGCTTGCTTCAAGCGAATTGTATGTTCGCCGATCTTAAACGTATCAATAACACTTCACTTCACTGGACTTTATTTTAATTTATGCTGTGTTGTGTGCGAGTCAAGGAACATTATAACCTCTCTCTACAAAAAGTGCGGTGCGAGTCTGTCAGAAATCACAATAACATTTATAATACAAACATAAACTATTGCACATACGTAGGCACAGAAATTCGTTCAATTTCCAGGCGCTGCATACCGTTTTCCTACAATGAACACCTTCGATAAAGAATTTGTAATGCAAATGTTTCTGGACAACGACAGCGTTTCTACGATGAACAGGTTGGTAGTGGCTGCTGCTAATGTTGTTAACGAAAACAGTGAGAACATCTCATTGATTGCCGAGGTTTTGAAACAAGAACACTCTCTCGCAAAAGAGATTCCCGAGGCAATGGATTCACCAGAAACAACACCTGTTCCTTGCAAACGCAAAAGAAACTATTATGAAAATGTAGTACTTAATTATACCGAGGATGAATATCTGGAGAGATTTAAAATGAAGAAAAACACTATACAGGTAACTAAATATTTTTTTTTTGTTAACCTATAAATTGTCCCACTGCTGGGCAAAGGTCTCCCCCTCCTCTTCCATCCATCCCTGTCCTGAGCCTCTTCCAGCCACTAAATAATAAATAACTAAATAATACTTCACTTTAATAGTCAGCTACTTTTGGTCTCTGCAATGAAAAGATGCAACCTTTTCAACTGAAAGTGTTGTTTCAGAGCATACATTATGTTGATATTGGTAAGGGCCCTGGCCAACTCAGCACAGGCATAATTTTAGACAAGTAGTAAACAAGTAGGTACCTCAGCTAGGTACTTGTTTACTACGTCTAAAATTATGCCTAATTTGAATGTCAATTTCAGTAACATATTCTATCACCATTTTCCGCTGCGATGTGGCTGTGGTACATGTCGATAGATGTTTAATCTACTGCTTTGAATCTCAAAGTGGACGTTGTTTATGATGTAATCCTTGACAAGTAAATGTAGATATGTACGTGAGTGTAGAGTATAGACCTTTCTAATTTTTTTATTCTCACGTAAGATATTATTTTTCCTTCCAGGCACTTATCAATCTCCTCATGGATTATTCAAAATCAGGAAACACAATTGTTCCACTAGATAAGAAAGTCCATGTGTTTCTTTGGCTACTCACAAATGATGTTTCATATGGAGAAATTGGTGCCCTGTTTGGTCTACATAAGTCATCAGTTGCATATGTGTTCCATGAAATAGCATCATGGCTAGCTGATCAGAGATATTCTTACATAAATTGGCCATCGACTGAGGAACAACACATTACCAGAATAAAAGTAAATAGCAGATATAATTTCCCAAACTGTGTGGGGTTCATTGATGTCTGCCGTTTTAAAGTCGCTTCGAAAAGAATAAAAAAGAATAAGCCTGATGTTGTTCTCCTTCAAGCAGTGTGTGACGAGTCACTTGCATTTATAGATATTCACATCAGTGATATAGGAATAACAAAAAAGAGCAAATTGTTTAGGCATAGCTCTTTATCCCAAGAGTTGAAAAACTTTATTGATATTGAGAACCATATACTAGGGGATTCTAATTATAAATTAAAGAGGAATTTAATAACCCCATTTACTAGTGAAGAAGTATTAACAAATGAGGAGATGAAATTCAATGAAGTACACTGGAAAGCTCGCAGTTATATTGGCCTTGCATTTGAATTA
This sequence comes from Tachystola acroxantha, assembly GCA_963506565.1. NCBI lineage: Eukaryota > Metazoa > Arthropoda > Insecta > Lepidoptera > Oecophoridae > Tachystola > Tachystola acroxantha. The sequence continues at coordinate 8,954,868 of OY735872.1, forward strand.
CTGAAGGAGAGATTCTCTAAATTGAATCACATTGATATTACTAAACCTGATTACATTAACACTTTGATTTGTGCAGCTTGTGTTTTACACAATTTTGTTTTGCTTCATGAAGGTTGCCCACAAGTCAAAGAAGAACCAGTGACATGTGATGATGGTGTGACTATTGACACGGATATTGTTAAAACAGCAGAAGAAAAGAGACAATTTCTATGTAATTACATAAATTATATAGACAGTGCTTGAAAGTCTTAAGTGGTAAGTGATATGTAAATTGTTAATTTGCCTGTCAGTATTATTTAATTTTATTAGGTTTGAACATTACTTGTATTACTCTTTGGGTTTGAATGAAAAACAGTGTAATATTGTAATAATACTTATATTTTCTCCTCTATTAAGGGTAATTGATAAAATTGCTATGTATGTATTAAATTTATTTATTATTTAATATAAAAAATATAAATAAAACATTATTCATTTCGTCTGAATGTACACAATTTGAGATATTTTTCGATAACAGCAGTAATTAGGTACACACTTTAAAGCACCTACCAACATAGGTACATTATTTTAAAACCAACAAACTGAATTCATAGCATGATACTACAGTTAAGATAAATTTATATTTCTTACAATCTTTATTAACTATTTACAGAAACAGACACTTCAGCTTAACATAATAGACTTTAGTTTGTTTCACGGTGGGAATACTTGCTAGTTTTTAGATCTCTGGTGGTCATTTCATCATTTATCTTCAATATTTTCAGTCAATATTTCTCTTTCCTGACTGTCTTTGATTGTTATCGAATATTACTAGATAGGCCATATTCGGGATTTTATGGATTAGGTTAGGTACTATATTTTAGTTTCAGTTGTGGCTTAGGTTTTTATTTGGCCTAATGAGCTGAACCCCCATAACCGCATTAATATTAGCCTTAGAAATATTGGACCTTCATCTTTAAGTAATTAAATTACAGAATTTGAAATATTCCTCTAAAATATGAAACTCCGACACATTCAACAGTTACATAGTCAGGAAAGTGATTATTTATGACAGGATGCAACCAATGTAACTACATAATATTACAAAAGATGTAATTGCACCTACCTATATTATGTATATATAATAAATCTGAATTAATATTTATTTATTACGAGCATTCGCCCGCTGTGCACAATACCTCCTTGGTATACCTAACCTAACTTAACACTCAACTGTAGCAATTAGCTGGATGCTGGCCGAAAAATAAAGTGTGAAAAATTAAAAACATTACATTAATTTTAATGTCATTCAATACATTATTTTAACACTACTCGTACATGGCCATCGTAACAGCATCACATGTGTAGCGCAGCGTTATAATATAAATCAACTGACGGACCTTAACTTTTATAAAAATAAAAGATATGGGATAGGTAATACGTAATGATACACCTAATTGTGCATAAATGGTTGCATCCTGGATCATACTGGAATTTAGAAATTATAGCCTTTGTATGTATGTAGAAGTCAATACAAAACAATTTTATAACATTTTAAAACTACTAGAAAAAGCGTTCTAACCAATAGAAGTGCACAAGATCTGAATTAATAAATCCATTATTTCACATCGTGTGCACGCACATAACATTGTTGATGTAGGTACTTTTAAGTTACAAAGCTTGATGTATAGTTGGGGATATTTTCTTTACAGGATACTAAACATTACCTACTATTTTAGGTAGGTATATTAATCTTTCCTGATGTATCCTACATTAGGCACTAAATTGGCAACCTACAAGGCACTATGCTCATAGCACAGCAATCAAATGCTATAATTTTACTATAACATTCTTGATTAACAAAATCTTTAACATTTTATTTTTGAGTAAGTAAACATTTCGTTATATTTGTCTTGATTGACCTACTTTTTAACAATTTCGCATTGAAACTTAAATTCATTAAAATACCTACTTACCTATACATTTTCATCATCTTAGTGAGTTTTGTTTGTAGTAGTTTTTAGGACTCACTACGACCATTATTTTAGAACACCTTCTTCCTGGATATAAAATTAGCTTTATATACAATACACATTTATTTATATTTACAAATAGCTGCGATGCGACTTTATTTCTATGTATTTAGATAATGGAATGTATAACAATAGATTTTAACACTGAATTCTATTTTATGGAAATTTAACGGAATAATTCAGTATTAAACATCCTATTTCCCCAGACTCCTTCGCTGGAGTTAGTTATTCATAGTCTATTTTATTTAAATGCAATCTTCACTGCTTGAGTGAAGAACAAATTTAATAATGTTCGAACTGTACATTGATATAAAACACGTTAGCTATTTACAAACTCTTCTATGTCAATGTCATCTACACGGGACACACACACTCCTAACCGATTTGCTCGGAAGACTTGGCACGCGCGACACACACCACACCACACATTGTTTATATCACTTTGCAATGGATCCGTACATTGTCTGTTGGGGTAATTTTCAAATGTAAGTCTTTTTCACTTTTTGCAAGGTGCCACACTTAAGGTCTTTGTCAAGAGATTCGGTGGAATTACGCAGGTCAATTGTGCGATCTTTCCCGAGCTCCAGATGTAAGTTATCTTGTTTAGCCAGGGGGCAAACATTGGCCACCATGTTTACGTTCTTGGACCGCGGCGGCATGTACGCGGAGTTTGCGTTCAGCGGCGTCTCTAATGGGCTCAGTCTGTAAAACAAGCGGGAGGTAAATATTATAACTGAAATTGGAAATAATTTAATCGCATATTATGATTTGTGTTATATTACAAGACCGGTGTATTTGATGCGAGTAAATGGGGGCTAAAACAAACAAAAATCAACTTTAGGCAGTTGTGTGAAAGAAACGCACAACAGATAGCACATTCCGTGTAAACGCAGCGTTACTCGCTCGGCGACACTCGCTCAGCGACACTCGCTCAGCGATGAACTATAAAAATATGTCGCCGAGCGAATATCGCTGCGTCTCTTTTGTTTACACAGAATGTGCTATTTGTTGTAAGTTTCTTTCGCGAAAAAATAGCCGGGATTTACTCGCTTACTCGCCGACGGTGGAACACTGCCTTATAGAAGACAACTCTTGAAACTGAAAATGTATGTAAATTACAGTTCCCGGCCTCCCACACCTCTAGGCAAGTAAGCTGTCAACTTTTAGCCCCCGTTGATTAATAACGTGCGTTTTTAAAATCCATAAAATAAGCTTTCAGTACTTAATTATAATCATTTAATGGAATAATTTACAATAGCAGTGCAGGATCGAATGGAGGTGAAAAAGTTTTAGCGAGTATCATGGCATTACAATACAAAACTCACTTCTGGAAATCATAAAAACTCGCCTGGAAAAGGAAAACTACAGTGTCAATGTTGTTAAAGTACCTAAGTAAAAGTAAATTAAGTTTGGCAATTAACTGTATAATATTAATAAAATAAAACATATATATAGCGTGGCGTGGCCTGTGGTGGCTCAGTTGGTACGAGCGTGTCACGGCACGGAATGACAAGGTCGCAGGTTCAAATCCTGCCCACGGCAAGAATTTTTTCATCATGTTCTAAATAAAACATAAGTACATAATGCGTACCTGTTTAGGTGATTGTGTTGTTCATTGAAGGGTGAGGTATCGGTAAAAAATGGGTGACGAAATCGCCGTGAGAATAGATATCCGATGACGAATCCCACCATCAGGGTCACCAGACACGACGCCACCACGGCTGTCAGTAGCGCTTGCGCACTATAAATGTTGCCGTCTGCTGCCTCCACTGTCAGTAAATCTTTAAAAAAAAGTTATAGGTTATATGTAGGTTTTACGAAAAATGTTACTACGACGTATGTAAATTAAATTGAGTGACAATCCTTAGCAATTTCTAAGTATCAATCTTACCTGTTTCATGTTTGTTATGGTTTTTTTCTTCAGCTAAAACGTTAGTTTCAACGACTTCTATTAATATTTCATTTTGTATGTCGTTAGTTTTCTGACGGGTATCAGGCTCCGAAACTATAGGCTTCCTTGTGCCTGGATTTCTATTACTATGTCGGTCACTCGGTAAGAGTGCTGGCAGCTTATTACATATTTCAGTCTTTCCATATTCTACATTTTGTAGAAACCTCTCTGGGTTCGGAAATTGCCTATTTCCGACCCACGAGCATTGTTGTTGCTTAGAATCCCATGCACAGTGGGGATCTTGCAGTGCGACGCATTCTCTACAAATAAAAACAAAAGGACTAGAGTAGGATATAGTTTTAAAAATATTAAAAAAAAATCGGGCAGCTTTAAGTACCTATAATATTTGTTATTTATCTAGTTATCATTATTAGTTTGCAGTGATTGTAAACAAGTACAAGTAGTACTTTGTGTAATTCTGATATTATGCTTGATAATGATAACTTGTATAGTTTAGAATGGTATAATTTATTGAAATTAAATACTTTATTAATAACAAACGGTTACAAGTCAAGGTTTCCAAAAAAGGTCTATATTATTATTCTCATTATTTAAATTAATTGATCTACGAATGATAAATTATAATGTCGTACATGATGTAAATTAAAATATTACATTTATTCCAGTCTATTGTTATTGTGTATTGGCTGAAGTATATAAAATATATGTTTACCTGCACGATTGTACGTTGCCGCAGTGCGATAATGTCACTGCTTTTATTATGTCATCGGAAGCAACGATTAGTTTTTCAGTCGTAAGTGCGACATGCATTTGCTTGATTGGCATGCCTGGAGGTAGAACTTGCACCTCTGATATTACTGTTGTCCTCACGGGATTCTTGCTATATTCATCTGTACTAGTGTCGAATACGCCCTCATTAGAAGCTACGTTCACAGCCTTGATGACTCTCCCGTCATCTGTGCCGACGTACATAACGTCGTACTTATTGCCATTCATTGCTTGTACTTGTGGGTGAACAGCAATCGCAGAGAATCTATATTGCAGGCTGACCCTGATAAGAATTGGTCGCGCTAAGAACGATGAAACTGATTTATCCATCAATGGATGTGTCTTCACAAAGTTTACAGCTGGCTCCGAAAGTGTCCTGCTATCTTCCACACAGGAACCTGGTCTAGGCTCAGGTACATTCTCTTTTAACAATGGCAACCAATTAGAGTTCATGCTTTCTTGACCTTTGAATGGTCCCTCGAACGCGTCCAAGATATCTCTCATGGCAAACGCACATACTGCAGAACCACCTATTGCGTTTTGAGGTGTTGTAAACACTGCGTACACTATATCGTTCCTACTACTGCTGCTACTATATATGCCGTTGATTAGTTCAGTCGTAGCCTCTGTAATAATAATAAAATATATAGAATGTAAATTCAGTTTCAGTTAAATTAGTAAAAATCTGTAGTATTTTTGGTAGACTTACGAATTTCGTCGAAATAGAAAGGATATTCGCCAGGCATGGAACAGTTAAGACGAGTCTTCAAGAAAGATGTCCATCGATCGCTGAATATATGAGAACCTCCCTTGTCGTTTAAGCAAACTCTCGCCACTCTCGAATAAACAGCCTGTTATGAAAAATTGGTATTAAAATATGGCTTAAATTTGAAAAGGATAGACAGAACATACATATGTTTAAGTTGTTTTGCTAACCTTGCCACAGTTCATGTATTCGACAGCGGTCTCACGATAAAAGAAGTAGACGTGGCTAGTAGAGGCAACGGCTCCAACAAAAGACGGGTCGTTGAGCAAGCGAAGGTCAGAGCGTTCAGTGCGCACGGGCTCGCGGTAGATCAGCGGGTCAGTGCCAGAGAAGTCTGCTGCTGTCGCCGTATATAATTGACCGTCTGAAAATCGATGGAATAAACTGTTGAAGCTATCCAATTGTGATCCATCTATCCGTAGAGTTATAGGTTATATATAATTATATTTCACAAATTTGAAATACCTACATATACTCGTATATCTACAAAAATAATACTATGCTGTTTTTTAATCAACATTAAGTATAAAATTAATAATACATTATTTCTCTCAATATACATTTTTTTCTGCACATTCATCGTTATTGAATATTACTATAGTCCGTCAACGTCGTGCTTGCCGCTCCCACTGCGTGACAGGGGTTGGCGGGTACGAGGTAACTCTATACAAAGCCGTGCGCGTCGCGCTCGCGTGCATTCCAGCCCGCCACACTACTTCCCCTCTGTATTCCCTCGCCCCCGCCATGTCTGTACCTCTAGCGCGCGGCAAGCACGACGTTGACGGACTATAGTTAAGCACGCTGTAAAAAACGGTGAATGTTAACGTATTCCTAAGCTGCTTAGTAATGTAGTTTGCGAAATGACTATGAGGCACATTAGGGCATCGTCAGTCGAAATCAAAAAGGAATCGTGCGCGTAATTATGTGGTTTCCTCATCCCATTCGTGGCGCTTGTACTTTACTTGGTTGGACTGTCATCATTTTCTAACAGTAATTTGAATTGTGGTTTCTTAATAGTTTTGAGTTCGCGTGGGAAAAACACTATTATTATTATTCAAGTTACGGAGAGAGTCATTATAAAGTGAACCATACAGAAAATAACACTTGAGAACCTGTATATAAATACTTAACAGTAAAGGTTATAAATCGATCAGTATCGCGGGCGCGCTTCGTGTTCGGTTCAACCCCTTCGTTGGGAAAAGCCGCACCGCTTCATGCCTTCACTTAGCCGACGAGCATCCCAATGTGTGATCATGATCACTGGTCATAGTAACCAGGAAACTGTTTATATGTCGAATATCTATTACAGCATTTAAAGTTTATAAGTTACGAAATATGTTATGTAGAGTTGCTTACCGGCATATATAGCAGTAGAATTATGTAGAGGGTCGTAGGGACAGCGGCCAGAGCCATCGAACTCCTCCAGATGTTGGTTAGGTGGGTGGCGCGCGTACCGCCTACATAGTGGCTTGAATGCGTTGGTGCCGCAAACCAGCAGTCGTCCGTGCGCACGCGCAGCTACTCGCGGATAGTTCTGGCACTCGTCCGCAGACTTGCCTTTTAACTGGCACAGTTCTCTGTGTGCATCTGTTGATTGCCACTCCAATCGCTGAAGACAAAGAAGTTTATTATTTTTATTGACAGAAACGGGGATAAGACCTACGTATTACATACAACAGGGTAATAAATTAAGCACAAATTAAGTGTTATCGTATTTTTGGTTGTTAAATATAGGTATTATTTTTTATTTTTTAGAGCAATAAAATATCAACCATAAAACATTGCAAACTATAGCCCCGTCGTTTTGTCGTCTCGCGTGTAGTGTAGTAGGAATATGAAGTCTTCTATTAGGCTACGAAAACCTTCTCTAAACGCATATCATCATATCACATAATTTACTGATTTACTCCAGTATTTCTATTTCGGACATTAAAACTATTGCGGGATCGCTCAATTTGGTAAAGTTATGCAAATTGACAAGAGAATAAAGAATAAGAAGTTAAGAGAGTCACGTAAATATTACACGAATTCAATTTACACTGTGTCTGAGCTTAGCGAGTACTTTCTTGGCATAATAAATAAAGTAGAAAAGTAAATATTTCGTCTCATTCGCACAGTTTGTACAGGGGCGTCGTCAGTGGTTTTATAATATCGTAAGCAGCTACACATGGTAGCTTTAGATTGTGCTATTGTGTCACTGTCACCATATAGGGGGCAAAGGCATACCCAACACACTGTTTTATAATATAAAAGTGGAATTATCAGCGTCGTCGTAGACGGTCTAACACAAAGAAAAGTAAGTCTGCGCTCTAAGCTATCTACTGGGGAAATAATTTGTACAATCGGTCAAGTAGGACCCACTATACTTTTTTATGCCGTAGAGGTAGCGATGGCGGTGAGATATGTATGGCTATGGCACTTTAATAATACACGACCGGTTTTCGGGTATAGAATCAATTTGCGAACATGATCGGCCGCCTCGCGGGATTTCGACATAGACCTCCTGCAACGCATGCAAATAGAGCACGGTACGCGGTGAAATACCTACTTTATAGAGTAGGCCATAACCACACTGATAATGTTATTGGACTAGTGTAGTTATTTATTAGGATCGGCGAAGAGTTATTTATAGCGATCACTAGCGCTCTACCAAATTGGCGATGTCTTGAAAAAGGGTCAAGTACGGTCTACTACAAACCGACGAGCATGCATGAAGAGATTGATGAATGTGGAGGAGGCAAGGGTTGTGTGCCAGGATCGCATCAGATGGAAGTCCATCAACTCTGCCTGGGCTACGGGAATCAGGTGTGAGTTTATAAATAAATAAAACTAGCGCTCTACCTACATCGGCAAATTCGGCATTCTTACTCGGAGGCTCCTTCGTTATAATCGCGATATTTCCGAATGCAATTGAATATTTTATGCAGGAGCTTGTGATATTACGACATGGCAAAAAGTTGGCCAAGTGCGAATCAAACTCGAGCATTGAGGCTTCAGTGCAACTTAACGCCGCCGTACCTTGGCCCTAACGAAAAGATAAACTAGATTCAGGGACAAACTTATCTTTGCCGTTCGAAAACTGCTGTGCCCAGCCCACCCCATACTTCGACATAGGTCGCAAACTGAAAACATAAGCGTGTATTCGTGAAAATATAGTCTGGGCCTGGTCATAAAAGAGTATGTTATTATTACGTATTTAACTAACGATTATTATGATCACCGACCCTTTCATCGAATGCCAATGTAAACAAAATACCTACATAAACTCTCGTTTTCTGATGAGTGAAACTTTAGCAATATGCTGGAGATGGCTGCGTGCCAAGCATCCACTCGGCGCTTGCTGGCCGGCCCTACGTTCGTCTGCTTCGTATTTTTATTTCATGCGCACATTGTGAAGCCATTAATCGTAGCCTCGGCTGAATTGTTTGGATTTAGGCTCACATAAATCCAGGATTAGAGTTCAGTGACTCTTCAGCCAAACCTTTGCATGTACCTATACTTAAAATATTCGACGCTAATATACCCTATAAGAATATAGGTGATGTAACAAATTATCAAAACAGACATATCTTACCTTCCTAAACTATAAATTAAGTAGGTACTTTATTGACAACATGTACCTACATTAGTCTGGGTGGGTTTAAGGTGAGGTGAGGGCAATAACCATTTGGGCTAGTTGCCATGTAGGTCACGGGCTTGCGACGTCTGACGACGTTAATTTAATATTTACACTACATGGTCCGAAAATAATTACACACGGACTCTATATTTGTATCAGAAGGGGTATTTAAATTCAATGCGTTCTGGCTAAGTATTGAGGTAAATATTTTTACATTATTTTGGAAATAAACATTGCCTAGCGAAACGGGCCGTAAGTCGTAACTAAGAATAAACAGAGAGTGCAGTGGAAAGCAACGGGCGCGGTGGCGGCGGCGCGCGGGTTGAAGTTGTTTGTGCAAGATTAGATTCATAAACCTGTATATGCCTTAGCGCAATGTTTTGTCGTCCAGGTCGCCGACCGGCTGCCGCTCACTCAAATATCGCATAAAACTAAATACCTACTTACAATCGTATCAGTCTGCTACTAATAGAGATAGAGCCTACTGCTCAGACACCCGATAACAAGTGACCCGTATTCTGAATTACTTATACGATAAAGTTGCTTTCCGTTTTATTAATTTCACGTCGTATTTAGTTTACGTGAAATTTTTTCACCAACCAAAACCAAGATTATAATGAATACAGGGGGAACCTGAATTCTCCTCCTATTATGACTGTCGCTGTTTCAATTTCATTTTATGGAACATTGAGTGAGTTCGCCTCCACTTTACTATCTAGTAAGTAGCTACCTACCTAAACTAATATAGAAATTATATGCCTAGCAGTAGTTATGGTAAATAACACGACTGCAGCTTTTCTCAAAGTAAAAAATATTCATAAATTGTTATTTGGTCCGAAGTTACACATAATTCACGGATAACGATAAATATTAATTAAAATAACTGTTGAAAATAGTTAGTGTATATGGTAAAACGTTTGGAAAACGTATAAATAAATTGAATAAACATTACCTGATCTAAATTTTCCGACAAGTCGTAAAGGCTGAGGTTGTAGACGGTGTTCCTGTAACGAAATACGATTTATAGAGAGAATTAATCGTGACAATTATACATGCACATCGTAACGAGCTGGAGCAGTCGCGGGCTCGGTTAAGCGCTTCGCAAGGCGCCTTCCCAAATAAGACTTTATATTCCCCTAGAGCACCAAATATGGAAATTGCTCTATTCGATGCTAATTTCACGTAATCGACGCGTTTAGCGTTTAAGTGCTGCAATGCAAATTAATTTACAAAATATCATCGGGGACTACATCCAGATTCCAGCATACCTGTACCTATCTAGATACTTTTTATCTTTTAACAAGTTAGTCATTTAAAATGATTTGAATTTGTTGTGCTTTTTAGTTTTCAATAAAATAGAAGGAGTACTCGCAGATAACAAATTAAATAACTATTGAAATTCTATAGGTCTCATAACATAACCTAATCTTAATCAAACAACAAATAGGTATTTTGTACTCACCGGCCACCCACTACAATGGAGAAGTCATCTTTATCTAAAATTCTAAATAGGTCTGGTGCCGTCGCGTTGCCCACGAATTGTTCTGAAGTTTCATCGCCTGTAACAAAACAATTCATTAAAACTTTCTTTCGGTCATTGTGACTTCATAACAGCCGAGTGCAATTCTGAATTATGAACGCGTAATGTTGTAAAGTAAGAGAACATCTAAAGTAAGTAGTCGCATGAGTTGGCATGACATGCTATTTTGTGGTTTGTCTAACCCTCGCTATTGCCCTGTCCTTTGCGTTCAGTGACAGCCTGCCCCTGGGCTAGCTAGGCGTAGTATGTACTGTAGTATTTTACTACAACTTAGAAATCTTATGGTAATGAAATGAACTTAAATCAATCTACCTAGATACTTTGAGCAAAGGTTGTATAATTATTTACTTAAGTGTTTATTTGTGTCATATTAAAAACTTACTTTATTATGACTATGGTTTAGATGTAGATTGAGATATCAGCGGGAAAAAGTGTCGATTAGATCTTTTTATATTCAGAATATTCAATTTCCATTGTTGCATAGAATTCTGTTTCACCAAGTTCATGATAGGACGTAACTCTTAATAGATTTGTAAGGGACACATTGTTTTGGCTTATGTTATGAGGGATACCTAGTCTTGAAAAGAACACTATGTTATTGGAAAGAGTATGTTACACAGCTACTTATACGTAGCTTTTTCGTTCTATTACAATATGTGAGCTAAAATACTAGTAGGTCTTAATTATATCCAGAAATTTAATTTTTCTGACAATTTGAACAATTGTCACGTTGTGCAGCGTTTACAACAATAAGCGTTTACGATTTCATAACAATTGATTGGGAAACTCTCTTGTATCGTCTCGGCTGTCATACTCTACAGTTCAGAATAGATTGTCGTCGTCATCAATCGATCAGGATTATACTTTTACTTTAGTTACTAACCTATGGGAAGAATCGAGGAGGTATACTTAATTTGGACAAATCACCTGGATGAATCATAGTTTATCTTTATTAACCTAGGTTTACTTTTGAGTGCTAATGATTTTTTCAAAATGTATAGGTATACCTAGTCTTCGGATCGAAATGGTTTACTCCACTCACTCTAATCCAGTGTCTTACCTTACATGGGATAACTACACCGTTGTGTTCGATTCTCTGACTGAGTATATTTTACGACAACTATAAACTTAATGTTAACGTTATAAAAATATGGCTCTCGGAATGTGGAAAACCAAAACGTTTTACAATACTTTATTATACCTAATATCCGGTTTTCCAGTCAGGTGATAATGCTTAACAGTTAGATGTCTTGAGGATTCAAATTCAATTTAAAAGTTAACTAAACTTTCCACTTTGTCTGCAGTTATTTGTTGAATTTTTTACTTGTTACTTTTTGTGTACCTTTAATTTAACAGCTCTTTAATTTCAGTACTTAATTAGTATACCAAATCCTTAATTTATATTTTCTTTAGATATTAACAGCTATCATTCATTATTACATATATTACATTTACATGGCCGCAAGCTAGTCAGTTAGTAGGCCAACGCCAGTAATTCACGTTATGTTTTGACTCACTGCTGGTCTTATGTAAGCAAACATTAAAAGGTGGATGCGTAACTTACCATATTTGACGTGGATCCGAGCATTGGCATCCGGCATCCATGCTTGTGCCGTAGACGCCAAGAGTACTAGGACCGCGCGGGCGACGGCCATCTTGCTTTAATGCCCCGACCTCTCTACACACGCCATCTTCCACCGCCTCCTGGAAGAATATAACACACTTGTTACATAATTAGATAAAATAAGAAAACAACATACCTACTTAACGCTCATTATTGTTAATTAACTATATTTTCTATGAAATTAACAAAACAAGATAATAATGTTATAATCAGAAAACCTTGGCAGCAGCAAAATAATTATTGTAGGTACTCAATAGGTACTATAATAATTAAAACGTATATTTTATATTCACGTTACAACGGTTGATCATAATTAAAATTAAACCATGTAAATTGAGTTGGTAATGCTAACGTGTGTATCGAAACAACTTGTGTTTCTGGTTCTCGGTCACACGGGATGCGCTTACGGTACGGGGTATGTCTCGTATATCCATAATCGTTCAGGATTCGCATTCTACTTTTTTTACATTTAACTATCCTTCTGATCGTGAGAAACAGAACCCGATTGTCTCGGCATCTCGATCATGATCTCAGTGCAATCCACTTTGTAAAGATACCTCTTTAAAGGTATTTAATTTCTGCTATTATTTTATTTATGTTAGGTTTTTGTTTTTAATATTGGCGTTATTTTATTATGCTTCTTCATTTTAAATTGCGTTGTATTGTAACAATATTAGCAGAATTGCATATAAAATAGGTACTAATGTAACCGAATAGTACTCGCCTTGTTTGTTTTTACTTAAATATATTTGGCAAGTTAAGTAAGGTAGATTAGATATATACCTACCTAATCCACATTATAATCAGGATCTACATTATTATATTACGTAGGTATATGTAATTGTGAAAACGTTGGTAAATGTAATTACCTATGGAGTTTTATGTTTGTAAAATATTTATTACATGCATGTTAAATACTACTTAGTTGAACTTGTTATGTGGATAAACAACGACCATGAAAGAGTCCATTTGTTCAAATACGTATAGGTACCTACTTAGATAAAATATTTCATACTGATTGAATCATGCGTTCCTAAAATATTATTTCCAAGGGACACTAGTAGCGATTCCAGGTTGCGTACGCTAATTTATTGTAGTCGCCGCTACGCGAAGCGTCCCGCTTCCTCTTACGCGATGTAGTATATGAACGACAGTGACAGTTGCGTTTAGGTTTAGGATTCAACTTTGTGGTCGCTACAGAATTAGCTATATTGTATGGCATAGATGCAAGAAGATGTCAGTTCCTTGGAGCAACCAAGGCTAATCAGTGATGTGATGAGTGATCAAACCAGCCCGTCTGGAGTTGTACAGATAAGCAAAGCAACACCCAGGAATTAATGACATGCATAAGACAGGTTTGCCTAGTGCAGATTATGTTAAACTTTTATATGCAAAATAAAATTGTTTAATTGTTTATATTTTATTAGTACCTATCTACTTAGTTGTATGTATGAACAGCGGGAGAGATGCGATTACACACAAACGCTATTATCTTATTTGCGTCAGATGGTATGTTTGTTATTATTGAAATAACAAAGTATAGCTAAAAAGGGTTAGAAAATATTAAATCAATGTAACGGTAGACGTTGTAGATGCACAGATGTGGCACAAAGGACCATACGAGGGGCGGGCGGAACTGCATAGCGCGCTGCCGTAGGTGGAGTATAATATGTTGAGTAGACTGAGTAGTACAGAGTACTTAACCTACCCTATCCATCTGTTTTGGGATTTTGCTTTGGAGTGTTCTGGTATTGTTCTGCTATAGCTCGTTAGCGCCGATACCTCTCCTGCGATATATTACGCCCCGAACCTGCAATTTATCGACGTGGATCTGGCGGCACAATTACTGGGCTAAACAAACGAGCGGTTATCGAACCGTAAGCATCGATAGTCTAATAAATTCTGTTCTGAACGCGACTTTAACAAACTCCTTTGGATATAACAACTGTCGCAGACTGAGTGAATGAGTGGGTAGTACGCATAGATACCTGGAGACGAAGTAGAAAGTCTTCAAATAAAATCAAATTACAGGTAAGTATGTAGGTAATTACCTACTGATGATACGTAACGCAATACCTTTTTACCAGCATCTCTTACATGATGTAGGTTTCTGAAGTAATAAATACGACATCCCGCAAAGTAACGTCGAATACGAAATAAGAAAGATATAAAAATGTAAAGAAGGCATTCGAATGAATATTTTATGGAACAGGTTGGCGTAGTTAGGTCCAATAATATACAGTGTATATAAACTCGTACCTACGTTTCGGTCACTCAGGTTCATAAAATGATAGCCGTCCAGTCCGGGCGAGCGTCTTGCATTTTTCATACGAGTTTTATGAACCCGTGGAGGTTCTAGATTGGATTATGCATGGCTATGTGTGGCATAAACAAGATAAGCCTGAAATTACGCGGATGCGGTTGTCATTCGAGCCTGGGGCCGGGCCCAGAGTGGTGCGGGGTACGCGAAGTCCCACGTGATCCCACGCCACGCGGGAAGCTGCGGTTCTTTGTAGACCGCAATAAATAATCCCAGCGAAAAGCCTGGAGGCGAGGCGAGAGAGGACTATGCTAAGACGATAAAAGACAGTTTGTCGCAATTTTTTTATATCAGCGTACAATTTATCGCTGCCTCCAGCGGCGTCACGGGTGAAATGTAATGTAGAGCTATAATATAATGTATGTATGCCTCTAAGTGACGTCAAGAGTGATGAAGGATAGCGAAGCGAGCGACGGACGTGGTGAAACTGTCAAGGAGAGCAGTATTAGATATAACCTATTACCATGATACATTTTTGCTCAGGTACCTACCTACAAAAGGCTTTTACAAAAGGTTAAGGGCTTCGACTATGTTAAATAAATGGTGTCAATTTGAAATATTATTGTGGTTTGTACTATTAACATGCTACCTGTTTGTTGGGCACCTAGGTACCTACTTGTATGCACGTATAGGTAACTACCTCCATTTTACAAGCCTTACCTACAACCTAAAAAATGCCAAAGTGGTTTTCTTTCAATGATTCCTTTCAATGCTAGCCAAATTAGTGTGGTTATAGTAATGAAGTTAATGTAGAGAATACACTGGTTTATGGAGCAAGAGATAATTTTTGCGCTAATTAATGTCGGAATAATGTATTACAACCTCGTACATGTAAGCTAGTATGTATATCAACGGTGATAGTATAAAGATAAAACTTTGTCGCATTACTATCACACTACAGTGATTATCAGGTTGTATTGTTATCTGTAATTCCTTATGTCTTATTATACAAAATTACACCTAACCTTGTTTTCAGTTAAAAATGTTTAATATAAATAGGTACATGTATACTTTCATACCTACTGAGTAGGACTGACGAAGTAAGGGTTCTTTCTCTACATTTTGGTCATCGTAGACAACGCATGAATAATTTACATTAGGTGCTAGGTGCACCTAATGTAAATTAGGCTTGTGACATAGGTACATTAATTCTGCACAGCGATTAAGTAAATTAAACAATTTTGGGAAAAGTAAAAATAAATATTTACAATAAATTCAACTACTTATCAAAAAAATTATTAATTTGATCGTTACTGTGCTTGGAAGTTTTTACAATTTTAAGGAATTTTTAAAAATTTTGCAACGATTTCTTTCACTGGAATTTGACTTAATGGTTGTAATTTAATCTAAGGTCATTGTGTGACTTGTGACCTACTTAGTTAATTTTTTTTGCAGTTTTTACTTACTTAAAAAACCTTACCAATTCAATATTTATCATGGATACAACCCCCAGTTTCAATTTGTCGAATGAATTCAAGGACACCCTGTATATTGTCTGATAAGTATGTTTTTTTAAATTTAAAACAAGTTGTTTATTATGTACTTAATTAATACTATTGCAGACCCACCGTACCCCTCCCTGGCCATACCCCTCCCCTAGTGGTACGAACGGTGGGTCTTACTTAAGGCATCGTATGTGCGTATTTTCAGTTTTTCTACGAAGGCTACGACACTATTAAACTTAATCGTCTGATAAAAATATATATCAATCTTGGGGTGTCTATTTAGAGACTGATGAATACCGATACACGATTGGACAAACTTCGCTCGATAGAAAAAAATCACAAACATATCCCCTTCCATGTCTTTTAAAATGAAAATTATATCTAAACCGAAATAGTTATTCATACAAAATATATATCAAAATATAGGGTACTATTATATACGAGAGCTTGTAATCTGATTTTTGTTGGCATATTTTTATTTCCCTGCCAAAATTCATAAAAATACGAATATTGAGGCACTGCGCCGTGCTCTTCACTCCGCCGCTGCGGGGCATCTTCTCGTCTCACTCTTGCTTTTGGCAACCAGATAGCGCCTTACACACATTATTGTATAATATTTGTAATTTAGCAGAACATAGTCTATCACTTATTTTATTATTATGGAAGTATTTTATTGTATCATAGGGAGTAGGTATGTATGCATGCACCTAGGTGTTACCTATTCACCACAGGAATCCCAGTGTATTTACCTACTGGACAATTAATTATTCATATTGTCAGGGCAAATACATTTTATTTCCCGCTACCATTCCTGATACGATGAACCATTCATTCAGGACAATGACATGGTATAAAGAGCTCTTTCTCCTTCCTCTTATATTAAGATACAGTAGTTATTATATTACCTACTTACTAATTATGTAAACGTATATTCGATACAGACCCATACTCGTACATATTACGAGTATTTATTTCCCTGAGTAGGTACTTACGTATTTTGGGTTTACGGTTTATTTACATATAAAAGTTGTTATATCCCGATAATCAATAATTAATAATTATTATTTATACCTAGGTACTTACGTACTGTGTAATGTGTTAAATTTAGTAGCTATGTAGAGTGTATTATACCTAATAATCTATCCATCTATACATACATATCCAGCTCTACATCATAGGTTGCCCAATTGTTTTAGGCCGTCCTCAAAAAGCAATTTTTTAGCAAATCAACTAATTATGCACATACAGTGTAATCAGAGGAGACGTATTCGTAGAGATAATAAGTGCCTATATGTATAGGTAGGTACTCTACATTAAAACAACTTATTCAAAAAAACTGTACAGAATAATAGAACCGATCCGGGTGCTTTTCAAGCATACCTACCGAAGTAGATTTTTTAAAGGTGTAGTGTAACATCAATAATTACCTTCCTACAGTCAGGACATTAACTAGCGACTCTTAGACCGATAGTCATAGATGAAACGTGAGTAATAGTCAACGTGAGGTCGGCCTTACGACTGTCAAATTGTATAAAATTTTAGTCTGGCATTTGTAAGGCCGAACTCAAACACAGTTCGCACTTAGAACTGTCTATGACTATCGGCAATACCTAACTTTAATATCAAGCAATAAAAAATATCTACTAATATATTGTACTTATAAGCAAAGTATAAAACGAACTGTCTATTTGAAAATGAATAGGGGAGGGGATTGATACATTGATCAGGGGCCTTACCATGAAGTCTTATAGCAGGATTACTTCAATAATACTTTTTTTATTTCGTACCATGACTACCTTAAAGTAAGCTTATTAAGGACGTCATGGTACCAAATAACAAGGTATTATTGAAGTAATCCTGCTTTAAGAGTTCATGGTAAGGGGGATACTTAATGATAACTCAAGACATGATGGTCAAGGAGATAATTTTTTCGGTCCCTAACGTTATTAGTAGGTTAACAGATATGAAATTTAACGGCAGGACATGACGTGCTGAAGATGTTTATGCCAATTGAAACCAACAACTCATTAATGTGCACTTCTAAATAACCGAACTCCTACCTAATAGCCGAGGTGACCCATAAACTTCGGTGTCAATTATTAAATTAACCATTCGGCTGCGCTGGCGCATCTGGCATTTACATCTACAAATTATGTAGGTACCTTTGTGTTCTTAAGCTTTATACATTCTGTAGTAGGTCTACTACTTGTAAATTATCTTGATGACATATGATGTTGATGACGCATTCATAATTACTCAGGATGTTGATAATGTGTTCCATTCATAACAATTGCAATTTACTGACTGGAGTAAAGTCTATTTATAGATTAGAGGGAAGGAATTTTGTGCGTATCATGGAAGTAATACCTTTATATCCAATTCGTTATTTATACCTAAGTATTCATATTCATTGAAAAGTATAGCCAAAAATTACAAAAAAAATTGTGCTAATTTTGGTTCAGAGTGTATCTAAGGGAGATACAGAGTATTATATTAAATATTTAATATAGCAAGTCGATGATTCAATTTGTGGTAATTTGTTGTAGTTTCAACGAGTGACAATGTATTGGTCCTTCGCGACCAGATAAATCATAAGAATCTGTAAAAGTTACATTGTAGTATGCAGCAAAGAGGACAAAGTAATAAAGTGTGCTTTCAAGAGTACAATTTAACTCTGCCCGCGCCGAGTCCTCGATTCGTTGGAGAGCGGGAACGTTCGCTCGCTTGCACTGTGTCAACAATGCGCTCTCTCTCTCCTTAGCTCCCCTATATCTATGGGGTTTTGTTTGTGCCGCCTCCACACAACTTTCTATACCCTAACTAGCCTTAACAAACCATACTCACCGTTTTCGAAGTATCCACTTTAAAGTAATCCAGTTCTTATTCACAGCCACTAATCACAACTTTTTGGAAATAGTAAAAATCACTTTTTATTTGCACTCACACTTTTCTTTCTCTGACATAGTCAGAGTGGTCACTTAGCACAAGGGTAGCACAATATCCATGTGTTACTTTTGATAAATCACAAGAGCTGAAACCGGTTGTTTAAGTAGGCTGCAGTCGATGGTGCTGTGGTGATTACGGGGTGTGCTGACGAAGCGGTGCGCGTCGTCGTACAGTAGTAGCGCGTACAGTTACGGCCAGTCGCGACGCTCACTGCAGGGGCACTGTCGCGCAGGGGCGCCCCCTCTAGTGCGCAGCCCGAACTTGCCCAACAAGCTTCTCCCCTGCCTACATGCGCGCGCGCCGATGCCACGTTTACCTCCCGCCATAGCTACAAAAGCGTTGCCAGTTCTACAATATTTTTTGTTTTGTGTTGACTTGACGCTTCTAAATGAAGGGCCATAAAATAGAAACGAGCTTCATCGAATAAAAAATCGGGAACGCAGTAATAATAGCAATAAAATAATTATGTGGATAGCAAGCAACCCTTCATACGTTTAATGAATAATGATCTACAGTCTACACTATACACAATAGTTTAATGGTCCAGTCCAGAGTCCAGCCAGAGATATCAGAGAATTCAGAAAAAGTCCCAATCCTTAATTTCATTGCCTAAAACTGTACTCTACTGAACTTATGATCTTCTAAATGTATTTGTTCTTTTCTACCTTCTTTCTTCGTACGTCTATCTGTCTGTCTAGGTACAACTATCCTGGTTTGCTAGGAATGTACTCAACTTAGGCTGTTCCACATCCAATCATATTTCTTTGCATTGCATATATGGCTCTAGATGCGATGCATAGATCTCTCAAATTCATCTTATTTTACCTTCATCCTACATTTTAGTTAGTGTAAAAGTTTGTGTATTAAAAAATTGGCAATTTGGTTTCATCTGTCCCATCCGTGTTTGTTCACCCCACATTGTGTAGTGTGCTCAGGTAGAGAGAGCGTTACGTAGGGTAGGGTAAGCGAAAAAAAGGCCCATAGAGTTCGTACGCAAACTTGCGTCTTGCTTAGGTTCGATAGACTGATTTAAGACGAGCTTCAAAAGAAATCCCAACATTTCTTCATTTGACTAGAACTAAATGCATTTTTCGTCTATCTAAAAATCCAACTGAAGTTTTTAGGAAAACTTCTATCTTACATACCTGTTCATGGATATAATCCTAACACCATACAGTGGACATGCAGGTGCAGTCAACATCACAACAAACGTTCTACGTGAAGGTCCGAGCTAGATTGGAATAGTGTAGGTAGGGTGATGTGTTGTCGGCTGTACCTGCGTGTGTTGTGGGAATATATGTTCGTATCAGGTGCTACCTGGGGCACTACCTGCGGTAATGCCATTATGCAGCCGTAACCGTCTGTCAAACATTATTGTATTTCAGTAGAAAACGTAACAAAAAACGGCTTTTGTGTTTGGTAATAAATCAATAGAATATATTCCAGAGGTAAGTAATACCTAATTTAGTTCAATACACTTGCAGTCTTGCACATATTAGCAAGAAATAAACAAGTAGGTAACTGGCTATTACAGTACAGTAGGTAGGTACAGGTAGTTACTTATTATCACAATAGGTACAACATAATAAACTTAGTTTTATGGGTTGACAAAATAAATGGAACATTGTATTGTCCACACTCCACACCTCACCAGTCACTACACGACATAGCAATGGTCATTGATATAACGCTCAGTTAGTGGGCGGTCTACTGAAATAATAATACTCTTTCTAATTAAGACTGCAGTGTATGCTGTATTCACTGACAATGTTGCATACAAATCTTACAATGATTGTCTCATTCTCGGGTGGGTTCTATTTATCGCCTCTCGTTCACGTTCATTTGTCAGTTCCTAGAGATAGACATGTGCGTACTCAAAAAGGCAACCACGTTTATAGTTTATGTTACCTTACTTAGTTTAGTAGGTACTATGTATTTACATTTTACAGCTCACTATTTAATATTTATGCTAACGTGTAAAGTAACATTAGCGAGTGCAAAAATACGTTTATTCCCGGTCGTCCCCACCCTGTCGTCCCCACTGGGGACGAGTGGAAAAAAAAGTTTCGTTCGTCCCCAGTGGTGACGATTGAAACTTTTTATTTCCCATTCGTTCCGCTATATATCGAGAGTCAAAATGCAATGATGGGGATTTCAATAAGAAATGACATTGCCACATTTCAATGGAGCTTTGCCCCACCTACAAAACTAAGTGACCATTTAAGCTGTACCTATCATTTTGTTGGGCACTTATTACAGGTTTCATATTGCATAATCATAATCAGTATAATTTTCTACTACTCCCGCTACTCCTAGAAGAATAACAAAAACAATGAATAAATCGCTTCGATTTCTTACTATTTTCTGAATTCTTAATTAAGCTGTTTTTTTCGAATCGCAACTTGTACAAAACTTTATTTTAAACCAATAATTTTAATAAAAAACGGAGATATTTTTGCATTTATTCGTTATCTTGTACAACTTGCGTTTGATGGTGGGGCAGAATCTGGCATTGTCATTTCACGGATTGTTAAAATGCTTTAATTACGACTTTCGGAGCAAGAGTGAACAATGTTTTTGATTAAAATAATTTTAAAAGACTGAGGTAATTAGTACAGTATTAACGAATTTACAATAATACTTACAGTTTTAAGGTGCGTATCACAGATAATCAACAAATTAAAAATATATATCTACCGTATATATATTAATGACAAAATGATGTATCACAGATAATCAACTTATTAACAAAACCTAATTCTTACACTTTTAAGACTTTTTTACTTCTTTTTTTGACAGGGCGGGGACGACCGGGAATATACGCAAAATAGTCTGAGCCAAGTTAATTTCACAAGAGGTGGAAACTGAACTAGAAGTGGGTCCGGTCGTAGTTTTCTCAGTGAGGGTACAGTAAAGATGATTGGCAATGCTAACTGACCTTTGTAGATGACTTTCATTCTAATGGATAATAGAGTAAGTTTGTCTATTAACAGACTCGTGATTCAACATAACCCTACTACGGGAAATGACTCGTTGGGATACAATACAAACATAAGGAAAGGTTGTTGATATAACAATCGATGCTAGCCTGTGGCGACGTAGTGTCCGACTTTCTCCACAGTAACATATTACGAGAGATAAGCCGGAAGAGGTTCCAAGATGTCCGATAGGCAGCAGGTAATCGGGGCCCGTCGCATCGCGTCGTTAACAAAATATGAATATCATATAAATAAAAATGCAAGTTGGCACATGACGAGCATTATACGACTTAGGTACTTACCTATAAATTAGGATACCTGCATATATAATTACTCTCAAATATAAATGAAAAATAAATATTTCTAGGTAGGTTTGTTTAAAAGGAAAACCGAGAGAAAATTCCAGTTTATAATTTATTTTTCATTAAGCTATCGCTATCAGATACTACCTACTTACGACTGTTCCAATTAATTTTTCCTTACTCGGAAGAGCTACGAATCTGCACAAAGAAAGTTATTTCACTGAAATTACTTTAAGTCCGTACACTTTTGCTCCGAATTACGCTATCTGATATGGAACGGTTTACGATCTCGCCGGAGCCTATTTGCATATCAGTGGCGTGGCGGGTGCGGGTGTGAGGGTGAGCTGGTGTGCGGCTGAACGGGTGAGTGCGCCGCAACGGGAGACAATATATTTCAGGCAAAGACGTCCCTATCTCCGCCTATTGTGCAGAATAGTACGGAGAAAGGTGTAGCGCTGGCAGTATGCCATATAAAAGTCAGGCAATCTTTTACATACTTTGTCCATGACTTCCAGATTAAAAGTCTTTGAATAGATGCAACAAGTCTTTTAAGAGGTACCTGTGGGTACGTACAGAACCTAATACCTATATTACTATTACAGAGTAGTATAGCAGTAGGTAAGGGCCGGCCCGCCTGGCGCAGCGTGTTAGGGCTAGCGTACAACGCCACGGCGCGGCGCCGTACCGTCGCATGGCTTGGCATGTCACGGCGTCTGCCGGCACCGGCTACCGGTGCACAATATCGGACGGCGCCAGTCACAGGCGGACAGCGTTGTGCCGGCGGACGGCGCTGTCCACAGGCGCGGTACACGGCTCTGACGTGCGCCGCCGGACGCCGCGCCGTGGCACTTGTCCGTCCGCCCTTACGGCTTCTGCCGGCACCGTCTACCGGTGCACGATGTCGGACGGCGCCGGTCACAGGCGGACAGCGTCGTGCCGGAGGACGACGCTGCGGCGCCGTCCACAGGCGCGGTACACGGGGGCGGGCGTTGACGTGCGCCTACGGACGCTGCGCCGTGGCGTTGTGCGTCCGCCCTAATGGTTCAATAGCACATATCAGTAATTATTTCATTTGAATCAGAGTTGAACAGTCTTATAATAGTGTGCGAATATAATGCCGCACACGATGTGTGCTGATTGTAAAATAAGCACTTCAAAAGCTGTGTAGTTTGCAATATCTTCGATAAGAAAATAGTTATCTCCGGTGCGCTGGGGCCGGGGGAGTAGCGCGAGATATCAGTTGGATGGGGCTCTGCTAACGACGTCGCCCGACATTTCACTTCGCCCGCCAAGAAAACCCGGCTACATCTTTTCTTCGCCGACCGCTCAGATAAGACGCATAGCCCATTTGTCATTACCATCTCGTGTCAGTTGGTTGGTTGCCTTCAAAGTCATAACGCTGGTGCAAGATAACATGTGTTAAACTTTTAATTTTGGGTAACTCTACTCTATGATTGTGTTGTATGCTATGGACTGCACTTGAGTTATTAAATCTAGAATTAAACTTTATTCAATTTAAATAATTACAAATGTCAATGAAAACCTTAAAACTAAGTAAGTATCAGTATAAACTTCGTCAATCGAAATCTAGAATTAAACTAGGTTTAACTTTAACTCACGTTGCTGCAGCTCGGGCTCAGGTATTTTACTAACGTAAATTAGAATCGCTACGATACTTAGCTCTACATCTTTACTTTCAGTCAGAGTTAAATATCATCAGTGAATAATTACGTGACTATTCGACAGAGTGGAATGTATATTCCTTTACTCTACATTGCCCTTGATACAAAATGCGTGACCGTTGTAGATAGTCAGGAATGGTATGATAATTACGTAAGGCATTACAAAGAGACCGAGATGCTTTACGACCGTAACCCACGGTCATGAACTCTACAAAAAAGAGTAGATACTTATTATTGTTACGAGTAATCATGTAAATAGGAATTCGTAAACCATCCTATAATTACTATCATCATGTCGATATATACTTCCACATTAGATCACCATTAGGTACGATGATCTTTTATTTAAGAAGATTGGTAAATGCTTTTTGATTGCTTTTGCGATTTAAAAAGGTATCTATTGAGTTATTTTTATTACCGAAACCCATACCAATTAACAAAACTTTTTAGTTTTCAAGGCGCTACGTACAAATAAAAGTTCAAAAGCCTTTGTTCCATCAATCGACTATGTACGGCGTCAGATTTGATCATTGTTCTGATAACATTTGGTCGGTTAGCATTTGCCTGCCGCTCTACCGGTAGACCAATTAATTAAACTAACACTGTCTATTCGTGTGGTGGGTGTGTAATAAAAAATAACGTCCAATTGAGCGTTACTATGAAACTCACGCAAACAACAAGGCATTTAACAAGTCTTTATTGCACTGTTTGACGTGCGTGTGACCGTGTGTGTGACGCCGCCGCTGTCGTCTTCGTGGACGCCATCGTTATTGGTTCCGCTCACATCGATTCGTCCTGGTAAACAAGGTTTTTGCGTCGTCGTGTTGTAATACATAATTGCGAATCGTGGAGTCATGGCATGAATACTTGTGAAAACCATCTGTTAAGTCGCCTATTAGTAAAAACGGACTTCGTTTTTCGTTCGTCAACTTATGAAATTCGCGGCGCATACGCGGTTGTTGACGGTCTAATTCCAAACAAATGTAAATATAGCAGGCGCGGATTCGTTCTTTGTATGTGAGAGCTGGATATCCGCTTAATGGCCACGCATTGTGCTAATGGCCGCGTAATTGACACGAGGTCGCTTCCATCGTTCGTGGCTGTACCGGGCCCAAATGCGCTCTTTTATCTCTCCCCAGCTCGATATCGCATCCCTTCACACGTCGCCTCTCAACCGTAAGATTCAATTATACCCGTAATTAAATCAAATCAAGCCTTCAATTTCATACTACGCTACGGTTTACCGTAATACGAAGCACGGTGTTATGTAGCGTGTAATGTTCGACTTCGTGTCTGGAAATACCTACATATGATTCGATTGCCTTTCAGTGATCAGCGATTCTAAGAACTGGATTTAAAGGGATTCAATTTTATGATTAATTTCATACAAATACAATATCTAGTAATTACCTACGAGTTTTCCTTTCCAATTTTCGATACCGCTCTAATGTATTAGGTAACCTAATGTTTTGTGTGTCTTTTGTGGGTGAGTAGTAAGTACCTATACACAGATCTCCTATACTAAACAAAAGGAGAACAATTGTAATACATATAGTATTAAACCACATACTTAATACCTAATATTGTAAAGTATTGTGTTGTGTGCGACAGGAATTGAATGTAATATTTGAGTGGTCGGTAAGGAAGGTTGTGATTAGTAGATAATGAGTCCGAATACAAAGCTCGCATGTCATCTGGTGTCCTTGTTGCTCACTGGTCACAGGAAGTGGCTTATTGTGCCTCACTGACCCGTGTCCAACTGTCCACTGACTGTTCTGATACTGTGAGAGTGAGCTGAGTGAGACTGATCTCTCTCTACATTATTAAGTATGGTAAGTAATGATAAGTACTTACCTATTATACTTTGTATCTAACTCAGTCACTTTCATTTGGATGTTAAAACTGAAAGGATTCGTTTTCATTTATGTAAGTATCCACATACATATATTTTTCCACAAAAGCTAATTTATGTGTCTTTCTATTCAAATTATAACAGGAAACGAACCCACCCTGTTTATTTAGTTGGTTTGTGTTCTTTCACTTTGTTCCAGAACAAAAACGACAATTTAACATAGAGACGGCAAAAACAGTGCATGTTGTTCTGCACTGTTTTTGCCGTCTCTATGTCGTAATTGTAGTAGGTGTAGCGGTGTAAGCATAAAAAATGCAAGTACGGAATACGGTTGAGAAGGTTCGTAACAAAAACTTCACCGTTTGCGGTAGCAGCAGGGTAGGCAACAGCGCGGACCGAACTATACACCAGTGGCTTTAAAATTACTAATTTTTGTACGGTTGTACTAGGTAGTGGTGGGAACACTCGATATCACAAAACCATTGCAATCCAGGGGCTTTACTATGAACTCTTATAGCAGGATTACTTAAATAATACTTTGTTATTTCGTACCATGACGTCCTATTTCGTACCATGATGTCCTTAAAGTAAGCTTATTGTAATACTACTGCAGTATTGTTTTCTTAGAAGTTTTGTGACGTCATCGCAAACATTCACTTAATTTGTATGATAATTCGTTCCACTTAGGCGGCATTTACACCGACGATTATTGGTTGGTGTGCTGTAAAGTGGCCTAATGGATGAGGAACTTTTAGAATGCTTTCTTTACATACAAACTCACTGACTGCCTGATTTGCATGATATTTAATTGAAGGTATACTTTAATCTTCACTGTTTTGGTTCTCCAAACAAGGTGAACATCGTGAACATTTGGTCATAGTCAACATTAAACCATTTGTAGCCGAGGAAGGTGTTAGAAATAGAATGTCCAGCCAGCCTGTGCCTATCTCTACGTACTTATTTGCATGCCCTTAGATAAATAAGGACACAATAAAGAAAGGGGTGTGAGTTTGGTTGGAGTGTAGCCCGGACGTGCGCAAGACGGCGGTAATTACAGGCGTGTGACGTCACGCGCCGGTGCCAGCTCCCACGCAGAACCGGCGGCGCGGCGGCGCCCTTATCATGACAATTAAATCGCACTGACCATCGCCCAACGACCCTTAACATCTTCTAGTCTCCTCTCGCCTCAATTAAGGAAACACTAAAGATGCAATAAAAAGTCGAATATATCCAAAAAAGCACTGCAAACCAGTAGGTACGTAATAAAACATCAATAAAAGTAAGTAGATAAGGATACCTCAACACAGGTTGATTTGATGTCCAGTGTCTATCTATATAATGCACCAACCTAATTTAAGGATCCTAACACACTTTATAATTTTTTTTAAAATAATATTTTTCAATGAGATTTCTCTATGTAGGACTTTTATTTATTTCAGAATTTTTAGATATACAAATAAAGTATGTACAGATAATTAATACTTACCTAGAATTTGTGCATTATGCCATGACATAATAACATACTGTTACGAGAATGGTCAAGGACCTTGCGAGTAACGAGTTTCCAGAATGTTTCGGGAAAGTTCTACAATGTTCTGGAAGCTTCTATAACGTTCCAGAGTCTTCTCGAAGCTTCCAGAACGCTCCAGAATCATCTCGAATGTTCGAGAAGAGTGATGAACTTTCTAGAAGGTCAGAGAACTGTGTCGAAGGTTCTAGAAAGAAGTCGACGTATCGTCTTAGAGATCGATTTAGGTCAAGAACGTTCTGGAATAGATGCTTCGAGAACGGAGTGACAAGGACAGCCATACCTGTGTGACAAGAATGGGTATCGTCCTTGCGGTATATAAGCGGCGCACGACCGGCCATCGGGGAGTATTTGTTCGGAAAGCGATCGGTGCGATTCGAAGCGATATCGGAGCGACTTTCAGTGCGATTAATTAAAGTGTTCTAAGTGTGTTAATTGTGTAATTAAGTGTGTAGTGTAAGAATAAAGTAGTTAATCGGAGTTTTTGGCTTTTCTATTGGTACCCACACCCCAGGAACGTAACATTTGGTGTCAGAAGCGGGGATAGAAAATGCCATTGACGCCGAGGGACGAGGAGGAACCGGGAGTTTCTACGCGAGCTATGGCTACCGCTCGTGAAGAACAGCGTCTACAGGAGCAGCAGCTTCGTGAGGAGCAGCTTCGCGAGCAGCAGCTTCGTGAGGAGCAGCTTCGCGAACAGCAGCTTCGTGACCAGCAGCTTAGCGAGGAGAAACTTCGTGATGAGCAGCTTCAAGACGAGGAGCTTCATGACCAGCAGCTTCACGAAAAGCAGCTTAGTGAGGAGAAGCTTCGAGAGCAGAAGCCACGAGGTCATCAAGCTAATACTGGCGATCTAGCAGTTGATTTAAATATACATCATCTCACCATTTTACTCAAGAACCAGGCGGATCAGTTTGCTAGTTTCAAAGAGGAGTTAGCACATCGCGATAAAGAGCTGGCAAGTGAGCAAGCGCGACGAGACGAGGAGCAGGCTCATCGAAATGAGGAAAAACTGGACAAGCATTTCAGAATATTGCTCCATAACATTCAAGTGAACAATGCCAAATTTAAAGAAGAACTAAGTGGAGTGCAAGAAAAAATTGAGAACCAGGAGAAACACATCCATGGCATCGACTTGCAGATCAGTGACCACGAAAAGGAGATCGTCGCTGTTAAGGAATCTGTTAAGAACATTATGGCCCGCGGAGTTTCTGTGGCATCGTCAGGAGCTAATTTTGTAGTGTCGCCTCCCTCCTCAGCCAAGTTCAAGCTACCTCCGTTTGATGGTACGTCTTCGTGGACAGCGTACAAACTACAGTTGGATACTGTGTCCACAGGCAATGGTTGGACCAAGGAGGAGACTAAAACGGCGTTGACTGTTGCACTCCGTGACCAAGCTTTAAAGGTTTTGGAGAAACTTAACGGTCGTGGCCAAGTTACCTACGAGAGCCTTCTAGAGGCTCTGGAAACTACATATGGAGACAGTCATCTAGAGCATGTCTTCAGAGCCCAATTAAAAGATCGAAACCAGAGTTCCAGTGAAACATTGCAGCAATGGGCTCTGGAAATAGAAGGATTGGTTCGCAAAGGTTTGAAATCCTTCGAATCAGCGAATGACGTGGAAAAAATGTTAGTCGATGCCTTTGTCACTGGTATTCGAGATTTTGAAGTAAGGACAGCTGTAATGTTGGGACATCACACGACCTTGAAGGATGCGTTAGCACACGCCCTGGAGGTGGAAGCTGTCCGTCAGAACCCTCGTCAATATCGCGTTCGGGAGGTACAAACTACCAAAAATGGTGGCAACCGTCAACCTTCTGGTCCCATGTGCTATCAGTGCGGCAAACGGGGACACATCAGGCCCAGCTGCCCCAATCGTCGAGAGACCAAACTGGAGGCCAAACAGAGAGCGGAATCGCCTACTATGGCAGTAGCTGCTGATCAGCAGGGAAACGAGTGATGGCCAGAGCTACGGGGTGCGCGCTGGCCGGGATACAGAAAGCCCCAAAAATATTGGTTTCACAGGCCTCTGATGGTAACAGCTTGTTAATAGAAGGACTGATAAATGAAATACCCTGCCAACTGACAATAGATACTGGTGCATCTAGAACAGTAATTTCAACCGAGTTAATGAAACGTCTCGCTGGTAAGCAGACAAAAGTCAACAGAAATGTACAACTTATTACTGCTACCGGCCAGCGCATAACCGTTAGAGGTGAAAAGGAAGTAGCCATACAGTTGGGTGAAGAAAAATATTGGCATAACGTCGTCATTGCTGACATTGTGGACGACTGTATCATCGGGTTAGACTTTATGAGAAGACATGGTTGCGAGATTGACTTGAAAAGTGGTGTTTGGAAATGTGGTATGGAGGAAGTTCCATTGAAAGGGGGAGCAGCTGGGAACGTGTATTGTGCAAGAGAAACCATTCTTCCTCCGAGATCAGAAACTTTGGTACCAGTTGTACTACCACAAACTACTGGGAAGACGTGTCGGTGCACTCTAATCGAGAAAACTAATTCCGATACTGATCAGCAATGGATACCGGCCAGAACATTGGTAAAGTCAGCGAACAGAGCTATGGTGCGCATTCTAAATCTCGGAAACAAAGAATGTGTAATCGAGAAGGGGACACAAGTCGGCAATTGTCAGGAAATCTCTTGGTTGCGTCATTGCAATGAATCGCTTATAGGAAAAGAAGCCAAGAACCAAAAGGTAGTGTTACAGTTACTAGAGAACAGCCGAGACAACCTGTCAAAAATTGAACTAATGAAGGCCAGAAATTTACTACTTCAGTATTCCGACGTCTTCTCTTCTGACGACAACGACATTGGGAGAACAGCTTTGGTTAAACACAAGATTAATACCGGTGCCGAGCTACCTATTCGTCAGCGGCCACGACGAATACCCATTGCTCGTGAAAAAGAAGTAGATGAAATGATTGAGGAAATGAAGAAGAGCAAAGTTATAGAACCTTCGTCTAGTCCATGGTGTTCGCCGGTGGTTCTGGTAAAGAAAAAGGATGGGACAATGAGGTTTTGCGTGGATTATCGTCGTTTGAACGATATAACGAAGAAAGACAGTTACCCGTTGCCCAGAATCGACGATACACTGGACACTCTAAGTGGCATGAAGTGGTTCACAACTCTGGACCTCAAAAGTGGTTACTGGCAAGTTGAGCTTGATCCTTGTGACAAGGAGAAGACGGCATTCTCTACCGGAAAGGGCCTTTGGCAATTCAAAGTTATGCCCTTTGGATTATGCAACGCGCCAGCAACGTTTGAGAGACTCATGGAACATGTGCTTGCTGGAATAATCGGAGAAGCTTGTTTGGTATACCTAGATGACATTATAATCATTGGTCGCGATTTTGCCGACCATTTGAACAAGCTGGAGCAGGTACTGTTGAAACTTCGTAAGGCCAACTTAAAATTGAGCCCAAAGAAGTGTTCCTTTTTCAAACGCCAGGTCAACTATTTGGGGCATGTAATATCCGAAAACGGTATCCAGGCGGATCCGGAGAAAGTCAAAGCAGTTAAAGACTGGCCAACCCCGAAGGATAAAACGGAAGTGAAGGCCTTCCTGGGACTGTGCTCATATTATCGACGATTCGTGAAGAGCTTCTGTGATATTGCCAAACCACTGCATAGACTCACTGAAGAAAAGCGGCCATTCATCTGGGATAACGACTGCGAAACGGCCTTCAATGATTTAAAATTACGCATTTGTGACACACCAATCCTGGGATATCCTGAGGCTAATAGTGAATTCATTGTCGACACTGATGCGAGCAATACAGGAATTGGTGGAGTGTTGTCACAATGTAAAGACAACCAAGAAATTGTTATAGCGTACTTCAGCAAGTCTTTATCAAAACCGGAGAGAAATTATTGTGTTACGCGTAGAGAATTATTGGCTGTAGTGAAATCGCTGCAGCACTTTAGCAAATATCTTCTTGGGCACAAATTTCGATTGAGAACTGACCACGCTGCACTAAAATGGCTGCTACAATTTAAAAATCCCGAGGGGCAGGTCGCACGTTGGATAGAACTGCTTCAGGAATATGATTTCACAATAGAACATCGCAGTGGTAAATCACATGGTAACGCTGATGCATTGTCCAGGCGACCCTGTAATGTAGAGTGCAATCACTGTATAAAACAGGAAGCAAAGGAACCCATCCAGGTAAACATGATTAGAACAGATACGATTAGCGAAGAATGGAGTGATGAGGCAATGCAGCGTGCTCAGCAAGATGACAACGACATTAAACCCTGTATAGAATGGCTCAACCGTGGTGCCACAAAGCCAAAGTGGAGTGAAGTCGCTGGAATGAGTGCGACAACGAAGAGTTACTGGGCTCAGTGGCAAAGTTTGGTGTTGCATAAAGGGCTTCTGTGTCGCAAATGGGAGACCGCCAAAGGGAATGATTGTCATTTACAACTAGTCGTTCCTCGGTCGAAAGTCAATGACATTCTTCGGTCCTACCATGACGGCTCCTCAGGAGGACACCTTGGCGCTAAAAGAACTCTGCTAAAAATTAGACAACGTTTTTACTGGATTAATTGTAAAGAAGATGTCTCCGATTGGTGCCGCAAATGCACAAAATGTGCGGCAGTGAAGGGACCGAGTACGCGTTCTAGAGGGGCTCTAAAGTTGTATAACGTTGGAGTTCCATGGAAAAGAATTGCATTAGATGTTGCAGGCCCTTTTCCGATGACAGATCATGGAAACCGCTACATCCTTGTCGTAATGGATTATTTTACCAAGTGGCCTGAAGTTTTTGCTGTACCAAATCAAGAAGCCACGACCGTGGCAAGGAAGCTCGTGGATGAAGTATTTTGCCGATTTGGTTTACCACTAGAAATGCATAGCGACCAGGGACGGAATTTTGAATCACAGGTATTCCAAGAAACTTGTCGCATTATGGGAATCCATAAAACTCGCACAACACCCTATCACCCACAATCCGATGGGATGGTGGAACGATTTAATCAGACTCTGGAACGGCATCTGGCTAAATTAGTCGATACTCATCAGAAGGATTGGGATGATTACATTCCGTTATTCCTCCTGTCATACAGAACGGCTGTTCATGAAACCACCACAACGACACCAGCTTATGCCAACTTTGGCAGAGAACTTCGTCTACCTGCAGATCTTCTTACTGGCTGTCCTCCAGACACCCCTCACAATGTTACCGATTATGTGAGCGAACTACGAAACAAAATGACGAGTATCCACGAATTTATGCGGGAATCAGACATGAGAGCAAGTGAAAAGATGAAGACTCGATATGACCGCAACTCAAATCAACGAGCATTTGAAGAAGGTTCATTAGTTTGGTTGCATAACCCTACCCGACGAAAAGGGAAATCACCTAAATTACAACCTAAATGGGAAGGTCCCTACAAAGTGATCACGAAGATCAATGACGTTACCTACAGAATACAACGGAACCCCAGAAGCCCTTGCAAGATTGTGCATGTAGACAGATTGGCTAAATACCACGGGTCTAATGATGCTCGGGACGAGCATGTCTTAGGAGGGGGTAATGTTACGAGAATGGTCAAGGACCTTGCGAGTAACGAGTTTCCAGAATGTTTCGGGAAAGTTCTACAATGTTCTGGAAGCTTCTATAACGTTCCAGAGTCTTCTCGAAGCTTCCAGAACGCTCCAGAATCATCTCGAATGTTCGAGAAGAGTGATGAACTTTCTAGAAGGT
Organism: Tachystola acroxantha; assembly: GCA_963506565.1. NCBI lineage: Eukaryota > Metazoa > Arthropoda > Insecta > Lepidoptera > Oecophoridae > Tachystola > Tachystola acroxantha. Next base: position 8,987,887 of record OY735872.1, read on the forward strand.
CAGAGAACTGTGTCGAAGGTTCTAGAAAGAAGTCGACGTATCGTCTTAGAGATCGATTTAGGTCAAGAACGTTCTGGAATAGATGCTTCGAGAACGGAGTGACAAGGACGGCCATCGGGGAGTATTTGTTCGGAAAGCGATCGGTGCGATTCGAAGCGATATCGGAGCGACTTTCAGTGCGATTAATTAAAGTGTTCTAAGTGTGTTAATTGTGTAATTAAGTGTGTAGTGTAAGAATAAAGTAGTTAATCGGAGTTTTTGGCTTTTCTATTGGTACCCACACCCCAGGAACGTAACAATACATATATGGCATAAAATAGGTAAAATACCTACACTACGGCCTAAAAAATATGTAGCAGGGAATTTAAATTGGAAAGCATTTCCCATGCTACGTATATTACCCGTATTTTTCGCGGACTTTTTGGGCTCAGTGATTTATGACGCTCGTACAGCGGTTAATCGAGAAGTTTTCACACGCTGGGAATTTCTAATCAAAAAGGTTGGTTATCGTAGGCATAGAAACGTTATTGGATGAAAACTATGGCGATCGCCACGCAACGCAGCCATAAATACAACGTTTATGTTAGGATGACTTGTCGACAACCTGTTGGAAGGTTTTATTTAATGCATGAACTGTTTATTTTTTATCTCATGATTTTTATTTAAAACTGTTTTAGTCTAGTACTTACAGGGTTATTCGAAGAGCTGTATAAATATTTTAGCAAATAAATGTTAGACAGAATCACTACCTCATTAAGGGAGGACAAAGGAACGCCGTCTTGGTACTTGTAATAGTTAAATGTAGTATTTAAGTTAAGTAAGATACCAGAACGATAACAACATTACCCTCATCCTTTTAGCAGTCGAGTGAAAATGTCTACATCGCTCAAGAAGGGGGGGGGGGGGGGGGGTTATTATAATGAAATCTTGCAAAATCTTTATTATTCTAGAATAGAATAGAAAATATGTTTATTGCCATACACCAATTACATAAGCTTACAAAAACAATCAATCAGTAGTAAGTTATCAATATAGTTATGCTAAGTGGTGTGGCAAAAGGTGCATGTTTCAGCTGAGCTTCTATGTGCGTTCAGATTACAATATGAGGAAGCATTGTCGCAATTAAAGATATAACAAGTTAGTAAAGGTTTCACTTCCTTATATATCCCCACAAGCGTATCTCCGACGACGGCGCAGGAGTAAAATGCGTATAATTAATCTAAGTAAGCATCGAGTGTGAGAAAATAAAGTCAAATGACGGTCGTGAGGACTGGCGAACAACAAAACTCGCCTCGAAGTCGCAAAATACTATTTCCCACAACTGGCAATACGTATTTGTTGGGAACTTCTTTGTGTCAACTGCAAAAACATGGTGTTAGTTACTAATCAGCTAGGACAAAGTGCGATATAAGGACAATAGGCTATTTTGTTCCCATGTTCCCAACAGCACAATAGGAAAATGCGCAGAGTTCGTATAGATTTCTCACGATAGGTCTGTAACTAAATATATGCAATGCGGCTTTCGCGTTCGCACAGGGTTTTGGTTTTGTTAGAACCTTTGTAACAGAGAGTTTAAAGTATAACTATATATAAATAACGCTATTTGAAGGCGCTCTGGTGAAGTTAACGCCGGCGCACGCAAATAAATGGTATTTGTTACCTTGCCTTCTAGAAGCATGTGTTTACATATGCTAAACATTCTAACAATCATAAAATCATCGTAAAAACCTGGCGGAATTATTAATTAAAAACAAACAAAAGGTCAACCTTATAATTGTGACCAGTGGACGAAAAAATTCAAAACATTTTTTACATGAAATTATGAATATGACGGAGGACCGCTGTACCTACCCTCCAAACGTATTTCCTTTTATGTGCTTTGATTACACCATGTACAAAACCGCAGTTATAGCGAATATGGTGCTGCTCAAATAAATTAATGGATGGTGCCTGCTGCGTGTAGTTTGATTGTGAGAACGTTTAGGTATTTTGTGTCCATTTGCCATTCACACAAGTTTTGATTCAGTCAAACAAACAATGGCTGTCGGACATCCGCATACGCGAGATCCAATTATGATAAAAACACCTATTCATGTATATATAGTACCTTTTGCAGCAAATGTTTATTAAGTTGTTTTTCTCACACTAAACACTGATGCAATTAGGTAGGTACATTGTTCTATAGACTTTGTGTCTACCATATTGCACTCTAACATTTACTGTCAAGTAGGTT